>CM054164.1:32385343-32504834 GCA_028751875.1 Rapana venosa
CTTCAATCCCATGCGTCCATGAAGTCGTGGATTCGATTCTTGGCGGCGGCGTCTGCTGACTTAAGGGTGGGGACTTTTTACAGTCTTCCAGGTCATCTTCCAAGTGCAGACCTGCCAGTGCCTTAATTCCGTTTGTGTGAATATACACACGCAGGAGATCAAAGTACTATGCACGATAAAAGAACCCGTAATTCATGTCAGCGGTTGGGTGGGTTGCGGAAACACAAAACGTAGCCAGCACACATCCCTGAAGCCGGATTGCGGATACCTTCAAGGCGGGCGTCCGCCAAAAATAGAAGAAAAATCTCACCTTTGGTGAACCTCGGAGCTCTAGCCGAGAAACGAAAAATGACAACAACAACAAAAAAGAGATGAAAGTATAGATCATGTATTTTTCGTGTGTGTGTGTGTGTGTGTGTGTGTCTGTGTTTGTGTCTGTGTCTGTGTGTGTATGTGTCTGTGTGTGTGTGTCTGTGTCTGTGTGTGTGTGTGTGCTTAAGCCGAAGACCTGATTCACTGGCTACATGTGTTAGGGGGATGAATCACTTTTTTTTTTAAGAGAGAGGGGAAGGATTTAGGGGGGGGGGGGGAGGGGAGAGGAGAGGGGGCAGGGTTGTATTTATGTCAATATTGAATGGTGAATACTTTCAACAAGGTGTCTAGTTTCCTTTATTAACTGGGGGTTTTTTCACATGTTTTTTGTTGATTTTTTAAAAGCCAGACAGACTATGAAGAAATGAGATGTGTCAACAGGTTGTGCCATTTGTTTTTAACCTCTTTTCTAGTTTTTACATTTGGGGAAGTCTATAGGTAGGGGAGTGTATCGTAACAATTTTGCTAAAGGAGAGGAAGATTTCTGTGAGGACCCTTTGTATTTATTTATTTATTTATTTATACCACTTTAAGTCACGGCAGATTTCTCTGCGTGAATTTCGGACTGCTCTCCCGCGGAGAGAGCGCGTCGCCACAAGAGCAGCGCCACTCATTAATTTTTTTTCTTTTTCCTGTCTGTAACTTAACTGTGTTTGTTTCCCTATCAGAGTGGCGCTTTTTTTTTTTTTTTTTTACAGAATTCTAACCCTCATGTTGCCGTGGGTTCTTTTACGTGCGCTAAATAATTATGTGTAACACACGGGACCTCGGTTTATCGTCTCATCCGAAAGACTAGCACCCAGACCACCACTCGCAGTTTAGTGGATGGGGGAAATGTTTTGGGCCCGAACGGGGGATCGAACCACCGCACACTTCCGACCCGGACTTTTCGCTTTGTAGGCAGGCGCGTTACCTCTAGACCACCGATCCATGGGGTTTGTTTGTGGGTGGGTATTTTTGTGATTAATGTTGGTTGGTTTGAGGGTTTGTTTTTGGGGTGGTGGGGGTGACAGCATCAAAGTCTTAACCGAAGTGTTGTGTGATGAATAAGCTTAGTTTAAGCTCACGTTTTGAAGGACAAAGTGTGTTGTTGCAAAACTGTCCCCAGTTGAAGACAATATACAGTGACATCAGCACTGTTCAGTTATGACTGCAGTGCAGTACCATGCAATACAGTCTCCTCACCTCACCTGTGTCCCCTTAGTCTAGTAAGTAGACCGTTGGGGAACCACTGGAGATTTTGTAACCAGCTTCCTGCACTCCTCGCGGAGCATAGTTCAAGTGAACGTGCATTAAATACGTAACGTGTTGAGCATGTTGGGAAACAGTTACGTTCATGCACATAGACATACTTATACACAGAGCCCTGTGCATCTCACCCTCTACCTCCCCTCGCACGCGCACACACACACACACACACACACACACACACACCACACACACACCACACACACACACACACACACACACAACACACACACAAAACATGCCAGGTTGTGTGTGAAGTGTTAGTGTCACAGCAGACTGCAACATATGGCCAAAATATTACGGTCACTAACATCAGGGCCAGCACAGAGAGAGACACACACACACACACACACAGACAGACAGAGAGAAATGGATGTGCGTGTATGTGTGACTGCCGTGTGCGTGTCACGCTGTCGTCACTGCATAAAGCTTGTCACAGTCAGAAGGTTACATAATACATGCTCTTCTCTCCCTCCCCCATCCACCACCCCCCACCTCCACCCGCACCTTTTGCCGTGTTCATAAAACAGATGACTTGCTATCGTCCCTGTGCTGTTTTGTCACCGTGACTTGTGACTTCAACCGCCACTTTTTTATCTTTTTTTTTTTTGGGGGGGGGGGGGGGGGGGGGGGCTCTATCTTTTTTCTTCTTCTTTTGTTTTGCTGTTATTTCCAGGATGATGGAATGAGCAGCCATGTTGCACACTCTCGATCTCGTCCAAAGTATTGTGGATGAGGGTAGTGCCCTGATTTGGGTTTTTCGTTGGGGTGGTTTTTTCGTGGGTTTTTTTTTTCCAAAGCCGTGCCCTTTTAGGGCAAGTTTGAATCTGACAAGTTCGTGGCCTGCTTTGTACAAAGTTTTTTTTGGGGGGGTTTGTTGTTTTTTTTGGCGGGGAGGAGGTTTGTACTTCGGGGACGGGATAGCTCAGTGGTCAGAGCAATCGCTTTCCCCCAGCTAAGGTAAAGCAGCATTGAGCGTGGTTACCACTTGGATGGGTGACCGTTTGTGCGCCTTGGCTTCAGTACAGTTCCCCAGTTCACCCAGCTGTAAATGGGTACCTTCCCTCTTTAGGGTCAGGGAAGGTAAAGCAGCGAGGGAGAGGAGATGGGCGCCGCCCTCAATATGCTGGCCCTTAGAGAAGCTGAGGTCTCTGACGCCTCGCTCCCCTACGACCTTATAGGTTATGGGACTCCTTTACCTTTACTTTGCCTAGAGAGCTGTGAGGTTCACTGATGGTGGGATTTTTGAAAATAAATATGCCATCGTTTCTGCCCACCTTTAATGTAGCTGCATTCCGACTTCGGGGATGATGTTGAAGTACTACTCCAGTTTGCATGCACATTTTTAATGTACAGTTTTACGAGTACTAATACTTTATCATCGGACAAACAGATCTTACAAACAGAGAAGTTCATGATTTTTTCTTCCATTATCAAAGGCAGAAGTGGCTTACTTTTCCTAAAGGTAGATCAGTTTTAAACTTGCACACAGGATGTTCTGCATGCACTCGCACGCACATGGGGTCTCGGTTTATAGTCCCATTCGAAGAACTTTCGGGGAAGTGGTGTCAGTAGGGAAAAAAAAAAGGTAAAGGTGTCCCACAACCTATGTGGTCGTAGGGGAGCGAGGCGTCAGAGACCTCAACTTCTCCAGGGGCCAGCATATTGAGGGCGGCGCCCATCTCCTCTCCCTCGCTGCTTTACCTTCCCTGACCCTAAAGAGGGCAGGTACCCATTTACAGCTGGGTGAACTGGGGGACTGTATTGAAGCCAAGGCGCGCAAACGGTCACCTATCCAAGTGGTAATAACGCGCGATGCTGCTTAACCTTGGCTGGGGGAAAGCGAGAGCTCTGACCTCCCAGTCTAGTCTGTCAAACTGCGAATGCAGTGCTCTAACCACTAGGCTGTAAGATCAAAGTTACCTCCAGAGAGAACACACCCCTCAGAATGAATCCCTATATCAAAGTTAACTGCAGGGAGAAAAATCCCCTCAGAATTAACTCCAGGGAGAAGACTCCCCTCAGAATTAATTCCAGGGAGAAAAATCCCCTCAGGATAATTAATTCCAGGGAGAAAAATCGCCTCAGGATTTTTAATTCCAGGGACAAGATTCCCCTAAGGATTGATTCCAGGGAGAAAAATCCCCTCATAATCAATTGCAGGGAGAAAAATCCCCTCATAATAGCATGGAGAAAAATCCCCTCATAATCAGTTGCAGGGAGGAAAATCCCCTCATAATAGCAGGGAGAAAAATCCCCTCAGAATCAATTGCAGGGAGAACACTCCCCTCAGACAAGACCCCTAAGCAGAGACTTTCATTCACACCCTTGCTTATATTGTATTGCATAGTGTTATGTTGTGTTATTGTTTTGTGATATTGTAGTTAGAGTATTGTGCTGTATAGTATTGTTGTATAGTAATGTGTTGTATTGTAAAGTATTGTGTTGTATCGTTTAGTACTGTGTTATATTGTAAAGTACTCTATTGTATTGTGTTGTATAGTAATGTTTTGTATTGTAAAGTACTGTATTGTAATGCGTTATATTGTAAAGTACTGTATTGTATTGTTTAGTCATGTGTAATATTGTTAAATACTGTATTGTATTGTATCGTTTAGTAATGTGTTGTATTGTATGGTGTTGTATAGTAATGTGTTGTATTTGTAAAGTACTGTATTGGGTTGTATAGTAATGTTTTGTATTGTAAAGTATTGTATTGTATCGTTTAGTAATGTGTTGTATTGTACTGTACTGTATTGTATCGTTTAGTAATGTGTTGTATTGTAAAGTACTGTACTGTATTGTATCGTTTAGTAATGTTTTGTATTGTAAAGTACTGTACTGTGTTGTATCGTTTAGTAATGTGTTGTATTGTAAAGTACTGTACTGTATTGTATCGTTTAGTAATGTGTTGTGTTGTAAAGTACTGTACTGTATTGTATCGTTTAGTAATGTGTTGTATTGTAAAGTACTGTACTGTATTGTATCGTTTAGTAATGTGTTGTATTGTAAAGTACTGTGCTGTATTGTATCGTTTAGTAATGTGTTGTATTGTAAAGTACTGTACTGTATTGTATCGTTTAGTAATGTGTTGTATTGCAAAGTACTGTACTGTATTGTATCGTTTAGTAATGTGTTGTATTGTAAAGTACTGTATTGTATTGCTTAGAAATGTGTTGTATTGTAAAGTACTGTATTGTATTGTATCTTTTAGTAATGTGTTGTATTGTAAAGTACTGTAGTGTATTGTATCGTTTAGTAATGTGTTGTATTGTAAAGTACTGTAGTGTATTGTATCGTTTAGTAATGTGTTGTATTGTAAAGTACTGTAGTGTATTGTATCGTTTAGTAATGTGTTGTATTGTAAAGTACTGTAGTGTATTGTATCGTTTAGTAATGTGTTGTATTGTAAAGTACTGTAGTGTATTGTATCGTTTAGTAATGTGTTGTATTGTAAAGTACTGTATTGTATCGTTTAGTAATGTGTTGTATTGTAAAGTACTGTATTGTATCGTTTAGTAATGTGTTGTATTGTAAAGTACTGTACTGTATTGTATCGTTTAGTAATGTGTTGTATTGTAAAGTACTGTATTGTATCGTTTAGTAATGTGTTGTATTGTAAAGTACTGTATTGTATTGTAGTGTTTTGTATACCACTGTGAAGTCACGGCCAGAGTTCTCCTCAGGCTGCATTTCTCCAGGAAGAGAGCGTGTCGCCGAAAGAGCAGCGCCACTCTTTTTTCTTTTCTCTCTCTCTCTCTCTTTCTTTTTTTGTGTGGGTCGCCTGGGGCAGGCAGGGTAATGGCTGTGGGTGTCATGCAGGGTTATGTAATACCTGTCCCCCACCTCTTCTCTCTGTCCGATAAATCATGTAACATGCTGTCGCCCCTGACTTCTAGCTCTGTGTGTGTGTGTGAGAGAGAGAGAGAGAGAGAGAGAGAGAGAGAGAGAGGGGGGGGGCGGGGGGGAGAGAGTGTGTGTGTGAGAGAGAGGGCGGGAGAGAAAGTGTGTGTGAGACGAGAGAGAGAGAGTGTGGGGTTTTGTGTGTGTGTGTGTGTGTGTGAGGAGAGAGGGGGGGGGGGGTGGAGGCGTGGGGGAGAGAGTATGTGTGTGAGACGAGAGAGAGAGAGTGTGTGTGCGTGAGAGAGAGAGAGAGAGAGAGAGAGAGAGTGAGAGAGAGAGAGAGAGAGGAGAGAGAGAGAGAGAGAGAGAGGAAGAATAGAATATTCAGATTCAGAATATTTTATTGCCATTTAAGTCCTTGTGTGTGTTGTGATAGACATGTAAGTCATTGTGTGTGTGAGATAGAGACAGTGTGTGTGTGTGTGTGTGAGAGAGAGAGAGAGAGAGGAGAGAGAGAGAGAGAGAGAGAGAGAGAGAAGAGAGAGAGAGATTGGGGAGAGGGGAGAGAAAGAGCGAGAGAGAGAGAGAGAGAGTGTGTGTGTGTCTGTGAGAGTGTGTGTGTGACGTGTAAGAGAGTTTGTATGTGTGTTTGTGATGTGAGAGTGTATGTGAGAATATGCGCGCCTGATTGTGTGTGTGTGTGTGTGTGTGTGTGTGTGTGTGACACACAGTGGACAGGTATGAAGAATAGGTGGCCGACAACCAGGTAGACAGACAGCCCTCCCTCTCTGTGTGCCGTGTTTCCTGCTGTGGAAAAGAAGTGCATGTGCCTACACCTGTACTGTGTGTAGGTATGTCTGTATACACACACACGTATCTGTTTGGAGAGCGATGGCCCCCTCCCGCTAGGTTCACCATTTGCCCACTGACACACAGTCACACCGCCTCAAAACCTCAGCCCCCTCCTTCCCTTCCTCTCTTCCTCCCTCCCCCCAACCCCACCCCCCCTCCCGGAGATGCCAGGGACCTGTCAGTATAAATAACATCCCCACCTTCGGGACATTTCTGTGCTAGGAAGTCCCTCTTTTCTATCCTTCTCTCTCTCTCTTTGTTTCTGCCTTGTTCAAGTGTAAATAACATCCCCACCTTCTTGAATTTTCTGTGCTAGGAAGTCCCTCTTTTCTATCCCTCTCGCTGTTTCTGCCTTGTTCCTTTTCTTATCCCCACCTTGAAATTTCTGTGCTAGGAATTCCCTCTTTTCTATCCCGCTCTCTCTCTCTCTCTCTCTCTCTCTCTCTCTCTCTCTCTCTCTCTCTCTCTCTCTCTCTCTCTCTCTCTCTTTGTTTTTGCCTTGTTCCTTTTCTTATCCCCACCTTCTGGGAATTTCTGTGCTAGGAATTCCCTCTTTTCTATCATTCTCTCTCTTTGTTTCTGCCTTGTGCCTTCTCTTCCTGTCACCTCCTCCTTGTCTATTTTCTGCCTTCTTGGTCCATTCTCCTGCCTTTTTTACCCCCTCCAGAAATATTTAAAAAGATAGCAATGCTCTCCCACGCCGAAGTCGGATGCGCTGGGCCTGACTTGTCAGGCGCTTAACGGCAGCGCAACGTAGTTTCGCTCAGATGACAGACAACAGTAGCTGCTGTCTGAGCGTTCGACGACGGAGAAAAAGAAAGAAGGAAAAGAAGAAGGGGAAGAAAGAAGGAGAAGAAGAATTACAAAACGAAGGATTAGAAGAATTCTGAAGAAGAAGGAGGAAGAAGAAGAAGACTTCAGCGCCGTTGCCCTCGTGGCTTCTCAAGAAGTTAATTAAGGGAGAGGTGGAAGTCAGTGTGGACCTGAAAGATCCGAGGCAGAATCAATGGGTTTGACGAGAGCAGTCAGTTGGCGTTAGCAGCCGCTGCAGCAGATGGCGTTGTAGGTCCATATGTCGCCGTATCATCCGCCGATGTCGCCGCACCCGCACAGTACAGTGGTGAAAACTACTCCAGTTTTTTGTTGTTGTTGTTGTTGTTGTTGTTGTTGTTGTGATAATTACTGAAGGCGGTGAGAGTGTGCACACAGACAGAACTGCGGAGAAAAACAATTGTGGGAAGATAATAATAATAATAATAATAATAATGTCGGCAGTATTGCGCTGTGATGTCATCATAACACCGCCCGTCTTTGCTAGATCGTCTTTCCCTAGCAGGGAGTGGGACTGCCGTTACTGCCCCTACCAACCAGCTTTGTAGTGCATTGTATTGTATTGTACATTGGTATCGTATTGTGTTGAATCGTATCGTGGTGTATTGTATGTTAGTGTATTGCATTGTATCGTACTGTATTGTTTGTTAGTGTATTGGGTTGTATTGTAGGCCACTTTTAGTCACGGCAGATTTCTCTGCGTGAAATTCAGGGAAGCTCTCCCCTAGGAGAGGCGAGCGCGTCGCCACAAGGGCAGCGCCACCCTTTTTTTTTCTTTTTCCTGTCTGCAACTGTATTTGTTTCCCTATCAGATCGGCTTTAAAAAAAAATTACGCCAGGGACAACTCTCTTGATGCCGTGGGTTATTTTACGTGTGCTAAATGCGCATTGCACTCGGGACATCGGTTTATCGTCTCATAAGACTACCACCCACACCACCACTCACGGTCTAGTGGATTGGGGGGGGGGGGGGGGGGGAGAGGTTTTCGGACGCAGACGGGGATCAAACCACCACACACTTCCAACCCCGACATTTCGCTTTTTCTAGGGAAGTGCGTTACCTTTAGACCACCCATCCACCCCTCTAGACCACCCATCCAACCCTGATCCACCCCTCTAGACCACCCATCCACCCCTCTAGACCACCCATCCACCCCTCTAGACCACCCATCCACCCCCATCCACCCCTCTAGACCACCCATCCACCCCTCTAGACCACCCATCCACCCCACTAGACCACCCATCCACCCCTCTAGACCACCCATCCACCCCTCTAGACCACGATCGATCCCTGAAACATGGAACAATGTCATGGCCAGGACATGCACGTAGGGTCCAAATGGCCATCCATTTAAGGGCAGATGCTGCCTTTTGACGTTTTTATTTATTTATTTATATGTTTTTCTTTTATTCGAGGATAATGGAATAAGCACTCGTATGCTTTTTTTTTTTTTTTTAAACATCCAATCTCCGTGTGTATGCAGTTTTGTAAATGTCGTCCGTTTCCACTGGCACACAATGGCCTGCTCTTCGGAAGAACGGAACCGGTTTTAACGTGTGCGCAAGATGTTCTGATTGCATTCGCACACGGGGCCTCGGTTTATAGTCTCATCCGAAGGACTTTTTAGGGGGGAGTAGAGTCGGCACTGATGTTAACTCCAGAGGAAAATATCCTCATGAACGAGAATGGAACCCGGGTCAGCAGATCACGGTGTTAATGTTAGTAACTGTAGGGTGAAGTGGATGACGCTCAGTGACGTCTGCAACCTTCCCAATAGTGTGTCCTGAAGAGCCAGTCTCTTGGCATTCTTCTGGGTAACGGCGCTTTATAGCGCCGCTCACAGAACATTGCCGCATTAACAAGAAGATAGAGCAGGAAAACGGGATTAATAAGAGAATCGATGATGAACGGAGAGAGCAAGTGCAGAAATGGGGTTATAGAGGCGTCAATAGACGGAGGGTAAATGTGTAGATTATGTATGGGTGTGTGAAGGAATGGAGGGTGGTAAATGCAGAAACGAGGTATAGATGCGTCAATAAGTGGATGGTATATGCACAAGTTAGGTTGAGGGGCGTAAATAAATGGATGGTAAATGCAGAAGTTAGGTTGAGGGGCATAAATAAATGGATGGTAAATGCAGAAGTTAGGTTGAGGGGCATAAATAAATGGATGGTAAATGCAGAAATGAGGTTGAGGTGAGTGAATAAGTGGATGGTAACGCAGAAATTAGGTTGAGGTGAGTGAATAAGTGGATTGTAACGCAGAAATTAGGTTGAGGTGAGTGAATAAATGGATGGTAAATCAGTTAAAGAAACGTAAATAGGAAAAAAAGTAGAATAAATGTGAAAAACGGGGGGGGGGGGGGGGGGGGGGGGTAACCAGACTCAAAGAATGGGCTTCTTCCAGGCTGACATAACTCTTTTTCATTCTTTTTATGTGAGAGAGAGGGAGGGAGAATCATATACACACACATGCCATGGTGGTTTTTAGATTGTGTGTGTGGGTTTTTGTTTGGTTGGTCGGTTGGGGTTTTTGTTTGTTGTTGTTTGTTTTTGTTGGGGTTTTTTTTGGGGGGAGGGTGTCATACCAACACATGAAAAGTGTAGATTTCTCTTATTGATAACGGTTTTGTTCATTTTTCTGTCGAGGGATGTTGTTTTGTTTGTTGTTTTTAAAACCTGTGATACATGAATAGATATGTGTTATGCTTTGTGACTGATAACACGATTTTAATATATGATATGAAATGTGGCGTGGTATCTGTGATAACACATATTATAATATTATATATATATATATATATATGATAGGAAACGTGCCATGGCATGTGTATGCTGCGTTTTGTTCCCGATTCACACAAAGAATATCAAAAGTGCATGGTGCAGTCCTGCTATTACCTCTGAAAGCCTATCAAATACGTATGATGTAGATATAGAGATGATTAGACTGTTTTGTTCTCTTGTTTTGTCTTTGTGGCATGTATGTATATTTGTGTGTGTGTGAAAGCATATCAGAAGTGAATGATGCACACGTGATACATACATCGCATGTCAGAGGATCATTGATAATATGATATAGCAAAGCAACAAACCTGAAAGAAAGCTGTTGCGCGGATTCCCCCCCCCCCTCTCTCTCTCTCTCTCTCTCTCTCTCTCTCTCTCTCTCTCTCTCTCTCTCTCTCTCTCTCTCTCTCTTCTCTCTCTCTCTCTCTCTCTCTCCTCTCTCTCTCTCTCTTTTGTTGTTGTTTCGTGTGTGTGTGTGTGTGTGTGTGTGTGTGTGTAAGGAAGGGTGTAACATGCTTGGTGATGTTAATGAAACGTGTGTGTGTGAGAGAGAGAGAGAGAGGGGGGGGGGGGGGGGGCGTGTAACATGCTTGTTAATGAAACCTGTCTCTGTGTATGTGATGGTGTGTGTGTGTGTGTATGATGGTGTAACGTGCTTGTTAATTTAAAAAAAAAAAATTTGTATATCGAGGATAATGGAATAAGCACTTATGTGCTTTTTTTTTACATCTAGTCCCCGTGTGTATGCGGCTTTGTGAATTCTGTCATCTGTTCCCACCGGCACACAATGGCCTACGCTTACGAAAAGCGGAACAGGATTTAACGAATGCGCAAGATGTTCTTGCGTGGGTTCGCACACGGGGGCCTCGGTTTACAGTCTCATCCATCCGAAGGACTTTTGGGGAGAGTGGAGTCTGCGCTGATGTTAACTCCAGGGGAAAATATCCCCTTGAACGGGGAGCGTTAATGAAACCTGTGTTGTGTGTGTGTGTGTGTTTGTGTGTGTGCGTGTGCGTGAGATAGAGAGAGAGATGGTGTAACATGCTTGTTAATGAAACCTCTGTGTGTGATGGTGTGTGTGATGGTGTGTGGACGGTGTGTGTGTGTGTGTGTGTGTGTGAGGGTGTAACATGCTGGTGTTTGGTAATGAAGTGTTTCAGACAAGAAGTAACAGGTGTGGCTGGTGGTGGTACTGCTGACCTGTTACCCTTATCTTATCACTTTGTGTTTTATTTGTTTGGTGTGTGTGTGGGGGGGGGGGGGGGGGATGTCTCTTTGATATGTGGCAGGCTGTTCGTTCCTTCTCCATCTCTCTACCTGTTTGTCTGTCTGTCTCACACTCTCTCACTCACCCTCTCTCTCTTTCTCTGTCTGTCTCTGTCTCTCTCTCTCTGTCTCTCTCTCTCTCTCATTGGGGTTTGTCCATGCATCTCGTGAGAGAGAGAGAGATAGATAGATAGAAAGAGAGGGGGATGGGATATGCGTGTGTATGTGTGTGAATTGATGTGTGTGCTATTGAATTTCTTTGGATATGGTATTTTTATGAATGGGAGAATGAAGGGAAGGGTTCGGGGGGAGAGAGAGAGAGACGGAGGGGGGGGGTGGGGGGGGGGCGACAGGTCAGAGTGGTCTGGATAATGCCCCTTGTAAATAACAATGATCATTTTTAAATGGACAATGAGCTGCCATTGTTCTCTCTCGCTCTCTTCTCATTTACAATTATGCTGTAATCTCCAGTAAGAATGCTTATTGAAAAGTACACATAGAATTTCATTGGATGGTCTAATATAGCATTCTAGAATGTTCTTGTTATTATTGTAGTTGTTGTTTATTGCTTCCTGTTGTTTATCCTTGACATTACTTTGTGTTCAGTTTGAAGCTGAGTTTACGCCAGAGCTTGAAGTCGTGCCCATTTATGAAGAGCTCTTGTCGTTTGATTATGTTAAATGTATCATGTAATTTTTCTTGAATTTATTTGTATTTACAAAAGAAAGTCGCGTGTAACCCCCTTTGTCAATAGGCCACATTGGGCAATGACAATAAATTGGTCAGAGCGTTTCTCTCTCTCACTTTGTTTCTTTCTTTCGTTTCTTTGTTTCGTTTCTTTCTTTCTTTCTTTCTTTCCCTCTCTCTCCTTTCCCCGCTAGAAGGGTGGGGAATTTTTTTTTTTTTTTTTTACAATCTCCCAGGTCTCAACTCCAAATGCAGACAAGCCAGTGCCTTGATTTCCTTCATCCATACACGCTGAAAAATCAAACGTTCACGTTAACGATCCCGTAAATCCATGTCACCCATTCGGTGGGCAACGGAAACACGAACATACCCAACACATACACCATTCCCGAAGTCGGAATGCGGCTACCTTCGTGGTGGGCAAACACGGTGGCATACGCAAAATGTCATTATGATGTGATGTGAACCTTTGAGCTGTAGCCTAGGAACGGGGGAAAAAACAAAACCCAATGTAATGATGGTGGTGATGTTAGGCGACTAGAAGGTGATGTTAAAAACGCAGTGGCTGGGTGTTTCTGTCCCCTCTAACTGTGGGTGTGTGTGTGTGTGTGTGTGTGTGTGTGTGTGGTGTGTGTGTGTGTGTGTGTGTGTGTGTGTGTGTGGTGTGTGTGTTGGTGTGTGTGGTGTTGTGTGTGTGGTGTGGGTGTGTAGTCAAGTCAAGTCAAGTCAAATTTTTATTTCGAGATGGTACATTGAATAAGCAATGCATTTGCTTTTTTTCATCAAGCCATCTATCTAGGAACCAATTTCTTAATGATTATACTGAAATACTGCAATATTGCAATCTTTACCATTAAATTAAACCAGTTAAAAGACGGGTGTATGTGTCTGGTGTGGTGTGGTGTGTGTGTTGGTGTGGTGTGGTGTGTGTGTGGTGTGGTGGGATGTGTGGTGTGGGTGGGATATGTGGTGTGGTGGTGTGTGTGGTGTGGTGGGATGTGTGGTGTGGTGTGGTGGGATGTGTTGTGTGGTGTGGTGGTTGTGTGGTGGTTGGTGGTGGTGTGGTGGTGTGTGTGTGGTGGTGGTTGTGTGGTGTGGTGTTGTGTGGTGGTGTGTTGTGTGATGTGGTGTGGTGTGGTGTGGTGTGGTGTGGTTGTATGGTGTGTATGTGTGTGTATGTGTGGTGTGGTGTTGTATTTGTTGTGGTATTGTGGTGTGGTGTGGTGTGGTATGTGTGGTATGTATGGTATGTGGTGTGGTGTATGGCGCAGGTGTCCCGCTCTCTGATGGACTCGATGGACGAGGTGCCGGGCCTGATGCCTCACCTGGAGAACGGCGACGGCCCCCACCGGCCCCCGCTGATCCCCGACCCCATGCTGATGGAGAGTGACGGGCCCTTCGCCAGCCACCACCGCCACCACCCCCCGGGCCCCGTCTTCCACCACGCCAGCCAGCTGCCCCCCTTCTCCTCCATCGTGCCCTTCCGCACCCCGCCCTTCCCGGGGCCGCTCAACATCTTCACCTCGCAGCCCCTCTCGCTGTCGCAGCCCGCCTGACTTCACCTCGGCCCCGCTCTTCCAGCCGGCCCCGGCCCTGGCGCTGCCGGCCCCGCTGAAGGTGACGGAGATGCCGCCCTCCCCGGGCGTGGGCGACAGCGACGTGGTGTCCACCACCACCTCGCAGCTCAAGAAGTACGGCTCGGAGTCGCACATGGCCACGGCGGTGTCCACGCCGGAGGGCCCGCCGCCCGAGCCCATGCTGGTGCCCGGGGAGGGCGGTGACGCCCTGGGGCCCTGCCACCCGCCGCCCTCCAGCGAGTCCAGCGACACGGGCTCGCAGTCGCCCGAGGAGGGCGGCGAGGTCAACGGGGACGACCTGGCGCCCACGGCCAAGCGCGCCATCGAGCGGCAGAACCTCAACACGCGCATGATGGGCGGCGGCTCCGGGTCGTCGCGCAAGCAGCGGCACCCCATGCGGCGCTTCAGCAGCGCCAGCAGCGAGCAGGAGGCGCCGCACTGCACCTCCTCCTCGCTGGCCACCTCCTCCTCGCTCTCCTCCACCACGCGCGAGTCGCGCGACATGGAGGACCAAGGGCTGGTGGCCTACCTCATCAACAAGGGCCGCGTGTACAAGTGCGAGCACTGCCGCATCATCTTCGACGACTGCACGCTGTACCTGCTGCACAACGGCTTCCACTCGCACGACGCCCAGCCCTTCCGCTGCGGTATATGCAGGGCCGTGTGTCACGACCGTATCGAGTTCAACTGCCACCTGACGAGCCACATCAAGTGAGTTTTTGTTGCTGGGTGGTTTTTGTTTTGCTTTGTTTGTTTGGAGGGTTTTTTGTTTTTTTTAAGTGAGGGGGGGGGGGGGGGGAGGAAGATGAAAAGAAAAAAAGATTCAGGTTGGGGTAGGGGTGGGGGGGAGAGGGAGAGCGGGAGAGAGAGAGTGTGTGTGTGTTGTGTGAAGGACTCTGACTTTCCTTTTCTCTTTTCTTCGTCGTCGAAGGCTCAGACAGTAACTATTGTTGTTGTCTGTCATATGAACGAAAATGCTGATTCGGCTACCCCTACCCCCCCTCTCCCCCGAAAATCCTTCGGATGAGACTATAAACGAGGTCCCGTGTGTGAACGCTCGCAGAACATCTTGTGCGCATGTTAAAACCTGCTCTGCCTTTTGAAAGAGTACACAATTTGTGCTTGTTGGGAACGGACAACAAAGTTTACAAAACTACAAGCACATAGGGATTGGATGTAAAAAAAAAAATTAAAGCACACGGATGCTTCTTCCATTGTCTTTGAAATAAAAAGAATAAATATCAAAGGAATTATTTTAAATATGGCTGGGGGGATGTTATTGTAAATGACTGTATACAGTCTTCTGTTAAATGATTCTATTCTTCATACTATACTGCTGTATCATTCTATAATAATTTATGTCGCATAATTAAAATAGGATGTTCCTTGAACTTGAGTGGTCTGTCATTAGAGTTGTTGAACTTGAATAAAGTGACAACAGCCTTGAGTTGGCCTTTGTGGTCGGTGGGGCTATAAATAGCATAAAAAAGGGGGAGGGAGAGGGGGGGGGGAGAGATGTTCTAGGGGGTCAATGGTCTAGGTCCATTAGAGGCGTACTTTTTGGTAGGTTGTTTGTTTTTTTGTGTAGAGGTTTTTTAGTATAAGTTGATTGTAGCTCTGTGGAAAAACTGAAGTCACACAGTTGGGCAGTATCAGCTTTGTGTTGGTAGTTTGGAGTACCATCGAAGCTTGTCAGTATTGTAAATCAATGATCTGAAGGAAGACTCTGAGTGCTGGGGCAGTATGATACCCTCATCCAATGAAAGAGAAGGTGTCCCTATAATCTATGCAGTCACTGGGGAGTAAGGTGTCAGAGACCTCAGCTTCTCTAGGGGGCCAGCATCTTGAGGGCGGCGCCCATCTCCTCTCACTCACTGCTTTACCTTCCCTGTCCCTAAAGAGGGCAGGTACCCATTTACATATTCAGCGCTATATAAATTCCATACATTATTATTATTATTATTATTATTATGAGCAGTCTCTCATCCGCGAGGCAGCCACGCTGAACGCTATGTAGTCTTGGGAGAGCGAGTACTCAGACCACTGAGCTGTCCCTTCTCAAATGAAAGAGAATGATGATGATGATGATGATGATGATTAAAAAAAAACATCTCAGGAGAGATTGTAAACGTGCATCATTTTGGAGAAGACGAGTAATGAAGGTTAACAACAGGTATATGAAGTGAGTTTGCTTTAAGTTTTGTAGATGGTTTGTTGTTGTTGTGTTGTTGTTGTTTTTTAAGCCTGAAGTTCTCCCTTCTCCCTTACCTCTCAGAGGAGTTGCAGGGGCTCTGCTTTGAATTCTCCAGACCCTGCCTCTTGGGCAAGTTGAACCTGGCGGAGCCCATCCCTCGTCAAGGTACAGGGTGCATGCTGGGTATGCTCGTGTTTCCGTTAACCTACCGAACGCTAATCAGGGGGGTGTGTCTTCAACGTGCATGTGTGATCTTCAGCAGGCGTGCGTGTTTAGTCACGCAGGCACTGGGGCTTGACTTTGGGGGAGATCATGAACAAGAAAAAGAAAAAAATCGCCATCCCTTAAATCTAATTCACCAGACCCTGTCGAGATTCGAACCCCTGACCTAACCCGAGTCCCTGGGTTGGAAGTCCGAGGCAGTGTCCACTCAGCTGCGTGGTGGCCATCAGTCAGTCAGTCAGTCAGTCAGTCAGTCCAGCAGAGAAAAACTGACCAGGAGCTAGCTAGCTAGCCTAAGCTTGAAGAGGACCAAGGTTGCCTCAAGGCTGTTGGTCAGTGGAGGAGGGTCCAGGTCTGATCCAGCTGCTCCCTACTGTGCGTCTCCCAGCTGCCCTGCTCAAAATGGCGCCCCTTCCGAGATGGAGGCGCATAGTGGGTCAGGGTTGTCCCCCCTTTCGGTCATCAGCTGCCCACCATCTAAGGAGGAGGAAATAGGTGGGGGGGTGGATGGGGAGGGAGGAGGGGGTAAGGGTGGTGGGTGGGGTGGGGGTGGGTGGCCTGGCTGTTTGCTGACTGGCGTGTTTGGCGTTTAATTACAGACTGTACGCCGTACACTGCCCCAGCACGGCAGACTGAAGGGCAGGTGAAGAAGAAAGAGAGAGGGAGGAGGAGGAAGGGGTGACCTGCCCACCCCCCAGCCGCTCATCCCAGCCCACCCCCTAAACCCACCCCCTAATACCCCACCACCCTTCTTCTTCCTCCTCCTCTTCTTCTTCTTCTTCTTGTTCGCCAGGACCAAAGGGGGTCAACCTTGCAGCGGTAACCCTTGTGTCGCCCTGGCTTTTTTCCTCCTTCGTTTTTTTTTCCCCTCTCTCTTCTCTCCTTGTTCCCTCCCCCCCTCCCCCTCCTCCCTTTCCCCCAAATCATCTAGCATTAGTGGAGCATTGTTGTGATGCAACCTGACTCGGAGGTGAGGGTGGGTCACTCACTCACTCACACCTCCCTCTCTCTCTCTCTCTCTCTCTCTCTCTCTCTCTCTCTCTCTCTCTCTCTCTCTCTCTCTCTCTCTCTCTCTCTCTCTGCCTGTGCCAAGCCAGGGCTCTTTGTATAGTGGAAGTGAAGCGAAGTGAAGCAAGCCTCCTGATGATTGTCGTGTGTCTCTTCACAGAACTGAGGCACGTTGAGGTGACAGACAGACAGACAGACAGGGATCGGCTGGCACCTGGGATTTGAAAGACTTGAAGGAAGGAAGGAGGTGGATGGAAGGAAGGATGGAAGGAGCTCAATCGTTTTTTCTTGGGAGGAAGAGAGACAGACACACACATATACCCTGGGTGGGCCATCACCACGACGACTTCTACAGCGTGTCTCTTCTCTCGCTTGTCCTAGTCTGCAAGGCGTCGTGGTGGGGTGGGGGGGGGGGGGGGGATGTTTGAGTGGGGTGGGGTGGGGGAGGGGCAGCTGTGTCTCCCCACCCCCTCTCCCTCCTACCCCTTCCCTTCTGTCACAGCAGGGGTGGGGGTGTGGGGTGTGGTTAAGGTTACTGTCTCATCATCTTGTTGAAGGCTTGCAGTCGCCAGACATTATACTCACTGACGGTGGGGCGCTGCATATGCCACTTCAGACTCCGTTTTTTTGTTTTTGTGGGTTGGTTTTTTTGTTTTCTTTCCCCCCAGGCCTTTAGATCACATGGGTAGCATGGGTCTGGGTCATGTTGACATTTCAGTCGCTCCCTGGGTTGGATGGGTGGGGTGGGGTGGGGGGTAAGGGATTGTCATGACATTATTGTATTTTTTACGTTATGTGCCATATTTTTGGTTTGGGGTTCATCGGTTTTGTTATTCTCGTGATATGTTTTCTCTTTTTATTTTTTTGTTGGTTGTCTTTGCAAATGCTTTGTATGTTTGTTTTTGGTTATGGATGTTATGTGTAGAGATTTAAAAAAAACAAAAAAACAAACGGAACTTGATGCCTGTCCAGTTTTTATTGACCTTTTTTTTGTTTGTTTGTTTATTTATAATGAAATTGGACAGATTGTGTAGCATGTGGGTAAAATTTTGCAGGTATGTTTTGGGGGATAAATAATCTCAGGTGCTCTCAGGTTAGCAGAATATTTGATCTGTTTAGAACAAAACAACAACAACAACAACAAACTGAGCAGAAGTTGGGGGTCCATATTTCAACAGACCAGTTACTTTGCGATGCTTTTTGTGTTTCGGGAATTCATCTTCAGAGTTGGTGATGAAGACAGACGACAAAGTGGACATAGACAGAACACTGGACGACACTTGGCGCGCGCGCACACCACACACACACACACACACACACACACACACACGTGAAGGAGTGCTGGAGCTGTGCTGGCCTCTGGAGAGAAAATGACACCAGCAGAGAATGTCACTGGCACAGATGATGGTTTCCATCTTCACTTCTTCAGCATCTTTCAGTGTGTCTGATGATCACATTTGGACTTATAGATAAGACATGCCATTGTAAGAAAAATAATAATTATATGGAAAGGGGGGGGGGGGGGTATGATTGTGTCAATAAAACATCCATGAAGCAGAGAGGAACATGGTTGTTGTTATTTTTAACTCTTGTTAAACATGTTTATGTATTAGGGTAGGCGTAAGATAGCAAGAATAAAGAGTGACTAAAGAAGAGCATCTACTCATGACAAAGCTTATGTGTACCACACAACATGCGCGCGTGTTCGCGCACGCACACACACCCACACACACATCCACACTTCATCCTGTGCCAAGGCATCAGAAGCGCATAGTGTGGCGAAGACGACGAAGACTGTGGTCAGAAGGAAATGGTATCTGGTCACTGGCAGAACTAGCTAACAGTGACAGGCAGTGGATGTTTCACCACGCTGTCACCACAGGCTGTGTGTGCGTGTTTGTGGCGGTGACTTCACCCAAGGGGATGAAGTATCACCCGAGTGGATAGATATCACCACACAGGTGACCAATCAGTGGCCATCAGTCACCGGCTGAGCAGGTGTACAGAGCGCGCCATGGTTGCCTTGTGTGTAGGCATGTTGTGACCCCCACCACCAGTGTCTAGACGTGGCTGGCGGCGTGTGTCACACTTTACTGGGGTTAGTACTAGAGTACCAGCATCACACTGGAAGACCAACCTCTGTCTAGTGGGGGTTTGGGGGTTGGGTTTTGTTTTGATAATTCAGTTAAGGTGGTTTGGTTAGATTCTCGTGACCCTGACTGATAAATGGATGAAGGTAGAGTGTGCTGGAGGTTTGTCACCGGCCTTAAAGCACGCACACACACACACACACACACACACACACACACACACACACACACATATCAGCTAGAGATAGGTGTTGAAGACGATGTTTTTATTTGTCAGGCTAAGTGATGGTCAGTTGTCTGTCTACCAGTCCATCTGTCTCCAAGGGCAAGAAAGGAGGAGGGTAGGGGTGTGTGTGGGAACACTTTTTCTTTTTTTTAACGGGCATTTTGGAGAGAAACACTAATGACCATGACTAACACGTGGACACTTGTTAAACTGTAGACTTTTGGGACACTTTATATAATGTGCCGGGATTTTTTGTCGTTGTTGGTTTTTTTTCAAACTACATCAAGTGTTTTGGGAGCAAGAAAAACAAAAAAGAAAACGAAGAGGAGTGCTGGGTGCACCATTATGCAAAAACAAAGACAGACAGAAAAGCAGAAGAGCATAATTACACACACACATGGACTGCATGCACGAGTACAGAACTACACAGCCAGGTGTGGAGTCTGTGACATCAACTTTTTGTTGCAGTGGACGGGAGGGAGGGACGGCTTTGAGGTGAAGCCTGCGAACCAACAACAACAACAACAATAATAATAATAATAATAGTACCGTCTCCTTCTGTTCGGGAGAACGCCTTCATTTGGAAGCATTTATTATCGTGGTGGTTATGACATCGTAGTAGTGTTGTTGTTACTGGTTTGTATGCAGTTTTGTTTATGTTTTTTTGGAAGATAAAACAAACCGTGTTGATGTTTGTAGTTGTTATGTTCACAAAGAACTTTGAAAAATACACATTATTTTGAGAGCAATTCCATTTTTTTTCTTTCTTTTTTGTTTGTTTTGGTTTATATTTTCATACATGTGTTGTTAGTGATTGGGCCATATTGCATTGACTTGTTGTCTTGACTGAGGAGATTTGAACCATGTGACAAAAAAAAAGAAGAAAATCAGTATTTTCCCCTTTTTCTCCGTTTGGAGCACACACACACACACACACACACACACACACACACACACACACACACACACACACACAAAACAAAACAAGAGAGACTTGTGTCTTGGCTGTGATCGCTGTGATGTGGTTGTCATCGCGAATCGTCTTCAGAGTACGTGAGCGGAGAGTTGTGCCATACAAACAACCATATAAATATATATCTATATATATATATACATCAATATTTAGAAATGATATAATTATTATACCATATATATGTCTACACTGACCATGTTCATGTTTTGCTTTTTTTGGTGTGTGTTTTGTTTTTGGCATGGATGCAAAAAACAAAAACAAAAAGTGTTGCGGTAGTGAAACCAGGGTTTGGTCTTCGTTGCAGAGAGACAAAAATGAATTTTTTCTTGGCAAATATTTTTTCTGGTCCCCCTCGCCCCCCTCCCTCCCAATTCCCAGTTCTCCAGCCAACTCTTTAAGTCGTCTGCCCAGCTCGTATTTATTCATTTTATTTGAAACTGCACCGACTGGGCGACTGGCAGAAATCAAATGTATTCACAGACACCCGCTCTTTTGTGGCTCGTTTTCTGTGCTCCTGTTCCAGACAGATATTTAGTGTTATTTAGTTAGTAGCTTGGGGGGGTGTTTGCATCTTAGTTTTGCATGATACATTGTCGGTAACGTTGATTCATTGTGAAAAGCGACAAAATAAAGCAGTGACTTGGGAATAAAGGACTGCAGGCAGACTGCAATGATGTAGAAGTCTTTGTCATTGTGAACTCTTATATTGACATCAGCACTTTGGGGTTATTTTGAACACTTTTGGTTATTTGGAACCCAATTAATGATAACAGACGTGATGATGGAGATGCAATTAGGTATGTGAGGATTGTTCATTTGCTAAATCAGTTGTGTTGTGGTTTTTTTGTATTTTAATTAGTGCTTGTAGGGCATCTATGTTTTATTACACTATATATATATAATGGTTGTGAAAATATGAATTAGGTGAGTTAATATTAACTACTATTAAGTACTGTCAGTTCATTTCATTTTGGGTTGTTTTTTTATTCCACAAATCGGCAGTTGCGTTTCTTTTGTATTCAAAGAGTTGCTTGATGACCGATTTGACCAACAAAACAAACAAAAAACCTAGCGGCAACATTTAGTAGATAAAAGAGTTGAAAACATAACTTCATGGACAGGGTAAACGATAACATTATGATGCACAAACATATCGAGGTTTCAGGCTAAAATTTCTTAAAATGTTCTTCAGGTGCTCTTCTTCACACACACCCCCCCCCAAAAAAAAAAACACACAAAAAAACAACAACAACCAACAACAACACAACAACAACAACAAATTACATGAAAGAGCTACAAATAAAATGAAAATGCAACAAAGAAAAGTAAAAATGCGACCAAAAATACAGTGAAAATGCGACAAATAGTCAGTAAGCTCAGAGCGTGACAAATTCCCCCAGGAACTAGATCAGCAAAAAGACGAGATGGAAAGAAAGAAAGAAAAAAAAAAGCAACAACAAGCATTCATGGTATCGGCACAAAGACTAACAAATAGAGAATAGAGTTGAGGGGGGGGGGGGGGGGGGGGGGGGGGGGGGTATGCGCAGTACAAAGCTGCAGTCGTCTTGACTCTGGGGGCAAAGAATTGCAAATGCCTGACGCTCACGTGACCCCTCGTTGATTTCCCGCTCTCTCAGCAAAGCTCTGTTGCTTAGCCCGCTGCATTTATTCAGTCCTCCAGTTTCTGGTTTCCCGATCCCGAAATACACAGTGACGTCGCCATCTCTCTCTCTCTCCCCTAAAAAAGACAGAAAAGAAAATGGTGGCGGTAATATTCAGGGCAAGCAGCGCTGACAACGGAAAGAGGAGGGCGCGTCATGAGAAGGAAGAAATCATCCCTCCCTGTGTGGATAGGTCACAGACACGTCAAGTTCACAGCCGCATGAGGGGAGGGGAGGGGGGTCGATAAATCCGTAGGTGGTGTTCTCTCTCTGTCTCTCTGTCTCTGTCGCTCTATGTATCTCTCTCTGTCTGCCTACCTGTCTGTCTGTCTCTCTCACGCTCTCTCGCTCTGTCTCTCTCTGTGTTTAGATATGTTCTCAGTGAGCTCTAGCGAACTCCACCCTTTGTGAGAAAAAAAAACGGATAAAAAAAGAAAAGGGGGGGATGGAGGAGGTCATTACCCAAATTTGTAGATTGTTTCTTTTTTGGTTTAGATATGTGTGCGTTAACTGTTTGGAACTGCAGCAACCTTCACTACTGATAACCCATTTTGTGTTTCACCTTTGAAAAAAAGGGGGGTGGGTGAGGGCAAATTCTGGAAGTTTTGTTTTGGATTATGTGTGCATTCAATGTCGGAACTGCAGCAACCATCACTACTGATTAGACCGCTCATTTCGTGTGTCACTTTTTTTTTGGTCAGCTTCGTTTTGTTTTGTTTTTCTGTTTTGCTGTCATATTTTTGTTTTGGTTTCCCTCTAAAGCTCACGTTATGCATAACTAATGAACTAAAATTGTTTTGGGGTTTTTTTTGTATTTAAAACGGTACACAGGGAATGGGGGATGCATCAATGAGGAAGTATTTGTTGATTTGTTTGTTTGTATCTCTTGGGGGGGGGGGGGGGGGGGAGTGAAAATGATACATCAGAATTTCGCAGGCAGCTATGGAAGGAGTGCGTTCAGCAGGAGCATTAGCAGTGGTGAGGGTCCTGAGGGAAGGGGAAGTCCTGAGATGGTGCATGGTAGACAGTGAAGCATCGGGGCACAGCCCAGTGTTTCCTCACGCCATTACGCCTGCTGATGCGAGCGATTAGGTGATGGAACAACATCTTTTACAGTGCTGGAGTCATACACGTAATAATTCATTTGTTAACAAAGAGAGAATAGCAACTCTGTTGTGTTTGGTTTGAGGTGGTTGTTTGTTTGTTTGTTTGTTTGTTTGTTGAGTCTTTGTTTTCAGTGTTGGCGTGAAGAAGTGTACAGAACCCAGAAGGCAGTTTCTGTTCTGTGCTGACAGCATTGCTCAAACCCTGTGTCATGATCACGGCGTTAATGTTAGTAGTAGTAGTAGTAGAACAACACCCTGATCCTCACTCAGTGTGGACGTCCAGTCAGCCAATGCTTTCATTCATTCATGGCAAAGGGAGCTTGCAGGACAAGCCAGAAAATCAACTATGCCATTTTTTTGTTTTTTAGTACATGAATGACTATGAAAATCACATTAGGAGCGTACTACACCCGCAAAAGCACAATATTGCCCTTGCTGTAAATATCAAAACACAGTCTAAGCGTGTGTATGTATTGGCTGGCTTCAGCCTCCAGCGTGTGCGTGTACTTGCAAACAAGGGACAGGAGCGAGCCCGAAGGCAGGAGGATGGCAGGGACTGGAGGAGTGGAAATACAAAAGGGGGGGGGGGGGGGTTGGGGGGGGGGGGGGTGGATAAAAGATTGGCAGTTAACTGGGAAGGTAGACATTAGGCAAGAATGAAAGTGCAGCAAGAAGACATACCACAAAAAAAAAGAGAGAACAAAACAAATCATTACTGGTGCACAGAGAAGAGGACAAAAGGCAAATGTTGGTGTACACAGAGAGAGAGAGAGAGAGAGAGAGAGAGAATGAAAATAAGAATAAAACAACATCATTGGTACAGATATCAAAACCAAAAGTAAATTTCTGGCAAAGAGTGAGGATAAAAGAAAATATTGGAGGATAAAAGAAAATATTGGTCTGAGAATTATTCCGGAGAGACTATTTCATTCATCCCCACCCCCCCACACCCCCCACCCCCAATCATCTTTGTCACCCTACGGTGTCAGCAGCAGAGCAGGTCTAGGTCGTCAGTGTTGTGCACCACCACACACTTGGCAGAACTGATAGCTCCCTACTTTTCCTTCTGTACCCCTGGCTTTGTTTTCCCTTGAAGGTAGCTCAGCCCCATGTCAGTGTGTATGGTTTTTTGTGATGCCGGGGGGGAGTAAATGGAAATCATAGGTGTAATTCACCGTCACTCGTTAGGGTTGTGTTCGACATCATAGATGTAATTTGTCATAAAATGTTAGGACTGGTTGATTTCGGTGGTGTATGATTTGATTAGTAAGGTTTGTATCAATTTAATAAGTGTTGTCATCTTTGATTGCTGATTTTCCATCTCGCATTTGGCCAAGATTTAGGTTAATATAATGTTAAAGGGTTTTTTTGGTTTTGTTTTACAGTCATTTTGAAATGGCGGTATTCAAGCAACACTTGTGCAAGTATTCTTGAGATTTATTGGGGATTAATATATGAAATGAAATGAAAAATGAAATGCTTTGTTATTTCGATTTTTTTATTTGTTTGGGTTTATTTTGGTTCTTTTTTAGATTCAACCTAGATTTGCTTCTTAGCCATGATATTGTTCACAACTGTGTTTCACTTTTTTGTTGTTGTATAATTGCAAAGTGCTGCATATTGTCACATTGTGTTTCACTTGACTTTTTGATATATTTATATTTATCTGTATGAACTCTTAATTATTAACATCATTCTCTAACCGTTACGTAATGTTTGTGGCAATCTATGATACAGCTCAAAGCAGTCATGAGACAGATGATGCTAATTAAGCCATTACAGATCAGCATAACTCATAAAATGGAAAATACCAGTTAAAGTACGCAAAACATGTTCTTAAACATAAGGTTTTTTTAAAAATAAATAAAGAAAGAATTATCTTGTAAAACCATATCTAGTTTGGAGAGTGTTACGTTAGTTTAAAAGAGGCATTTGTTAACTTTGTAAAAGTGTGACACAAGTTACACAAAACCTTTCAAATAGGTAAGGAAATAAGTGATATCAGTGACTTTTAAAGCACGAAAATAACCAAGGCAAAAGTGTTAACTATGGAAAACATACTCTTTGCTCTAAAAGGGAAGGGACAGGGTAGGGAGGGTGGTAGCAGGTAAGGGTGGATTGGGGGGGGGGGGGGCTATGAAAGTTGATATCATCGTTCCATACAAAGATTTTTCACTGGACTGACATCATATCCAAGACTTGGTTATGGTAACGTAGTGCAGTGCAAGGGAGGGTGTATTTCATGTTTTAGAGTCTATGCTTTCTCCTAGTTTGTGTTTCAACTGTTTTGAGCTTTCATACTTCATCCTAGTACCCCCTTCCTCACATAACCCACACTCCCCCCCCCCCCCTCCCCCCCCCAAGCCTGGTTCTACAGTGTCCTGATTCAGCAGCAGCAGCATCTTGGTTTGGGGGAGGGGAGGGGGGGAATGACACTGAGTTGGTGCTGCTAGAATGTTGTGGAGTATTCTTATTGGTGAGCGTGGCTCATTAGGCAATGACTTGTTTTTCTGTCTTTTTTCCTGCCTTTTTTTGCTGATGTGGATGATTTAACATGTATCGCTGTCGATGATTGATTGGTTGGCGTCCCACATGGCATAGGTCAGCGTGAGTCTTTGACGATGACGATGATGATGATGATGATGATGATCAGCCTGTTATCTGATCTGTTGCTTTTGTGTGTTTGGGCTCTCTGCTCTGTCTCTGTCTGTCTGTCTCTCTGTCTCTCTCTCTCTCTCTCTCTCTCTCTCTCTCTCTCTCTCTCTCTCTCTCTCTCTCTATCTATCTATCTATCTATCTATCTATCTATCTCATTCTCACATATATATGTCACCATGGAGGCTGTAAATATCTGTCTTTTTGCTTTATGTGTGTCTGTCTGTCTGTGTGTGTGTGTGTAAGTTGAACTAGCCAAGACTCTTTGTTCCGTTTCTCTTTTGTCTTGTTCTGGGGGATTTTTTGTCCATCTTCTTTGTTGTCCTCTTTCTTCAATTTTGTTCTGTTTTGTTGGTTGGTTTTGCCAGGTTTTTTGGTAAACTGTTGATCACATCTTTGCTAGATGATTTACAACGTTTTTTGGTCTCTTGTAGTGATAACAACATCTTTTTTGACAAGTTTGACAGCACTGCTGGTGCACGTATTTCTTCTTCTTTTTTTTCTTTGTTTGAATCTTATACATACATATATATATATATGACTATATCTATATATCTCTCTGTGTATTAGAGTGTCCGCTGCTAGGCAGCCCACGATCACTTTGTTTCCTCACTTTTGTGTTGGTCGAAGAGAAGTTTTGGGACAGGGCATTTCCAAGTGATAACAGTCGATGACGAACAACAACACAGGACGGTTTTGGGGGGTTGTTTTGTTGGGGGTTTTGTTTTGTTTTTAAGTGGGCAGGAGATCGCGTGTTAATGAAAGACATCAGAAACAACAGCTTAAGGCGAAAGCGGTTAAGACTTCTAATTCCCCCCCCCCCCCCCCCCCACCACCCCAAAAAAAAAGGGAAAAAAAGTACAGAAAGGGGTGGTGGTGAGGAGGGGGTGCTGATTGGGAGGTATGCAGGTCGTACAGTCTCAGCTATGGGCAGCAGCAGCAGCAGCAGTAGTAGTACACGTGTCAGAAGTTCGTTAACCGCTGTTGATGACCCCTTTAACTTTCTCCACTCCCTCTTTCTGAGGTTGCCCCCACTCCCCCCCCCCCCCCCCCCCCCCCCCCCCCCCCCCCCTCTTGCTGTTCAGATTGCGGAGACAGCACACCACACCACACCACACCACACCACACCACATCACACAACACCACACCACACCAGAACATCTTGCGCACACGTTAAATCCTGTTCCACTTTTCGTAAGAGTAGGCCATTGTGTGCCGGTGGGAACAGATGACAGAATTGACAGAACCGCATACACACGGGGACTGGATGTAAAAAAGCACATTTAAGTGCTTATTCCATTATCTTCGATATAAAAGAATAAAATTAAAATAAAACAGCACAGCACAGCCTTCTTGCCCTGTCCTTGCAGTGGTCAGGAACGACAGCCAGGAGGGGTTGATAATGAATAATTATAAACGGACTTCGTTGGCCTAGGCGGGTGGGTGGTTGGCCGAGGGGGAGGTGGGGGGGACATTGTTGTCAATCTTCTGTGCCTTTGCTGCACAACACCCTCACTCAGACAGAAGCTGAACAAACGCCACTTTTCTTTCTGTTTCGTTTTGTTTTGTGGTCAAAGTTCTGTGTGGATTACATTCTTGTCCTGTCCTGTCATGTCCTGACCCTCATTTCTGTCTTTGTCTTGTGTTGTTTCAGTCTGGCCAGGGGCAGTTTTCTGTCTTGTCCTCATTTAACAAACAAAATACAAAAACGAAACAAGTTTGTTTTATTTGTGTACTGAATGATGCTCCCTTTTTGACTCATTTCTTTTCTTTTCTTCGAGTAGAGAATGACTCGAGAGTGTTTATGTTGTATTTAATTGATATGAACATGCACGTTGTTTTTTTTCTACTTTAGGTATTCTCAAGTGAATAAAGTGTCGCAGGAGATAAGCTATGTCATGGTTGATTTTTTTTTTGTTAAGGCAAGAGAATGAATATTTGGGGCGGTTTGGGTTAGGACTTTGCATCGGAGAGGGTGGTGTTCTTTTTTGTTTATTTTTTACAGAAAAAGTGTGTGCTTGTATGTAAATATTGTGTGGACAGAGTTGCCATGCTTCTGTGGGTAACTGGCCGGTAAGTCCCTGCCTGTCAGATCAGAACACACAATCCTTGAAATGTGAAGAGCCGCTGTGTGACAGCAGGCATTTACTTCATAGATTCTCTCTCTCTTTTTTTTTATAGGACACAGCAAAACATTATCAAAAATAACTCAGAAAGGGCATTGCATTAAAAAAAATGGGGGGGGGGGGGGGAGAAATATAATAGGTATGTATGTATGTCATGGGTTAAAGTCTGTGATCAAGTGGGTCGAGCACACTTTGACTTTTGCTAACAGGGGTAAAGGGCTAAAGTAATGGGATATTTTGTGTAAGAATTAGGGGTAGGATGAATTGTGTAGTTTAGGGGCCACCTGATTCACTCTGTCTCTCTGATTAATATATTTGGTGAATTATTGGGGGGGAGGGAGGGGTTGTTACTGTTTATTGTAAGATTTCTTCTTTTCTACAAGATTTTCTCAAAAGCGAATTGATTGATCACTTCAACAAGAAACACAGAGACAAATTGGACGTATTACTTGCTGACAGTCAAGTTAGGCCATGCAGTCTATTTGATATGATTTTTTTTCCTTTTATTTCGAGGATAATGGAAGAAGCACTTGTGTGCTTTCAATACATAATATGCATACATACATACATACATACATACATTCATACAGACAGGTAGATCAATAAGTAGACAGACAGGTAGGTAGATAGACAGGTATGTAGACAAACAGGTAGGTAGACAAGGTAAATAAAACCACTTTTTGTCACCACACAGACACTGGCTAATAATGCAGGCTTCGCTTCTGATAAAACGTTCACTTCTCGAATCGCCTTACACAGACCATTTCTCACAGTTCATGGATTCTGCTTCTGCAGCAGAAGGGCAGTGGACAGGCAGAGGAATTACAGGGGAGGGGGAGGGGGTTGCCATGAGGCAGAAGCAGGGGGGGTCACTGGTCAGATCTAGTCATGGAATCAGCTGCACTTGGCACTTTGTCCGTCTTGTCTGCACGGCACTTGAAGAGGCTGTTTGTCATGGTAGTTGCTGTACATAGCACTCACTCACTCATCATACACTGTCGCTGCTGCTCTTCTCTTGGTCTGAAGGACTTTGTGTGTGTGTGTGTTTTGCTTGAGGTTGGTTTTTGTTGTTGTTGTTTTTTGTTTCTACTCCCCCCAACTGTTGTCACACTCTCTTCCTGACATTTTTTTTGTTTCTTGTCTCTTGAAAATAAGTTTGTGTGTGTGCAGAGAGAGAGAGAGAGAGAGAGAGAGAGAGAGAGCAGGCTAAAGGGTTATTAGTACAAGTTGACAAAAACACGCGACAAGCATTGGTAACAATCCTAACCCCTCCCCTACCCCCCACCCTCAACCCCCCAAATCCTTCTCTAGACAGTATAGACGTGTGTATACACACTTTACTTTTTTTCATTCTTTATAGCATGCTCCCTTTTTTTCGTGACTTTTTCGTATCAAGATAACAGTCGCTAGTAAAACAAAACAAAAAGAAAATGAGGGCAATTAATGGTCATTTGAAGTCAGCGTTGGTATAGTTATCACCTGTGTGAATGAGGACAGGCCTTTCTTTTCTGTGTATGGCTTGTAGAGTCAGGGGCCGCTTCATGAATATTTAATTTGCTGTGTGGGCGACCAGCCAATCAGGAGCCTGCCATGTGGATGTTGTTGAGAGAGAGTAGGTGCCATGTCCAATGTTGCACTGTACGATAATGATAACCATGTTGACAAAATGGATGGTGATTCAGGTCACTCCTTGCATACTGTGCTGCTCTCTCTCTCTCTGTCTCTGTCTCTCTCAAATCAGACAAATATGGCACTGATTTTTTTGTTTTTGGTATTTATTTATTTTTACATTTTGATTTTTCTTTCTGCCTGATTATAGTTATTACTATGTTGTGTTTTGGGGGCTTTTTTTTTAAACTTTGGTTATTGTTGACTATGTTTGGAAAGGTTTATTTTCCTTTGTTCATTGAAATGAGAAGGAAAGGGAGGGTGGTGGGGGATGTTCATTATTCATGTTATGGATCAAAACAGTGATTTAAGCTGTTTGTTTGGGGTGGGTTTTTTTTAACTCTTTAGTTTTATGTGACGGAAAGTCTGTGCATCCTGATGATGATGATAATGATGATGATGTATGATGTAATGTACTGTATAAAAAAGGAACAAAAAACAAAACAAGTCTGTTAGTGTCAACACACTGCACTGCACAGTTGATGATGATAATGATGATGTATGTGTGAGTGTGGGGATACATGGGGGGGGGGGGGGGGGGGGGGGGGGGGTTGCCTACTTTGGTTTTATTTTTTATTTTTGGCCAGGGTTGACAGACGGCAAAGGCCACCTGGGCGTCAGGCTCAACACTGTGCTAGAGATCTGTCACCATGCCATGTCATGTCATGCTGTCTCCATTCCTGGCTTCCATGTTGTTGCCATAGGGCCACCGTGCCACAGTTCACCTGCCACCTCTTGCGCAGTTGCACAGGCTTGAACCTTGACCCCCCCCCCTTCCTCCCTCAGACTTACTCCCTTCACTTCCTCCCTCAGACTTACTCCCTTCCCCCTCCCTTCCCCCCTCCTCCCCAAATAAAAGGGGGATGGAGGGTGAGGAGATATGTCTGTAGAGTCTGAAGGCCAGCAGCTTTAGTTAGGGTGTGTTTTTGTGTAGTTCATTTGTTGATTGTAAAAAAATTTTCACAGCAGAAGTTGAAGTGGGTTGGAGGTGGCTATTTTGATAAAGAAAAGTTGGTGTGTATTTGATCTGCGCAAATGTTTTGGATCAAAACACAGCTTCATTGCAGAATGTTTTTGTTTTTTTTTAAATCTGCAATGTACTGAGCTTTGATTCATTTATAGTTGTATCTGCCATCTTTTAAACAAACTTTTTTTTTTTTGAAGGGGGTGGGGCAGGGGGAGGGAGGTATTTGGAGAACATCTAACTCTCCTGCTGGTCATAAAGGTGACTCAGGTTGGTGATATAGCCAGGCCCCTGGATTATCGTTGTTATCTTCCTTACAAGGGGTTTGGAGGGAGTTCAAATTTGTGCCTCAAATTCCCTTTAGGGGCGTTTTTGAAGAAGAGCATGCAACAAGGGTTTGTGAAGACAATGGACAGAATGTGGGGCATGCAACAAGGGTTTGTGAAGACAATGGATAGAATGTGGGGCACGCAGCATGGGCCTGTAAAGCGTGAGGGGATAGTCCCTAAACAGGGCAGTGTAGACTCCCTCACTTTAGAGCTGTAACTGTGACAGAGAGGGCCGGTGAACTGTGGCAATGGCCCAGTGAAGAGTTCAACTTTGTCAGATGGAGGCCATTTTTGAAGACAGCAAGGCATGGCGTGGTCTATTTAACACAGCTCAAAATTGAGATAAATGTACGTGTATGTGTGTATATGCCTTTTTGGGGGGGATTCTATTACCGTTATGTTCTCTATGCTTTTTGTGTGTGAAATGGTATTGTGTTGTTTTGATGGAGAAGCTCCCCTTGTTCAGAGCATTTGATGACTTGTACATGTTTATCCTCTTGTTGTTTAGGATTCAGCAACGATCTGATGATGATGGACTTGTTGTATTTTTTTATGTTCATATTCGGATGAGGGATGAATGGGTGTCTTTTATGCCGAACTTTTTTTTTTTCTTTTTGTGGTTGACTTGACGAGAGCAATCATGACTGCAGCTATGAAGAACTGTGGTTTCTGTGACCCCACCCCCTTCCTTCCTCCATGTTTTGATTCATATCAGTGTAGTGTTGGTGTGTGTGTGTTCACGTTGTTGTCACATCCACATTGTGTGATGGTGTTCACGCTTACTGGAACTCCCTTTTTTTTCTTTTTCTTTTTGCTGCTAGGTTGAGAAGCTAGCTGTGAGTGGACCATTGAGTTGATCCCCGTGAAGAAGAAGAAGAAGAAGCATTTCCATGTAGAACCCCTTGTGAAGGCTTTGTGTACCATATCATTTCTTCATTGGCCAAGGGAGGACAGGCTGTAGACCTATTTTTTTCGGATTTGTGTTCATGGACTGTGACTGTGTGTGCGTCGTGTCCCTGCGGTTCGGATCTATGGCCAAGTGTTGTGTGGAGAGGCGCAGCAGCTGGTGACCTGGCTGTACAGCCGACAGACCTGACCCCTGTGCTGTGTTCAGAGGAGGCAGGTCTTGGGGAGGGAGGGATGGGGTGTGGTGCCGAGAGGAGGAGGGGAGAGGCCGTGCGGATCAAAGACAGTGAGGTGTACCACAGGATTTATAACGGACGTTTGAACCATGTTGTGCTAATTGTGTTCATGGATGTTGCATAGACTACATAACTGTACATGTGTATGTATGGGGTGCCATACGGAAAAGTTGTTGAACTGACCAAGAGTATTCTCTGTACATACCATTTGGTGGGGGAGGTGGAGGGAGGGACTGGGTGGAGGGGGGGGGGATCACCACCACACTAAAGGGGCATGAAGGAGGGAGAGGGGTGTGGGTGAACATTGATGACCACCTGTATAATTATGTGAAGGGGGGATGTGTGTGTGTGTGTATGTATGTGTATGTGGTGAGGGGATCACTGGAATTAGTCAGGTGACTGGATGTCACTGTGGTTGGTCTTTCACTGAGGGTACTACAACAACCTGTGCCATTGGTGCTGTTGCCACGCCATGTCCACCCCTGAGTTGTGCTTCTCTCTGTCTGTCTGTCTGTCTGTCTGTCTAACTACAACGTCGTTCTTTTTCCCCCTTCCCCTCCCACTCTCATCATCTTCAGAGCTGCGTCACTGAAGGACCGTGGCTGTCTCTGTAAGAGAGTTGTGTATTGGATTGTGAAGAAGGCAAACCTGTGGTGGAAAGCCACTATGCTCAAGGTTCAGATCATGACAGGATCTGACGGTACATGACCAGTTTGGGGGAATGTGACAGGGTTGGGTTGGGTTTTTCCTTCTCTTTTTGGGGGCATGATTTGGAAAGAGGCACTGGTAGAGGAATGCGGGTTAGTTGTGTCTTTTAATGAGAGAATAATTACAGCAAGACAGCCCAGGGGGGATGAAGTACTACATGGGATATTATTGGTTTGAAATACCCAACGCATGTTATTGCTTAAAGTTTCATGATGGGTACAACAATGCAGAAACGGTCAGCATTTTTTGTATGTCTCTGTTCGTGTTTTGGGGAAGAGAATAACATTGCCATTTATTGATGGGGGGAAAAGGCTTGTGGATGTTCACGCGCCGATTTATTTTTTTTGAGATTTTGATAGAAAATGTGTTGTTGATTACAAATCATGGGTTTATTTGTTTGGAGGTGGTTGGTTTGTTTTTTTCTATTTTAGAATCTTGTTTAATTTTTGAGACAGCAGAATTACAGACTTGGTGTAAGTGTGTATGTGTACCGTGTATATAGTACAAAGATGATGAAGATATATCCCGAACAGATCATGGTGCTTGTATTGCTTGATTCAAACTGGTGCTGATTCCTGTTTCCATGTAGCTATTGTCCTCAATGCCTTTCTCAAGGTGCACGTGTGAAAACCTTGAGGGGAGAACGAATAATAACCACGAGAGAACATCATCAGAAAAAAAAAGGTCCTTTGCAACCAAAAAAAACGAAAAAAAACCCTTGGCGTATGCTTTAACAACATCTTGGAGAAATCTTGGCTAATGTTTTTTGTATTGATCATTCAAAATTTCGTCTTCCTGAGCTCGTAGTGACGTCACACCATGGTAGGCGAGCATGAATCACACCCACACTGCACACATGAGCCTGCAGGCAGTTGTTTGGAAACTCGTTTCTTTTTCTTTTTAAATCGTCTGTGATTTCAGTTGTCATCTTGGTAGCAGCAGCAGCAGCAGCAGCAGCAACAATAACACCACCACCACCACCATCAGTAACAGCAACTGGAAGAGGTAGTGGAGGAGATCTATTCCATTCACAGGGCTTTTGTCTTCTGTTTCTGTGCAAAGGTGGATGATGATGTCTGTGGGTGGTGGCTGTGCAGGGGGTGGTTTTGTTCCATCTCGAATGCAGAGAACAGCAGCTAGGTTATCTGACCGGCAGAAAGGTTGATCCTGTTCTCCCATCCTAGTGTGTCCCTATCTTAAAGTCAGCAGGTACTGAACCTTTGCGGACATACCTTTGAACTCTGAACACTCGCTCTGTACACACATCGCCAGCATGGACCCCAAACTGCCATTGTTTCACCCCTTTCTCCATTTCATGCCCACATCTGGACCTGAATTTCAATTAACGTTGACATGGTCAAACGGTAAGATGTTGCATGACGGAAAGATATAGAGGGTGACTCGTTTCGGGTGACGATGACTAAAAGATGGCTGAGAGTGGTGGTACGCGCGTATGTCCTTGGCCGCCATTGTTGGCTGTGTACGGTGCCAGTGTTCAGCGTGGAAGGGTGTGTCTTTTGTGGTGGTGATGTTGATGATGATGGCTGCCCCTCCCCATGGTGTGTCTGTGACTGGTGCATGGCATTGTAGGAGCATGGCATGGCCTGTCTTTTGTGCTGGGACCTAGCAGACCATGGGAACAGTAAGAGAGGGGGGGTGGGGGTGTTGAGCAGTTAGGGTGAAGGGCAGGGTTGAGAACTGTCAGAAGCTACCTTGTGTAGGGTTAAGGGGATACTCCCTCTCCCTCATCCTTCCCTCCTCTCCCCCTTCATATATTTTTCTCTCCCTCTCCCCCCTCTTGTGTTTTTTTGTTTGGTTTTTGGCCCAGTGTTGGTGGGTGTGTTACACGGCAGGTGTTTTTCTAGTCTTTTCTGTTGGTGACAGGGTCCCTTTTTTTCTGCATGTTTCTTCTGGCCATTTTTCTGTGTCTTTGGTTGATCTTTCTTTATCAATAAACGGCCAAATAGACTGGCATTGTATGGTGGTCAGCGCGTGCGTGTGTTTGTGTGTGTGTGTGTTTGGTTTTAGTTGTCTTCACGTGTCAGCGATACCCAAGATGGCTGACCTGTGGTGGCGAATAGTGCGCATGTCCATTGTTGTTTGAGCCAATCGTCTTGCTTGCATGGGGGGAGGCATGTGTGAGTGATGTGGGGGCTTTGTCAGCGCTAAAGTTAGGGTTAGGTGAATGGGGTGGTCACTTCTTCAGGGTAAGGTAAGGACTGGTCCAGGAATTGCTCTTCTTTGGGATGTGGGTTGACAGGTGCAAACGGGAATTAGCTACAGGGGGGGGGGGGGGGGGGGGGGGGGGGGGCAGGTAGAGGTGTGTGTGTGCATGTGTGAAATCTTTGGCATACCTTCAGTTTTGAATCGAGGTAAAACTACAACGATGGTGACTCCACCCTCTGGTGGATCAGACAGCTGGGTTGCCCATGTTAGGGCTTTTTGACACTTCCAAAATCCTAGGCTTGTTTTCTTTTTTTGACAACTAGCGATTGTTAGGACGTGACTTTGCTGAAGGGGAAGCTTTCTTACAGCACCGCACCGCCATTGTGGGTGTTGCCCAGTAAAAGAAAAAAAACCTCTCAGAAGTCGGAATATGGCTGCCTGTATGGCGAAGTAATTGAAACGGTCATACTCGTAGATTTCTCATCCAGTGTGTGTGTGTACTTACAGTCTCACAGTGATTTCTGGTGTGAGGAGTCAGACAAGTGTGTATATTCCGGGTGATTCCCAAGCTGTTAAGCTGGGAAACACCCAACTGCAAACACCACCTTCACCGATAGTTCTGTGACTGAATGAACACTTATATATAACTCCTTCTGCTGAAACTGTCGCAAGATAGGGGGCGGGGGAGTAGAGTCTAGATTAAAGATTGAAAGAGGCTTCAGAAATCTGTGTAGGTTACACACCTAGCATGTTAGAAAAAGGAGGAATCAGAAAACTTGTGCTGCAGGGCACGTTATCAGGTAACCGAGGTAGGGTAGGGTTTTTTTGGTGGTTTTATTTTAACTCGATCCTAGTGGGGGGTGTTGCTGAGGAATGGGATGATTGAAGGTGGGCAGAATTCAACTTTGTGGCCTGAAGAACTGCACGCTGGAGTTACCGAGCACAAGATTGTGCGGATAAGACGGTAAGCCAAGATTCGATGTACAGCATACATATAGTGCACGTAAAAGAAGCCAGGGCAGCCAGGAAGTCGGAGACATTTGGTCTAAAAGTGACTCCATGTACTGTGCTAGGGGGAAAGACGTCTGACTTTCAGGCAGAGAGGTCTGCTGTGACTCCAAGTGGTGTACAACTAGGAGACCTCCCAGGTGTGTCGCTATTGCTTAGCGAGAGCGTTAGTTTTGAGAAGAAAAATATGTCTAGTACAAACAACAAAGAAACATGTAGAACAACAACAAGACCCAGTGTTGTATGATCAAACCTGTTTATAACTTTGAAGTATGTGGAAATTATCGCAATGGGTGTGGTTGAGTGTGGGTTTGAGTGTGGATGCATGATCAGGTTGGTTTTTGTTGGTTTTCTTTTGGTTGGTTTTGTTTGCTTGTTGTTTTTTAATCAGTTGTTTGTAGTTTTTCAGTTTGTAAACACTGCTATTTTTGGCCAAAATTCGGTAGATTTTGTTAATGCTTCATGATTATTATGATTATTGTTCTCTCTCTCTCTCTCTCTCTCTCTCTCTCTCTCTCTCTCTCTCTCTCTCTCTCTCTCTCTCTCTCTCCCTTTCTTTCTCTGTAGTTGATTTCCCCCTTGGTTTACTGAATAGGCACAAATAATTGTTATGCGATTCATCTTTTATTTTTTTAACGTATATTCTAAGATTCAGGATTTTGTTAGAAAATGGATAGTGTGATACTACAGCACAGCACTGCCGTTCTTTGCACAAAAACTGCTAAGTAATGACAAACTAGGTTTTGTTTGCTTCAGGGGGGCTTGTTTGTATGTTTGTTTGTGCTTTGGTTTCTTTACCTTTCTTCTTTCTTTTTTTCTCACTCTCTTGATAATTATTGGTTTTCCTCCTTGCAGATCGTAAAACAACTAGAAAAGGCAATTTTACCAGTGGGTTGTTTTGTGGGGGTGGAGGGGGGGGGGGGGGGGGCGGTCGTGCTTGGTTCCAACTGTCAGTTTGTTTTTATTATTCAATCGTTGTGTTAATGTTATTCAATTATTATTTTGTTAAGTAGCAACAATTATGTTCTTCAATCATTGCTCTTTTCTATTTAGGGCACAAGATGACTCGGCTTTTTTTTTTTTTGGTTGATAAAGAATGATGTTCAATTTCTGATCTGCATGCATTTGTACTTAAAAACTCAAATTTTGCCATAAAGCTTCTCTCCTTTTTTATGTCTTTTGGTGGTTTTTTTGTTTTTTGTCTGTCATCATTGATTTAAAGCGTTTATCTCATGACATGCCTTGAAGCATTTGTGAAAGACTGAAACCACATGAACTGCCAGTTTATAGTTTGATTTTTGCAAGAGATTTTGTTTGTGACATGCATTTAGTTGTTGCCAGTTTTTTTGGAAAGGAATGACCTGTTTGTCCACATTGGACCAGTGTCCTTGGTGTTGTACGGTTTCCTTTTTTTCTGTATAGTTGGGTTTTTACACTGAACGTTTGTTCCTTTTTTTCTTTTTTTGTTGACTTTTTTTCTCCACAATATTGGATTTGGTTTTGGCTCCGTTCTACCTGTACTGATTATTATTATCATTAGTTGGTTGTTTTGTTTTTTTAATATATCACCTCTAGATTTGGTGCTGCTTTGTTGTTGTGTTGTTGTTTTGGTTTTTTCTTCTTCTCAGACTATCTCTGTTTTTTTAAATGTATTTCATTTTCTATGTGTTGCATGGTCAGTGGAAATACAAGTGATACAATTTGTGTTTAGTTTTTTGTGTTCCGCTTTTGTTATGAGTCAGGTGTGGTAACAATATAAAGGCAATACTGCTCGAATTTGGGGGGGTGGGGTGGGGTAGGGTGGGGGGATATACCCGCTTAAAACAAAGTGGACTTATGGTCCATTTTGTGTGCAATGTTTTATTTTCCTTCATGATTTGTCTTTCATTTTGAGGTGGTCAAACACGAATGGAGCTGTATCACAAAGAAGGTGTCTTGAATATTTCCAGACACGGTATCTCATTATGACACATAAACAACAACAACAACTGAAGGAGAGGAGTATAGTAATATGAACATTTGTGGCAGCATTGTTGATGTTGATTTTTTTTTTCGGGTCAGTGAAGTATATGCACTTCGTTTATCATCAGGGCTGGGATTGGAAAAGGGGGGATAACACGCTGTGGACGTCTTTAAACGTCTTCGACACTGAAGGGGTTAATGACACAAGAGACCGCAAAACACAGGAGATGTAAAAACAGCCATTTTTATGTGTGTCAGGCACAACAACAACAACAATACAACAACAAAAGACATGTTCCTCAATGTGTACACGTCGTCGTTCTACACCAGTTTTACACAGAGGAGTGGTCATCGTTTCTGTTTTGCTCAGGAAGTTGGTTTTCTTTTTCTCCATAAATGTATTTAGAGTACTTCAAAACACGGTGTTTAACCTCTTCGGGTTGAGAAGAGTGTAGAATCACTTGTACCGCCTCTCCTCTCCTGTCCTCACCTGTCCATTGCTATTGTGTGCAAAGCCACCGATCTCCCCCTTCACCAGAAAGAAGAGCAGCTGCAGCATTGAACCACTGGTCTGATTCCCTTCCCTCATGTTTGGTTGGGGGGAAACTGCAGGGGGCCGGCCTTTCCTCCTTTTGGTTTGTTCCAGTTAAGCGGAGCTGGAGTTCCCTCCTCTTGTCCACACCGTTCCCCCTGGCTTCCTTTGCGCACGTGTAGAGTTAACAACCACCGCTGAGATATTGAAAAGGAATGAACCTTATTTATGTAAAATATATGTTCATCCCTGGTTTGGAAAAACAAAATTGTAAAAAGGGGGGGGGGGGGGGGGGGGATTGTGTTCCTGGGCTAGAGCTCCGAGGTTTACCAATGCCCCAAACACTGCTTGTTTTTGCCCACCATGAAGGTAACCAAATTCTGACTTCGGGGCTAAGAAATTGAAATACAGAAACGTGGAAGATTCCAAAAGCTCAGAAGAAGAGCAAAGGGGATTGTTTCCTTCAGAGGAAAGAAAGTGTCCAGTAAAGAGGAACATGACCTTCTGATGACCACACACCTACATTACATAATCATGAAAACCACATCAGGGATATCACAATAGAGTTATCCGGTACTCAACTATCAGAAAAGATATCAGGTTGTTTTTTACACGATAGAACCACAGCTGCTGCACCCACGGTAAAGATGTTTGGTGGGTTTTTTTGCTTGAATCATCCTTCACTGGGTGCACTGGAGATAGGGAGAGATGGGGAGAAGGAAGGGTGTCAGGAAAACTTGTAGCGAAGGATGGAGTAGTTTGCGGCACAGAGATTCAGTGAAGCCATGGTCAGTATGTTTCCATAACTGGTCAGTGAAAAGAAAGTGGTCAGTGGACTTGAGGTCAGTTGACAGTGGTGTGTCCGGTACAGAGGGTGTCCGGCAGCTACCATGCGGTCAATACAGAGGGTATTGAGTAGTTCCATGTGGTCAGTACAGAGGGTATTGAGTAGTTCCATGTGGTCAGTACAGAGGGTGTCTAGCAGTCATGTGGTCAGTACAGATTGTCCGGCAGTTACCTTGTGGTCAGTGCAGAGATTGTCCGGCAGTTACCTTGTGGTCAGTGCAGAGATTGTCCGGCAGTTACCTTGTGGTCAGTGCAGAGATTGTCCGGCAGTTACCATGTGGTCAGTGCAGAGATTGTCCGGCAGTTTGACCATGTGGCAAGTGCAGAGATTGTCCGGCAGTTACCTGTGGTCAGTTGCAGAGCTTGTCCGGCAGTTACCTTGTGGTCAGTGCAGAGATGTCCGGCAGTTACCATGTGGTCAGTGCAGAGATTGTTCCGGCAGTTACCATTGTGGTCAGTGCAGATTAGTCCGGCAGTTACCTTGTGGTCAGTGCAGAGATTGTCCGGCAGTTACCATGTGTCAGGCAGAGATTGTCCGGCAGTTACCATGTGTCCAGTGCAAGATTGTCCGGCAGTTACCATGTGGTCAGTGCAGAGAATTGTCCGGCAGTTACATGTGGTGCAGTGCAGAGATTGTCCGGCAGTTACCATGTGGTCGTGCAGAGATTGTCCGGCAGTTAACATGTGGTCAGTGCAGAGATTGTCCGGCAGTTACCATGTGGTCAGTGCGAGATTGTCCTGCAGTTACCATGTGGTCAGTGCAGAGACTGTCCGGCGTTACCTTGTGGTCACACAGAGATTGTCCGGCAGTTACCTTGTGGTCAGTGCAGAGATTGTCCGGCAGTTACCTTGTGGTCAGTGCAGAGATTGTCGGCAGTTACCATGTGGTCAGTGCAGAGATTGTCCGGCAGTTACCTTGTGGTCAGTGCAGGATTGTCGGCAGTTACCATTGTGGTCAGTGCAGAGATTGTCCGGCAGTTACCATGTGGTCAGTGCAGAGATTGTCCGGCAGTTACCATGTGGTCAGTGCAGAGATTGTCCGGCAGTTACCATGTGGTCAGTGCAGAGATTGTCCGGCAGTTACCTTGTGGTCAGTGCAGAGATTGTCCGGCAGTTACCTTGTGGTCAGTGCAGAGATTGTCCGGCAGTTACCATGTGGTCAGTGCAGAGATTGTCCGGCAGTTACCTTGTGGTCAGTACGGAAGAGAAGGACCAGAACACTGGCTGCAAGAGAGTTTCATTTCCTCTGAAGATTTCTGCTGTCTGCCTCTACCGTTCCTTTCTTCTGTTAAAATCGTCATTTCTGATCATGGTGTTCAGTTCAACACTTATCAAAATCATTTCGTTCAATTCCCCACCACCACCACCACCACCAAAACTTGTGAAGAAAATTTGGGTTAAATATCCAGACTTTTTTCCCCCATCAAAATTGTGTAGATAACTTGGGTTATTTCTAAACTTTATTTTGGTTATTCGAGAGACCAGGCTTCTGATGTTTACTGGGGTGCTTTTTTGTGGGTAAGGACTATTTGGGTAACTAGTGGTCTTTAAACAAAAAATACAACTTTAGTGAGGGTTCAGAAACGGGGGACGGGATAGCCTAGTGGTCAGAACATTGCGCTCGCAATCTGACGACTCGGGTTCGATTCCCGTTTAAGAGCATTTTTCCTCTGGAGCTAACATCACTGCAAACTCCACTCTCCCCAAAAGTCTTTCGGGTGAGACTATAAACCGAGGCCCTGTTTGCGAACGCACGCAGAACATCTTGCGCACACGTTAAATCCTGTTTCGCTTTTTGAAAGAGTAGGCCATTGTGTGCCGGTGGGAACAGACGACAACATTTGCAAAACCGCGTATACACTGGGACTGGATGTAACTAAGCACACGAGTGCTTATTCCATTATCCTCAATATAAAAGAATAAATAAATAATAAACAGTAAACATTTTTCACGATTGTTTTAGTTTCTGTTTTTCTAAGAGTAACCAAATGGAGCTGTCTTCATTGCAAATGTCCGACCGTAAAAATCAGTTTGAGAATGCATGGCTTCGCTTCTCGTCAACATGAACATTCTGAAACCAGCAGTACAAGGTTTACAGCATTCACGTACCCTCCCCCATCCTGCCTACACACACACCACCACACACAGGGGACATAATATAATATATGCAGTACTCGTAAAGCAAAGCTGGGATGAAGAGCTCAGAAAGCAGCAGAGCGCTAATTAGTTAGGCAGGTAACAAACCCAGTTTAATTAGCACAATAATAACTCAGTACAGAAACAAGAACTATTGTGATGGAATAATAATGGGAATCTAGCTACCCCCCTTCCTCCTCCCGGTCTCTCTCTCTCTCTCTCTCGCTCACACACACACACACACTATAGAATGCAAGACTTGAATGCTCAAAACTTGATTTTGCTTTAAAAAATAACAACCACCAAAACTACACGTTTTCAATATGACCATCTGTTAACATAGTAAGTAATCATAAAGTGGATTATGAAATGCTCCAGCAGTTTATAATATATATACATTATATATATACACCATATATATATATACATATATATATATAATTAAACTGTGGGCTAAACGAAACAACGTGAACGAGGAGAGCCATCTTATGTGCCAGTATTTTTTTTTTTTTTTTTTGGGGGGGGGGGGGGATCAAGTTGTCCTCTTGTCTGTAAACTTGTAAAAAAAAAATTTTCTTTTTTAAATTGCTGCAATCAAAAAAATCACTGTGACTGCTCAATATGTTGGTTGGTCATGCACGTGCACTTACATATAGCATCGTATTGAAATGATCTGATATTTCACGTTGAACAGGAGGAAGTATTTGGTAACCCATCGTTCAAGTTATACTTTTCTGTCCGTACCCCCCCCCCCCCCCCCCCCCCCCCCCCCCCCCCCAGTCTTTTGGTGGGGGGTCTCATTTTGTCCTCCGTTGTTGCCATGACACCGACTGGTAACAGTTCTGCACAGTCGTCTTGTTTTGTAGCCGATGTATTGATAACCTTTTTTTGCACGTGTTCCACTGTAGGATTTAATTGTCTTTTTACAGCAGGATTGATGATGGCGTTATTCATGGTGTAACGACTGTTCGAAAGTGTTCTGTGTACATAAAACCCCCGGATAAAGTGGGAGGTCGTGACAGCATTATTTTGTCTTTGTGTGCGAAGCAGACACACACACACACACACTCTAACCCTTCCTGATCAATGTAGCTTTGTCCCTATATAAAAGTATATGTCATTTTTCACACGTTTGTTGTTTTTATTATTGGGCTTTGGTAGATGTCTCATTCAGTTTGACAGTTTTGTTTGAACTGACAAATTGTGTCTCAGTTTTTATTATTATCATTTTTGTTATTGTATTCATCGTTTTGCAAGAAGTGGCTGTTGTAAAGAGCACAGGTTGGAATATATGGCGGTATGGTTAGGGACTCTTTGAATGCACCCATATGCGGTCTGCTGAGTTTTACAGCTAGGACATGCAGGCCTCTGCCACATTAAGAACCTTATGTCACTGACAACAAACCCCCACCCCAACCCTCCCACTTCCAGTTTCACAGAAGACCCATCCTTGCTTGGCTAGGACCTAACGGTGAAAAGTGGTGGTGGCGAGGACGTCTTTCCTGCCTCTTAAGAGTCGAGTATGGATCAGGGAAAGTGGTGACCTATTTCTCCAGGTAAGGCTGGAGTCACGCCCAGATCACGAACAGTCAATGGAGATATATTTACCATTTTGCTGAGAGTAGCATGTATATATATAATGAAAACCAGCAGCAACAACCACCAACCACCCACAAACACCCCCCCCCCCCCCCTTTCCCAAAAAAAGCATGGAGGAGGAAACTAAGTTGACATACTTCCTGCCCCTAGAGACCAGCATTGATCACGACTGTGAGTGACGTCATTTCCTGTTTATGCAGTTCAGGGTAGATCACAAGAATGGATCACTTTTTAATCTTTCTTGTTTTGTTCGGGTTTTTGGTTGGTTGTTTTGTTTTACCAAATTCAAGAGACCATCAGAGATCAGGAAAGTCTTGAATACTGATGACGTCAGTCCATTTTCTAGAGACCACTGCAGATGACACAATAAGAAGTGATAAGATAGTTCACGTCATCAGGAGAGAGAAAAAAATGACCAAGAGGGTGTGGAATTTGTTTCCTCCCTTGTTCACGCTCTTAAAGCTAAAACGGATGCCGTTTAACCTTGTGCAATATTCTGTGTATCAATACCTCTCTTTTAGGAATACCAATGACTCGGAATTACAATGGACCAGGTTGGGTAGAGTCAAGTAAAAGAGGGCTGCTGAAGTGTGGGGTGGGCAGGGCAGATGTCAAAAAGTAATGGGGATTATTCAGTGCATGCACAGACAAAACAACAGCCTGTTCTCATTGCGGATGTGGAGTAGGTAGGGCAGATGGCTGCTAGTGTTAGGCTTCCATGTCTGTATGGAAATAGCAGATGGAGGGTTTAAGGAAAAGATAACAGAATTGTGTATGTGAGACAGAGAGAGAAGGGGTGGGGCTGAACAAGCAACACAGGGGGAGAAAACTTAGCACACTATTAAGTCCAAAACCACACAACAGGAGTTCACCACATGCTACCCTCAGACCACTTGGGGATTCCTGAAGCGTTGCCTGTCCCTCTCTCTCTCTCTCTCTCCTCTCCCTCAAGGCTGCAGTGTTGTAGCCATTTTGTGTCACACGGCAGACTGTGGTCTCTGAGCTCACTGCACGTTCACCATGCTCACTGGTAACGTTTAGGGACACAAAACACCACTGCCCACTGTCAGCCTGTACCCTGACATAGCATGCTCCTGAGATTCTGGGAGGCTTTTCTTCTTTTTTTGTTGTTGTTGGCTTGAAACATGCATGCACGCAACAAGCATGAGTTGATGGTGTGCCCTTGTCACAAGGCTTTGTTCTGGAGGGGACCATGATGGTGGGGGAGAGGGGAAGGAAGGGATGGAGAGAGAGAGGGGGTGAATGGATGGGGGCATGGCAAGGTTTGTACACTTCAGTGTTGTGGTGTGTCATGGTTGTGCATATGTATAGTCGGCGCCTTTTGTCGTGTGTGTATGTGTGTGTGTGACTGTGTGTTCACCTTGTACATCCGTACCCCCACCCTCCCCTTCCATACCCCATCTCCAGTCACTTGTTTATTATTATATTTGATTTTTGGGGGTGCAAATATCAGTAGAGTTGTGAAAGTTTTGCTGTCCAAAAGTTGACCTGCCAAGTTGTTGATACGAAATGTGTAAGAAAAAAAATGGCTTCTATTTTTGTGTATGTGTGTGTGGTGGTGTTTTTCGTTGGGTCCCCCCTCTGTACAAATGGGGGGCAGAACTTTTGATGACTGGTTTTTACTTACTCTGTGCATTGATGGAGCGACAGCATTTCTCCTTGTGCCATTGTTTTCTTCTTCTTCTTCTTCTTCTTCTTCTCTTTCTCTCTCTTTTTTTCTGATTTACACAGTTGTAGGCGTGGATTACATTTTTTTGCCAGACAAACGGAGGATAGCACTACATACAAGCTGTGCCAGTTGTCTTTCATGGTGAGAGGATTCTCTCCTCCCCGTTTCGTCCGGGGATCTGAAGGAGCGTGTACAACACACATCGCATGTGTTCATTTGTCGATTACTATCACACTGAAGAGGCGGGATTACAGCTTATCTGTTATGCAATGTCACTTTCATTAGTGCGAACACGAACACTATCGACTGGAGTCGTGGTTGGTTGGTTGGGTTTTTTTCCCCCTTTCTTTCTGTCTTTACCCTGCGTATTTTTTGAATTCCACCGAATTTTTTTTTCTCTGATGGTTTTAAATATGCAAAACAAAACAAAACAAAGACACCCCTGAGGGGGGTTTTTCAAAGCGAAGAGTGGCCAGTACTTGAGAACGTCATCTGTGGTCAGGTAGGAGTAGTGGCACACACACCAGACCATAACAAAGGAGACAACAACAACACCAACAACAACTAACAACCACCACCACCACCCTCACTGCAGCAGAGAAGAACTAGACCTAAGCAGCCCATGTCGTGGGGGTAGGCCTAGATTTCCAAGCGGACCAGGAATTACACTAGCTGGTATGGGTTCAGGGTAGCCCTTGTATTCATTCATTCCTTGTCGGGTGGCTGTGTACGGTGTACGTGTGGCGTGCTTTGAACCTAGACTTGTTTTCCTAATGATCACACAGACTGGTTGAAAACAAAATCTCTGTCTGTCTGTCTCTCTGTCTCTCTGTGTTATGGTGGAGAGACTCTCCATCTGATTCAAAGCCCCAGTCCTCATTGTCTCTGACTTGCCCATGAAAGTGAAGTAGTGGTGTCAGTAGTCAAGTGTGGGTGGTGTTACCAGGGTACTGTAGTGTGCAGATGTGTCAGCCAGCATTGGACTGTATGGCAGGAAGGAGGAGGAGGAGGGTGTGTGTGTGTGTTGCTGACCTTTGCAGTATTTCGGGGGGGGGGGGGGGGGGGGGAAGGGGGGGGGGACAGGGGGTAAAGGTGTACATACATTGATTCTGATGTCAGATGATGTTCTTTTTCGTGGATGACGTTACTTTACACCTGAATTAGTTCATGACTGATGTTGATGATGATGTTCGTTCGTTGATGTCAAGTTGATATTCATGATGTTCTTTGGATGATGTTCCTTGATTGATTGATCATGTCGATAGTGTCAAGTTCATTGATGTGACATTGATGACAAAGTTTTGATGTATGTACCGTTCTGATATTCTCCGTCATGTTCCTGTCCTTCCGCTGCAGTCATGTTTTGGGCAGGACGACCTGTGTTGGCTTTGTTCTCCCAGAAAATTATCTAGAGTGTCTGAGATTTGTTTTTCACCAAGACCCCCCCCCCCCCTCTTGCCAATGCAGAACTTTGAAGACATATGTGAGTGCACAATGCTGAAGAACACAGCTGCAGGAAGGTTGGACCATGTTTGAGAGGGTGGCTGTTCCATCAGGTCAGCCCCAAGAATGAGATGGTGATGTCAATTTTCTACACAAGTTGTTGTGTTTTATAAATACAAGTTTTGAAAGGAAGTAGAAATAAATACTATCCAGCGTAAAGCAAGCAATGGAGAAAGATAACCAGCAAAGAACATTTTTGAAAAAAAGAAAAAGAAAGATTGTCAGAAATTGTGGCGCTCGGAGAGTATCAGGAGAGGGAGCGTCAAGGAAATGATCCACTGTCTGCTTTTGTCCTTTGACACTGTCAAATTTCAGGCGCCTGTGACACGTAATGTCCACGTGTGGTTTTAACTGGCCAATCAGAGCCCTGTCGGTGTCTTTGGTCAGGTCTGACAGCAGATGTCAGCCCTCTCAAACAGTCAACAGTCCTCAACACAAACACAATAGGCAGGGGTGACTGGTAGACAGACGGCTGGTCCAAAAGGAAACCTGAACAGAGGAGTAAGGAGTCAAGACTTGTAACTTGCAGTGAAACAAAATGTGTTGATGGAAAGTCAAGCCAACCTTGGTAGACAGTATCAGTTTGGAAATTCGTTGTATTTCTAAGAGGGGAAATTGGTTGTGGCACGTGCAAACTGGTGTGTATGTGTGTGTAAAGATTGACCAGGAGATGTTGCACAATATTATCTATAGACTATTTCAGAAGGTTGTCGTGTTGTGATTGTTTGAATGATTCATGACAGCAAATTTTTTGGTATCAAATTACTCCTTTAATGTATTTGATTGTGGATGATGTGACTCGACTCATGTGGATTGTCTTTTGATTGAAGCATGTTCACAGTAAGCATTGTGGTAGATTGTCTGTCATTTGTCATGATGATGATGATGATGATGATGATGATAGGAATGATGCATTATTGCCAGATTCACAAAGTATTGGGGAACTACAAGCATTTTTTTTCTCTTTTTCCCCCCTATTTTTTTTTTTTGACCCTGTGATGTCGAACAAAAATGGCTTCCTTTTTCCACTCGTTTCTGTACCACCCCTTGCCCCCACCCGTACCTAAAGATTCTTTCATCCCAGTTACCACTCTGTCCCAGCGTAGATCATTCTGAGGCTCGTGGGAGCAAGAGTGAATTTTGTTGGTTGGTTACTGTGCTCACGTGATTCTGCTGGCAGGAGATGGGAAACAATACTGTTTCGTAACACAAAAAAGCCCAAAAAACAACAACAAAAGAAGAAGAAAAAAAAGTATGATTTGCATTCTGTTAGAAGGAAAACTAACCAGAAAAAAATACAAAGAAAGATGTGTATTATTATTATCATTATTATTATTATTTGTTGATATGAACCAACTTGTTAGTGTACAGAAGCACCCCCCACGTGGTCAGGAAGCCGTTCGTCTTCCGGCCCGTGCCCCCTTTCAGCTGTGACAACTGCTTCACTCAGTGACAGACACTACAGCCAAAGCCCTGTCGGTCCACGTCTTCGACGACTGGACTCCCTTTTTTTTTTTTCTCCTTTCAACATTTTTTGTTTTTTGGGGTTTGTTTCAGGGACAAACGTACTATGAAAAAAAAATAATATAATAAAGAAGAAAAAAACAAAAACAAACAACAACAAAGGAGTGGAGGAACAAAACTTTTTTTTAAAAAAATGATTGTATTGACTTCCAAAGAAAGACATCGTTGCACCGGTGCTCAAAAACCTTGACGTTGCAGCAATCCCTTCTTGCCTTGATATGCTGGCGTAGAATAACACCCTCTTGTTGCTTCGGTTTTCCTTTTCTGCTTTATTTCTTCTCTCTCTCTTCTCTCCTATCTTTTTTTCCCTCTCTCTCTCTTTCTTCTGTCTGTCTTTCGAGTCTTTTTCGGGTGGGGTGGGGGGTAATGGGGCCGGAGTTTTAGGGCCTGGCATGTCCCTCTATATGAAGATGATATATTTAACCTGCACCAGTCTGACTTCTTTTGAAGAGGTTTTCATTTTTTGTTGTTTTTTTATGGTCAGTGGAATTTCATGGTGGTTGCCTGCCACGGGCTAGTGCGTGTGTTCATTTCAATGTTTCAGGTTTGGTTGGGGTTTTTATTCTTTGTATTTATTCGATTATTTGTTTATTGTTGTTGGTTTGTTTATTGTTCTAGCATGGTTAACCCATACAGAAGGAAAATCAAGTATTACATCTGTTGACTGGAGTGTTCTGGTTGTTTGCACGTGTTCGTTAAGGGGGTGTGGGGGGGGGGGGGTGGAAACGATATGGGAACAGCAGATGGTGGGGGGGGGGGGGGGGGGGGGGAGGAGAGGGGGGATGTTGTCATAACTGTACATGACCACAGGAGTTGTTGTGTCAATCATTCCAGAGAGTGGGGAAGGGAGGGAGGGAGGTGGGAGGTTATCTGTGTGTGTGCGTGTGTGTGTATGTGTGTGTTCAAGGCTTGCTCATGAGTGTGTGGTGTGGTGTGAGGTAGAGCTGTCGGTTCTGTACTGTACATGTGTTGTGTTTTGCTTTTCTGTTGGTGTCTTTCCTATCAACATATCTGGTGTTTTTTTGTGATAACTGATGTTGCCATATGTTTTCCGTTGTTTTCTTTCTTGTTTGTTTGTTTTTCCCCTTCTCCCTGTGTGTGTGGATGTGACAAGGACAGAATAGGCATTTGAACTCTCTCTCTCCCCCCCCCCCCCCCCCCCCTCTCTCTCTCTGTTTGGTTATGGTCGTTGGTATGTATACATTTTTGCACTAGCAATTCAAACAGTGGTTTCCCCTCCATTTTGATGTGAATATGAAGACAGGTTGCATGATGCTCTAGGTATTGATGCGCATGTTAGATATTTATTTATCAGAGGAATATGTTTGAATGTTTCAATGTATACTTCCAAAAATCAAATCTACAAAGGGGTCTGGATTTCGGTATATGAATACAGAAACAGACAACTACCAAGTGTATGGTGAAGTTGGTTGTGTTTGGAACTAAACTTGAATTCTTTTATCATTCAACACGTTAACTATTCGAACATGGTGTAAACACTTGAAACAAAAGTACTTTACACAAATGATTGGGTTTTTTTGGAATTAGTATTTGTTTTTTAATATTCAGGTTACAGAAAATGACCACATGATTTTTTTGGTTTCTGTTCTGGGTTGGGTTGGGTTTTTTTTTTGGTAAAACAGAGATGTGTCATCATTGAAGATGTGAAGAATGTTGATGTCTTTGCATGACATGTTTAGAGGAAGGACTGTAGGTGAAAAAGAGAACTGCTTTCAGCAGTGGTATGTGTAGCAGGAGATGGACGGACAGACCTGGTTCCACGCAGTGTAGCTGTGATTGCAGACTGTGAGGCCACGGTCCTTTGAGGGCAGGCAGGCAGGCAGGCAGGTAGACAGGCAGGCAGGCAGGCAGGCAGGTGGGCAGGCAGACAGACAGGCAGGCAGGTAGACAGGCAGGTGGGCAGGCAGGCAGGCAGGCAGGTTGTTAGCGGGGTCTAGCGGCCCTGCTGCCTAAAGGACTCGTGGTCTGTCCAGAGCCATCAGAATAAAGGGAGGTAGGTGGTTGAGGGGAGGGGGTTAAAGTGTGGGCCACATGTTGTATTTGATGATGACCTGTACTGTTTCTGTAATTAATCACGTGAACAAAATATTGAACACTGATTGGTGTATTGATGCCTTTTGTGTACAAACTCCCTTGCCCAACCCCCCCAAAAAAGAACACACAAACTTTGTTGTTGGTTTTTTGGGGTTTTTTTTTTTTTATTAATCTCTTCTGTTGGTGATTAGGCCTGCCCCCCTTTTTAAAAAAAAAGTATAATTATAATGTTAAGTTCAGTTCGATCTGTCATGTCAGTTGTTGGGGGTTGTTTAATTTTTTATTTATTTTTTTGTTTTATTAAACTTGATGGATTTACCGACAGATGAAATGTGAACATGTCATTTTTTTGATGATAATCATGAACAATTTTTTTCCCCTATTTCTTCTTCTTCTCCTTCTTCTTCTTCTTCTGCCAATCTGACCAAAGAGTATTGAGTACTGACATGAACTATGACTCTACGATGTGCCACATGTATGTGTCGATGTGTGTGTCATGATACCAGGATTGTTTTTTTGCTCATTGTCCAGCCGGGCGGTCCTGGGTCAGTGTGTACATTACACATTGGCCAGCGGGGCTGACCCGGCTGTGGTCCTTCTTTCTGTGGTCAGTATTACTCGTAGAACAGTGATGAAATAAAACAGCCTGGCTGGATGTTTGTTGGTTGGTTGGTTGGTTGTTTTTTGGGTGGGGGGGGGGGGGGGGGGGGGGGGGGGGTGTTTGTGGGGTTTTTTGTGTACAGAATCTGAACACACTTGATGATGTAAAGTCAACTTGTCAATGCACAAAACACGGCTAGCCTTGTTCAGAATCTGGGTTATTATTTTATTATTATTATTATTATTATTGTTTTGAAGGTGGGTTGTGTTTTTTTCTTCTTCCTTTCTTCTTTGTGTTGGTCACTGTTTTCACCAAGTCACTGGTCAGTTTTGTGGTCAGGCCAGGTCTTGACAGCAAAGGAAGGGAGAGGGTTTCGGCCCCTTCCCCCCCCCCCCCCCCTTCTCTCCCTGTTGCTGTGCTGTGACCCCCCCCCCCCCCCCCACCCCCTACCCCACTCCTCTGAAGCGTGGTGTAGTTGTTGTGTTCGTTCAGTGGTGGTCAAGCGTGACCCAGCGCAGCAGCGTCAGTCAGTCAGTCTTCTGTTTTCTGAGGGGAGTGTGCTAGTCCTTCCTCGTCACCTTGCTTCCTTCTGTCTGTCCACTCTTCCTTCCTCTCCCTCCCCCCTCTCCTCCCTCCCCCCTCCCCCCTTTCGTCCATGGTCCTGCTGTAAGTTTGGGTTTTGTTTTTGTGTTCACACACCGGGAGGACAAGGATCTGTCTTTTGCCTTTTGGTTTGTTTTCCCTTCGTGCGTTTTCATTGATCTCTCTCTTCTCTCTCTCTCTCTCTCTCTCTTCTCTCTCTCTCTCTCTCTCTCTCTCTCTTCTCTCTGTGTCAGGTCAGGATCGGTTTTTGTGAGTGACCTTGACCTTTTCAGGGTCACAGGGATTGCATTTTTGGGCTTTTTGGTTTGTTTGGTTTGGGTTTTGGGGGTTTTGTTTGTTGTTTTGGGGTTTTTTTGTTTGTTTGTTTGTTTGGTGGGGTTGTTTTTTTTGTGGGGGGTTTTTTTTTGGGGGAGGGGTGGTTGTTGACAATGACGTTATGTGGAGACATCGGTAGAAACAGGTGGTCTTTTTTTCTTGTGGAAATTTGGGGGAGGGGAGGGAAGGGAAGTGGTTTTGGATGGGGCAGTGTTGTTTGTACCCAGTACTACTGTTCTTCTGACCCAGATCACAGACCCACGAATTTGTTCTTTAGACCTCGTGCCAGTAAAAACGTGGAACATTTCTCCTCTCTCTTCTCAATTCTTTCTTCTTCTTCTTCCTCCTCCTTAAGGCAGCCGTAACCGTATTCAGAGAACCCGTAAGTCAACTGCTTAAGTTGTGTTTGGGAGGCGCCCAGGGGCATAGAAAATACAACTTCTGTATGGAAACCAAAACTGACAAAGACATAATGATAATGATAAAAAAAATAAAAAAAAAAAAACAGCTGACGCATTTAGTTCCCAGTCTGCTAAGAATAGCATGTTGCTACAGAAGAAGAAGAAGAGAATGTGAAGAAAAGTCAGTCAGGGAGTGAGCAAGGAAGCAAGGAAAGAAAGAAAGAAAGGAAAAAAAAGAGGCAGACGACACGGGCAACCAGGGGGGGGGGGGGGGGGGGGGGGGGGGGGGGGGGGGGGGTTGGGGCTGATGGTAAGAAAGGACAAGGGCGGTGGTGGAGTCTGAGAGAGAGAGACTGAGAGAGAGAGAGACTGACTTGTGGGCTGTCAACCAACACCGAGGGGGGTATCGACTGGCGCAGTCAGCTGAGCGCTGCTCTCCTTGCCGCCCTGACCTTCACCAGACGTTTAACGGGTACACTGATGCGCCGACGATCCACTAACGAAGTCGATGATGCCTGCTTACCAACCACACCCTCCTTCAACACACTTTCTGGCTGGCTGAATGCGAGGAGAGGAGGGGGGAGGGGGGTGACGGTCCCCCCACCCCCACACCCACCCCTTTGGGAATGTCGGCGTGACTTTGAAGAAAAAGAGGAAGGAGGAGGAGGAGGATTGCCTTATTTGGGTCCTCCACGCTTTGGGCTCCTGTAGGCCTGCGCCCGTGCTATTTCTGCGACGCCACCTCAAGTTGATGGTGCAGAGCAGTGCAGAGCAAGAGCAGTGGTGACCTAGGTACGTACATATACGTAACGTGTTGCTAGCTAACCCACGACGGTGCGGCTGTTAGGTAGCATTGATCGGGGAGGATGGTGGTGGTGGTGGTAGGGGGGAGGATGGGGGGGTCGTTGGGTGTGGTCACGATGTTCTGTTGTGTTCTGTGGGCCATTGATCGCGGACGGCGCGGGGAGAGTCGGTTGGAAGGGAACTAGGGCGGCGCCACTCAAGTCGGCCCCCCTTTCAACGGGGATGTCAGCCTCACCTTTTGTCGTCTGCTGGGACAACTGCCGCTTCTTTCTTTCCTTTCTTGTCTTGTCTTTTGCTTGTCTTCAAGCAGCTGGGCTGTACCTGACCTTTGTGTGTGTGTTATCATTTATTTATTATCATAATTTTTGGATGTCATTGACTTCAGGTCGTCTGTGGTATGGTTTTTTGGTTTATTTTTTGTTTTGCTGTAGGGTTTTCTTTCTTTCTTTCTTTCTTTCTTTCTGTTTTAACGATTGGATTCCGTTCATGTTTCGGCTCTCGCTGTGGTTCGTCCTGATTGTCTGTATGTCTCTCTCTCTCTGTTTGTCTCATGTGTCTCTCTCTCTCTCTCTCTCTTCTCTCTTCTCTCTCTCTCGTGTGTCTCTCTCTTTCCTTCTTCTATTCTCCCTCCACCCCTCCCTTCATCTTTGTTTTTTTAAGGATTTACGTCAGTGTTGACTTTGTCACTTGGGTTTACTTGTTGGTCCTCTTTTCCTGTGACCTAAGTAGCTGGAGTGGCACTGTCGGTTTCCTTGTTCTGCTCCCTTCCCTTCTCACCCTGCCTTACCCTTCCCAGCCCTTGACCTGCCCATCCGTGACTTTGTTTCGATGACTCACAGGGCAACGGTTCTTTGTGTTCTTTACGTCATTTGACGTCATCACCTTCCGCTTTCGTCATTCTCTGTCGAAAGCGACGTCAGCATTGCGCGTGCGCGCGTGTGCGTGTGCGTCAGAGTCGATGATGACTTAAGAATGATTACACAAGGACGTATTAGGACAGTAGGGGGGTCCAGCCAGATTGCCAAACTAGGTTTCTCTCTCCTTTCTCTCCCCCTCCCCCCCCCCCCCTTCTTTTTGTTTCCTTTTTCTTTAAAAATAATTGGGGGGGGGGGGGGGGGGGCGTCTACAGTTAGAAGGGGAAGATAAATGATAGATCTCCTCGGGAGTGCTTGTGCTCTAACCGTCGCTATTTTTTTGGAACTGGTCGGTTGTAGTGTCATGATTTTCATGCACTTTGATCACTTGTTACAACTCGTCCACTTTACATGCTTCCCCTTCTTCTCTTAATATATCTATGTTTGTTTCGCTTCTTCCAAAGTCTGAATACAGATACCTTAATGGTTAGATGCAGAGTAGAAAAAACCCTATAAATATAACAAAAAAACAACCTCGGTGGTATACGCCCAAAGTATTTTCACCATTGTGAACTCCGGAGCTTTGGCCGAGGGGAAAAAATTTCTGCTCTTTCTAAGTTGTTAACAGAGAGGCGGACAGAAAATTTTCCAAAAGAAAAAATGGGGGGGGGGTGGGGGGGGGGGAGATGAGAGTGACCATAACAAAAACAAAGAAATACTGGCTTAAATTAATAGGACTCACTTTTTTTTTTTTCTACGATCTAGTATGCTCGCGCGAAATCGCGCAATCCAAGGAAATTCGCCCGCGACTTTGTGTTTTGTGAAGGGACATATATACTATATACAATATACACACTATATATATATTTATATTTCTACTCTATATATATTGAGCCATCAGTAAGCAAGCAAACCCGCCGGGTTGCGCGGGGGGCGGCCGCCGCGGGCGACAGGCCGCGGAAGTTTAAGTCACATTAGTTCTTTGTTCTCCCCTGCAACTACTCCTAATATCTCCCCTCTCTACTATTATTTTCCCCAAGATAATCCTTTACTCATACACCTAACCTTTTTTTCGGTAAATACTCCCACCTCCTTATCATCATTGTCCCTTTTTTTTTTTTTCCTTCAAACAAGCGAGAAGGGTTTTCCAAACCGGCCTGTAAAATAACCTCTAGATTCCCCAAGTCATCTACAAGTTCCACACTGTCCACGCGTCCTACACAGCCTCATTCAGTCAGTACACTATGAGAGTACAGCACGAAAGACAGAAAGGACCGCTGCACCATCGAGAGATTCCAGATGACAGAGAGCTGAAAACACCTGACAAACGTCTTCTCCGCTGTACTCTACGCCACCACACCCACATATATACATAACATGTATCGCGGCAGAAGGTAGGTAGTGTCACTCCTACTTCCCAATCGCCCTACACCCAATACAACCTTTATCTTCCCACCATTCTCCGACACACATTTCCACTTCTGAAAGACCTGCCCGAATCACTATGATGATAACGCACGTTCGGAGCTTGCATGGGGCGGGGGGGTGCTAGTTATGGTAGGTTGATCGTATCAGGGTTTTTTCTAAGTGGTCATTCGGGGGTCAAATCTCTTTAACCGTCACGCTTTGCTTGATGGCTGGTGGTGGGTTGGTTTGTGTGTGTAGTCTATGTTATGAAAATATCGTGAGGAATCATCTCGCGTCGGACAGCGTTTTTTTTTCTGAAGGACTCTTTGGCCAGGTGATTTATGCGGCTTTGTTGCGTGGTTGTCTTTTCTGCGCATAACAGGCCAGCCGCGTTTTGCTCTCCAAACAGCTCGGCAGGTTTCTTTTTTTTTTCAAAGACCATTTTTTGGGGGGGGCGAATTATAGCCCCACTTTACCCCCCACCTGCCTACCTATTCACACTCAGGCGTCTCTCTTCACCTATCCTCAAAAATACAACTTTCAAATGATTGTGTCTTTTTATTATTAACACCATAAGAATATAGACATATGTAATATTTAGCTATGGTATTGAAATGATTTCTCTATTTATTTTATTTTTTATTTAATCCTCGGTACATTCAACACATCCATACCCTCAAAACGTCTATCCTTATCTCATTCAAATCATTTCCTATTCCTACACACCCCACCACTTACCATATCCTCACATAATCATTTCTAATATCATATTCTTAAAATCACCACTCTAATCTTCTCCACCCCTCCACACAACCCACACAACCACCAACACCCCCCCCCCCCCACCCCCCCCCCCCCCCCCCCCCCCCCCCCCCCCCCCCCCCCCCACCCCCCCCCCCCCCCCCCCCCCCCCCCCCCCCCCCCCCCCCCCCCCCCCCCCCCCCCCCCCCCCCCCCCCACCCCCCCCCCCCCCCCCACCCCCCCCCCCCCCCCCCCCCCCCCCCCCCCCCCCCCCTCCCCCCCCCCCACCCCCCCCCCCCCCCCCCCCACCCCCCCCCCCCCTACCAACCAACAATCACCCTACTCCTCCTCCCTCCCCACCAATACCATTCAAACTCTCAACCCCTATCCCCCCATCTATCCCCATTTCTTCCCCCCCCCACATAAAAAAACCAAAAAATAACCAAACAACCCAAACCCAAAAACAAAAAATTTCCCCCCTCTCTCCCACTCAAATCCCCCAAAACCCAACCCCCCCACCCACACCCCTCCACAAAACACCCACCCACACCCCCCCCCCCCCCCCACCCACACCCACACACACAACACAACCACCCAACACACACAAACACATACCCCTCTCAAAAATCAACAACCACCAACACCCCAAACCATTACCCCTCCCCCCCTTTTTCTATCTACTTCTTCTTCAATATTATTTACATTATCAAACATAAACCATTTTTATTTTTAATTTAATACTTTTTCATCTCTTTTAATTTTTTCTAACATCTTCTCACTTTATACTAAAAACCATTACCATTAATACTTTTACACTTTTATACCACTATCTCAAATTCATACTATTACAAAAACACTTTTCATTTATTATTAAATTCATTATATATTATTTTCTTTTTTTTTTTTTTCTTTCATTTAACACCTTTCACATACTCATAAACCTTTCCATTCACTTATATAAATCTTTTAATTGTCTTTTATTATTAATTTTTTTGTTTTATTTTCAGTATTTATTATCATTTACATACATCACCATAATATATATACTCTAATAAACATCCCCCTACCTTCTTACACACCACCAATCTCACCATATCCTTAATCTTTTCACTCTCCAACTTCATTCACTCAATCTCAAATTTCTTTTCTCTCTCTCTCTCTAAGATAGATCACACTCTCTCTCCTCTCTCAATCTATATTCCCAATCTCTCCCTCTACTCTCTCAAATCTTCTCTCCCCAAACTCTCTCTCTCACACACTCTCTCTGTTTCATCTCCCCAATTCTTTCTCACACGCAGTAGATATCACTCATTCAACCACTCACTACTCCCACACATACTCTCATCCCATACTCTTCTACACCTCCTCTACCAATCATCTCACTCTTCCCTCCCCCCCCCCCCCCCCTCTCCTCTTTCTCTCTCTCTCCCCTCTCTCTCTCTTCTCTCTCTCTCCTCTCTATGGTTGGCTTCTTGACTAATCGCTGTTTACTGGCTATGTCAGGATATTGAAGACCATTTCGCCTTGTTGTTGGCTTGACCTACTATTTCTGTTGTTGTTGTGTTGTATTCTCGCCGACACGTACCTCTTATCTTAAATCCTTCATTCCTACACGCTGCTCGTGTGCAAAATTGTGTTTGTGTCGTGTCCTGTGTGTTGGGTGTGCCTCACCTCTGTGTGTATCTGGCTCTCTCTCGCTCTCCTTACCCTCTCTCTTCTCTCTCTCTCTTCCTTACCTCTCTCTCTCCATTACCCTTTCTCTCTCTCTCTCTCTATTCTTCCTCTTCCCTCATCTAACTACTTTATTGATTTTTTTTGGGGGGGTGTTGCATTTTTAATTCTTCGCCTATGGCTCGAGAAATTAATATGTGAAGTCTATTTCTTGCCTTCGATAGCTCTGTGTGTGCGTTGCCGTGGGTGTGTGTGTGTCAAGTCAAAGTCAAAATTTTATTCCAGATGGTACATTGAATAAGCAACATGCTTTGCTTTTTTTCATCAAGCATTATTTAAGAACAATTTCGTAATGATTTATACTAAGACATTACATTATTGCATCATTTACCATTTAAATTAAACCGTATTTTATGTGCGTGTGTGTGTTTAAACGATTTTTTATTTTTTTTTTTGTTTTTTTTTTTATAAGGACTTAGAAGCGTCTGGGTTGGGGTTTTTTCCCATGTGTCACATTTGGTTGGGTGGGGTTTTCTTTTAAGTCAAAGGGTTTTTTTGGTTTTGTTTTTTCAAAAGAGAAAGATTTTTTTTTAAGTTTTTAAAATCTTAATTACACAATTTTAGTTACTGTATAAAAAAAAGACAACCCAACAAACCAGTTCTGTTTTCAATCCCGTTTAATGTTCCTTTTTTTTTTAAAGGGAAACTTTTCATTAAAAAAAATTTTTGTTTCAAAGAAAGAAACATCAAACAAAGGGCTAATGACAACAAAAAAAGCCACCCCCCCCCCCCCCCCCCCCAAAAAAAAAATAACCACACACAAAAACCCAGCAACAAGGTCTGTAAGTTTTCAAGACTGTTAAATGAAAACTAAAAACAGAAACAGAAAAAAAAAAACCTGCTGCTATATGTTGCCACGAAAAATAGCTTCCAAGTCTTGTACTGTAAAAAAAAACCCAAAGCAAAATAGACGCTCAACCAGTTGCGATAAGTTGTGTTGGTCACCTTCTCCACACCCCCCCCCCCCCACCCCGCCCTCCACAAAAAAAGTATAAAAACCCAGCAAACACAACAAAAAAATAACAAACCAATCGACCAACCAACAACAACAAAAACCTCAAACCACTACACCAAACTCCCTTAACCCCGTAAACTGAGAATGTATTTTGTGTATTATCAGGAATGTTTTTGTATTCGTCGATTACAAACTTAGATTGGTGTTCTGCATTTTATTATCCCCCCCCCCCCTCCCCCCCCCCCCCTCCCCCCCCCGAAAAGTTAGGAAAGAAAGGGGGGGTGGTGGGTAGTTGGGGTGGGGGAGGTGGTGGGAGGGAATGTGGGGCGGGTGGGGGGGTGGTGAAAGAAATTGAAACTTGTTTACCTTTTTCTCCCGCGCTGTCTGTAAACTATATTTTGTTTACCATTGAGATTAGATTGATTTGATCTTTCCGTCCCTCCCCCTCCTTGTTTCCCCTCTCCCCCCCCCCCCCCCCCCCCCCCCCCCCCCCCCCCCCCCCCCCCCCCCCCCCCCCACCCCCCCCCCCCCCCCACCCCCCCCCCCCCCCCCCCCCCCCCCCCCCCCCCCCCCACCCCCCCCCCCCCCCCCCCCCCCCCCCCCTCCCCTTCTCCTCGTTTCTGTGTCTTGCTGCTCTCTCTCTCTCTCTCTCTCTCTTCTCTCTCTCCTCTCTCTCTCTCTCTCCTCTCTCTCTGGCAGAATCTCAGAGATGAGCTTTCTGCTCAGTGGTATATTGTTTGCAGGTCGGGTTGTGTTTTTGACGAGGAATGTGATTATCTTTCACAACAAATCACATTTTTCCGCCATCCCCCCCCCCCCCCTCTCTCTCTCTATCTCTCTCTCAATATACTGTTGTGCTCTCTCTTCTCTCTCTCTCTCGCTCTCTCTCTCTTCTCTCTCTCCTGTATTGCTCCTTCTCTCTTCTCTGTCCCCTCTCAGCGAAATATACAGCCGTGCATCCCCCTCCCTCTCTCTCTATCTCTCCTATGTTTTTTCGGTTGTTGTTGTTGTTGTTGTTCACTTCTGTCCTTCCCCTCACCGCTGTCTTCATTCGCCCGTAAGATATGATGGGCTGTTGGATTCTCTTGATGAATTGGGTTTCTCTAGGAGATGTGGCGTAGCGTGTATGGCGTGCCGCTGCTAGCGCTCTGAGATTCTGGTGTCCAACGTTGGCATCACGTTTGGTTTGTTGTGGGTGTTTTTTTTGGTTTGGGGTTGTTGTTTTGTTGTTTTTTTCTCTCTCTTCTGGGCCTGAAACGTTGAAATATCGCATGTTCTTTCTTTTTTTCTTTCTCTTCTCCTTTCTAATTTTGTTTATTTTCCTTTTTTTCTTTTCTTTTTTTGTTAGAAACTTCCTAGTCAGATAGTATGGTGCTAGGAATTCCCAGGGAACAAAGTGGTGTGGAGGGTTAGGTTACTTAATACGAGTTGAAGACTAGGAGGAGATGGGTCGGTGAAAACCAAAGTTTTGGAGAAATCGGTGTCAGTGTGACCAGAGTTTAGAAAAAAGCAAAACAACACACAGCTCCTGCCGACAGTTCTCTTTTATTTAATATTTTGGTTAAAGCAGGCTCTCTCGTTTATTTCAAGTTTTGGGACTCCGCCGCCACTTTTCCAACGAAATGCAAAAAAAAAAAGCAAGGCTTCTCTGTTGGTGCTTTCAATGTCTGTGCTTGTAAACCGCGGCGCCCCGCTGCATATTTTTCCTTTTTTTTATATAAAAAATTCTTCCAAAAAGTCGTCTGATGACTGACTGACTGCCGTGACAGACAGACTTCATCCCGGTGTTTTAAGTATGATTGAGATGTATTGCTGCACATTCCTTTCCGAAAAGAGATTACCTGTTACCTTTTGACAATCACTGAGAAAGGGGACAGAAGCCGGCGTCGATCGAGAGAGTTGTCGTATCCTGCGAGGAAAGTTCAAGAGTAGGGTTGGGTTGGTTTTTGTTTTTGTTTGGGTTGGGGGTTTTGGGGGAGGGGGTGTTATTTTGTTTGTTTCTTTGGGGGTTTTGTGTGCATTATTTGGTTTTAAGTGTGTATTGTTTTGTTTTGTTTGAGATTAGAAGGTAGGGGGGGGGGGGGGGGGGGGGGGGGCGGACTGTAGTAACTGTCTGATATATCATTTAGGTTACTTGTACTCGGAAACTGCCTTCACTACATCCGAGTAGTATTCATTTTTTACTGATTCATTTATCTTTTTTTTATACATTTATTTCTGTTTTTTTCCCCATTTTCCTATCTCCACCCCCTCCCCCCACCCCCCTCCTTTGCTTCCCCCTCTCTAGTGATGGATCCTCTTCCAGCACAAGGTTTTCTTTCCCAGATCTCTCTTTTTTTCCCCTCTTGCTGCCGTGGGATCTTTCACCTGTCACTCTCGGTAGCTCCATGGCTTGTCTCCTGTGAAAAACTTAAAGCCTGCTCTCCTTCTCACTCACTCTTTTTTTCCTTTCTTTTTTTTTCTTTTTTTGGCAACAGGGGGGGAACACATTCTTGGCATAGCGGAGATTTGAACCTCAGACACGAATCTTAGCAGTCTCGGCAGGATCTTTCTTAACCACTTGGCTACTGGCCAAGCCTGCCCGGTCACTGATGGCGGGGGTCAGTCAGACTTCGGTCATGTCGGGCCGCGCGGGGTCTGGTACGGATGGGGTCAGCCCTGCTTCATGACGATAACCCAAGTTCTGTCGTACGAAAGCGATCGGGACAGTGTGTCGCCTGCTTTAGCTACGAGGGCGGGCGTTTAGGGTTCTCCACCTTCTTGGTTTCGGGGAAATGAATGAAGTTTAACGTGGGGCCGAGAGAACTGGACGTTTCGCGCGGAAGATAATGAAAGTTTCTTTTTTTTTCTTTTTTTTTTTTCCCTGTTGTTTAATTATTGACAGGTCCTTGTTTGTAACGTTGGATTTTTGTTTGTTTTTGTTGCTTGAAGTCTCGGTTTAGATACCCCCCCCCCCCCCCCCCCACCCCGCTCCCTGGGGCCGTGTTTTGGCTTTTGTTTTGGTAATGTTTGTTTTGTTCTGTCAGAAGTGTGTGGAACAAAGATTAGCGTTTGAAAAATTGAGCTGTGTTGTTGTTGTTGTTGTTCATTCAATTGTTTATGGTTTTTTGGTTGGTTTTTTTTTTTTTTTTTTGGTTATCGATTTGGTTTGGGGTTTTTTTTAGAGTGCTGCGTACTCTACCCCTCCCCCCCCCCTCCCCTCCCTCTCTCTCTCTCTCTCTCTCTCTTCTCTCTCTCTCTCTCTTCTCTCTGTCTTTGTGTGTGTGCGTGCGCACAAACGGTTTTTTTGGTGTTTTTTTTAAAATCTATTTTAGCTTAAGTTTATGTTAAAAGTGAGTTGTTTTTTTTCGTGGCTGTTGTCATTCTGTTTTGAATATTCTGACCTCTGTGACAGTTAATCCCCTCCTTCCCCTCCCCTCCTCCTCTCTCTCTCTCTCTCTCTCTCTCTCTCTCTCTCTTCTCTCTCTCTCTCGTGTCCACGTTGATGCACGTGATTGGTTGATTACAGTTTTACGTTATTCCCGTCACCCCTCACAAGCAGGAATAAATAAAAACGAACAGAAGTTGAGGGTAGTCGGCTTTGACTTGATCATTATTACTATGTATATTTTTTTTTTTTGGGGGGGGGGGGGGGGGGGTTGACACTTCACGTTGCAATAGGAATTTTTGTTTTGATTTTTTTTTTCTCTTAGCCTCTCCTCCGTCAAAATCCTCAAACTTATTTCGTAAATTCTGTTTTTCAACGTACTACTATTATTGTTTTCCTTTTCTCTTCTCCTCTTCTACCCCCCCCCCCCCCCCCCCCCCCCCCCCCTTTTTTTTTTTAATGAGTTGATATTGGAGAGGGATATTAAGCCATATTGTTGTTTATTGCTCTGCTACCCTCTCCCCCGCCCCTCTCTCTCTCTCCCTCCCACCCCTCACCTCCCCCTACACTCCCTCCCCCCTCCTTAATTCTTTGTCGTGTGTATCGTTGTTGAATCAGGGGACCTATCTGTGCAGTGTCGTACCCATAATGTATGTGTACAACAAACGTACAGTAGAACCAAAATGAAACGACCACAAAAAACAACAAAAAAATACAGTCTTTTTTTTTTTGGTTTTGTTTTTTTTGTTATGTTTTGTGTAAAGACGGTATGAGCAAGTCTCGTGTCCTGTATTGTCAACTTGCTAAAATAGTCTTTATATTTATGGAATTTTCGGCTGAACATGTGCTTCCAGCAATAAAAGCTTACAGTAGATAAAAAATGGAGGAAGAGTTTTTCGTGTGTGGTGTGGTGTGGTGTGGTGTGGTTTTCTGCTGTATGGTTTTGATGGTGTGTGTGTGTGCGTGCGTGTGTGTGCTCTCTCTCTCTCTCTCTCTCTCTCTCTCTCTCTCTCTCTCTCTCTCTCTCTCTCTGGGTTTGTGAGTGTACATGCTCTCTCTCTGTCCGTCTGTCTGTCTCTCTCTCTGGGTTTGTGTATGTGTGTGCATGCTCTCTCTCTCTCTCTCTCTCTCTCTCTCTCTCTCTCTCTCTCTCTCTCTCTCTCTCTCTCTCAAGGTGGTGTGTGCAGACACACAAGAATCTATAACATACGCCACACAAACGCCTGACCGGCCAACTAACCTTCCAGCAAATTCTTCACTAACCTACATCCTTTAAAAAAAAAAATATATATATATATATATATATATATTCAAAAAATAATAGTTTTTAAACCCTGCGCTGGTAGCTCCTCGGTGCATGCTGAGTATGTCTCGTGTCCGCCATCTTTCGAATGCCAATGACAGGATCTTTAACGTGTGTATGTGATCTCGACCATGACAGGATCTTTAACGTGTGTATGTGATCTTCAGCGTGTGTGGTCACACAAATAGGAGGAATAAAGCACCCGGCAGGTTTTCCATTAAATAAGAATAATAATAATAATGTATGGAATTTATATAGCGCTGAATCTTGTAAAGCAACAAATCAAAGCGCTCCATTCTAAAGTGCTTTCCTACAGCCCTACCGACCACGAAAGCCATATCAGGGCTGTCACCTCATTCAGTGGCTCCAGTAACCTTCACTTCAAAACCAACACCTCCTAGTACCTTCAAATATCTTAACATCGTCCATCTGAAATTTTTTAAAAATCAATGACACAAAACCTAAATTATTTCATGTCTTAAGGCTGATAAACCAGGCTGTGCTGAGGACGCCAGCCATTCGGCTTCATTTATCATCCCCAAGTTAACAACAAAAACCGCAACATCCCCCCCTCCCCCCCCCAAAGATAAATATTTTAAAGTACAAAAATATTAATAAAAAAATGCCACATGGGCCAATACCACTGCAGAATGGACATCCTGTGCCCATCCCAGTTTTTTAATATCACTACCTGGCTGCCAGAACAAAAGAACACAGGCAAAGTGTCATATAAAAATATGAAAACATTATTTTGTAAAACAGTTGCTTTAGGGGGGGGGGGGGGGGGGGGGGAGGCAGAAGAATGAACCAGGAAGGCAGAAAATAAGCAAGAGAGATGATAGAAAAGCCAGAAAAAAGAGAGAGATTGAAAAGTGGAAATTCTTAGCCTAGAATTTCAACAAAAAAAACAACCCATAGAGACAGATTGAAAAGTGGAAATTTCTAGCGTAGAATTTCCAGAAGGTGGGGATGCTATTTATATTGAAAGATCCCCCGGCATCCCCAAGGGAGGAGCATTGGCAGGGCTGCACAAATCTGGACTCTGTACCACATAACAAGCACAACAGCACGAGCAGTTCACCAAAATTAAACATCGAGCACCAGCGTCATGCACAGGATCTTTAACGTGTATATTTCATCTTCTTCATGCATGGTCATAATACAAAGTCTCTTAAGGCACTAGCAGGTTTGCAGAAATGTGTACTCCACACGAATTGGAAAGACGCAACGGAAGACACGTGTGTGTTTACGAGCGTACTGCAGTTTTGCTGTGATGCAACACAGAATAAACGGCACCCCAAGCGCGCACACATGCACGCGCGCGTGAGTGTGTACACACTCTGTGTTTGTCTGTGTTGAGGGTGAGAGAGAGACAGACAGACACACAAACAGAGACAGAGAGACAGACACACAAACAGACACAAACAGAGAGACAGAGAGAGAAAGCAGTGTTGATAGAATTTTCTTTTTGTCATTTACTGCTAATCATTCTATTCTACGCACGTGCACGCACACACAAACACACACACGCACACACATACATACACAAACACGGGCGCGCGCGCGCACACACACACACACACACACAGAGTGCACTTCACTGCACTGCATACAGGTTGCAACAGATGGTTCATACATAAAACATAATCCTGAACTGTTCACACTTGATTGTTGTTGCTGTTGTTTTTTCCATTAATACTATGATTGCACAAACCATAATACTGTATACATTCAAAGCAGCTGTTTGTGGCTTTGGTTATATTATTGCTGTTGTTGTTCGTTTGTGTGTGTGTTGTTTTTTTTTTGGGGGGGGGGGGGGGCAGTTGTTTTGCTTCCTTTTTGTCTTTTTTATTTTTCACCTAGTGGCTGATTTTGTTCAAACTATCATCTACAACAACAACAACAACAAACAACTGCCTTTTATGGAATAGATTTAATGAGTATACACTGCTCTTTAAAAAACAAAAAAAATCCAAAACACCTTCAAACATACACAAAAAGCCTTACTAATCCATAAGAAATATAACACACAGACACAACATGGGAACGGGACAGCCTGCCTGGTGGTTAGAGTGATGAGCATTGCGCTCGTGATCTGCTGACCCGGGTTCAAATCTCGTTCAAGAGGAATTTCTTCTGGAGTTAATACCAGTGCCGACTCCACTCTCCCCAAAAGTCCTTCGGATGAGACTATAAACCGAGGTCCCGTGTGTGAACGCACGCAGAACATCTTGCGCACACGTTAAAACCCGTTCCGCTTTTCGGAAGAGTAGGCCATTGTGTGCCGGTGGGAACGGACGACAAAATTGACAAAATGGGAACTCGATGTAAAAAGCACATGAGTGCTTATTCTATTATCCTCGAAATATAATAATAACAACAACAAAAGAACAACAAAAAGAATGACTAAAACCTGTTCAAAACATCGAATATTACAATTTGCAGCTGATGAATATTCTGCAAGATATCACCTTCCCAAGTGTCTTTTTTCTTTAAAATTATAAACATTACGTTTAGAGTAACAATTATCCCTTTATTAGCGAATCACTACAAATGAGCTGAGAGAGGGGGAAAAAAGGATGTGTGGTGTTTGAAAATTAATTTGAAAATAAAAAAAATAGACTGTGAGAGAAACTGGGATTTTTTTTAAATGAATCTCAAGTTTTTAAAAACTAATTAGAAAGAAAAGAAAACCATGACAAGAAAACTTGGACCAAAAGAGAAAAAACAGACACGAATTTTTTAAAATACAACCAAACTTAACCATAGGACAAGAGTACATAACCCCCCACCCCCCCAAAAAAAAAAAAATTACAAGAAACCAGAAAGAAAATCACAATAAAACAACAAAAACCAAAAAGAACAAATTAAAGGAAATGAAGTTGAAAAAAATGATCAACAAAAGAAAAACTATATACGGACACCCCCCCCCCTCTCCGCAAAAAAGGGAGAAAAAAGAAAAGTGTGTTACTAAACTACAGAAAACTTTCATGGGAACATATGCAATTCTGGCGCTACAGATGAGGGAAAGTGAAAAGGAACTTTTAAAAAAATGAACAAACACACACACACACACACACACACACACACACACACACACACACACACACACGGATTTTTAACAAAAATGAACACACACACACACCACATACATTTAAACACCAAAAACTAAACTGATGCAGAAAAAAATAATTCCCACAGAAAGGAAACGTAGCATGGTACACCACATATCGTTAATATATGTGCACGCGCGCGTACTGCATGCGCGTGAGTGAGTGAGTGTATACAACATACAAACACCACTCGACTTACAACCTACAACTTTTGATAACGATGCTCTCCTCCCTTCACCTTGTGACGTTCCAATAACAACAAAAGAAAAGAATACTAACGCTACTACTACTACGACACTACTACTATAAAATAGCCTGCATGCTATGTTCAGCAACTCTGTGTCACAAACTTCAACTTTCGACACGAATTCCAATGAAGCTCACGATACCTTACACCACTGATAGAGATCCCACCACACAGATAGATCCCTCACCACTGATAGAGATCCTACACCACTGACTGAAGAGATCCAACCATATAGAGATCTACACCACTGACTGATAGAGATCCTACCCATGACTGATAAGATCCTACACCACTAACTGATAGAGTCCTACACACTGACATAGATATCCTACACCACTGACTGTAGCCACACCACTGACTAATAGAGATCCTACACCACGACGAAGATCCTACACCACTGATAGAATCCTACACCAGTGACTGATATAGATCTACACCACTGACTGATAGATCCTACACCACTGACTGATAGAGATCCAACACCACTGACTGATAGAGATCCTACACCACTGACTGATAGAGATCATACACCACTGACTAATAGAGATCCTACACCACTGACTGATAGAGATCCTACATGACTGATAGAGATCCTACACCACTGACTGATAGAGATCCTACACCAGTGACTGATAGATCCTACACCACTGACTGAGAGATCCTACACCACTGACTGATAGAGAGATCCAACACCACTGATAGAGAGATCCTACACCAGTGACTGATAGAGATCCTACACCACTGAATGATAGAGATCCTACACCAGTGACTGATAGAGATCCTACACCAGTGACTGATAGAGATCCTAAACCAGTGACTGATAGAGATCCTACACCACTGAATGATAGAGATCCTACATCACTGACTGATAAACATCCTACACCACTGATAGAGATCCTACACCACTGACTGATAGAGATCCTACACCACTGATAGAGATCCTACACAACTGACTGATAGAGATCCTACGCCGCTGATAGATATCCTACACCACTGACTGATAGAGATCCTACACCGCTGACTGATAGATATCCTACACCGCTGACTGATAGATATCCTACACCGCTGACTGATAGAGATCCTACACCACTGACTGATAGAGATCCTACACCAGTGACTGATAGAGATCCTACACCACTGACTGATAGAGATCCTACACGACTGATAGAGATCCTACACCACTGACAGATAGAGATCCTACACCACTGATAGAGATCCTACACCACTGACTGATAGAGATCCTACACCACTGATAGAGATCCTACACCACTGACTGATAGAGATCCTACACCACTGACTGATAGAGATCCTACACCACTAACTGATAGAGATCCTACACCACTGACTGATAGATATCCTACACCACTGACTGATAGAGATCCTACACCACTGACTAATAGAGATCCTACACCACTGACTGAAAGATCCTACACCACTGATAGAGATCCTACACCAGTGACTGATATAGATCCTACACCACTGACTGATAGATCCTACACCACTGACTGATAGAGATCCAACACCACTGACTGATAGAGATCCTACACCACTGACTGATAGAGATCATACACCACTGACTAATAGAGATCCTACACCACTGACTGATAGAGATCCTACATGACTGATAGAGATCCTACACCACTGACTGATAGAGATCCTACACCAGTGACTGATAGATCCTACACCACTGACTGAGAGATCCTACACCACTGACTGATAGAGAGATCCAACACCACTGATAGAGAGATCCTACACCAGTGACTGATAGAGATCCTACACCACTGAATGATAGAGATCCTACACCAGTGACTGATAGAGATCCTACACCAGTGACTGATAGAGATCCTACACCAGTGACTGATAGAGATCCTACACCACTGAATGATAGAGATCCTACATCACTGACTGATAAACATCCTACACCACTGATAGAGATCCTACACCACTGACTGATAGAGATCCTACACCACTGATAGAGATCCTACACAACTGACTGATAGAGATCCTACGCCGCTGATAGATATCCTACACCACTGACTGATAGAGATCCTACACCGCTGACTGATAGATATCCTACACCGCTGACTGATAGATATCCTACACCGCTGACTGATAGAGATCCTACACCACTGACTGATAGAGATCCTACACCAGTGACTGATAGAGATCCTACACCACTGACTGTAGAGTTTCCTACACGACGGGATAGAGATCCTACACTACTGACTCATAGAGATCCTACAACTAACTGATAGAGAGATCCTACACCACTGACTGTAGAGATCTTACACACTGACTGATGAGACCCTTTACACCACTTGACTAATAGAGATCCTACACCACTGACTGATAGAGATCCTACACCAGTGACTGATAGAGATCCTACACCACTTACTGATAGAGATCCTACACCACTGACTGATAGAGATCCTACACCACTGACTGATAGAGTGATCCTACACCACTGACTGATAGAGATCCTACACCACTGACTGATAGAGATCCTACACCACTGATAGATATCCTACACCACTGACTGATAGAGATCCTATACCGCTGACTGATAGAGATCCTACACCACTGAGTGATAGAGATCCTACACCACTGTCTGATAGATCCTACACCACTGACTGCTAGAGATCCTACACCACTGACTGCTAGAGATCCTACACCACTGACTGCTAGAGATCCTACACCACTGACTGATAGAGATCCTACACCACTGACGGATAGAGATCCTACACCACTGACTGTTAGAGATCCTACACCACTTATAGAGATCCTACACCACTGATAGAGATCCTACACCACTGATAGAGATCTTACACCACAGATAGAGATCCTACACCAGTCACTGATAGAGAGATCCTACACCACTGACTGATAGAGAGATCCACACCACTGACTGATAGACATCCTACACCACTGATAGAGATCCTACACCACTGATAGAGATCCTACACCACTGATAGAGATCCTACACCACTGACTGATAGAGATCCTACACCACTGATAGAGATCCTACACCACTGACTGATAGAGATCCTACACCACTGATAGAGATCCTACACCACTGACTGATAGAGATCCTACACCACTGATAGAGATCTTACACCACTTATAGAGATCCTACACCACTGATAGAGACCCTACACCACTGATAGAGATCTTACACCACTGATAGAGATCCTACACCACTGAGTGATAGAGATCCTACACCACTGAGTGATAGAGATCCTACACCACTGACTGATAGAGATCCTACACCACTGACTGATAGAGATCCTACACCACTGACTGATAGAGATCCTAAACCACTGAGTGATAGAGAGATCCTACACCACTGACTGATAGAGATCCTACACTACTGACTGATAGAGAGATCCTACATCACTGACTGATAGAGAGATCCTAAACCACTGAGTGATAGAGAGATCCTACACCACTGACTGATAGAGAGATCCTAAACCACTGAGTGATAGAGAGATCCTACACCACTGACTGATAGAGAGATCCTACACCACTGACTGATAGAGAGATCATACACCACTGACTGATAGAGATCCTACACCACTGACTGATAGAGATCCTACACCACTGATAGAGATCCTACACCACTGACTGATAGAGATCCTACACCACTGACTGATAGATCCTACACCACTGACTGATAGAGAGATCCAACACCACTGATAGAGAGATCCTACACCAGTGACTGATAGAGACCCTACACCACTGATAGAGATCTTACACCACTTATAGAGATCCTACACCACTGATAGAGATCCTACACCACTGATAGAGATCTTACACCACATATAGAGATCCTACACCAGTCACTGATAGAAAGATCCTACACCACTGACTGATAGAGAGATCCTACACCACTGACTGATAGACATCCTACACCACTGATAGAGATTCTACACCACTGATAGAGATCCTACACCACTGACTGCTAGAGATCCTACACCACTGACTGCTAGAGAGATCCTACACCACTGACTGATAGAGATCCTACACCACACTGATAGGAGTGGTCTTCTGGGCCCAACATAACGATCATCTAGGATCTGTTTTCTGAGCACACAGAAAGAGAGGGTCATTGAATGCAGTATATAACAACACTTATCACAACACAAACAAAGAGATGGTGATGGTATGGAATAGCAACTCCAATTATAGCACGAAGAGATGATATGTTATAGCAACACTAATTATAGCACAGACAAAGAGATGGTATGTTATTGCAACACTAATGATAGCACAGACAAAGAGATGATATGTTATAGCAACACTAATGATAGCACAGACAAAGAGATGGTATGGAATAACAACACTAATGATAGCACAGACAAAGAGATGGTATGTTATAGCAACACTAATGATAGCACAGACAAAGAGGTGGTATGTTATAGCAACACTAATGATAGCACAGACAAAGAGATGGTATGTTATAGCAACACTAATGATAGCACAAAGAGATGGTATGGAATAACAACACTAATAATAGCACAGACAAAGAGATGGTATGGAATAACAACACTAATTATAGCACAGACAAAGAGACAGTATTGAATAGCAACACTAATTATAGCACAGACAAAGAGGTGGTATGTTATAGCAACACCAATTATAGCACAGACAAAGAGATGGTATGTTATAGCAACACTAATGATAGCACAGACAAAGAGATGGTATGTTATAGCAACACTAATGATAGCACAAAGAGATGGTATGGAATAACAACACTAATGATAGCACAGGCAAAGAGATGGTATGGAATAACAACACTAATTATAGCACAGACAAAGAGGTGTTATGTTATAGCAACACTAATGATAGCACAGACAAAGAGACAGTATTGAATAGCAACACTAATTATAGCACAGACAAAGAGGTGGTATGTTATAGCAACACTTATTATAGCACAAAGAGATGGTATAGAATAGCAACACTAACGATAGCACAGACAAAGAGATGGTATGGAATAGCAACACTAATTATAGCACAAAGAGATGGTATGTTATAATAATAATTATAGCACAAAGAGATGGTATGTTATAACAACAATAATTATAGCACAAAATGAAGAAACAGTACATCAAAGCAACACTAATTATAGCACAAACAAAGAGATATCAACCGTACATAAATTCATTTGTTATGGACTGTATGGATTTACGTTGCTATCAAAAGCAAAAACAAGATCACACTATGATATCCTCGTAATATGATTATTAAGCAATTTTGTTCATATCTCGTTCACTTGTACACAACAATAATACCCCCTTCCCCCTTTAAAAAAAAATACACACACATACATACATACATACATACATACATACATACATACATACATACATACATATGTTGTGGTGTTTATATGGTGTTTATAAATATGGTGCTTATATAAATTTTATTTATATATATATATATATATATATATATATAACACAGTGCTGGTATATAAAGGTTTCATTTGTTTGGTTAGTTGCTTGGTTGGTTGGTTTTTGTTATTGTTTTCATAGATAACATAGTGACAGAGCTCAACAACACATTACAGATACATCAAGAACATCTCCATGAAAGAATTTATGTGTGGTGGTCAGAAGAATTCCCCTTGAACATAGAATGAATTTATACCCCTTCATGAAGGAAATCACAACAGTCCATAATCATCAACATCCACCTAAAATCCATCAATAAATATATTTTAAAAATATTATACAAAAACTTCATCAATCCTCAACTACTACACATCCCCGAAGTCGGAATGCGGCTACCTAAAATGGAGGGAAGGGGTGGGATGGGGGATGGTAGTATACGTTCAAATTTCACCATACCTCTAGGTTGTAGCTGAAGAATGAAATAAAGAAAAAAAACCCAACCAAACAAAAAAACAAAATAAAAAACAAAAACTGCGGTATATTCATAAATTCTCTGAATATCTCACTGTTACTAAAGCAACATCACAACATTTTATCTGCTGTCGAGTCAACATTTACACACATGTAAGGTAAACAGTTCATTGGATGAATTTATCCCCTTCATCAAGTGAAATAAAAGGTGGGTGGGGGTCTCTAAGAGGTAACAGCATTTTAATATTAAAGCGAAAAGTCCGGGTTCTATCCAGTCTGGGCCAACTTTCCCCATCATTAGACCATGAGTGGTGGTCGGGCGCTAGTCTTTCGGATGAGACGATAGAGCCGGGGTCGTGTGTTACAGTAAATTATCCCAGCGCATTGAAAAGAACACGGCAACAAGAGAGTTGTCCTGCAAAATTCTAGAAAAAAAGCCATCTGATAGGAAAGAAATACAGTTGCAGAAAAAAAAAAAGGTGGCGCTGCTTCATGGCGACGTGCTCTCTGGGAGAGAAACCCGAACACATTTCACGAAAAGTAATTCGTGACTTAAAGTGGGGGGGGTGGGGGGTTAACCATGTTCCCCCCTGACTGTAAAGCAAACAAATCCAAGCCCTTTGCCTGGCCTGTCTTGCCTCTCTACACACCTGCCTGTAACAACACTGTCACAAAAACCTATATCCGTGGGCTACTTGTCACGTCCTTCTCTCACATGTATCTTTTGTTTAAAAAATACATAAAGCGCTGGTCTGGGTGCTAGTCTTTCAGGCAACTCCAGGTTCTTAACTGCAGCCTGCATCTAGCACATCTACCCCCTCACGAACTAGGAACAGACAAACAGACAGATAGATAGACAGACAGAAAGGCAGGCAGGCAGACACAAAGTGAGAGAGAGAGAGAGAGACAGACAGAGACAGACAGACAGACAGACAGAAACAGAGAAAGACAGATAGACAGCAAGAGACAGACAGACAAAGACAGACACAGCCGACCTCCTTACGTTGTAAACACACACACACACACACACACACACACACACGCACGCACCACCACGCACCACGCACATACACACACACACACACACACACACACACACACACACACACACACATGCTAGACAAGAAAGGAATGGAAAGGTATGGGATGCGCTGTACTGTGGCGACGCGGTTAGGAATAACAGCAGTCCACGGTCTGAGGTAGAGACACCGGTTGTGGCTGAAATGACAACACACAACCATACAACAACAACACAATGCAATGCAATAATACACAACAAACACACAACCATACAACAACAACACAACGTAATGCAATAAATACACAACAACCATATAACAACACAACGTAATGCAATAATACACATCAGCCATACAACAACACAATGTAATACGATAAATGCACCAAAACCATACAACACACTATAATACATAATGAAATACATAACCATACAACATACTATAATACATAATGAAAATAAATACACCACAACCATACAACACACTATGATACATAATAAAATAAATACACCACAACCATACAACACACTATGATACATAATAAAATAAATACATCACAACCATACAACGCACTATAATACATAAAAATAAATACACCACAACCATACAAAACACTATACCACACAATAAATACGCCACAACCATACAACATACTATAAGACAATAAATACACCACAATCATACAACTCACTGTATGACAAATACACCACAACCATACAACACACTATAATACATAATACAATAAATACACCACAACCATACAACACACTGTAATACACAATACAATAAACACACCACAACCATACAACACACTACAATACAAATACAATAAATACACCACAACCATACAACACACTTAAATACGTAATACAATAAATACACCACAACCATACAACACACTATAATATGTAATACAATAAATACACCACAACCATACAACACACTGTAATACAAATACAATAAATACACCACAACCATACAACACACTACAATACTTTAAAACAATAAATACACCACAACCATACAACACACATATAATATTAATACAATAATACACCACAACCAACAAACACACTGTAATACACAATACAATAAATACACCACAACCATACAACACACTACAATACATAATACAATAAATACACCACAACCATACAACACACTATAATAATAATACAATAAATACACCACAACCATACAACACACTATAATACAATACAATAAATACACACAACCATACAACACACTATAATATGAATACAATAAATACACCACAACCATACAACACACTATAAAATTAATACAATAAATACACACCAACCATACAACACACTACAATACATAATACAAATAAATACACCACAACATACAACACACTACAATACATAATACAATAAATACACCACAACCATACAACCACTCATATACATACACAATAAATACCACACCTACAAAACACATACAACCATAATACACAACACCATACAACTACATAAACAATAAATACACCACAACCATACAACACACTATGATACATAATAAATAAATACACACACAACCATACAACCACTATAATACATAATACAATAAATACACCACAACCATACAACACACTATACCAACAATAAATACCCACAACCATACAAACACTACTATAAAATACAATAAATACACCACAACCATACAACTCACTGTAATAACAATACAATAAACACCACAACCATACAACACACTATAATACTAATACAATAAATACACCACAACCATACAACACACTTAATACACAATACAATAAATACACCACAACCATACAACACACTACAATACATAATACAATAAATACACCCAACCATACAACACACTATAAGTAATACAATAAATACACCACAACCATACAACACACTTAATATAATACAATAAATACACCACAACCATACAACACACTATAATATGTAATACAATAAATACACCACAACCATACAACACACTAAATACTAATACAATAAATACACCACAACCATACAACACACTATAATAAATACAATAAATACACCACAACCATACAACACACTATAATACACAATACAATAAATACACCACAACATACAACACACTACAATACTAATACAATAAATACACCACAACCATACAACACACTACAATACATATACAATAAATACACCACAACCATACAACACTCTTAATACACAATACAATAAATACACACAACCATACAAGATACACACAATCAATACTATACATAAATACACCACAACCATAAACAACAAACTGCTAATACACAATACAATAATATACACCACAACCATACAACAATAATACACAAATACAATAAATACACACAACATACAACACATATACAACAATATAAATACACACCCACAACATACAACACAATCAGAACATAATACAATAAATACACACAACAATACAACACTCAATACATAATACAATAAATACAACACAACCATACAACGAATCAATAAACAACAACAATCAATACTTTTTCCCCATACCATCAGCCCAATATAATCGAAACATAACAATCAGTGCAATACAATTCAAACAATATAACACAATACATATAACTCAACAATACAACAAAATACAATGCAATACAATACAACACAATGCAATACAACACAATATTATAACACAACAATGCAATACAATACATGCAATACCTCACAACATAACACAACACAATACCACGCGAAAGAATACAATACAATACAACAAAATGCAACACAATATGATACACTACAGCACAATACGGGTACAAAACAACACAACACAAAACAACACAATCTAATCCTGTTCCTTGTAGCCCCGCCTACCACAGAGGCCATATCAGGGCTGTCACCTCGTCCACTTTTAAATCTCAGATTACAACTGTGCAGCTATATACAGATTTAAAAAATCGGACAAGGTGACAGCCCCTGATATGGCCTCTGTGGTCGGCAGGGCTGTAAACAACACAGTCGAAAAAATACAACTCAACACAACACGATTCAATAAAAACACCAACGATTTTAAAAACAATTTATTATTCTTTTATATCGAGAATAATGGAATAAGCACTCATGTGCTTTTTTAAAAAATATCTAGTCCCTGTGTGTATGCGGTTTTGTAAATTCTGTCATCCGTTTCCGCCGGCACACAATGGCCTATTCTTACGAAAAGCGGAACAGGATTTAACATGTGCGCAAGATGTTCTGCGTGCGTTCGCACACGGGGCCTTGGTTTATAGTCTCATCCGAAGGACTTTTGGGGAGAGTGGAGTCTGCATGGATGTTAACTCCAGGGGAAAATATCCCCATGAACGGGAATCGAACCCGGGTCGTCAGATTGCCAGCGCAATGTTCTAACCACTAGGCTGTCCCGTCCATAACGACTGAGGTGGTGTGTGGCCTGTGCAATGCTCCAGGCATGACCGGTGATTTGTATTCTATTCCGTATTCAGCGGAAAGCCACTCAAACAATCACCATGGAGAATAAATAAACAGTAGTCAAATAAACAAACACAAAAACAAACAAACAACGAAACAAAAGAAAGGGGAGAAGGGGAGGAGAGAGAGAGAGAGGAGAGAGAGAGAGAGAGAGGAGAGAGAGAGAGAGAGAGAGAGAGAGAGAGAGAGAGAGATGAGGAGTGAGAGAGAGAGAAGAGAGAGAGAGAAAGAGAGGAGAAGTGAGAGAGAGAGAAAGAGAGAGGAGAGAGAGAGAGAGAAAGAGAGAGAGAGAGAGAGAGAGAGAAGAGAGAGAGAAGAGAGAGGAGAGAGAGAGAGAGAGAGAGAGAGAGAGAGAGAGAGAGAGAGAGAGAGAGAAGGAGAGAGAGAGAAAGAGAGAGAGAGAGAAAGAGAGAGAGAGAGGAGAGAGAGAGAGAGAGAGAGAGAGAGGGAAAGAGAGAGGAGAGAAGAGAGAGAGGAGGAGAGAGAGAAAGAGTTGAGAGGAGAAAGAGAGAGAGAGGGAGAGAGGAGGGAGGAGGAGAGAGAGAGAGAGAAGAGAGAGAGAGGAGAGAGGAGAGAGAAGAGAGGAGAGGAAAGTTGTGGGAGAACAACAGAGAAAAAAACGAGAGAGAGGGGGGAGGGGGAGGGAGGGAGGAGAGAAGAGAAAAGGAGGGAGAGAGAGTGGGAGAGAGAAAGAGAGGAAAGAGAGAGAACAGGAGTTAGGGAGGGAGGAAAGACAGAGAGAAGGAGGGGGGGGGGAGAGGAGAGAAGGGGGAATTAGGGAGGGAGATGGGTTAGGGATTTAGAGGAGAGAAAGGGGAGTGGCAGGGGGGGGGGGGAGGAAGGAAGAAGGGAGGGGGGAAAGAGAGAGAGAGAGAGGGGAGGGGGAGATAAAGGAGGGAGAGGGGGTTAGGGTATTTGGAGAGAAAAGGGGAATGACAAAAGAAAAGGAAGAAGAAGAAGAGAGAGAGAGAGAGAGAGAGAGATGGAGAGAAGAGAGAGAGAGAGAGAGAGAGAGAGAGAGCGAGGAGAGAGAGAGAGAGAGAGGAGAGAGAGAGAGAGAGAGAGAATGGGGAGAGATAGGGATGGGAGAGGGGTGGGTATAGGGAGAGAAAAGGGGAATGGTAGGGGGTTAAAAGGAAGAAGAGGGAGCGGGAAAGAGAGAGGGAGGAGTGAGAGGAAGAGAGACAGAGGGAGAGAGAGAAGAGAGGTGGAGAGAGGAGGGAGCAGAAGAAGAGCAGAGGAGGAGAGAGAGGGAGAGGAGAGAGGAGGGAGAGAGAGAAGAGAGAGGGAGAGAGAGAGAGGAGGGAGAGAGAGAGAGGCAGAGAGGGAGAGAGAGGGGGAGAGAGGGAAAGAGAGAGAACAGGAGTTGGCGAGAGTGAGAGAGAGAGAGAGAGAAGGGAGGGGGAGGGGGGCTGGATCGATGCGGAGTTTTTTCCCCCGCAGATGATTGGGGGGGGGGGGGGGGGGGGGTGGGGGTGGGGGTTGTTGATTTTTCGTTCCTCGGCTAGAGCTCCGAGGTTCACCAACGATGAGATTGTTGCATATTCGACTGTTGTTGTTGTTGTTGGTGGTGGTGGTGTTGTGTTTTTTTACCCACCATTAAGCTAGCCGCATTCCGACTTCTGCGGATAGTGTCTAAACACGACACTCGTGTGCTTGCGATGTTTTAAAAAAGAGGGAAAAAAATTGCCATCCGTTCCTAGCGGCACGAAAATGGCCTACTCTTCCGAAAGGTGGAACGGGTTGTTAGCGTGCGCGCAAGATGTTCTGCTTGCACTAACAACTCGGGGGGCCTCGGTTTATAGTCTCATCAGAAGGACTTTTGGCGGAGTGGAGTCGGTACTGATGTTAACTCCTGGGGAAAATCCCCTGAAACTGGTGCCTTCGTGGTGGCTCGATCCCGGGCCGCCAGATCATGAATGCAACGCTCTAACCACTAGGCTATCCCCCTGTCCCCCTCACCCCTCCACCCCCTTACAGATGAGATGATAAATGGTGGTCTTGTAAGTGACATGCAGCTGCCCCATACCCCAAAAAACAAACAAACAAAAAATAAAACAAAAAGAAGCAAAAACAAAAACGTGGCAACAACGAATAATCATTTCATTGAATGTGCGAATATAAAACAAAAATGAATTAGAAGAGATTCTAAAAAATAAAAAAAACAAAATACGCACAACCGAATAATCATAGATCTAGCTGTCCAAGGAAAAAATACGCCCTGAACTTGAAAAAAAAATTCAAACGAATACTGAAAATGAAAAACAAAGACAAAGGATACACATCAATGCGTTACTTAGTTATCTTTTTTTATCTATTGATGCAATTTTGTTCAGCTGCAACCCGTTCTTGTATATATATATATATATATATATATATAGAAGAAGAAGAGTACTCATATAAGCATTGCTTGTTGTACTCATTTCATGTATTGTTGGTTCTATGCTGTTCTGAACAAATTTTAAAATGTTTAAACCACAGACATGCATAACACAGACGGGTTCTTTTTTCAGACTGTGGTGGCCACACCATCTATCTCCTAGGAGAAAAAACAGCCATAATTCCATTCCATATTGCTCACAGCCCTACCGACCAGGAAAGCCATGATATCAGGGATGTCTGTCACCTCATTCAGTTTTCAGCGGCTCCAGTAACTTCACTTCAAGTTCAAAAGCAGCACCTCCTAATGCCTTCAAATATCTTAACACCACCCATCTAAAAATAATAAACAAAAAGAAAACAACGACAAAACATTGAAGGACACAATCCCTAAATCATTTCATTCCTTTGGGCTAAAAATAAACCAGGCTGTGCTGAGGACGCCAGCCATTCCGCTTGATTTATCATCCCCAGATTACCACAAACAAAAACCGTAAAAGAAGATAAAAAAGATAAACATTTTAAAAGTAAAATAAATACATAAAAATGCCACACGGGCACATAACACTGCAGAATGGACGTCCTGTGCCCATCCCAGTGTTGAAATGATTATCACTACCCCAACGCCAGAACTAAAGAACGCAGTGAAAATAATTATCCTATCATGAAAACAAAATATCTTTTTTAAAAGATTTGTTTGAAAGAAGGTACGAGGATGGACAGAGAGGGCAGAAAATAAGCAAGAGAGATGATAGAAAGGTGAGGAGGAGAAAGACAGAAACAAAGAGAGGGATAGAAAAGTGGAAATTTCTAGCACAGAATTTCCAGAAGGTTGGGGCGGTTGTGCTACCCCCCCCCCCCCCCTCCCAAAGGGGAGAACAGCCACAAACGTCACGACACAAATATCTTCCCTGACTTTCAATGCCATACAATCATCTTTCAGATGAGATGGAAAGCTGAGCCCCTATAGCTATGTGCAACACACATTCAGCACACGTTAAAGAACCTACGGTAACAAGAGAGTTGCCTTTGACAAAAGTTTTGGTTAAAAAAAGAAAGAGCCGCTCTCACAGAAAAAATGAATACACACGCAGACAGGATTTTTTTTTTTTTTTTACAGATGGGTGGAGCTGCTCTTGTGGCGACGCTCTTTAAAGCAGCCCGAATTTCACGCGGAGAAATCTGCTGTGACTTAACGTGGTAAACGATACAATACAATATTATACAATACAATGCAATGCAATACAATACAATGCAATACACTAAAATACAATACAGCACAATACAATACGATACAATGCAATTCAATTTAATAAAGCCCAATACAATTCTATATAATAAAATGCAATAAAATTTGCAACACAGTACCCCTACACTCTCCAATGCAATACAATATAATGCAACACAATACAACACACTGCAACAATACACATACAACACAACACACTACACTACAATACACTACACTACAATACAACAATACACGACACACACACACACGAAAATCGAACAGACCTGTGCAGGTTAAAGATGTCAGGACATCTCCATCCTGTCCTTGTGGTAGGCAGGGGGAGACAACCCGCATTTCCTGAACCACAGCACGGCCAGAGACAGACACAGCACGTAACTCCCGAACAGCAGACCCATGGCCACCGCCGCCACGTCACCTACACACGTCACAGTTGGAAATGACGTCACTTTGAAGGTTAACAGAAGGCTGGGTTTTTTGTTTGGTTTTGAGTTGTTTTGTTGTGTTGGTTGTTTTGTTGTTTTTGGGGGTTGTTGTTTTTTTTGGGGGGAGGGGGAGGGCTTGGTGGGTATTATTATTATTTTTTGTTGTTGTTTTGTTTGTTTGAGGTTTTGTGTGTGTGTGTTTTTGTTTTGTTGTTGTTGTTTTTTTGTTTGTTTGGTGTTTTTTGTTTGTTTGTTGTTGGGTTTTTTTGGGGGGGTCAACTTGTATGATCCTCAGCTAGAGCTCCGAGGTTCACCAATGGTGAGGTTTTGTGTATGCGACCGTTTTTGCCCCCACCATGAAGGTAGCCGTAATCCGACTTCAGGGATGTATGCTGGGTATATTCGTGTTTCCGTCACACACCGAGCACTGACATGAAATGACGGGATCTTTAAAGTGCATATTTGATCTTCTGCATGTGTATATATACACGGAAGGGAATGAAGGCACTGGCAGGTCTGCACTTGAAGTTGACCTGGGAGATGGTAAAAATCCCCACCCTTAATTCACCAGACACCGCTGAGGTTCGAACCCACGACTTCATGGACCCGTGGGATTGAAACGAAACGGTCTTAACCACTCGTCTGTCATTTCCTAGTTTGAACACGGTATGTCGCGACCTTATTTTCCTTGGATATGACGCGGACGGTGTTAAACTGTGGTGATATTTTGTACATCAATGTTCTCAAGTATTCTGGGTGTGAACATGGGTTTGTTGTAGTCGTTCCTCGCTGCTTCTCCTATGCAATTTTGATTGAATAACATTTTGGTTTTGAAAAATATCTTATAGGCGTGTGTGTGAAATACAAGGTATGTAGGAAATCTTGGTTTTTTATGTTTGTGGAAATGAAAAGGAAAGTCTAACAGTGATTCACCTTCACTTTAATGACACGTATGTTTGTGAAAAATCATGTTTAAAAAAAAAACGGTGAGGGAAATTTTGAAACCGACCCAAATTAACCTTAATCAATAGATTTTGAAGGAGGGACAATTTAACAGATATCCAACTTAAACCTAACTTATGTCTATGAAATACAGATTTTTTCTTTTTTACAAGTAAGGGAACATTTGACAATAATCCGACTTGACCGTAACTATTAACAGATCTACACACACAAGCACAAAAACATGTACGGGAACATTTGACAGCGACCCAAATTAACCTTAACTATAAACATGTCTAGGGAATACAGATTTTCTTTTTGTGATCCAACTTAACCTAAACTGTAAGTATCTCTAGGAAATAAAGATTTTCTTTTTAACAAGTAAGGGAGCATTTGACATCGACCCAAATTAACCTAAACTGTAAGCAGGTGTGTGAATCGGTGGTCTAGAGGTCACGCGCCTGCCTAGAAAGCGAAAAGTCCGGGTCAGAAGTAAGCGGTGGTTCGAATCCCATTTGGGCCCGAAACTGTTTCCCCATTCGTAAGACCATGAGTTGTAGTCTGGGTGCTAGTCTATCGGATGAGACGATAAACCGAGGTCCCGTGTATTACACATAATTATTTAGCGTACGTAAAAGAACCCACGGCAACAAGAGAGTTGTCCCTGGCAAAATTCTGTAAAAAAAAAGCCACTCTAATAGGGAAACACATACAGTTGCAGACAGGAAAAAGAAAAAAATGAGTGGCGCTGCTCTTGTGGCGACGTGCTCTCCCCAGGGAGAGAAGCCCGAATTTCACCCAGAGAAATCTGCCGTGACTTAAAGTGGTATGGAAATGAAAAAAAAGAAAGTGAGTGAGGAATTCTGTTTCTTAACAAGCAAAGAAAAATGATGTTACAAGAGATCCGACTCTATTCCTAACTTCAAGCATGTCAGCAAATCCAATCCAATCCTGTTGTTTATAGCCCCGCCGACCACAGAGGCCATACCAGGGCTGTCACCTCGTCAACTTTTAAATCTCAGAATAAAATGTGCAGCTATATACAGATTAAAACAGGGTATAGAACCACACTCTACTGTCGTTCCTTGTAAGCATGTAAGCTGTAAGTCAAATGACGTATTCTGTTTTTTGAGAAAAAAAGAAAAACAAACATTACATATGTGACCCTAACTCTTAAGTATGTAGGTACACTGGAAAATGTTACTTTTTCAGCTTGAAGTAAGAATAAAAGGGACGGGACAGTTCAGTGGTCAGAGCACTCGCTTTTCTCCAGCCAAGTTAAGCAGCATCGAGCGTGGTTACCACTTGGATGGGTGACCGTTTGCGCGCCTTGGCTTCAGTACAGTTCCCCAGTTCACCCAGCTGTAGATGGGTACCTGTCCTCTTTAGGGTCAGGGAAGGCAAAGCAGCGAGGAAGAGGAGATGGGCGCCGCCCTCAATATGCTGGCCTCTAGAGAAGTGGGGTCTCTGATGCCTCGCTTCCCTACGACCTTATAGGTTATGGGACACCTTTACCTCTTTAATGATCAGAAATCCGATTCTAACACCAACTGTAAACACGTATATTACATAAACATTTTCCTTTAAAAAGGAAAAAAGTCCTGAAAGACCCAACTCTAATCTTAACCATCTACATGTATGAGAACTGGAAAAAAGAAAGCAAAAAGCAACAACAACAAAAGAGGAAATTGTCAGAGATACGACTATAACCTTAGCTATAACGTGAAAGAATGCAAAATAGAAAACTGTTTTTGATGAAGCAATGAGAATAGAGATTTGACTCTATTTGTGATCAAAAAGCATGTGTGCTAAAATTGATAAAGAATTTCATTCCCTGAAGAAGAAAGGAGAAAAATATCAGAAATCCGACCCTACTATTAACCAAAACTATCTGAGTGACATGAACAATTTTCATCTTAAAATAAAACAAGGAATGAATCTCAGAGATCCGATTCCAATCCTTACGATCCAATCCAATCCTGTTGTTTATAGCCCCGCCGACCACAGAGGCCATATCAGGGCTGTCACCTCGTAGAATTTTAAATCTCAGAATAAAACTGTGCAGCTATATACAGATTAAAACAGGGTATAAAACCAACTCTACTGTCCTTCCTTGTATCAACGCCCTGGCCAACCATAAGGGTCAACCCAGGACAGGCAAACCTTTACGATAAACTTGTAGGCAGAATGAACAATTTTATTCTGTAAGCAGTTAGGCAAAAATTAGTAGAGATCCGACTGTAATTGTCCTAATCACAACATACGTTGCAATCGTGCTGGCTTGCTGATTTGTTTCTGTTTGTTTCTCTGTTTGTTTGTTTTGTTTGTTTGTTTGTATGTTTGTTTGTTTGTCTGTTTGTTTCTCTGTTTGTTTGTCTGTTTGTTTCTCTTTTTGTTTGTTTTGTTTGTTTGTTTGTATGTTCGTTTGTCTGTTTTGTTTGTTTGTTTGTGTTTGTCTGTTTGTCTGTCTGTTTGTCTGTTTGTTTGTGTGTTTGTTCCTTCATCTCATCTTGCAGCTGGTTGTTTGTTTGTTTGCCTGTCTTGCCGTTAGTTCTGTTGTCATCATTTATTTTTTCATGTCTTAACTATTTGGATGGATTGAACAGCAAGGGATTCTGGCTTTTTCCCCAAACATTTGCTTATAAATATGCAATAGACATGTCTTTTGGGGAAATCGTCGATTATTTCATTATATGTGCATGTTAATGCTGGTATTACTCTATTCAGTCAGTTTCCCCCAGTCTTCTTTTGGTCATTGCAGGGATCATTAGCCGCCATGTGAATGTTGATGATGTACTTGAGCACAATATAAGCTACTTCTCGTTGCTATACTGATTACGCTCATCATGCTATTCTTGTTCCACGCTTACTGAATGAAGAAAGCTTATTTAAACCAACATATATTGCATAACACGGGAAAATTCTTTGCAGGAAAAATCATCATAGATCCGACACTATTCCTAACTGAAACATATAATTATGTGACACGAAAATTTGTTTTACTTTGATGAAGAAAGGACATACTATCAGAGATCAGGCTCTGCTCCTAACTAACCAGAATGTATATGGAATATTGTTGCTGTTGTTGTGCGTTCCCCAGCTTAACACCCAGAGGGTCACGCAGAATTTTCACTCTGTCTCACTCATCCCACCTGGGAATCTCTGTGAGATTGTCAAATACACACAGGATGAGAAGTTTCTGTGTGTGTGACTGTTTTCAAGTTCCTCGCCATGTAGGCAGCCATATTCCGACTTCAGAAGATTTTTGTTCTCTTTTAGGGGAGGCTGCTGGATGGTGGGCCAAGGGCTTGTCAACATGACATATCAAAACCATAACAACATTTTGATAATTGTAGGCCCTGGTACTCTGCTGAGTACAGTCCCCCAGTTCACCCAGCTGTAAATGAGTACCCGCCTTTTTAGGGTCAGGGAAGGTAAAGCAGCTAGGGAGAGGAGATGGGCACCGCCCTCAATATGCTGGCCCCTAGAGAAGTGAGGTCTCTGACGCCTCGCTCTCCTACGACCACATAGGTTATGGGACACCTTTACCATGACCTTTTACTCTGCTGACATTAATCAATAACGGGGACGGGATGGCCTGGTAGTTAAAGCGATGCGTTCGTGATCTGCTGACCCGGGTTCGAATCTCGTTCAAGAGGATTTAACCTCTGGACTTAACATCTGTGCCGACTCCACCCCCCCCCCCCCCCCCCCCCCACACACACACACACACTAACCAAATAAAGAGTCCTTTGAATGAGACTGTAAACCGAGGTCCCGTGTGCGAACGCAAGCAAAACATCTTGCGCACACTTTAAAACCCGTTCCGGTTTTCGGAAGAGTAGGCCATTGTGTGCCGGTGGAAATGGATGACAAAATTGACAAAACTGCATGCACACGGGGACTGGATGTAACAAAAAAGTAAAATAAAATATAAAAAAATAAGAAAAACGGAGGTTTGGGCCTGGGACACAAGAGGAGTGTGAAATAAAGAACTTCAGTTCTGAAGTTCGGGGGACGGGATAGCCTAGTGGTCAGAACATTGCGCTCGTAATCTGACAACCCGGGTTCGATTCCTGTTCAAGGGGACATTTTCCCCTGGGGTTAACATCAGTGCCGACTCCACTCTCCCCAAAAGTCCTTCGGATGAGACTATAAACCGAGGCCCCGTGTGCGAACGCACGCAGAACATCTTGCGCACATGTTAATTCCTGTTCCGCTTTTCGGAAGAGTAGGCCATTGTGTGCCGGTGGGAAACAGATGACAGAATTGACAAAACTCCATGCACACGGGGACTGGATGTTAAATAAGCAATTTGTGCTGTATTACATTATCCTAGATTAAATTGAATAAAATAAATTAAAGAAAAAAAATAAATACAGTAGGAAGAGAAAGTTATTCTAAATCGGACGGCGTGTACAATTAAAAAAAAATTGAGTTCAGTTCCTATGAAGTAATGAAAAATTATCAAAAAACCTTAAATGAAGAATTTTTTTTTAAAGAAGTATGAAAACAATTATCAAAGATCTCATTCTGTTCTTTACTACAGGCATGCATATGGAATGAACAATGTTTTATTTTTAAGCAGTAAGAAAATCTTTTTCCAAAGATCTTACTTTGTTCTTGATAATAAGTATGTTCATAAACTGAAATATTTCCGTTCTTAAGAAGTAAGGGAAAATAATTATTATCAAAGATATGACTCTGTTTTTAACTATGTATATGGAATGAATCATTTTAATTCTTAAGAAGTAAGAAAAAAATAATTATAAAAAATCCGATTGTATTCTTAACTAAACTATGTGTATAAAGTGAATAATTTTAGCTATTAAGAAGTAATAAAAAAAATTATCAAAAATCCGATTGTATTCTTTCTTAATATGTGTATTTAAAAATGAAAGATTTCTGTTCAATAGAGAAGTAAAGCGGAAAATCATCAAGGATCTGTTCTGTTTTTACTTGTTGTATAAAAGGTAGAATTCCCAATTCTGGTAGTAAGGCAAGGGAAAATTATCAAAGACTTGATTCTGATCTTAACAACAGACATGTACCTAAAGGGAAAAATTTTCAGATCCTAAGAAGTAAGCGAAAACCATCAAAGATCTGACTGTGTTTTTAGCCATGTGTATGCAATAAATCATCGTATTTCTGAAGAAGTCAGCGAAAACCATCAAAGATCTGACTGTGTTTTTAGCTATGTGTATGCAATAAATAATCGTATTTCTGAAGAAGTCAGCGAAAACCATCAAAGATGTGACTGTGTTTTTAGCTATGTGTATGCAATGAATCATCGTATTTCTGAAGAAGTACGGGAAAACATCAAAGATTCTGACTGTGGTATTTAGTATGTGTATGACTAGGAATAATCGTATTGCTGTAGATATTCGGGATATCCATCAAGATCTGACTATCTGATGCTCTTGACACCTAGGCCACTCGTACATAAAATGGAAGATTTTCAGTTGTTAAGAAGAAGAGAAAATGATCCATCATCGAGCTGTGTCCTGAACCAACTGTGGGCAGGTACATAAACATGAAGAATTTCGGTTTTTAGTTATTTGTTTTTAATACCACTTTAAGTCACGGCAGATTTCTCTGCGTGAAATTCGGGCTGCTCTCCCTGGGGAAAGCGTCTCGCCACAAGAGCAGCGCCACCCACTTTTTTTTTCTTTTTTCCTGTCTTCAACTGTATTTGTTTCCCTATCAGAGTGGCTCTTTTCTACATAATTTTTCCAGGGACAACTCTCTTGTTGCTGTGGGTTCTTTTACGTGCGCTAAATAATTTTGTATAACACACGGGACCTCGGTTTATCGTCTCATCCGAAAAGACTAGCGTCAGACCACCTTTCATGATCTAAGGTATGTGGGGAAAAGTTTCGGGTCAAAAACGGGATTTGGACCAGCGCCACACTTACGACCGGTCCTGTTCAGCTTTCTAGACTAGACGCGATACCGCTAGACCACCGACAGTAAACCAAAAGAAATCAAAGATTTGACTGTGTTCTCAGCAATAAAGATTTACATAAATGAAGAATTTAGTTCTTAAGATGTAAGAGAGAATTTATCAAAGACATGAGTCTGTTTTTAACTTTGTATATGAAATGCTATCATTTTAGTTCTTAAGAAGTCAAGGAAATCTTTGCACAGATTGTTATTAAAATATGATTAGTTGAAAAAGAAGAAATTTCAGTTGCTGAAGAAATGCAGGAAAATTATCAATAGATCGGTATGTATTCTTAACTACATTGTATATAATGAAGAGTTTTTAGCTCTTCAGAAGTTAGTAAGGAACAATTATCAAAGATCTGACTGTGTTCTTTCTGAACTATGTTTCTAAAAGGAAGAATTTTAATTCTGAAGAAGAAAGGCAAAATTATCAAAAATCTTATTCTGTTCTCAGCAATAAGCATGTACATAAAATGAAGAATTTCGGTTCTTAAGAAGTAAGAGAAAATTATCAAAGAGTTGATTCTGTTTCTAACTATTTACATGAACTGAAGAGTTTTAATTCTTAAAAAGTGAGGGAATATTATAAAAGCATGGGACTCTGTCCTTAACTTTGTATATGAAAAACAAATGTAGTTCTTCAGAAGTAAGGAAAATTCACCAAAGATCTGTCTGTATCCTCAACAATACGCATGTACATAAGATGAAGAATTTTGTTGCTTCAGGAGTATGGAACAATCCTCAATTATCTGACTCTGTTCTTAGTTATGTCTACAAAAGAAATAATTTCAGTACTTAAGAAGTAAGGAAAAATTCATCAAAGATCTAACTCTGCTCTTAACTATGTCTATAGAATGGAGAATTGTATTTTGCAAGAAGGAAGGGAAAATGGTCAGAGACATGACTCTAACACCCATCTTTATCATGAATGTGAAACGAAGAATTTGTGTGTGTGGTTTTTTTCTGAAAGAAATGAGGTGACGATACCAGCGCTCTTACCCTGACTGTCAACATGTATGCGTAAAGCAGGAAGTACGAGATAACGCGACAATGTTCTTTTTCTAAATGATAATAATGATAATAATAATAACAACAACAACAATAACGACGCTGCTGCTGCTGCTGCTGCTCCTCTTCCTCCTCCTACTGATGATGATGATGATGATGATGATGATGATGGTGATGATGATGATGGTGATGGTGGTGGTGGTGGTTATAAATGATGATGATAATGATGACGACAAACAACAACAATAATAATGATGATAGTATAATCATCATCATCATCATCATCATCATCGTCATCATCATAATAATAACAATCATCATCATAATGATAATGATGATAATAATAATAATGATGATGATGATGACGATGATTTATAATAATAATCATCATAAATAATATTAATAACAACAACAGCAACAGCAGCAGCAGCAGCAGCAGCAGCAAAAACAACAACAATAACAACAACAACAAGATAATGGATTTTTAGAGAGCACTCTCCTTCCCTTTTAGAGAGATAGCACAATGCACTTAACATAACAGAAATGTAGCAAAACACAATAAACACTACACAACAATATAAGTAACAGCGAGCACTAAACATGTAAAGACATAACACTACAAAATAACAACATCAACAGCAAAAACAACAACAAAGTAACCATTTTTGAGGCAGTAAAGAGGAACATTAACAAAATCCAGCATAAACCTTAACCACAATTGGATAATTTTTGTTGTTGTTGGTGGGTTGTTTTTTTTTGGGGGGGGGGGGGGGGCCGGGACACGTTTCTCTCCTTCTTTCCTTTCTCCTTCTCCTCCTCTTCTTCTTCTTTTTCTTCTTATCCTCCTCCTCCTTCTTTTCCTTCTCCTCCCCTTCTTCTCCTCTTCCTTTTTCTCCTCACTCCTTCTTCTCCTCCTCATCTTTCTTCTCTCCTCCTTCTTCTTCCTTCTCCTTCTTCATCATATTCATCATCATCATCATCATCAATCATCCTTCATCATCATCATCCATCATCATTATATTCTTCTTAGTCTACGTAAGACACCAACTGTGTTGTTGTCACTCGAGAAAACAATTAATGCGTTGATATAGTCAGTCCCAGCGATTCCGACTTGGGCTGTGTGGAGAGGACTTTCCATCTTTGAAATTCTTTTTGGGAGGGGAAAAAAGCAGGAGAATGGACCAAGAAGGCAGAATAATAGACAAAGAAGCAGGTGACAGGAGGAAAAGGAACAAGGCAGAAACAAAGAGAGGGATAGAAAAGAGGGAATTGCTGGCACAGAATTTCCAGAAGGTGGGGATGCTTTTTATACGGACAGACCCCTGGCATCCCCACGGGTTGTTTTTTCTTCTTCTTCCTCGTGTTTCCTTTCTTTTTTCTTCCTTTCTTCTTCCTTTCTTTTCTCTTCTTCCTTTCTTCTTCCTTTTTTCTTTTCTTCCTTTCTTCTTCTTTCTTCTTTTCCTTTCTTTCTTTCTTCCTGTCTTCTTCTTTCTCCCTTCTTTCTTCCTTTCTTCTCTTTCTTCCTTTCTTCTTCACTTTCTTTCTTTCTTCCCTTTCTTATTCATTTCTTTCTTTCTTCCTTTCTTCTTCCTTTCTTTCTTTCTTCCTTTCTTCCTTCCTTTCTTTCTTCTTCTTTCTTTCTGTCCGTTCTTTCTTCTTCTTTCCCTTTTTTTCTGTTTTCTCTTCTTTCTGTCTTTCTCTTTCTTCTTTCCTTCTTTCTGTCATTTTTTTTTCTGTTTCCTTTCTTCCTTCCTTCCTTCTTTCCTTTCTTTTCTTTCCTTTCTATCATATGAGATTTCTCTTTCTTTCGCTCTCTTCTCTGTTTTCCTTTCCCTTTTTTTTCTGTCTCTCTTTTGTTTTCTCTGTTACTGTACTGTATCAATGTGTACCCAGTACACTGTCGCTTGGTGGGGAGGAAACACCAATAGAAAAAAAACATATGGAGACTTGGAGAGGAGATTGGCGCACCAAGGAATATCCTAAGCCAACAGAAAAAAAACATGAAAGACATAATGCAAAGCCAATATGATACCGGATCGGTCGTTCAGGCCCGGGGTTTTGTTACTAACCGATCCGCGCTTTCCATTGATCAACACCCAGGGTTTGGATTAATTGCTGTAGTGACAGACAGCTATGGAGTTAAAAACATTTACTTAAGCTCCCTAGTGGAAACAAATCACCATTGGTACATGGAACGTCCAGTACACTCTACCAGTGCGGGAAAAATCACAAAGAACTAGAGTTGAGCTTAGCCGCTATAAATGGGACATTATTGGACTTGGAGGAAGTGAGATGGACAGGATTTGGTGATGAGACAATGCTGAAAGAAGGCAACAAGATCGTGTTACAGTGTCAAGAGAAACATCACCAACATGGAGTGCATACTATTGTGCAGTAAAGAAGTAGTGGGGTGCATTATCAGATGTACACGGCTTCCAGCAGGGACTATCAGCATCCGTGGTGTCGGCAAAGCCCAAGAACTCACATCATACAAAATCTATATGCACCTTCATCTGTCCATGCAGATGAGTGAGTAGAAGAATTTTACGAGATTTTGAAGAGATCATTATGAAGATACCCAAGAAAGTACATCATCATCATTCAGGGATTTTAACGCCAAAAGTTAGGTCCTGACTTTTCTTACAACCCAAACGGGCGACAGTTGGTCAGTTTGGAACTGGCGAGACCAACGAACAGGGGATTACGTCTGCTGGAGTTTGCCCTGCTCCCACTGACTTACCATTGCCAATACCCCTCTATCCCCAAAAGCAGTGCAAGAGGACAACCCTAGCCATGCGCCATATTCGCAAGATCCTAACACAAATAGATTTGATCTTTAACACCACAGGCGCTTCAAATCTGCATCAACAGAGCCAGACACAAGGAACTACCCTGGTAGCTGAAATAGATGCGACCACGACCTTGTGCTGCTGGTATTCAAAATGAAGCTGAGATAAAACAACAGCCTGCAAACCACGTATCAATTTGACGTGGACAAACGTAAGATCCAGATGGGGGTTTTCGAGTGAGATCTTCAAGCTAGCCTTGGCGGAATCCGTTTTGCGGAAATAACCTCCTGGCTCAATGACATCAATGACCTCACCAACAACTTTAATGTGCATTGTACGAGAAACAGCTGAGGAGGTACTCGGTCGTCAGAGGAAAAAACACCATCCATGGACTTACAATTGACATCTTGGACCTCTGCGTACAAGAAGAGCACTGAAACCAACCAGGTCTTTCCAACCTAATGAATACCGGGAGCGCGAGGCCAACAATCTTGTGAAGTAGTCGATGTTAAAGGCCCGTGAGATGTGGTTCAGTGATCATGTGATGAGATCGTAAAAGCATGAAGTGGGCAACAGTAAAAGGCATTACGATACCCTGAAGAAGCTCACAAAACAAACACTTCAAACCAAAATATCAGTCATGAAGAAGCTCCGGAAACCTACTCTCAGAAAGCTCAGCTGCATTGAAACAGTGTCGGTCTGGATTGTCACACAAGTAACTATACAACTACCCCAATCCAACCTGAAAGAGCATAATAGAAGAGGATGCAGCAACATCAAGAGTACCCTCACATTTAGCTATACTGAGGAAGAAGTGGAGAAAGCCATCCGCAGTTTTTTTTTTTTTTACCAGTAGGGAACGTCCCCAGGAGGCAGACAACATACCAGCAGTTGCTTGCTCAAGCATGGTAGTGAAACAGTCATCACACATGTTACAGCAATCGTCAGAAGATTTGGGAGACAATTACAGTGGCCAACAAAATGGACACAATCATCATCATACCCCTAGCCAAGAAGGGGACAATTTACGCCAATGCAAAAACTTATAGATCAATCAAGCCTCACCAGCCACGCCAGCAAGTTCATGCTCAAAGTTATTTTGAATCGATCTCAAGAAGGATCGGCAGAAGAACACCTTGCAGAGGAATAAGTGGGTTCAGGGCAGGGGAGCACACTTTCGAACTGTTTTTTAAAACTGCCACATCCTGATGGAAAAACTTTTTTACTTCAGAGAGACTGGTCCACAAACTTCATCGACTTCAAGAAGGCTTTCGACAGAGTATGACACGAAGCCTTGTGGAAGGGTCCTCAGAATGTTTGGAATTGGAAGAAGGACTAGTGCCAAACCATTCAAGCACTATACAACACCTCAAGCAGTGCAGTCCTTTGAACAATCAGGTCGGAGACTACCTCAAAACCTCATTGGGGTCTGACAAGGATGCCTGTTATCTACAGTCCTGTTTAATCTGTTCTTGGAAAACATTATGAGATTGAGACCCTCCATGACTTCCACTTCTACCTTCTCCTTGGCGGCTAGACCCCTCAAACAACTTGCGGTTTTTGCGATGACATGACCTCTGGGCGGATTAACCACAGAGCTGCAAGATCTTACGACCAGACTTGAGAACAGAGTTGGGGCATATGGGATGGGGGTGAGCTCGGAGAAATTGTGAAGTTACTTGTGAACCAGCACGAGCAACGGCACTGCTAATTGTACATGAACGGCCAGCAAATGGAGAGGTAGACGCTTTTTAAATATATGGCGCTACACTCAAAAGGGACGGGGATCGACGACAGAAATCAAAGTCAGAATAGCATGGCAACATCTTCCATGACATAATCACCTCCATATGGAAAAGTAAAGAGATCAGCTTTCCCAATCAAACTAAACTCTACAAAGCCCTCATTCAGGACTATCCTGCTGTACGGAAGTGATACTGGACAATGATGCTGGAAACAGCCAAAAAGCGAATCCAGTCATTTGAAACAAATGCCTAGAAATCTGCTGGGGCATATCTGAGAGAACGAAGACCAACGAATTTGTCACAAGAGTCAAATAACCACGGACTGCAGGTTGGTCCACAGGAACCCCTTCTCACATCGTCAAGAAGAAAAAGCTGACATGGTTTCGGCCTCGTCACCCGCCACAACACTCTGCCCTAAAATCAGTACTGCAAGGAAACACTCGAGGTGGGCAGAAAGAGGGGATGACCTGAACAATGTCATGATGGACAACATCGAGGAATGGACAGGATGAAATGACTCGGCACTAATGTGCAGAGCTGAGGTTACGAGATGGATGGAGGAGGCTTACACGGCATCGTCTTTCGTGTCTCCTCCCACGACCGCCTAAGGGTCACATGGGACTGATATGAAAAGAAAAAAATTTTTTCTTTTTGTCTGTTTTTTCTGTCCTTTCCTGTCTTTTTTTCAGTTTGCTTTCTGTTCTGTTTCTTTTTATTTCCCTTTCTTTCTTTTCTTGTTGTTTCGTCTTTCCTAGTCTTTGTTTCTATATCAATTTCTTGTTCTATTTTCCTTTCACACTTTCTTTTCTTTCTTTCTTTTCTGTTTCTTTTCTTTTCTTTTCTTTCTTTCTTTCTTTTCTTTTTTTCTTTCTCTCTCTTCTTTCGTTTTTCTTTCTTTCTTTCTTTTCTTTTTTTATATTCTGTTCTTTCTTTCGTTTCCTTCCTTGCTTCTTTCCGTTCCCTCTCTTTCTTTATTTCTCCACTATACCGATCGTTTTGTCCTATTTTGCCCCCCCCCCCCCCCCACCCCCCCCACCACTAATCCTGCCCTCCAGAAAAAAAATTCTTAGAGTTTATCAAAGACAGTTTACCACTACCAATACCACAGGAGAAAAAAACTTAAAAAGAAAACCAAAAGAAAAGAAAGAAGACAGAAAATTACTGTGACACACACACAAACATATCCGCCTCCCAAGTTTCGTTTTTTTAAAATATATTTTTCAGTTTCTTCTTATGTCGAGGATAATGGAGTAAGCACTCGTGTGCTTTTTCTACATCCAGTCCCGAGTGTATGCAGATTGTCAATTTTGTCATCCGATCCCACCGGCACACAATGGCCTACTCTTTTCGGAAAAGAGCGGACCAGGTTTTAACGTATGTGCGCTAGATGTTTACGTTGCTGTGAGTGTATGTGGCTCGACCACAGGTTTGGGGGTGAGGCACAACTGACAATTACAGGTGTTCTGGAGAAAGGGAGGAGGAGGAGGGGGAGGAGGGAGGAGAAAAGAAGAAGAAAAAGAAGAAGAAGAAGAAGATGAAAGAAGAGGAGGAAGAAGAAGCAGAAGAAGAAGAAGAAGAAGAAGAAGAAAAGAAAAGAAGAAGAAAAAAGAAGAGATGAAGAAGAAGAAGAAGATGATATTGATGTGATGATGATGATGATGATGAGAAGTAACAGATAGAGGAGGAGATGAAATTGATGATGATTGACGATGACGACGGACGACGATCGACGACGATGATAATGATGATGATGATTAGGATGATTGAATGCAAGGAAGAAGACTGTAAAGAAGAAGAGAAGAAGAAGAAGAAGAAGAAAGAAGAAGAAGAAGAAGAAGAAGAAGAAGAAGAGAAAGAAAAAAAGAAGAGACGAAGAAGAAGAAGAATTAGGATGAAAAGACGGAGAATGAAGAAGTAGAAGCAGAACAAGAACAAGAACCAGAAAGAAAAGAATGAAAAGAAAAGGAAAAAAACCCAACACAATTAAGTCAAAACAAAGAATCAGAAAGACTACGAACAAATTCACACAATCAAAATAATGAGATGAGAGAGACAGAGAGAGAGGATGATGAGAGAGAGAGAGAGAAGGAGGAGGAGAGACCCGGACGAGATGGAGAGAGAGAGAGGACCAGACGACAGACAGACCAGACAGTCCAGACGACAGACGACTGACAGATAGAGGACAAAGAGAGAGGAGACAGACAGACAGAGACAGGGGAGAGAAACAAGAGAACAGAGAGACACAGTGAGAGTGAGAGACAGAGAAACAATGACAGAGAGACACACTGGACAGAGACAGAGAAAAACAGAGAGAGACGACAGTGAGAGGAGAGAAAGATAATTTAACACATCGAAAAATTCATTAACCCCACTTCTTTCCTATAAGTATCACGTGGAAATCGGTCAGTGTACTCGCCTTTTTTGGTGTACAAATTTAGTGTATACATAAATATGGATTTACTCCCCCACACCCTCCTCCCACATCAACAAAAACCACACTTACCACTACGTGTAGTTTGTTTTGTACAATAGCTCAGAGAATTACCGATTTAACACACCAACACCCCCACCAAACCACCACCCATTTCTACCACGGACCCATTTCCAGTGATTGTCAACCATTGAGCCTAGGGGTTTTTTGTTTTTTGTTTTGTTGTTGTTTTTTTAACAGACAGAATAGCACAAACAACAGGTACAGAGGACACAAAACAGGAGCGGGAGGAGTAAAAAAGAAATGGTCGTATATGGCGACTTTGAACAAACTCCAACCAAACGACTGAAGTTTTCAACAAAAGCTTTTATTTATTGACAAACGTGAGTGAGAGAGGGGAAAGAGAGAGCACAGAGAATGAGAGAGAGAGAGAGATGAGAATGTAAGTGAGGAGAGAGAGAGAGAGAGATGAAGAGAGGAAGACAGAGAGAGAGGAGACAGATGAGAGAGGGTGGAGAGAGAGACGAGAGAGAGAGAGACAGAGACAGAGACAGAGAGAGAGCGAGAGAGAGAGACTGACTGACTGATTCTTCATATCGAGATATGGAATAAGTATTTAGTGCTTCTTTTACATCCAGTCCCGTGTGTATGCTGTTTTGTCAATTCTGTCATCTGTTCACCGGCACACAATGGCCATAACTCTTACGAAAAGCGGAATCAGGATTTATCGTTTGTGCGCAAGATGTTCTGTGTGGCGTTCGCACACGGGGCCTCGGTTTGATAGTTCATCCTGAAGAACTTTTTGGTGAGAGCGGAGTTCTGCATGATGTTAATCAGGGAAATTATCCCCAAGAGAGAGAGAGAAGGGAGAGAGAGAAGAGAGTGAGAGAGAGGAGAGATGAGAGAGTGAGAGAGAGAGAGAGAGAGAAGATGAGATAGAGAGATAGACGAGAGAGAAGAGGAGAGAAAACAAGAAATGAACAATATGAACAATATTTATTTATAGAGGGTTATAGAAATAAGCATAACATAGCTTTTTTACATCAGCCTCTGGAAAAAAACGAAAAGTAATTAATGTGCAATACATTAGCATGAAGAATGATATAAAGAAAGGAAAAAATACTTTCATTGATGATGGACTTTCCATGCCAAATATCAAGAGAGAGAGAGAGAGTGAGGAGACGTAGAGATGAAGAGAGAGGAGGATGTGAGGAGTGGAGAGAGAGATTGTGAGTAAGGGCGGAGAGAGAGAGAGACGAGAGAGATCGAGAGAGAGACGAAGTTGAAGAGACGAGAGAGTGAGATGAGAGAGAGAGAGAGAGAGAGTGAAAAGGGAAGAGAGAGACATTTCCTTTCATTTTTCTTTTTATTCACAGAGAGGCGAGGAGAGAGTCTTCTTTCTTATTCTTCTTCTTCTTGATGATGATGATGATGATTTATTTATTTCGAGGATAATAGAATAAGCACGAATGTGCATTTTTATTTTTTTACATCCAGCCCCCGTGTGTATGCAGCTTTATAAAATTTTTCAATTCCGTTCCCACGGACCCACAATGGCATACTCTTCCGAAAAGCGGAACGGGGTTTTAACACGAGTGATGTATTTGTGTGCTTGCGGGCCGTGCTGCGCGCCGCGGCGTGTGTTGTGTGCGTGCTCGCGCGCGCGGGTTTTGAGTGTGTGTAGTGTCGTGCGCGCGCGTTTTGCGTGCGTGTGTGTGTTTTGTTTGGTGTGGTGATTTATTTGTGTTTTTACACACACATTTTTTGTGGACACCCCCCGCCTTGGGTGTGTTTATGTGTTGTGTTGTGTGTTGCGCGCTGCGCGTACGTGTGTGTGTAGTGCGCGAGTGTATGGTGTATATGTGTGTGTTGTTGTTGGTTGTCTTCAATTTAACGTTGTTCACTCTAAGAGTGTGTGTTGGTTTTTGTGTGTGTGTGTTGTGTGTGTGTTGGGGAAAGAGAGAGAGAGGAGAGAGAGGAGAGAGAAGAGAGAGAGAGGGGAGAGAGAGAGAGGGGAGGAGGGGAAAGAGGAGAGGGGAGAGAGAGCAGGAGGGAGAGGGAGAAGGGGAGAGAGGAGAGAGGGAGGGGGGAGAGAGGGGGAGGGAGGGGGGGGGGAAAGAGAGGGGGGAGCGAGAGAAGAGGAGGGGCGAGAGGCGAGAGAGCGAGAGAGGAAGCGAGAGAGCGAGAGGGAAAGGGGAGAGCCCGAGAGAGAGGGGGGGAAAGGGAGGAGAGAGGGGAGAGAGGGGCGAGAGAGGAGAGGAGAGAGAGAGAGGGGAGAGAGAAGAGGAGAGGAGAGAGGAGAGAGGGGAGAGGAGGGGAAAAAGGGGGCGAAGAGGGGAGAGGGGGGAGAGAGAGAGAGAGAGAATTGATAGGGGAAAAAGCTAAAAGAAAAGGGGAAAGGTGATGTAATGCGCTGGCATTATTTCCGAATGAAGCAAAAAAATGCAAATAAAGGAAACGCACTTAATGAAATTTTTTTAAAAAATGTATGAAGAAATGGACATGTACATGCATATTAAAATAAATAAATAAATATATATAATATATAATTTTTAAATATTATTTATTAAAAACCCCCAACAAAATTTTCATAAAACATAACCCATTTTTGATTTCTTCGAAGCAATTTTTTTTTAGAAGGATTGGGGTGGGGTGGTGGAGGGGGGGGGGGGTGAAAAAATAGGGATTCCTAAAATACAAGATAGGGAAACGCAATTTTTTTTTTTGGTGATACAGTGCAGCAAGGAAAATTTTTCCCACACACACACACGCAACACACACACACACGAAAAACCACACACACACACACAACACACGCAACCGCCACACACACATATATTTATTAAGTGAGAGACAGAGAGACAGAAAGAGCATATACATAAAAAGAAGAAAAAAAAAGACAAGACCAAAATGAACAAAAAATCATGAAAGAAAAAAAAGGGGGTAAAAAAAAAAAGAAAACCCCCTAAACACACACAAAACACACACACCACCAAAACCCCACACACCCCACACCCCCACACACACACACACACACAAACACACACACACACACACCCCCCCCACAAAACCCCAAAAAAGCCCCACACAAACCAAACCACAAAAACACACCACCCAAAAAAAAAAAAAAAAAAAAAAAAAACCCCCCCCCCCCCCCCCCCCCACACACACACAAAACACACACACACCAAAAGCCACCACCACAAAAAAACACCCCCACCACACAACACAAAAACACACACAAACCCCACAAAAAATGAATGGGGATAAAGCAAAAAATTGGCTAAATAACAAATTTTATTACCCACCACGGTGACTGTGATACAAATTCTAAAGTAACATCTCCCATATAGTCAGGCAGGGCTTAGAGTTGATAAACTTGTGTTTTCTCCTAATATGCAACATACCAGATATATTCATGTGGGGGTGACGTCAAATTTTAACAAAGATGACATATTAAAATATATCTCTGTTTTTTTCCCGTCCCAGCACAACACCATCTTTGGCACAGGGAATGTACGAACACTAAGAGTGCAGGCAAAGGGGAAAGAACTGACACATGAGATGTCCAGATTTCTTTGGCCATCCTTGGCTTGCAAAGTCAGGTGGAAAAACAGGGGGGAAAACAACGACCAGGAGCCACAAATTATTACAGGGGAAAAACGGAAAAAAAACATGAACACGGGCGTGGGTTTCTGTTCAAAAAGACACGGAACACCGTCATGAGCTGTCGGCCTGTGTCCAGCAGACTTATTCCCCATCCGCCTGGGCAACCCCCTTTCATAACTAAGTACGGCAACGCCCCTACATCAGACTGCCAGATGAAGCCGTAGAAAATTTTATGCCCAGTACAAGGGTTCTAATAAAAACCCCAAGAAAGAATCCTCGTTGTGAAAGGGCGATGGAACCCAAAGGGGGGGGGAAAAGATCGGGAAAGACGGGGAGGGCGTTTTGGGGGGCCAATTGTAATAAAAAATAAAATGAAAGAGGCTTGAGACTCCGGGTTTTGCCATAAAAAACCACCTCCAGCTGTGAATACATTTGGGCCCACCAAAAAATCCAGAAAATGGACATGGCATAGCCCAAATGGGAAACACCAAACCAAATAGATTACATCAGGTGAAAAGACGGTTTCATCTAGCTTAACATCGCACAGCACGAAGTTTTTTGGGCAGCTTGGAGTGATCATGATCTTGGATGAGACTTTCCGACTACGTCTAAAAAAACCACAAGGGGGAACCTCAGGATCAAATTTGCCCCGAGAAGCTGAGGACCAGGAGGTATTAGAAATTTCAAGCAGGATAGGGGGAAAGTTTGCAGCACTCACTGTTTTAAGACTCGACATAGCACACTGACAATGTTTCAATAAGCAGTGACTGAAACAGCAAACGAGCTTCCCTTGGGGAAAACGGCCCCCGCCCAGTCAAAAAACCATGGGCACACCTAACACCCTACAATATGCGCAAGCGTAGGGGTTTTGAAGAAAAAGAAAAAGAAAAAAAAAGAAAGAGCAGAAACAATATAGGGCATCCAAAAAATCGGGAATCCATGACGGAGGAAAAGAGAAATGGATCGGTGAACTTGCCAAGACATTAAAGAGAACATCAGAAAAACAATGCAAGAAAGCAATAGCGGGGTAAAGACCTGACTAGCACGAAAAAGGAGGAAAAATTTTTAACAAAAACCAAAAACAAAAAAGGGAAGGTCTCACTGACGACCAGGATATTTTTGAACAGATGGACAGAATACTGCTCCGACCTGTATAACTTTTAACCGTGGAATCCGAAGTCCTTAATGTACCGAAAACAAAGACCAGACAGTCACCCTATCCCCCGAAAGAAGTGAAAAAAGCAGTCAGATCGCTAAAAAGGGGGAATCAGCAGGGGGGCAACATTCCAGCGAGTTGGTCCAAGTGGAGGGGAAGCCCGATCAGCGCCCACTAAGAATCGCAAAAAAGATCTGGCAACAGGAAAAAGGCCCCAAAACCATGGACGCATCACTCATCATCACCCCCCCCAAGAAAGGAAATCTTTCAACAATGCCATAAATTACCGCACAAAAGCCTCATATGTCACCCAAGCAAAGGGGATGCTGAGATAATATTGAATGATGAACACAAGCAGAGCCCCTCATTGCTGAGGAACAAGCAGGTTTCGGGGCGGGCGCCCGCAAACAGAACGATATTCAAACCCCGAATACTATGTGAGCGGTACCTTCAACATCAACAAGACCTAACCACGTATTTATCGATTTTAAGAAGGCATTTGACGGGTGTGGCATGCACTTTTGGGCAACCCTGAACTTGTACAGCTCAAGCAAACCCGACAGGTCATAAACAGCGTACAGCGGGGGCCAAAAAGTGCAGTGACTACAACAACAACATTGGAGAATGGTTTCGAACAACAGTTTGGGAAAGGCAGGGCTTTTCTTCCCCCACTTTTCAAAAACTTCTTTGGGGAATCATGGCTGATGCACTGGAACATCAAAGGGATAGTAGCATTTGGGGGGCAGAACGATCACAAACTCCCTTCGCAGATGACATTGATGGAATAGCAGGACAGAAAAGAGCTTGCCAGCCCAAAGAACACTTGGTAAGGCTCCAAAACAACGGCATGGGAAAACAGTGCAGAGAAGACCAAATGATGACTAAAAACACCAACGCATTTGCACTGATATCGGGGTTTAAAGACCAGAAGCTGGAAAAGTTCAAAAGCTTCAATACCTGGGGGCCATTGTATCCCACCAGGGATCCAAAACAAAGTGTTTTTGCAGGGCTGCACAGACAATAAAAAGCTTTGTCAAAACTAAACACCATCTAGAGTATATATCTCCTTATCCCAAGATCCTAAAGCGCCCCTTTCTTTTCATATTTCTGTAGCCTGTGAATATGGACCCTGACTGCAATTTGGAGGAAAAGTACAGGCAATAGATAGATGCTTTTGGGGACTCCCTTGCATCTCCCACAAAGACCACAAAGCAACGAAAACGTGATAACAAATCCAGGAAAACCCTTGGGCCCATGAGAAAATTCTAACGTCGGGGAAAAAAAAGTAAACTTAAGTGGTTGGGGGAGTCACAAGACCCAAGGGAAATTTCAAAAACAAGTTTTGCAAAAGGGACGTCCAAAAGGGGGGAAGAAGAAGAGGGAGACCAAGGAAAAAGCTGGGAGGATAACATCAGTTTAATGGCGGCCTAGAACTCAACAAAACCCTGAGAAAAGGCAAAACAGGAGAGAATGGGGGGAACTGGTTGCTGGTCTTTGAGGGTGCCCCCACGGTCGTCAGACTGGGCAGTAGTAGATAGATAGATGTTTTCCCGAAGGTAAAAAAAAAGACAACATGAGGGTTAAAAAAACCAGATTAAAAAAAATAAAGGGATTATTTGGGGATTTCATTCTCATGCTCCTTTTTGGGGTTTCGGGTGCTCTACTATCACCAGCAACCGTTGGTAGAAATATCGTGGATTCAAAGTTTTTACTTATTGATGAGGGGAGTAACCGAATTTGGTTTTCTAGTCAAAAAACCAAGTGTATTGATTTAAACTTAATATTCCGGGTTTAGCTATCAATTGCGATTGGAATGTTAAAAGGGGGTTGTTTTGGAAGTGATCATTGTCCATTTGTTGTCATTGGGCCCTTTTGCAACATCAGACCTAACCATAAAATTCCAAATTTCGTTTATTAAAATTGGGCTGTGGAGTTTTTCAATCACCCTTCAGGTACTGTATTAAACGATCGAAGAGGATTTGTAGATCAGTTTTTTTTTCCAAATTTTTTGTGGCAAGCTCATACATGCAGCTGGGGTTTTCTTTTCCCCAAACACAAAAGCAAAAAGAAGGGAAAAAGCATTGGGAAAGGGTGGACTAAACATGTGAGGATGCAGAAAAACCATAAAAAATCGATTCAAAATATGGTTAAAAATAAAACCAGAAAAAAAATTTTTTTGTTAAAGATGGTAAAACTCAATGTAAAAAATAATTGCTTAGGCAAAAAACAAGTATTGGACAAAATTCTGAAAAAATAAAGTATAGAATCAAGGATTAAAAAAAAGTTTGGAAAAAAGTTACTGAAAAAAAAAATTTGGATTTCAGCTTCCTTTATATCCATTCAAAATTTGAAAAAAAATAGATTTCCAAGAAAATTAAAAAAGCAAAAAGATTTGTTACAATGTTTTAGAAATTTTCATCATTAAAAATAAAATCAAATATCGAATTAGAAAAAAAATAAATCAAACAATTGTCAGTTAAAAATCTGATTATTTAAAATGCCTCCTTTTAATTGATGAATTTGTAAAAATTTTTGATTCATTAACTTAACAAGAGGCTTTTGGTACGGGAGGGTTTATTCTTATAAAATGGGGGCCCATATGCCTTTTTTTAAAAAAGGAAAAGGCCTCTCTTTTCATTTTCCAAATGATGGATAAATGGCCTCTTCCAAAATTGGGGAGTCGATTGTAGTCCCAATCCTAAAAAAAGGGAAACGGGGTCACGATAGTATACGGGCCAATTGCTCTTACTTCTATGTGGGTAAAGTAATGGAAAAAAATAAAATAAGGTATATTTCATTTTGTGAAAAGAAAAGTGTCCCAACAAATCAGGGGGTTTTCAAAAGGGAAGTTGTACTTCTGACCACTTAGTTAAACTAAACTACTTTAAAAAGAAATTTTTCCCAAAAAAAAGAAAAAGTGTTTTAGCCACATTTTTTTTGATGTGAAAAAAAGCCTATGATAGAGTTTGCATGATAAATTTGTTTTCATAATTAAAATAATTGGTATTAATGGAATATTAAATATCTGCAAAATTTCTTGTAGGATAGACTTTGCATAAATTAGGTTCAGTGTACTCAACTTTGAAAGCTATCGATTTGGGGTATACCACAGGGAATCTACTTGCCCTATCTTGTTTTCTATTTTGTAATATTCCCTAGCTCTTTGTCTTAGTACCAAGTTGTTCGTTGCAGTGATTTTGCTATTTGATAAATACATCAGTTGGGAAAAAACACAAAAAAGAAAAGTGTCAATTATGTTGAAAAAATATTTCGGGAAAGGGAATTAAAAAATTCTTTTTATGAAAAAAAAATAGTTTGAATTATCAGCAGAAAAAACGTTTTCTTGGCTTTTTAAATAACGGAAACAACCCTTAAAAAATTCCCAAAATCCTAAAATTTAGAGGAAAAGGTGCTTAATACAAACAGATGTCAAATTCTTAGGTGTTTTTTTAACTAGCAGTTGAAGGGAAGATGAATAACCAAATGATAATGAAGTGGGAAAAAGACTTAATTTCAAAAAGATAATAAGTTTCAGGATGGAGCAAGACACTACGACTCTGATAAATTGGGCTCTGTCCTTGGTACGTTCAAAATTAATTACGGACAAAAAGTTTATTTTTCTGCTGCGATTAACTTAAAAAAAATTAAAAAGTTAAAAAAGTAAAGATTAAGATAGCTCTTGGGGGTCCGGTCATGAAAATACAAACAAATACTTAAAAAAAAAAAAAAAAGCTCCTTCCATCTCTTTCTGTCAGCGAAAACTGGCAGTTAAAAAATAGGGGGTTCGTAGTATCTCTTTCCAAATTTTGTAAAAAAAGGGAAAAATTTAGAATCAAAGACACTGATTTTCCCAACGAGCACGCAAATTTCATTTTGCAGCCCAAAAAAAAAAATAAAAAGACACATTTATGAAAAAAAATGACATCAATATAGAAACATTCCAATTTTACAGGTTTTTCCTCAGTTTTTCCTCCTTGGGAATATATTCAGCTAAAATTGACATCGACTAACAAAAATTAAAAAAAAATGAAGCAAAATCTTCCCGTTGATTAAAAAAAGTCATTGAAAGAATTTTTTTAATCTTTAAAAGGTTTTTCTGACCTTCTGTATTAGAAAAAAGGCAAAAGTGGGCTGATATTGATTTTCCCACTTTTTTTGAAATTTTTTTTTCTGATCTGCTGTTGATGTTTGCCAAAATTTGTTTTGCGTTGACTGAAAGGCAGTGTTAATGGCACTAAAGTCATGGCATGGTTAAAAAAAAGGAATGATATTGTTTTGAGATAAAAAATTTCCCGATAATTCATTGCAACAGAGGCATCAGATAAAATTTTTGCTGGATCCCCCCTTCATTGTGGAATTTATTCGAATGAGTGGTTTATTCTTTGGGAAAAAACAATGTACCTCTGAATACGACTGAAGTGTTTGCTTTTAATCTTGCTTGTCGTCTTATGAAATTCTTCAAGTTAATGAAATGATACTTCAAATTATAGAAAAACATTTCAGCAGTTTCCTTGCCCCGGAAAATTTAAAAAACTAATACTAAACTGAGATTAAATGATGGAATACTAAATATTAAAAAATGTACCTGTTGTTTTTCTATTCCCCTTTCCTCCACCATTTGTTGTTTATTGCCCAATTCTTCTTGCTATGTATAAAAAAAGGGGAGGTTTTGATATTCATAAGAAATAGCCATTAGTCAAGAAGTTTTATATGACTTCAGCAAAACATAAAGTCATTTCTGAAGTCTATTTTAAACTGTAAGACCTTTTCGTAATTAGTTTTATATATTTTTATATATATATTTGGTGTTGTGTGGGGGGGGGGGGGGGGGGGGGGGGGAAGGGGGGGGGTTTAAAAAAAAAAAAAAAAAAAAAAAAAAAAAAAAAAAAAAAAAAAAAAAAAAAAAAAAAAAAAAAAAAAAAAAAAAAAAAAAAAAAAAAAAAAAAAAAAAAGGGGGGGGGGAAAAAAAAGGGGGGGGGGGGGGGGGGGTTTTTTTACGTTATATTTTCTTTTTTTTTTGAAGGGCCCGTATGGGGCCTTTTGGGGGCCGATATTAGGGCAAAACAAAAAAAACAAACAAAACAAAAAAAAACAAAAAAAAAAAAAAAAACAAACAAAAAAAAGAACAAAAAAAAAAAAAAAAAAAAAACCAAACAAAAAAAAAGGAAAAAAAAAAAAAAGAAAAAAAAAAAGAAAAGGGGGAAAAAAAAAAAAAAAAAAAAAAAAAAGGGAAAAAGAGAGGCAAAGAAAAAACAAGGGGGGGAAAAAGGAAGACAGGGACCCAAGGTGGGGAAAAGGGGGTTTGGGGGGGGGGGGGGAGGGGGGGGGGGGGGGGGGGGGGGGGGGGGGGGGGGTGAGGGGGGGGGGGCCCCCCCCCCCCCCCCCCCCGGGTTTTTCCCCCCCCCCCCCCCCCCCCCCCCCCCCCCCCCCCCCCCCCCCCCCCCCCCCCCCTTTTCCCCCCCCCCCCCCCCCCACCCCCCCCCCCCCCCCCCCACACACCCAAACCCCTTAAAAATAACCCCCCCCCAAAAACCCAAAAAACCCCCCCAAACACAAAAAAAACCCCCCCCCCCCCCCCCAAAAACCCCCCCCACCCAACAGGGAATTTCCAAAAAAAACCCCCAAAAAAAAACCCCCAACCCGGGATTTCCCCGAAAACCCCCCTTTGGGGGAACACCAAAGACCCCTTCCCCCGAACCTCCAGACTTCTGGTGGGGGTGGGGGTAGGGGGGGGGTAGGGGTGGGGTTAGGGGTGGGGGTAGAAGGGGTGGTGGTGGTGGGGGTTTGGTGGTGAGGGGTTTGTGGAGGTTAGCGGTAACGCTTGTAGAGTAGGGGGAACGCCTTTAAGACCTGCGGACACAGATTAGGCACCCGTGTAACAGACAGACAGACAGACAGACTGACAGAGGCAGGCAGAACAGATAGATAGATAGATGGGATAGATAGGTAGGTAGGTAGATAGATAGATAGATAGATAGGTAGATAGATAAATAGATAGATGATAGGTAGAATAGATAGATAGGTAGGTAGATAGATAGATAGATAGAAAGAAAGAAAGATAGATAGATAAGATAGGTAGAAAGATAGATAGATAATAGATAGATAGGTAGATAAAATAGATAGGTAGATAATAGATATAGATAGATAGACAGAAAGAAAGAAAAAAAGAAAGATAGATAGATAGATAGATAGGTAGGTAGGTAGGTAGGTAGGTAGGTAGGGAAAGAAACAGATAGACAAATCGTGGATGATGGATTGGATCGTTGGATGGTGGATGGATGGATGGATGATGGAGGGACGGACAGACAGACAAACAGACAGACAGACAGGCAGACAGACAGATAGAGAGATAGTCAGGTAGATACATAGGCAATATACCTTTAGGGTGTGTAGGGTGGGCGCGTGCGCGCGTGTGCGCGTGTGTGCGCGTGCGGGGTGTTCACATTTGAATTTGTAAAAATCTATTTATTGGGAACTGGCTGCATGTGAAAGGACTAGGATGAATAAAAGCATTTTTGATTTTTTTTTTTTTTGGAAGTATAGCGTTTGAAAAAAACCCCATGTTTATTTTTTATTTTTTAATTATTTTATATCAGACAGAGGGGACGGACGGAGGGGAAACAGGCGGGGACAAAAGAGCAGGGGAGAGACAAAAAGGACAAAACAAAGAGAGGAAAAGGGGGAGAGAGAAGAGAGAGGGGAAAAAACAGAGAGAGAAAAGAAAAAGGGGACAGAAAAGGGGAGAGAAAACAGGGGGACGAAAGACCCCCCCCAAAAACAGAGAAAAAAAAAACGAAAAAGAAAGGGGAGGGTGAGGGGGCCGAGGGGAGGCCCAAAGGTGCGCGGCGCACACATAGGGCACACAAAACACCCTTTTCAAACACTTTGCGCATGGACCAAAAATATCAAAAAACCCCTTTATTAATTTAAACCGATTAAAAAAAAAATCAAACAACAAAAAAAAAAAAACCCAAAAACAAATAAACCCAACAAAGAAAAAAAGGGGTTTTTTTAAAAACACCACACACACACCACACACAAACAACACCCACACCCCACACACACCACACACCACAGAGTTTAAAAAGGGAAATTTAAAAGGACAACAAAATTACAACAAAAAACAATGCACATCAACAACAAATTAAAAAAAAAATTGTACACTATTTAGTTGAAAAGCTTAAAACCCTAAACAAAAAAAAACCAAACCCAAAACCAAAAAACCTTACGTTTTAATTTTTTTTTTTCCATTAAGAAAAAAGTGAATACGTGAAAAAGTATTTCCCGTACGATTTTTATTTGTCAATGCAAAGAAGAAGGGAAGGGAGAGAGAGGGGGAGAGAGAGGAGAGAGAGAGGAGGGGAAGAGAGAGAGGGGGGAGGAGAGGGGAAAAGGGGAAGGGGAGAGAGAGAGAGGGGAGAGGGGGGGAAAAGGAGAGGGGGAGAGAGAGAAGAAGAGGGGGAATGAGAGAGAGAGGGGGGAGAGAGGGGGGGTTTGGGGAGGGGAGAGGGGGGGAGAGGGGGAGAGAGAGGGGGGAGAGAGGAGAGAGGGGGGTTCACAAAACTTTCCCCAAAAAGCTTGGCCCCATACTTAAATTGCTTTTTTGTGCCCAAATTTAAAATTTTTTTTTGGGTATTTGGGTTTTAGCTATGAAAATCCAATCAAATTCAACTGAAATGGGAAAAACTTTCTCTACCTACCGAAAATTCTCAACCTTTTTGTTGTTGAAAATTTTTCCATGATTTTATTAAAAAAAAGGGAAAAGGGCAAGAAAAGGCAGAGACCCTCCCAAAATCTAGCCACGATTTCTCAGATTAGGGAAAGGGTTTAAATTTTTTCCCTTACATCGGAAGCCAAAAACCCGGGGGGAGAGGCATTTACAGATGAAAGCGGGATGGTATGCACTCATGTGTTCTCGTCTCTCTCTCTGTCCCCGTCTCTCTCCCTCTCTCTCTCACCCCCTTTTCCTTTTCCCCCCCCCCCCCCCCCTTTTTTTTTTTTTTTTTTTAAAAAAAAAATTTTTTTTAAAATTTGAAAAACCCCCCCCACACCCCACACACCCAAAAAAAAACAAACACACACACACACACACACAAAAAAAACCCCCCCCCCCTTTTTTAAAAGGGGTTTTTTTTCCCCGGGGGGGTTTTTGGGCCCCCCCCCCAAAAAAAAAAGGGGGGAAAAAAAAGGGGGGGGGGGAAACTTTTCCCCCAAATTTTTTTTTTTTAAAAAAGAGAGAGAAAAGGGGGAAAAAAAGGGGGGGGGGGGGGGGGGAAAATTTTGGGGGGGAGAGGGAAAGAGAGGGGAAAAAGGGAAAAAATTTTTCTTTTGAACTTGGGTTTTGGGGGAAAAAATTTTAAAAAAAAACCCCAAAAAAAAGGGTTTTGGGAAAAAGGGGAGGCCAAGAAAACCCCCCTTTTTTTTTTAAAAAATTTTTTGGGGGGGGGGGGAAGAACCCAAAAAAAAGGGGTTTTAAAAAAAAAAAAAAAAGGGGGGAAAAAAAAAAAAAAAAAAAGAAAAAAAACCCGGGGGACAAAAAAAAAAACAAAACAAAACAGCAACAAAACAAACAACAACGACGACAAAAAAAAACAACAACAAAAAAAAACAGCAAAAAAAAAAACAAAAACGAGACAAAACAAACAAAAAAAAAACAAACAAAAAACAAAACAAACAAAACGACGATAAAACAAAAAACAAAACAAACAGAACAAAACAAACAACAACAACAAAACAAAAAACCATAACAAAAACAAACAAAAACACAAACATACGCAAAAAAACAACAACAAAAAAACAACAAAAAAAACAAACAAAAAAAACAAACAAAACACAAAATAAACAAAAAAAAACAAAACAAACAACAACAAAAAAACAAAAAAAAAAACAACAAAAAAACAAACAAAAGCACAAAACAAAAAAAAACAACAAAAAAACAAAAACCCAAAAAAAACAAAAAAAAACAAAAAAAACGACAAACCAAACAAAAACAAAAAAAACATCAAAACAAAAAAAAAAAAAACACCCAAAAACACAACAACAAACAAAACAAGAAAAACAACAACAAAAAAAAAAATTCAAATAACCACCTTGACCTTTGGTTTTTTCATCAAAAAACTAAAAAGACTCTTTTTTTTATAAAAAAAAATTGAAAAAGAAAAAAACAAACAAAAACCCTCCAGAAAAAACTTCTTTATAGGTTTAAAGCTAACTTTATTCCCTCACTGACAACTTTTATATGAGTTTTTTTTTTTTGTTTTTGTTTGGGTTTGGTTGTTTGCGGCGGTTTGCGCTGTTGTTTTGTTGTTGTTTTTTTTGTATGTGTGGTGTGTTTAAATTTTTTTTTTTTACAATGTTCACTTACAATTTTCAAGATCCAGGGCTCTCTCTCTCTTCTCATCTTTTTCTCTTTCTTTCCCCATCTCTCTTCTCTCTTTCTTTTCTCTCCATCTCTTCTTTTTTTCTTCTCTCTCCTTTCTCTTTTCTTTCTCTACCCCATTTTTCTCTTTCTCTTTTTTTCTTTCTCTCTCCATCTCTTCTTTTTTCTCTTTTTCTCTCTTTTTTTCTCTCTCTCTCTCCCCGATTCTTTTTCTCTCTTTTTCCCAAACCCCTTCTTCTCTTTTTCTCCCCCCACCCCTTCTTTTTTTCCCCCCCTATCTCTCTCTATCTCTCTTTTTCTCTCCATCTTCTCTCTCTTTCTTTCTCTCCATCTTCTCTTTTTTTTTCCCTTCCCCTCCCTCCATCTTTTTTTCTCTCTCCCCTCTTATCTTTTTTTCTTTTTCTCTCTCCTTCCCCTTTTCTTTTTCTCTCTCCATCTCTTTTTTTCTCTCTCTCTCCCGATCCTTTTTCTCTCTCTTGCCACCTCTCTCTCTTTTTTCTTTTTCCCCATCTCTCTTTCTCTATCTCTCTCTATCTCTCCTCTCCCATTTTTCCCAACCCTCTCTCTCTCCTCCCCTCCCCCCCCCCTCTCTCTCTCTCTATCTCTCTCTCTCTTTTCCATCTTTCCCCCTCTCTCTCTCCACCCTCTTTTTTCTCTCTCCTCTTCTCCCCTCTTTTTCTCTCTCTCTCTCGTTTTTTGGGTTTTTGATTTGTTTTGTTTTTGTCCCTTTTGTTTTGATTGCCAGCTTTTTCTTACGAAAACTTTTTTAAATTGATTCGAGGTAACTAAGAAAAAAAACAAAAAAACAAAAAAAAACCTAAAACCAAACCCCAAAATTTTAAGCGGTGTTTTCGTTGGAAAAATTGTATCCATAAATTATTGATTGAAAGAAATGGGGGAAAGGTTTGGGCCCTTTCAATTGTCCCCCTTTTAGAAAAAATTTGGGGGTTCTCTGATGCCGGGGACCCCCTTTTTGACCACATAGGTCAGGGGACACTCTCTCCCTGTCCTTTCCTCTCTCTCTCCCCTTTTCTCTCTTTTTTCTTCTCTCTCCCCTCTCTCTCTTTTCTCTCTCTTTTCTTTTTTTTTTGCATGTTTTTTTCCCTTATCGGTTGCGGGTCATTCCCGATTTTTTACCCCCAATTTTCCCTTAGTCGAAATTTGTTCGAGTTCGGTTTTTTAATCAAATCTATCTATCAAAGGAATCTATGTATCTATCTAGGGATCTATGAAATTCTTTTCTATGTATCTTGTATCTATTTTTTCAAATCTAATTATCTATAAAATATTTTTCTGTCGTCAGGGGGGGCCCTTTTACGTGGTATATATATATATTTTTATTTTATTATATTTTTATAAAAAAAAAATTTTTTTTTTAAAAAAAAAAGAGGAGAGGGGAAGGGAGAGGGAGAGATAGAAAATAGATATATAATATAGATAATACATATTTTAAAAAATATAAATTAGGATATATATCCCAAAATTTTACCATATTTATCCCATTATGTATACACACACCTTTTAAATTTCTTTTTTTCCCCAGGGGGGGGGTTTTTAAAAAACCGTGGTGCCCTGCGTGGGGTTAGCTCAGAAAGGCCCACTGAAACACCACCAAAGTGCCCGGGCAGCAGTGCACATTGGTAGGAAACCCCGGGGGCTTCCGACCCGCAAAGGGTGGGGGAAATGGGGGCGAATTTTGGGGGTGGCTGTGGCGGGGAGATTGGAATGAGCGGCCCTGGGGAAAACAGCAGGACAGAAAACCCTCACGAGTGCGAGGCACCCCCCCCCCCACCCACCCCCCCCCCCAAAAAAAAAAAAAAAACACGGAAAAAAAAACCCAAAACCAAAAAATTTTCCCCGGGGGGGTCTACTAGGGCTATCAACACCCGATGAAAAATGAAAGGGAGTTTTATAAAAAAAAAAAAATAGTGATGCAAAAAAAAATAGCAAAAAAAAGAAAGGGGAATTTTTTTGGAAATTGTTTTTTGTGTCTTTTTTGGGGGGTTTATAAAATTTTAATTATGCGTCATTTCCAAAAATGATTTCCCCGCACGCAAAGACCTCAAAAAAACCCCCTTACTCGAAAGCCCAGCACGCAAAAGCTCACAGACAGACAGACAGTTATACAGGGTGGGTAGGAATTAAAAACAGGGCAAAAACAGACAAAGGGCAGGCCAGGGCAGGGCAAAAAAGAAGGGAATAGAAAAGATAGTTATAGACAGAAAAAGGGCCCGACAGGGCAGGGCAGATAGTTTGATTGATAGATAGATAGATTAGTTTTTCGAAAACACCCCCACCAAACGAACACCCACAAAACACACACCCACACAACCAACACACACACAAACCACACACCCCCACACACACACACAAAACACCAAAAACACACCCCACCAAACACACACACAAACACACACCCCAAACCCAACCACCCCACCCCCACGAACCAAAACCCCAGACACACACAAAAAAACACACACAACCCCACACCCCACCCCACACACACACACAACACACAACACCCAAAAAAAACACCCCACACACACACAAACCACACACAAAACCACCACCCCACATACAAAAATTCATACACACCCACAAACACCCCCACAAAACACCCCAAATACACCGAATACAACACACAAACACACCCACCAACCAACCCCACCACACACACAAAACATTTAACCATACACCACACCACAAAACACCACACACCACACAAAACAAACACACCACACAAAACCCAAAAAACTACAAATTTTCCAGAGTTTTCCTTGGGGCAGGGGCAAAGGGGGTAAGGGGTGTGACGTTTTTTGTGACGGTTCCCTTTAGGGTGGACACGCCGAACAGTGAAGTTTTCCCCGCCCCCTGGGGCGTCCCACAGGGTGGGCGGGCAATTGGGGGGCCTCTACTAAAGTCAGGGGCCCGGGGCCCACACCCCCCTGGGTCTGAACTGCAGTGCAAAAGTGCCTGGGGGGTGGGGGGTTTTGTTGGGTTTTTGTTGTTTGGTTTGGGGGGGGGTGGGGGGGGGGGGGGGGGGTGGGGGGTTTGGGGGGGGGTGGGGGTGGGGGGTTTTTGGTTTCCCCTTTCTTTTTTAATTTTTCCGTTGGCTGCCCGGGGTTTTATTTGGGGGTTTGGGGCTGGGGGTTGGGGGGGTTTCTTCTTTTTTGTTGTTCAATTTAAATGATTTTAGGCCCCCCCCTTTCCCAAAAACAAAACCAAAAAAATTTCCCAAAAACAAAAAAAAAGGGGTGGGGTGGGGTTTTTAAACCCAAAAATTGGGGAAAAACGGGGGGGTTTTCAACAAAAAAAAAAAAGTTTTTTTCGTTTTGTTTTTCTTTCTTTTTGGGATTTCGGTTTTTTTTTTGAATTTTTTTTTTTAAGAAAATTTTTTTTTTTTTTCGTTTTTTTTTTTTTTTTCATCTTTCCTTTTATTTTTTGTTGTTTCTCCCCCAAAAGGCTTTTCCTTTTTTTTTTGTTTTTTTTTTTTGCTTTTTGTTTTTTTTTTTTTTGAACCTATATTTTTTTTTTTTTTCCCCTTTTTTCTGGCCTAAGTTTTCCTTTAAAATTCCGTTGGGCTGCGAATTTTCGCTGGTCTTGGTTGGTTTTTTTTTCGCCGAAGACTAGCACCCATGTTTAGACTGGTTATCTATTTGCCGTCGGGCCTTTTTGGGACTGTGTGGTGTTGGTGCCGGGTTATCTATTGCCGTCGCCCTTTTGACTTTGTGGTGTGGGTGGGTGTGTGTGGTGTGTGTGGTGTGTGGGTTTGTTGGGGGGTGTGGTGTGTGGGGGTCTGTCTGTCGTCTGTCTGTCTTTTGTCTGGGGGGGGGGCGGTTTTGCTTGATCATCACACACACACTTTCTCTCTCTCCTCCTCTTTCTCTCTCTTCTTTTTCCCTCTCTTTCTCTCTCTCTCTTTTGCGTGGTGTGTGGTGCTTTTTGTGAGGTGTGTGTGCGTGTGTGGTGTTTGGTGTGGTGTTTTTGTTGGGTTATTTTATTCTTTTATTGAGGATAATTAAAAATAAGCATTGGGTCTTTTTTACACCCACCCCGTGTGTATGGGGTTTTGGGTAAATTCTTATCTGTTCCCCTGGCACAAAATGGTTTTTCTTTCGAAAAGCAAAACAGGTTTTAACTTGCGCAAATGTTCTGCGTGCGTTCGCACACGGGCCCTCTTTTTATATTCTCCGGGGGATTTGGGGGGGGAAATGGAGTCGCACTGATTTTTAATCCGGGGGAAAATACCCCTTGAAGGGGGAATCAAACCCGGGTTCGCAGATTGCGGCGTAATATTCTTACCCTGGGCTATCCCGCCCCCCAAATGAGGGGAAAGGGATTTACATCGAAAACAAACAAAAAAGACGACAGACATAACCAGAAGACAGAAAGAGCGGGAATTTCCCTCAAATGCCACAAACAATTGACCTCAAAACCACACACCAAAACACACACCTTACAGCACACCACACACACACACTTAAACACACACACTACCATTTAAACACACATTACCCAACTTACCACACACACCCCAAAACACTTACACACAAATGCCATAACATTACACAACATTTACACACCCCCTTTACACACCCCTTACACACACACTAACACATTTTCAACACACACAACACACACACACACACACACACCACCACACACCACCACACAAAACACACACACCAACACCACAACACACCCCAAACTGATAATGAAGAAAAGGAAATTTTGCAACGCGCAGACTTGCGGGCGTTAAGTTCAATGAACACAACAACAACAACAACAAAAATAAAGGGTTTTTTCCGAGAGTGTCAACATGGAAAACACTCAGAGAGGTGAAGACTTGCTTTGCCAGTCTTGAGTGACTAAAGTAGAAAGAAGCAAAATCTCCAGGCAACGTGAACCCAATCTTAAAAAGCTTAACTGTTTGGGACAGCTCCGCCGCCCATTTTCACCCCTAAAAATACAAAAAAACGGGGAAAAATCATAAAAATTTGGAAATTTAATTGCCCAAGAAAAGGATGAGAAAGAAGGGAAAAAAAAGAAAACCCCACCTTCCCTTACCCCCCCACGCCCCCCCCCCCCCTTTTTTCTCGGGTTTTTTTTTTTTTTTCCCCCCCCCCCCCCCCCCCCACCCAAACCCACCAACCCCCCCCCCCCCCCCCCCCCCCCCCCCCCCCCCCCCCCCCCCCCCCATCCGCCTCCACACACACCTTTTTACCTGATGTCAGACTCTCACTGCCATAAGCCAGACTAAGCCTCATTGGCGAAAGTTTTCTTCCAAACAACTTTTCCCATTTTGGCGGAGTCACAGAGGAGATCAGAACATTGACCTCTTTATCTGAACAATCGCGGAGTGCAGGTTTGACTTGCAAAGCCAGCTGCCCTCTTTGTGAGAGGGCCACAGTCAACGCTATATCCAGCTTCTTTCCCCGCCAAATCCTTAGTGGATGAGTGATAAACAAATTTCCCATTTACGAATACACCACCCCTCTTACCCGTACCTTCGATCCCACCCCTCCCCACGGAGATCCCAGGGGGCTTGTCAGTATAAATAGCATCCCCACCTTCTGGAAATTCTGTGAAAAGAAATATCCTCTTTTCTATCCCTCTCTTTGTTTCTGCCTTTTTTTCTTTTCTTCCTGTCACCTCTTCTTGTTTCCTCTCTGCCTTTTTTGTATTTTCTCCTGCCTTTTCTTTTCCTGAAAACCTTAAAAGATAACTGTTCTCTCCCACGAAAACCCGGGAAATGCTGGGCCTGAGTTGTCAGGTGCCTTTTAAAGGCAGATTAATGCATTTTCGCTCATATGACAGACAAAGGTGGTTGCTGCCTGAGTGACGAAGAAGAAGACCATACCTTCCAGTCCTTTTGTGCAAATAGTACACGTCTTACCCCCTTTCCCTTTCCCGCCTATGTGCAAATACGTACACGGGCTTACACGCATCTTCCCGTCCTCTGTGCAAATACGTACACATCTTACAAAGTATCTTCCAGGGCCCATGTACAATACGTACACGTCTTACACGCACCTTCCAGTCCTAGTGCAAATACGTACACGTCTTACACGCACCTTCCAGTCCTCTGTGCAAATACGTACACGTCTTACACGCACCTTCCAGTCCTCTGTGCAAATACGTACACGTCTTACACGCACCTTCCAGTCCTCTGTGCAAATACGTAAAAGTCTTACACGCACCTTCCAGTCCTCTGTGCAAATACGTACACGTCTTACACGCACCTTCCAGTCCTCTGTGCAAATACGTACACGTCTTACACGTACCTTCCAGTACCATGTGCAAATACGTACACGTCTTACACGTACCTTCCAGTACCATGTCCAAATACGTACACGTCTTACACGCACCTTCCAGTCCTCTGTGAAAATACGTACACGTCTTACACGCACCTTCCAGTCCCACTCATCCCTCAGTATACCCAAGACACAGACAGACACAGGTCTGCATGGCAGGTTGAGTAATTTGCCAGCGACCACCACTTCTCAGGAAGTTAAAGCAGAAGTCAAGAGGAGTCAGGTACCCTCGTGGGGGTCCCGGGGGTGGGGGGGGGGGGGGGGCTTGTCCGTATAAATAGCGTCTCCACCTTTTTCCCAAATTCTGTGCACGAACTCCTTCTTCTCTATCCCTCTCTTTGTTTCTGCCTTGTTCCTTTTCTCTTGTCACTTCCTTCTTGTCTTCTTTCTACTGTCTTGATCCATTTCCTGTCTTTTTTTCCAGAAGACTTAAAAGAGACAATTCTCTTCCATGCCGAAGTCGGATGCGCTGGGCCTGACTTTTCAGGCGCTTTACGGCAGGCAAGGCATTTTCGCTCATGGAACAAAACATAGTTGCTGTCTGAGCGTTCGATGAGAACAGGAGGAAGAGGAGGAGGAGGAGGAAGAAGAAGAAGAGAAGAAGAAGAAGAAGAGAAGAAGAAGAAAAGAAGAAGGAAGAAGAAGAAGAAGAAGAAAGAAGAAGAAGAAGAAAGAAGAAGAAGACAAATGAAGAAGAAGAGAAGAACAAACAACAACAACAAGAAGAACAGAAGAAGAAGAAGTAAGTAGTAGTAGTAGTAGTAGTAGTAGTAGTCACGTCAAATCAAAGCCAAGGATCGTGACAATATTCCAATTTTTTGAGACTTTGGAGTTTTCAAAGCAAGGTATTCGGGGTCTCATTTTTGTGTGTGGATCATTGGCCATACCAGTTTGGATACGATGCTCATTATGCTTCGTCAACACAGTCATATCCAGGCTTCGCCTGTCCATCATACCAAAAACTACTGGACACCTGACATTAAAAGTGCACGACCCCCACATCCCATTTTTCTGTGCTTTGCCCAAATCCCTGTCAGCTATGAAACGAAAGAACGGCACGTTGCCATTCCGCTGCTGAAAGCCACGCTCACAGTCAGCTCAACGCGCACACGCCAAAACCCGTTCCGCTTTTCGGAAGAGTAAGCCATTACTATGCCAGTGGGAACGGATGACAACATTTACCAAACTGCACGCGCGCGGGGACTGGATGGAAAAAAACCAAGCGCGCGAGTGTTTATTCCATTATCCTGGAAATGAAAAGAATAATTGATGATAAGAAAAAGAAAGACTCTTTCTTTCCCTTCTGCAATAACTGGCTGCAAGCGAAGCAGGGAACGACCCCTGAATGGCTGCTGAAGACCAGGAACCAGAGCACTGCTGATCCCCGGATTCCTGACCCCAATATCACAACGGCCCATTAGCCGCGCAGCCGGTCAATATTTGGCCCCGGAGCCAAAGTCCTTAAGCACCTGCCGTTCAGACCAGGTATAAAACCCCGGCACAAGTGTGCAGAAAGCGAGCAGAGCCTGCAGCGACAGAAGCCAGCTTGATGCGCAGGAGGGATTGGGGATGGGGGAAACACAGCCCAGGGACAAGAACAAGCAGGAGGCAGGAGGAGAGCGGGCAATAGTGCAGAGACTGTGGGGAGGTCTGACTGCCGTAGTAATGTCTACCGTCAGACAACTGGAGGTGGACATCACATAGGTCTGAAGGAGAGACCACGGCTTAGAAGCAAACACAGGGGCTGCTTTCATGTGGATGTGGATAACGCCCCTGCCGCATGCAATACTAGCTCTGTTTAATAATGTCCACCTAAAACTACTTTGTGCAAAAACTACCCGTTATGGATACTCGTTGAAACTCTTACGGAATAACAGGTACGCATAATGTCCATCCCTGAATATACTTTATGCATTTATGTCTTTAATGTCCCTCCCCTAAAAAATTTCCTCAGGGAATAATGTCCACGTAGAGTGCCCATTATCTACACATGCTTCATGGGGGAAAATATCTTGTTAAATGCCCGACAACAACAATTACTTCCTGGAAGAATATCCAGGTATATGTCCATTATCTACAAAATGCTTCATGGGGAAAAAATCTAGTATAATGTTCAACAACAACAACAACTACGTCAGGGAATAATATCCACGAATTTAAAGTCCATTCCTTCAAATACTTCATGGAATAATATCTATGTATGATGCACATTAATAAAAACACCTTCGTGGAATAATAATATCTGTTATAATGTTCAATTCCAATCAATACTTCAAGGAATAATGACACTGTATAAAGTACACCAACCACAAAAACTTCAGAAGAAGAAGAATATTAAAAATGGAATTTATATAGTGCTATATCTTGCAAAAACAAAAATCAAAGCACTTGCATTCATCCTACTGTAACACATGCAACAACTTACAATTAATATTTTTTAACAACTTCAAATGTATACACACACGCGCGCACACACCGCACACGACGCACACCACACACTACACACACACACACACCACACACATCACACACACACACACACACACACACACACACCACACAGATAAGTTGTGTACTTTGGCAGGGTGATGGGGGTTTCGGCTGTTGAGGGCAAGGACAGAAATGAAATGGAACAAGAGCGGAAAGTCTTAGATTTGAAATAAATGTGATTTGAGGCTGGATTTAAAAGTGTCATAAGTAGGCTTTTGGCGAAGGGAGAGAGGGAGGTCATTCCAGATTGAAGGATCAGAAATAGAGAAAGAGCGACGGCCGACAGTGGATTGGTTGAATCTAGGTATTCGGAAGCACAAGGTATCTGCAGCAGAGCGGAGGGAATGAGAAGGAGTGTACAGGTGAAGACATTCACAGAGGTAGGAAGGTGATGTTTTGTGGAGACATTTGTAACACACGGTACTGGTCTTATAGTTTACTCTCTGTGGCACAGGTAGCCAGTGGAGAAATCACAAGAGAGGGGTAATGTGTTCAGAGTTTTGTATACGTTGAAGGGAGTCAATAGATGGGTGCTGGCAGACCAACCAGAAAGAGAATTTCAATAGTCCAGACGTGAGAGAATGAGCGACGTGATTAGTTTGGATGTTATATCAGTGGACAGGTACTTTCGAACTGCACTAATACGCCGTAATTGATAGTAGCATGACTGGCAGTTAGGGTGATGAATTTTGTATGGAGAGTGTGATGTCGATAAAGACCCTAGATAGTTCACAGCAGTGGTTAGAGGGACAGACGTATTGCCGAATTCTATTGAAGCTATTGTGATGGAAGAGAGTTTGTGTTTGGTCCCTACCAGCATGGCTTCGGTTTTATCTGCATTTAGCTGTAACTTGTTCTGTATCATCCAATTTTGGATACCATGAAGGCAGTAGGGACATATATTAAGGCAGTAGGACATATATTAAGGCAGTAGGACATATATTAAGGCAGTAGGACATATATTAAGGCAGTAGGACATATATTAAGGCAGTAGGACATTATTAAGGCAGTAGGACATATATTAAGGCAGTAGGACATATATTAAGGCAGTAGGACTATATTAAGGCAGTAGGGTTCGATTCCCAGCCTCGCCCTTTCTTCCAGTTTGACCAAAAATATCGAACTGATTGTCAAAGTCCTTCGGATGAGACTATAACGAGGCCCAGTGTGCGATACGCATGGCAGAACATCTTGCGCACACGTTAAATCTTTCATTTTCGTAAGGAGTAGGTATTGTGTGCGGTGGGAACGGAAGACAAAATTTACAAAACCCAAAAAGGGGATTTT
>CM054164.1:32505334-32517834 GCA_028751875.1 Rapana venosa
GTTTACCAGTGGGAAAAAGTCCCCAGGAGCAGACAACATACCAGCAGAGCTGCTCAAGCATGGTAGTGAAACAGTCATCACACATGGTTACAGCTATCTGTCAGAAGATTTGGGGGGACAAACAGTGGCCAACAAAATGGACACAATCACTCATCATACCCCTCCCCAAGAAGGGGAATTTACGCCAATGCAAAAAACTATAGAACAATCAGCCTCACCAGCCACGCCAGCAAGATCATGCTCAAAGTTATTTTGAATCGACTCAAGAAGGAGGCAGAAGAAACCTTGCAGGGGAACAAGCTGGTTTCAGGCAGGCAGGAGCACAATCGAACAGATTTTTAACTGCCACTCCTGATGGAAAAACATCTTTAACATCAGAGAGACCTGTTCCACAACTTCATCGACTTCAAGAAGGCTTTCGACAGATTATGCACGAAGGCCTGTGAGGTCCTCAGAATGTTTGCATTGAAGAAGGACTAGTGCAAACCATTCAAGCACTATACAACACCGCAAGCAGTGCAGTCCTTCTGAACAATCAGGTCGGGAGACTACCTCAAAACCACAGTTGGGGTCTGACAAGGATGCCTGTTATCTCCATCCTTTTTAAAATCTGTTCTTGGAAAACATTATGAGAGAGCCCCTCCATGACTTCCACTCTACCATCTCCATTGGCGGCAGACCCCTCAACAACTTGGGGTTTTTGCCGATGACATTGACCTCAGGGGCGGAAGTAACACAGAGCTGCAAGATCTTACGACCAGACTTGAGAACAGAGTTGGAGCATATGGGATGGAGGTGACTGGGAGAAAAGTAAAGTACTTGTGAACAGCACGAGCAACGCCCTGCTAAAATGTACATGAACGGCCAGCAACTGGAGAGGTAGACGCTTTTAAATACCTTGGCGCTACACTCACAAAGGACGGGCGATCGGGCGACAGAAATCAAAGTCAGAATAGCCATGGCAACATCTTCCATGACAAAACTCACCACCATATGGAAAATAAAGAGATCAGTTTCCCAATCAAACTAAAGCTCTACAAAACCCTAATTCAGACTATCCTGCTGTACGAAGTGAAACCTGGACATTTACTGCTTAAACAGCAAAGCAATCCAGTCATTTGAAACAAAATGCCATAGAAAACTGCTGGGCATATCCCGGAGAGAACGAAAGACCAACGAATTTGTCAAGAGTCAAATAAAACGGCTGGCAGGTCCCCCAGGAACCCTTTTTCACCATCGTCAAGAAGAAAAAGCTGACATGGTTCGGCCACGTCACCCGCCACAACACTCTGCCCAAAAACAGTACTGCAGGGAACACTCGAAGGTGGCAGAAAGAGGGGAAGACAGAACAAGTCATGGATGGACAACATCAGAGAATGGACCAGGATGAATGACTCGGCACTACTGAGCAGAGCCGAGGACCGAGATGGATGGAGGAGGCTTACCACGGCATCGTCTTTCGTGTCTCCTCCACGACCGCCAAAAGGTCACGGGACTGATGAAAAAAAAAATTCTTTCTTTTTGGTCTGTTTTTTCTGTCTTTCCTTCTTTCTTTCAGTTTGCTTTCTGTTCTGTTCTCTTTTTATTTCCCTTTCTTTCTTTTCCTTGTTGTTTCGTCTTTCCTTCTTTGTTTGTATATCAATTTCTGTTCTTTTCCTTTCCCCCTTTCTTTTCTTTCTTTCTTTTCTTTTTTTTCTTTTCTTTTCTTTCTTTCTTTTTTTTCTTCTTCTTTTTTCCCTCTCTTCTTTCGTTTTTTCTTTCTTTCTTTCTTTTCTTTTTTTCTATTCTGTTCTTCTTTCTTTTCCCTTTCCCTTGCTTTCTTTCCGTCTCCCTCTCTTTCTTTATTTCGTCCACAATACCCGATCGTTTGTCCTATTTTGCCCCCCCCCCCCCCCCCCCCCCCCCCACAACTCCCCCCCTCCAGAAAAAAAATTCTTAGAAGTTTATCAAAGACAGTTTACCACTACCAATACCACAGGAGAAAAAAACTTTAAAAGAAAACCAAAAGAAAAGAAAGAAGACAGAAAATTACTGTGACACACACACAAACATATCCGCCTCCCAAGTTTCGTTTTTTTTAAATATATTTTTTAGTTTCTTCTTATGTCGAGGATAATGGAGTAAGCACTCGTGTGCTTTTTCTACATCCAGTCCCCGAGTGTATGCAGTTTTGTCAATTTTGTCATCCGTTCCCACCGGCACACAATGGCCTACTCTTTCGGAAAAGCGGACCAGGTTTTAACGTGTGCGCAAGATGTTTGACGGTTGCTGTGAGTTCATGTGTCTCGACACAGGTTTAGGGGGTGAGGCACAACTGACAAGTACAGTGTTCTGGAGAAAGGGAGGAGGAGGAGGGGAGGAGGAGGAGAAAAAAGAAGAAGAAAAAAGAAGAAGAAGAAGAAGAAGAAGAAGAAGAAGAAGAAGAAAGAAGAAAAGAAGAAGAAAAAGAAAAAAAGAAAAGAAGAGAAAAAGAAGAAGAAGAAAAGAAAAGAAGATGATGATGTGATGATGATATGATGTGAGATGAAGGAGGGAGATGAAAGTGTGATGACAAAACGAAAAACAGGGCGAGATAATGGATGATGAGAGGATGATGAATGAAAGGGAGGAAGACTGTAAAGAAGAAGAAGAAGAAAAAGAGAAAAGAAGAAGAAGAAGAAAAAGAAGAAGAAAAAAAGAAGAAAAAAAGAAGAAAAAGAAAAAAAAGAAAAAAGAAGAAGTAGATAAAAAAGACGGAAAGAAGAATAGAAGAAGAACAAAACAAGAACCAAAAAGAAAAAAATGAAAAAAAAAGGGAAAAAACCCCCAACACAATTAAAGTCAAAAAAAGACGGGAAAACTACGAACAAATTCACCAATCAAATAAATAAAAGAGGGGAGGAGAGGAGGGGAAGAGAGAAGAGAGAAGAGAGGAGAGAGAAGAAGAAGACAGACAGACAAAACCAACAGAAACAACAGAAGACAATAAGACAAAGAGAGAAGACAGACAGACAAACAGGAGGAAACAAAGAGACAAGAAGCCAAGAGAGAGAGAGAGACGAGAACAATGACAGAGACAACAGAGACAGAGACAGGAAACAAAGAGAAGACAGTGAAGAGAAAAGATAATTAAACACAATCGAACAATACCCCCTTTTTTCCTCTAAGAATCATTTGGACATCAGTGTACCTCTTTTTTGTTGTACAACGGGCACAAAAATTGGATTTACCCCCCCCCCCCCCTCCCCCATCACCACCACCACTACCCCCATGAAAACGTTTTTTTGTCAATGGGCACATAGAATACAGTTTAACCACCCCCCCCCCCCCAAAACCCCCCACCCTATCCCCAGCCTCCCCTTTTTCCCGTGCTTTCAACCATTTAAGGGGGGTTTTTTTTTTTGTTTTTGTTGTTTTTTTTTAACAGACAACCCAAAACAACGACAGAGGACAAAAACGGGAGAGGGGGAAAAAAAAAAATGGTAGTAATGGCCGACTTTGAAAAACTCCAACAAACACTGAAGTTTTCAAAAACTTTTATCTGACAAAAGTGAGTGAAGGGAAAAGGGAAGGAGCAAAAGAGGGGAGGAGAGAGAGAGAGAAGAGAGAGAGAGAGAGAGAGAAAGAGAAAAGGGGGGGGGGGGAGCCCAGAAGAGAGGGTGGAGGAGAGAGAGGGGGAAAGACAAACAGAGAAGGGAGGGGAAAAAAAAGAGAGAGCTGACGACTTTTTTCAACGGGGTAAGGGAATAAGTTTTTTTGCTTCTTTTTACTCCAGCCCCCCGTGTGTTGCAGTTTTGTCAATTCTGTCATCTGTTCCCCCGGGCACCAATGGCCTACTCTTACGAAAAGCGGAAAAAGGATTTAACGGTCGCAAGATGTTTGTGGCGTTCGCACACGGGGCCCCGGTTTATATTTTCACCCAAAAACTTTTTTGGGGGAGCGGAGCTGCACTGATGTTTTAAATCCGGGGGAAAAAATCCCCAAAAAAAAGAGAGAGAGAGAGAGAGAGGGGAGAGAGAGAGAAGAGAGAGGAGAGAGGAGAGAAGAAGAGAGAGAAAAGAGAGAGAGAGAGAAAAAAAGAAATAACAAATGAACAAATTTTTTTTATAGAGGGTTATAGAATAAGCATAACAAAAGCTTTTTTACATCCAGCCCCCTGGAAAAAAAATCGAAAGTAATTAAAGTGCAAAACAAGCAGAAGAATGATAAAAAGAAAAAATTTCATACATTTAGATGGGTTTCATGCAAAATAAAGAGAGAGAGAGAGAGAGAGAGAGAGAAGAGAGAGAGAGAGAGAGAGAAGAGAGGAGAGAGAAAGGGGGAGAGAGAGAGAGAGAAGAGAGAGAGAGAGAGAGAGAGAGGAGAAGAGAGAGAGAAGAGAGAGAGAGAGAGAGAGAAAGGAGAGAGAGCCCTTTCATTTTTTTTTCATTTTATTTACAGAGAGGCAAGGGAGATTTTTATTTTTTCTTCTTCTTCTTCTGATGATGATAGAGATATATTATTTCGAGGTAATAGAATAAGCACAAAAGTGCATTTTTTTTTTTTTACACCACCCCCGTTGTATGCAGCTTATAAATTTTGTCATTCGTTCCCCCCGGGACACAATGCATACTCTTCCAAAAGCGGGAAAGGGGTTTTAACACGAGGGTTTGTGTGTGCTTGCGGGCGTGCGCGCGCCGCGGCGTGTGTGTTGCGTGCGCGCGCGCGCGTGTGTGTGTGTGTGTGTGCGCGCGCGTGCGTGCGTGTGTTGTGTTGTGGGTGTGGGGTGTGTTTGTGTGTGTTATTTTTTTGTTGTTGGCGCGCGCGCTAGTGTGTGTGTGTGGGGAGGAAAATGTGTATAGTTGTGTTGTTGTTGTTGTCTTCAATTTAACTCTGTTCCTCTAAGAGTGTGTTGTGGTGTGTGTTGTTGTGTGTGTTGTGGTGTGTGTGTGACGTGCACGAGCGAGAGTGCGCGCGTGGCTGGGGTTCTTATTTAACGCATTTCACTCCCAAATGATATTTTACCGAAGAGAGAGAGAGAAAAGAGAGAGAGAGAGAGAAGAGAGAGAGAGAGAGGAAAAGAGAGGAGAGAGAGAGAGAGCGGAGAGGGGCGAGAGGAGAGAGAGCGAGAGAGAGTGAGAAGGGGAGAGAGCGAGAGAGAGGGAGGAGAGAGGGACGAGAGAGGGGCGAAAGGGGGGAAGGGGGAAGAGCGGAGAGCGAGAGAGGAACGAGAGACGAAGAGAAGCGAGAGAGCGAGAAGAGAGAGCAGAGAGAGAGAGCGAGAGAGAAGCGGAGAGAGAGGGGGGAAGAAAAGAGAGAGAGTGAGAGAAAAGAGAGAAGGAAAAAGGGAGAAGAGAGGAAAGGGGAGAGAGAGAGAGCGGAGAGAGGAGAGAGAGAGAATCTGATACGGGGAAAAAAACTGAAAGCAATAAGGGGAAGGGTGATTAACGCGCTGGGAATTTTTTACAATGTAACGCATAAAAATGCAAGATAAAGGAAAAACACTCTAAAGAAACTTTTTTTAAAAAAAGAAGAAAAAAGTGGACCAGTCCAGTGACAAAAAAACATTTTATATAATATATATAATTAATAAAAATTTAAAAATATATTTTATATATAATATATTAAAACACCCAACAAAAAAATTTTCCTACAACATTAAACCCATCTTGATTTCTTCAGAAGCAATTTTTTTTTTTGAAAGGGTTTTGGGTGAGGGTGGGGAGGGGGGGGGGGGGGGGAGAAAAAACGGGTTTCCCACAATACAAATAGGGAAACCAATTTTATTTCATTTTCGTGATAATGCAGCAAGGGAAAATTTCTTACACACACACACACGCACACACACACAACCCGCACCAAAAAACAACACCCCACACCACCCCCCGCAAGCACACACACACATAAAATTTATATATGTGAAGACAGAGAGACAGAAAGAGCATATAATAAAAAGAAGAAAAAAAAACAAGAAAAAAAAATGAACAAACAATCACTGAAAAAAAAAATAAAGGGGAAAGAACTGACCACCACACACAACACACACCCCACACAGCCCCACAAAACACACACACAAAACCACAACAACACACACACACACACCCCCACACACCACACCCCACACACAAAAACACAACACACACACGCCACACCACAACAACCCCAACACACCAGCCCCACAAACACACAACACACACACACCCACACACACACAACACACACCTGAATGTGGATAAAGCAGAAATATTTTAATGAGAGCCTCTAAAATTAACAAATTATTATTACCCACCACAGGCTGACTGTGATACAAATTCTAAAGTAACATCTGCCATATATGTCAGGCAGGGCTTAGAGTATGATAAACTTGTGTTTTCTCCTAATATGCAACATACAGCAGATATATATCATGTAGGGGTGACAGTCAAATTTAACAAAGATGACATATTAAATATAGTCTCTGTATATTTACCGTGCCAGACACAACACCATCATTGGCACATGGAATGTACGAACACTAAGAGCTGCAGGCAAAGTGGAAGAACTGACACATGAGATGTCCAGATATCATTGGCACATCCTTGGGCTCTGCGAAGTCAGGTGGAAAAACATGGGAGAAACAACGACCCAGGAAGACCACAAATTATACTACAGTGAAAAACAGGATGTCACACATGAACGGCGTGGGGTTTCTCGTTCACAAAAGACACCGTGACACCGTCATGAGTGTCAGCCTGTGTCCAGCAGACTAATTACCATCCGCCTGAGATGCAACCCCTTTACATAACTATAGTAAGGCATCGCCCCTACAATCAGACTGCACAGAGAAAGGCCGTAGAATGAATTATATGACCAGCTACAAGAGGTTTGAATCAAACACCAAGAAGAATCCTCGTTGTGCAAGGCGGGACTGGACACGCCAAGGTAGGAGAAGATGCATGGCAAAGACTGGGAGGGGTTTGTGGGCCACATTGTAATAACCAATCACAGAAAGAGGCTTGAGACTCCTGGAGTTAGCAGTAACAACACCTCCAGCTAGTGAATACACTAGGCCACACAAGAAATCCAGAAATGGACATGGCATAGCCCAATGGGAAGAAACACACAACCAAATAAGATTACATCATGGTGAAAGACGGTTTCAGTCTAAGCGTTACATCGCACAGCCACGAAGTTTTCCAGGAGCAGACTAGGAGTGATCATGATCTTGTGATGATGACTTTACGATACGTCTAAGAAAAATCCACAAGCGGGAACAACATTCAGGATCACATTTGACTCGAGAAGCTGAAGGACCAGAGGTATTAGAAATTTTTCAAGCAAGGATAGGTGGAAGTTTTGCAGCCACTCACTGTGTTAGACTAGACATAGAAACACTGACGATAGTTTCAATTACAGCCAGTGACTGAAACAGCAAACGGCATCTTGGCAAACGCCGACAGTCAAAAAACCATGGGTACACCTAAATCCTACACAACTATGTCGACAAGCGTAGAGAGTTGAGAAAAGAAAAATGACACAAAAGGAAAAGCAGACAATATAGGGCAGTAACAAAAGAATCCGGAAGTCCATCGACGGAGGCAAAGAGAAATGGAGCGGAGAACAGTGCCAAGACAGAGAAGAGAACATCAAGAAAAACAATAGCAGAAAGCATATCAGCTGGTGAAATGACTGACTAGCACGGAAACGGAGAGAAAAGGTTTTAACCATCCAAGTCAAAAAAATGGGAAAGGTGTTTCACTGACGGACCAGGATATTCTGAAACAGTGGACAGAATACGCTCCGACCTGTATAACTATAGAACCGTAGGAGAACCAGAAGTCCTTAATTTACCCGAAAAGCAAAGACACAGACAGTCACCTCTCTCCGAGAAGAAGTGGAAAAAGCAGTCATGATCGCTGAAACGGGGGAAGTCAGCAGGGGCTGACAAACATTCAGCTGAGTTGTCCAAGCTGGAGGGGATGCCCCAATGATCAGCGCCCTACTAAGAATCTGCAACAAGCTTGGCAGACAGGAAAATGGCCAACACCAGACGCAGTCACTCATCATCACCCTCCCCAAAGAAAGGAAATTACAACAATTCCAGAATTACCGCACAATCAGCCTCATATGTCACCCAAAGCAAGGTCATGCTGCAGATATATTGAATAGACTGAAGCACAAGCAGAGACCATCATTGCTGAGGATGAAGCGGGTTTCAGGAGCAGGGCGCAGCACAAAGAACAGATCTTCAACCTCAGAATACAATGTGAGCGGTACCTTCACATCAAGTAGACCTATACCACGTATTTATCGATTTTAAGAAGGCATTTGACAGGGTGTGGCATGCAGCTTTGTGGGCAACCATGAACTTGGCCAGGCATCAATGCAACCTGACCGGTCATCAAACAGACTGTACAGCGAAAGGCCACCAGTGCAGTGTACTAAACAAAACAACATTGGAGAATGGTTTCGAACAAACAGTTGGAGTAAGGCAGGGCTAGTTCTACTCTCACCCACTCTTTCAACATCTTTCTTGAGAGAATCATGGCTATGCACTGGAAACATCATGAAGGATTCAGTCAGCATTGGTGGAAGAACGATCACAAAACCTCCGCTTCGCAGATGGACATTGATGGAATAGCAGGATCAGAAAAAGAGCTTGCCAGCCTAACAGAAAACTTGGATAGGCCTCCAAAACATACGGGCATGGAATCAGTGCAGAGAAGTACAAACTGATGGGAAATAACACCACGGGTTCGCACTGATCTCAAGGAGTTAATGACCAGAAGTGGAAAACGTTCCAAAGCTTCCAAGTACCTGGGAAAGCCATGTTTCGACACAGGGATCCAAGCCAGAAGTAGTATGCCGGACTGCACAGACATTAACAGCTTTGTCAAACAAAACTACAACACCATTGGAGAGATAGAATATCTCCACTTATCTCCAAGATCAGACTATGGCTCCCTTTTTATATCCATAATTCTGTATGCCTGTGAACAAGGACATGACTGCAGTTTGGAGAGAAAGAGTACAGGCAAGGAGATGAGCTGCTTTCGGAAACTCTTGCATTCCTACACAGACCCACATAAGCAAACGAAAAGCGTGATAAACTGGAATCCAGCAACATTGGGACCCTATGAGAACTTTAACGATCGTGAAAAAGCCGTAAACTTAAGTTGTGTTATGGGAATGTCACAAGATCCCAAGGGAATTACAAAGACAGTTTTGCAAGGCACTGTCCAAGGACGGAAGAAGAAGAGGAGGACCAAGGAAAGAGTGGAGGATAACATCAGTGAATTGGACATGCCTAGAACTCTAAACAAAACCTGAGAAAGGCAGAACAGAGAGAAGAATGGAGGGAACTGTTTTACTGGTCTTTGAGGGTGCCCCCCACGGTGTCAGACTACGGGACAGAGAGAAAGGATAGATAGATAGTTATTTACCGCAAGGTCAAAAAATGACAACATGGCCGGTTTAAAAACACAGACTTCACAAATCATAAATGGATTATTTTGGGCGATTTCATTTCTCATGCACTTTTTGGGATTCTGGGTGCTCTACTATCACCAGCACACCGTTTGTTAGAAAATATCGGGGATTCAAAGCTTTACTTATTGAATGATGGTAGAGTAACAGAATTTCCTGGTGTTTAGGCATAAACCAAGTGTATTGATTTAACATTAATCTCTCAGGTTTAGCTATCAATTGCGATTGAATGTGTGAAGAGGGCTTGTTTTGGAAGTGATCATTGTCTATTATGTGACATTTGAGGAACCTTGCAACATCAGACCTAACACATAAAATTCCTAAATTCGATATTAATTGGTGACTGGCGGTGAGCTTTTCAATATTCTTCGGCTACTGATATTGAAACGATCGAAGAGGATGATGTAGATCGTTATATTCCAATTTTGTTTTTTGTTATATATTATATAATTTTATTTCACCCCCCCCCCCCACAGGCCGCTCATACTGCTGCTGAGTTTTCTATTTCCAAACACCAAAGCAACAAGAATGGAAGCATTTCGGGCAATAGTGGTGGAATAAAACATGTGCGGATGCAGTTAAACCATAAAAAAAGAACGATTCAAAATATGGTTAAAAGATCAACAGAAGAAACTTTATTTGTATGAAGTATGGTAAAAACTCAATGTAAAAGATAATTGCTTAGGCAAAAACAAACACAAGTATTGGACATTATTTCTGTTAAAAATGGAAGTATCAGAATCCAAGGGATTTACAAAAAGTTTTGGAAGAAGTTTACTGAAATAAAAAAATGGATTTTCAGTTCATATATCCAATCAAATTTGAAAATAATAGATTTCCAAGCATAATTGAAAAAGCAGAGCATTTGTTACAATGTGTTCAGATAATAGTTCATCATAAAAAATACAATAAATATCGAATTAGAAAAAGCAAATAAATCAACAAGTTGTCAGCTTATAATGCTGATTATTTAAAATGCCCTCCATTCAATATGATGAATTTAGTGGAAACTTTAGATTCATTTCACAGAACAAGACGGCTGTTGGTATGATGGAATATCTTATCAAATGCTGCCATATGCCTTTTAAATGGAAAAGGCTACTCTTTTCATTTTTCCAGAACTTGTTCATAAATGGCACTCTTCTAAAATCTGGGGGCGTCGATGTAGTCCAAACCTAAAATAAAAGTAAACTAGCGGTCATCGTAGATAGCTACAGGCCAATTGCTTCTTACTTCTCATGTGGGTAAAGTATGGAAAAAAATTATACATAAGCGTATATTTAATAAATTTCATTTTTTGTGAAAAGAATAATGTGATCCCACCAAATCAGTCTGGTGTTCGAAAGGGGAAGTGTACTTCTGACCACTTAGATAAAACTAACACATCACATTAAAAAGCAATTTTCAAAAGAAAAAGTGTGTTAGCCACATTTTTGATGTGAAGAAAGCCTATGAAAGAGTTCTGCATGATTCAATGCTACATAAATTAAATACATTGTTATGAATGGCATATAATATAAATATCTGCAAAATTTCTTGTAGGATAGATCAATTTGCACATAAATTAGGTTCAGTGTACTCAACCTTTGAAAGCTATCGACTTGGGTTACCACAGGGATCAGTACTTGCACCTATCTTGGTTTTCTATTCTTTAATGATTCCTAGCTCTTTGTCATCTAGTACTCAAGTTGTTCAGTATTGCAGTTGATATTGCTATTTTAGATAAATACATAGTTAGGAAAAACACGCCAAAAGAGAGTGATCAATTAGTTGAAAAAATATATCAGGAAGAATTTTTAGATAAATTCGTAGTAATATGAAAGAAAATAGATTGAATTTATCAGCAGAAAAAACGTTCTGTGCTTTTTAATAACGGTAACCAAACCCATTAAAATTACCAAATCTGATTAGAAGGAAAGGTGCTTCAATACAAACAAGATGTCAAATTCTTAGGTGTATTTTTAACTAGACAGTTGAACTGGAGATTGCCACATCACCAAATGATAAAATGAAGCTAGGAAAAGACTTTAATTTTCTAAAGATAATAAGTTCTCAGGCAGGGACGTCAAGACACTCGACTCTGCTACATTTGGCTTGTTCCTTGGTCCGTTCAAATAATATACGGACAAAGAAGTTTATTTTCTGCTGCAGATTATCTACTTTAAAAAATTACAAAGTCGTAGAAAGTAAAGCAATACAGATAGTCTTGGTGGTCCGGCTCATGCAAATACAACTAATATTATAAAAAAAAAAGCTCATTCCTATCTCTTTCTGACAGCGAAAACTGGAAGTATCAAAATACGTGGTTGTAGTATCACTTATTCCAAAATTCAGTAAAAGAGGAAAATATTTATGAAATCAAGACCTGATTTTCTAACGAGCACGCAATATTTCATTCTGCAGCCAATAAAAAATTATACAGACACATTTATGAAAGAAAATGACATCAATATAGAAACAATTCCAATTTTACAGGTTGTTCCTCAGTTTCCTCCTTGGGAATATATTTCAGCTAAATTTGACATCGACTACACAAGAAATAAAGAAAAATGAAGATCAAAATCTTCTCACCGTTGATGTAAAAAGTCACTTAGAAAGTAATTATTCTAATCATTTAAAAGTGTATACTGACCTATCTGTATTAGAAACAGGCAAAAGTGGTGCTGCATATGTGATTCCGACTTTGGCTTTGAATTTTTTGTCTGATACTGCTGTTGATGTTTGCCAAATTCTGTTTTGCGTTGACTGAAAGGCAGTGTTAATGGCACTAAAGTCATGGCATGGTAAAATAAGGAATGATATTGTATTTGAGATAAAATTCCTGATACATTCTATTGCAAGCAGAGGCATCAGCATAACTTTTTGCTGGATCCCCTCTCATTGTGGAATTTATTCGAATGAGCTGGTTGATTCTTTGGAAAACAATGTACTCTGAATACAGTACTTGTGAAGTGTTTGCTTCTAAGCTTGCATTGTCGTCTTATGAAATTCATTCTAAGTTAATGAAATGCATACATTCAAAGATTATAGAAAAACATTATTCAGCAGTTTCCTTGCCCACGGAAATTAGATATTTA
>CM054164.1:32522834-32540334 GCA_028751875.1 Rapana venosa
TTGTTGTTGCTTGGTTGGTTGTTTGTCTGGGCGGTTTGCTGCTGTTGTGTTGTTGTTGTTTTCTTTTGTATGTGTGTGTGTGTTTAAATTTTTTTTTTTTACAATGTTCACTTACAATTTTCAAGATCCAGGGCTCTCTCTCTCTCTTCTCCATCTCTTTTTCTCTTTCTCTCTCCCTCTCTCTCTCTCTCTTTTTTTTCTCTCCATCTCTCTCTTTCTTTTTCTCCTCTCCATTCTTTTCTTTCTCTATCCATCTCTCTTTCTCTTTTTCTCTTTCTCTCTCCATCTCTCTCTTTTTCTCTCTCTTTCTCTCTTTCTCTCTCTCTCTCTCTCCCCATTCTTTTTCTCTCTCTTGCCACCTCTCTCTCTTCTTTCTCTCCCCATCTCTCTTTCTCTAAACTCTCTCTATCTCTCTCTCTCTCTCCATTTTCTCTCTCTCTTTCTTTCTCTCCCTCTCTCTTTCTTTCTCTCCCTCTCCATCTCTCTTTCTCTCTCTCTCTCTATCTCTTTTTCTCTTTCTCTCTCCATTTTCTTCCCTTTTTTTCTCTCCATCTCTCTTTCTCTCTCTCCCGATCCTTTTTCTCTCTCTTTTCCACCTCTCTCTCTTCTTTCTCTCCCCATCTCTCTTTTTCTATCTCTCTCTATCTCTCTCTCTCTCCATCTTTCCATCTCTCTCTCTCCATCTCTCTCCCTCCCTCTCTCTCTCTCTATCTCTCTCTCTCTCTCCATCTTTCCATCTCTCTCTCTCCATCTCTCTCCTCTCTTCTCTCTCTTCTCTCTCTCTCTCTCTCTCTCGCTTTTCGTTTTTGATTTGTTTTGTTTTTGTACTGTGCTTGATTGCCAGCTATTTCTACAGAAACTATTTTAATGATTCGAGTAACTAAGAAAAAACACAAAAAACAAAATAAAACTCTACAACAAAGCCAACTTAAGCGGCTGTCTTCGTTGACAAATTGTATCCATGAATTATTGATTGCAGAAATGGTGGAGATTGCCCTCAATATGCTGCCCTCTAGAGAAGTTGAGGTCTCTGATGCCTGACTCCCTTATGACCACATAGGTCATGGGACACTCTCTCTCTGTCCGTCTCTCTCTCTCTTCTCTCTCTCTCTTCTCTCTCTCTCTCTCTCCTCTCTCTCTCTCTCTCTTCTCTCTGCATGTTTTTTCCATATCTGTTGCTGTTCATTGCGTATGAGCAATTTGCTTAAGTCAGTAAGTGTTTCGAGTTCGAAGTTCTATCTATTATCTTGTTTTTCTATGTATCTATGTATCTTATTATCAAATTCTAATTATCTATTATATTACTTGTTCTATCTATTTTACTTCTTATTATAAAATATAATATTAGTATATTATTTCTTATATATTTTATATATATATATATATATATATAGAGAGAGAGAGAGAGAGAGAGAGAGGAGAGAGAGAGAGATAGATATAGATATATATATATAGATATATACATATATATCCCATATATATATAGTATATATACATATATATACACATATATATACATATATGTATACACACACACATTTAATACTGTCGTCAGTGGGGGGCTTATAACGTGGTGTCCTGCGTGTGTTAGCTCAGAACAGGCACCACTGAACACCACCAAAGTGACCCAGCAGCAGTGCACATTGGTAGGATCCCTGTGGACTTCCGACCCGCAGGATGCGACATGACGAATCTGGGTGTGGCTGTGGCGGGGAGATTGGAATGAGCGGCGTGGGAACAGCAGGACAGAAACGTCACAGAGTGCGAGGCACCCCCTACCACCCCCACCCCACCCCCCCGCAAACAAAACAAAAAAACACGAAAAAAACCCAAACCCAAACAATCCTGTGGTCTACTAGACTATCAACACCTGATGAAAATGAAAGCATGTTGATAAAGAAAAATAATAGTGATGCAAAATAAATAGCAAAAACGAAAGGAATTTGCTGCGAAATCTGTCTACCAGTGTCTTTGGCGGTTTATAATTATAATTATGCGCTCATACAAGCTGATGCACGCACGCACGACCTCAAACACGCTTACTCGAACGCGAGCACGCACAGCTCACAGACAGACAGACAGTTATACAGATAGATAGATAGATAGACAGACAGACAGACAGACAGACAGACAGACAGACAGATAGATAGATAGATAGATTAGACAGATAAAGACAGACGACAGATAGAAGTAGATAGATAGAAGATAGTTTGATAACAATACACACACACCACGAACACACACAACCCCACACACACCACCACAAAACCAAAACACAACCCAACACAACACACACACACCAACACACAACCACACAAAACAAAAAACACCACACCACAACAAACACAAACCACACACACCGAAACCCCACACACAGCCCAAACACAAACCAACACACACACAACACACACCCCACAAAACCACACACACACACACCCCAAAAAAACCCCACACAACACAAAAACCCACACACACACACCCCAAAATACACAAACATACACACACACACAAAACACACACACAACACATACACACGAATAACACACAAAACACACACACCACACAACCACACACACACACACACACATAACACACACATACACACACACACAAAACACAACAACACACACACACTACACACACACACCACACCCCACACAACTACACCTACAGGTTCTTGAGCAGTGGCAGGGCGAAAAGGAAGTGACGTTGTTTTGACGCATCATCAGGCGTGACACTGCCGCCCAGGAGTCTCCTGCCGCCCTGACGTACACGTGGAGTCACTTGAGGGGCCTTATAACGTAGAAGCCGCCCCCCTGGATCTGAATGCAGTGCAAAGGCATGGGGGGGAGTGAGGGTTTGTTGTTGTTTTGTTGTGGTGGGGGTTTTGGTGTGGTGTTGGTGATGGGGTGGGGGTTTGGTGTTGTTGGTGGTGGTGGTGGGGGTTTGTTGTTTCCTTTCTTTTGAAATGTCCTGTAGTCTGCTTGTCTTACTTTTTTGTGTTGTTGTTGTGTTGACTTCAATTTTACGTCTGTTCACTTTTGTGATATTAGAACGCCCCCCCCCCCCTAAAAAAACACCAAAAAACAACAACCCAAAAAAAAACAAAACAAAAACAAAAACCCGGGAGTTGTGGATGTGGTGGTTAAAAAAAAAAATAATATCTCGAAAAACTTGGCAATGCAACAGGAATTTAAAAAAACAACAAAAAAAAACCAACAAGTCATTAACGTTAATGTAACTATAAACAAATGTCCTATGGGACTGTAACAAAGACCTTTCACAATTTCAAATGCCAATTTTAAATTACTGAATATGCTGGTGAGGGAGTTTTCAGAAAAATGGGGCATGAAAGGTTTTACACTCTGGCAGTCAAAAAGTATATGAGTATTAGTGATATTCTCACCACACAGGCATTTACCATTTTTGCTGAATTTGGTTATCAATGCATTTAGTTTCATTCTATAGACACGAATATTTTATTTTATTTTTATCTTTTTCAGTGCGCCTAAGTATTTACTTAAAAAGTTACAAAGTATAGACTGCAAAGCATACAGACTGGCTCTTGGTGTGCCTTATCACGCCTCAGCCCTGGGAACATATAACGAAGTCGTGTGTGATAAAAATAAAATAATCCCAGTCAATCAAGCGGGTTTTCGAAAAGACAGATCTGCCATAGATAACTTGGTTAAGCTATCAACGCATATAAAAATTCAGTTTGCAAGAAGAAAGAACGTTCTTGCAACATTTTTTGATATAAAAAGAGCGTATGATCAAGTTTGGCATGCTAAGTTGCTAAAATAAACTTAAGAATCTGGGCTTTTCCTGGGCAATTATAATAATTAATATTAAAAGTTTTTGACTAAAGAAGTATACAAGGTTAGAGTAGCTAAATCATATCTAGTTTTAGATCTCTCATAGGGACTTCCCCAAGGTTCTGTAATATCGCCTCTCCTTATTTAATGTTTTTGCTGCATGATCTTCCTATGAAATTGCCCGAAGAAGTCGTCTTGTAAATAGCAGATGATATGTTGTGGATGAATGTTTCTATGAAACGAAACCACACCAAAAAGAGCGTTAAACTACTTAAAAGTTACCAAACCAGTTTCTAACTATCGTATTATAATGCATCGAAAAGGATTTACTTATCCAATCAGAAAAAACGTACACTGTGTTTTAACAATTGGAAGTAATCGATGACCTACAGCATTTGAATTTGGGACCAACATGATTGAATATAAAGACACCGTAAAGTTCTTGGGTGTTATTCTCACTTCTAAGCTAACTTGGAATGCACATATCGAAGACAATTTAACTAAAGCAAAGAAAGGCTTAAACTTTTTGAAGATGGTAAGTAAACAGTTCTGTTTGACTGTCTGTCCGTCTATCTGTCTTATTTAGTTATCTATTTATCTATCTATCTATCTATCTATCTATCTATGTCTATCTGTCTGTCTGTCTGTCTGTCTGTCTGTCTGTCTGTCTGTCTATCTATCTATCTATCTATTTATACCACTTTAAGTCATGGCAGAATTCTATGCGTGAAATTCAAGCTGCTCTCCCCTCCCTGGGGAGAGTGCGTCGCCACAAGAGCAGCGCCACCCCTTTTGTTCTTTTTATGTGTGCAACTGTATTTGTTTCCCTATCAGAGTGGATATTTTTTCTACAGAATTTTGCCAGGGACAACTCTCTTGTTGCCGTGGGGTTCTTTTACGTGCGCTAAATAATTTTATGTAACACATGGGACCTCGGTTTATCGTTTCGTCCGAAAGACTAGCACCCATGTCTATGTACTGTGTTATCTATTTGCCTGTCTGTCCGTTTGACTGTGTGCGTGTCTGTGTGCCTGTGTTATCTATTTGCCTGTCTGCCCGTTTGACTCTGTGTGTGTGTGTGTGTGTGTGTGTGTGTGTGTGTGTGTGTGTGTGTGTGTGTGTGTGTGTGTGTGTGTTGTCTGTCTGTCTGTCTGTCTGTTGGGAGGGGGCAGGTGCTTGACTCATCACACACACACTTTCTCTCTCTCTCTCTCTCTCTCTCTCTCTCTCTCTTCTCTCTCTCTCTCTCTCTCTCTCTCTCTCTCTGCGTGCGTGTGTGCGTGCGTGTGAGTGTGTGTGTGCGTGTGTGTGTGTTTGTGTGTGTGTGTATGTTTGCTTGGTGTTATTTATTCTTTTATGTCGAGGATAATTGAATAAGCACTTGTGTGCTTTTTTACATCCAGCCCCCGTGTGTATGCGGTTTGGTAAATTCTGTCATCTGTTCCCACTGGCACACAATGGTCTACTCTTTCGAAAAGCGGAACAGGATTTAACGTGTGCGCAAGATGTTCTGCGTGCGTTCGCACACAGGACCTCGTTTTATAGTCTCATCCGAAGGACTTTGGGGGAGAGTGGAGTCTGCACTGATGTTAACTCCAGGGGAAAATACCCCCTTGAACGGGAATCGAACCCGGGTCGTCAGATTGCGAGCGTAATATTCTTACCACTAGGCTATCCCGTCCCCCAAATGACAGAGGGACTTACATACAGAAACAAACAAACAGACAGACAGACAGTCAGACCAGATAGACAGAAAGAGACCAGGAATTTCCTCAAATGCCACAAAACAATTGACCTCAATAACCACACACACACACACACACACCACACACACAGACACACACACACACCACACACACACACACACAACACCACACACTTACACACACACATCACACACACTCACACACACACACTTACACACACACACACCACACACTTCACACACACACTACACACTTACCACACACACTTACACACACTTACACACACACTCACACACACACTTACACACCACTTGCACAAACACTACACACACACACACACACTACACACACACACACACACAAACCACACACCACACACACACACACACACACACACACACACACACACACACACCGCCAACCTGATAATGGAAGAAAAGGGACATTTTGCTAACGCGCAGACTCTGCTGGCGTTGTAAGTTCAATGAACAACAACAACAACAACAACAACAATAAAGAGATGTTTTCACCGAGAGTGTCAACACTGGATAACACTCAGAGAGGTGAAGACGTGCTTTGCCCAGTCTGAGTGACTAAAGTAAGAAAAGAAAGCAATAATCTCCAGGCAATGTGAACCCAATCTTCAAAGCCGTTTAACTGTTTGGACAGCTTACGCCGACACTTTCATCCCTCTAAACTACAAAACGGGGAAACAATCATAAAAAAAGAAAATAGCAAGAAAACGATCGAGAAAGCAGAGGAAAAAAAAGAAAAAACCCCACCTTACCACTTTATCGGTAAACGATATAACAGGAAAATATTTGAAATCTTGGTTTCTGGGTGGGGTTTTTTTTTTTCAGGATTTGGAGAAAGGAGTGGGGGTGGGGGGGGGGGGGGGGGGGGCGGTTGTTGTTTGGTTGGTTGGTATTTTTGGTTGCTTTTTTCTTCAAATCCTAATTGTCTATTTGCGTATAAGCAGGTGCTGTGAGGATTTCCCCCCCCCCCCCCCCCCCCCCCATCCGCCTCCACACACACTCTTTTTACCTGATGTCAGACTCTCACTGCCATAAGCCAGACTAAGCCTCATTGGCGTAGTTTCTTCCAAACAACTTTTCCCAGTTTGCGGAGTCACAGAGGAGATCAGAACATTGACCTCTTTATCTGAACAATCGCGGAGTGCAGGTTTGACTTGCAAAGCCAGCTGCCCTCTTTGTGAGAGGCCACAGTCAACGCTATATCCAGCTTCTTTCCCCGCCAAATCCTTAGGATGAGATGATAAACAAAGTCCCATTTACGAATACACACACATCTTACCCGTACCTTCGATCCCACCCCTCCCCACGGAGATGCCAGGGGGCTTGTCAGTATAAATAGCATCCCCACCTTCTGGAAATTCTGTGAAAAGAAATATCCTCTTTTCTATCCCTCTCTTTGTTTCTGCCTTGTTTCTTTTCTTCCTGTCACCTCCTTCTTGTTTCCTCTCTGCCTTTTTTGTATATTCTCCTGCCTTTTCTTTTCCTGAAAACCTTAAAAGATAACTGTTCTCTCCCACGACAAAGCCGGAAATGCTGGGCCTGAGTTGTCAGGTGCTTAACGGCAGATTAATGCATTTTCGCTCATATGACAGACAAAGGTGGTTGCTGCCTGAGTGACGAAGAAGAAGACCCATACCTTCCAGTCCTATGTGCAAATACGTACACGTCTTACCCCTTCCTTCCAGCCCTATGTGCAAATACGTACACGTCTTACACGCATCTTCCAGTCCTCTGTGCAAATACGTACACATCTTACACGTATCTTCCAGTCCTATGTACAAATACGTACACGTCTTACACGCACCTTCCAGTCCTCTGTGCAAATACGTACACGTCTTACACGCACCTTCCAGTCCTCTGTGCAAATACGTACACGTCTTACACGCACCTTCCAGTCCTCTGTGCAAATACGTACACGTCTTACACGCACCTTCCAGTCCTCTGTGAAAATACGTACACATCTTACACGCACCTTCCAGTCCCACTCATCCCTCAGTATACCCAAGACACAGACAGACACAGGTCTGCATGGCAGGTTCAGTAATTTGCCAGCGACCACCACTTCTCAGGAAGTTAAAGCAGAAGTCAAGAGGAGTCAGGTACCCTCGTGGGGATGCCGGGGGGGGGGGGGGGGGGGGGGGCTGTCCGTATAAATAGCGTCTCCACCTTCTTCAAATTCTGTGCCACGAACTCCTTCTTCTCTATCCCTCTCTTTGTTTCTGCCTTGTTCTTTTCTTCTTGTCACCTCCTTCTTGTCTTCTTTTCTACTTCTTGATCCATTCTCCTGTCTTTTTTCCCAGAAAGACTTAAAAGAGAACAATTCTCTTCCATGCCGAAGTCGGATGCGCTGGGCCTGACTTTTCAGGCGCTTTACGGCAGCGCAAGGCATTTCGCTCATGGAACAAACAACAGTAGTTGCTGTCTGAGCGTTCGATGAAGAACAGGAGGAAGAGGAGGAGGAGGAGGAGGAAGAAGAAGAAGAAGAAAAAAGAAGAAGAAAAAAGAAAACAACAACAACAAAAGAAACAAGAAGAGAAGAAGAAAAAAAAAGAAGAAGAAGTAGTAGTAGTAGTAGTAGTAGTAGTAGTAGTTCAGGTCAAATCAAGGCCAAGGATCGTGACAATATTCCAATATTTTGAGACTTGGAGTTTTCAAAGCAAGGTATCCGGGGGTCTCATTTTTGTGTGTGGATCATTGGCCATACCAGTTTGGATACGATTCTCATTATGCTTCGTCAACACAACATATCCAGGCTTCGCCTGTGGGGGACCTGTCCATCATACCAAAAACTACTGGACACCTGACATTAAAAGTGCACGACCCCCACATCCCATTTTTCTGTGCTTTGCCCAAATCCCTGTCAGCCATGAAACGAAAGAACGGCACGTTGCCATTCCGCTGCTGAAAGCCACGCTCACAGTCAGCTCAACGCGCACACGCCAAAACCCGTTCCGCTTTTCAGAAGAGTAAGCCATTACTATGCCAGTGGGAACGGATGACATTTACCAAACTGCACGCGCGCCGGGACTGGATGGAAAAAAACCAAGCGCGCGAGTGTTTATTCCATTATCCTGGAAAATGAAAAGAATAATTGATGATAAGAAAAAGACAGACTCTTTCTTTCTCTTCTGCAATAACTGGCTGCAAGCGAAGCAGGGAACGACCCCTGAATGGCTGCTGAAGACCAGGAACCAGAGCACTGCTGATCCCCGGATTCCTGACCCCAATATCACAACGGCCCATTAGCCGCGCAGCCGGTCAATATTTGGCCCCGGAGCCAAAGTCCTTAAGCACCTGCCGTTCAGACCAGGTATAAAACCCCAGCACAGCGAGCAGAGCCTGCAGCGACAGAAGCCAGCTTGATGCGCAGGAGGGATTGGGGATGGGGGAGACACAGCCCAGGGACAAGAACAAGCAGGAGGCAGGAGGAGAGCGGGCAATAGTGCAGAGACTGTGGGGAGGTCTGACTGCCGTAGTAATGTCTACCGTCAGACAACTGGAGGTGGACATCACATAGGTCTGAAGGAGAGACCACGGCTTAGAGCAACACAGGGGCTGCGTCATGTGGATGTGGATAACGCCGCTGCCGCATGCAATACTAGCTCTGTGTAATGTCCACCTAAAACTACTTTGTGCAAAAACTACCCGTTATGGATACTCGTTTGAAACTCTTACGGAATAACAGGTACGCATAATGTCCATCCCCTGAATATACTTTATGCATTTATGTCTTTAATGTCCCTCCTCTACAAATACCTCAGGGAATAATGTCCACGTAGAGTGCCCATTATCTACACATGCTTCATGGGGGAAATATCTTGTTAAATGCCCGACAACAACAATTACTTCCTGGAAGAATATCCAGGTATAATGTCCATTATCTACACATGCTTCATGGGAAAAAAATCTAATATAATGTTCAACAACAACAACAACTACGTCAGGGAATAATATCCACGAATAATGTCCATTCCCTTCAAATACTTCATGGAATAATATCTATGTATGATGCACATTAACTAAAAAACACCTTCGTGGAATAATAATATCTGTATAATGTTCAATTCCAATCAATACTTCAAGGAATAATGACACTGTATAAAGTACACCAACCACAAAAACTTCAGAAGAAGAAGAAAATATTAATAAATGGAATTTATATAGTGCTATATCTTGCAAAAACAAATCAAAGCGCTTGCATTCATCCTACTGTAACACATGCAACAACTTACAATTAATAGTTTTTACAACTTCAAATGTATACACACACGCGCGCACACACACGCACACGCACGCACACACACACACACATACACACACACACACTTACACACACACAGATAAGTTGTGTACTTTGGCAGGGTGATGGGGATTTCGGCTGTTGAGGGCAAGGACAGAAATGAAATGGAACAAGAGCGGAAAGTCTAAGATTTGAAATAAATGTGTTTTGAGGCTGGATTTAAAAGTGTCATAAGTAGGCTTTTGGCGAAGGGAGAGAGGGAGGTCATTCCAGATTGAAGGATCAGAAATAGAGAAAGAGCGACGGCCGACAGTGGATTGGTTGAATCTAGGTATTCGGAAGCACAAGGTATCTGCAGCAGAGCGGAGGGAATGAAAAGGAATGTACAGGTGAAGACATTCACAGAGGTAGGAAGGTGATGTTTTGTGGAGACATTTGTAACACAAGGTACTGGTCTTATAGTTTACTCTCTGTGGCACAGGTAGCCAGTGGAGAAATCACAAGAGAGGGGTAATGTGTTCAGAGTTTTGTATACGTTGAAGGGAGTCAATAGATGATGCTGGCAGACCAACCAGAAGAGAATTTCAATAGTCCAGACGTGAGAGAATGAGCGACGTGATTAGTTTGGATGTTATATCAGTGGACAGGTACTTTCGAACTGCACTAATACGCCGTAATTGATAGTAGCATGACTGGCAGGTTAGGGTGATGAATTTTTGTATGGAGAGTGTGATGTCGATAAAGACCCCTAGATAGTTCACAGCAGTGGTTAGAGGGACAGACGTATTGCCGAATTATATTGAAGCTATTGTGATGGAAGAGAGTTTGTGTTTGGTCCCTACACAGCATGGCTTCGGTTTTATCTGCATTTAGCTGTAACTTGTTCTGTATCATCCAATTTTGGATACCATGAAGGCAGTAGGACATATATTAAGGCAGTAGGACATATATTAAGGCAGTAGGACATATATTAAGGCAGTAGGACATATATTAAGGCAGTAGGACATATATTAAGGCAGTAGGACATATATTAAGGCAGTAGGACATATATTAAGGCAGTAGGACATATATTAAGGCAGTAGGACATATATTAAGGCAGTAGGGGTTCGATTCCCAGCCTCGCCCTTTCTTCCCAGTTTGACCAAAAATATCAAACTGAATGTCAAAGTCCTTCGGATGAGACTATAAACCGAGGCCCCGTGTGCGAACGCATGCAGAACATCTTGCGCACACGTTAAATCCTGTTCCGCTTTTCGTAAGAGTAGGTCATTGTGTGCCGGTGGGAACGGATGACAAAATTTACAAAACCGCATACACACGGGGACTGGATGTAAAAAAGCACATAAGTGCTTATTCCATTATCCTCGATATAAAAGAATAAATAAGTAATAAATGAATAAATAAAAGTAGGACATGTTCATGGAATAATATCTCTGTACAATATCCATCACTAATAAATACTTCTGGAATATTATCTATGTGGAATGTACGTCAACTAAAAAACCCAACCTCATGGCATATTGATATATGTATAATATCCATCTCCAATAAATACTTCATGGAATGATGACTATGTATAATGTATATCAACAACAAAAACTTCATGGAATAATGACTGTGTAGAATATACATCAAGTACAAAAACTTCATGGAATAATATCTATGTACTGTATGATGTCCATCTCCAATAAATACCTCGTGGAATAATGACTATGAATAATATACATCAAGTACAAAAATTTCATGGAATAATATCTATGTATAAAGTCCATCTCCAATAAATACTTCATGGAATAATGACTATGTAATATGTACATCAACTACAACAACTTCATGGAATAATATCTGTATAATGTCCATCTCCAATAAATACTTCATGGAATAATGACTATGTATAATGTACATCAACCACAAAACTTCATGGAATCAGTAGCGCACTATTTATAAAACTGTCGCTTTTCTCTCTCTTCCTGGAGGGAACTAGAAAGTGTACTAAAAACAAAATGTATTAACTGTTGTAATCTATCATTTGACAATGAGCTGATTTTATTTGGTGTGGCTGAAAATATTAAATCTGATGAAGTCCTAGATTTCATTATTCTGTTTGGCAAGGTTTTTTATATATAAAAAAGTAGAATCAATAAAACTGTTCCAAGCATTCACATGTTTTTAAGAGAACTAAACACAAAGTTTAAAATTGATATGCATGCAGCTTATTTGAATATGACTTACCATGTTTTCCAGAGAAGATGGCTCCCATACATGGGCTTAATTGAAGCATGAAAAGAACCCTAGAGGGAAGTGAAAAGCAGGTAAAAGTAGATAAAACAGACACGCAGTCTCCACAGACAAAAAAAAAAGTTGTAAACAAGGAATAACTGTACGAACTACTTAATACAGGTTTTGATATCACTTGTTATAATATGTGGCTTGTGGAATACGTACACATCCAAGGCATATCTATCTAATCTGGATTTTTGCTGTTTGTTCTTTTTTCCATGCTGCACATCCAAGAGTCTCTTGCTCTGATTGAGTCTGCATCAGTGCAGACATGTATGCTTATCAATGTATGTATGTATGTATGTATGTATGTATGTATGTATGTATGTATGTATGTATGTATGTATGTATGTATGTATGTATGTATGTATGTGTGTGTGTGTATGTATGTATGTATGCTATATGTATGTATGTATGTATGTATGTATGTATGTATGTATGAATGTATGACTGTATGGATCTATGCATGTACGTATGTACGTAAGTATGTATGTATGTAATATAACATTTTGGATGTAAAGTTTATTATTGTTATTAGAATGATATGCTTGTATGTTTGGTAGACTTTCTGTTTGTTTCTGTATTTCCCTCAGTGACCATGTTTCTATACACAATTATGTATGATTCAGAAAGGGGATGTTGGCAATGATGATACTGGTCTCCTCTTTGCTCTAGATAATGAGTTTTTGGGGATACGAGTTTTTTGTTTTGTTGTGTTTTTTTGTTTTTTTGTTGTTGTTTTTGTTGTTGCTCTTGACGGTTTGTGTCCTTGTGTGCGGGGATTTTTTTTTCCTGGTTTTGGTATTTTGTAATATATTTGAAAAAAATAACAAAACATTAAAAAAAAAAAAACCTTCATGGAATAATATCTGTATAATGTCCATCTCCAATAAATACTTCATGGAATAATGACTATGTAAAATGTACATCAACTACAAAAACTTCATGGAATAATATCTATGTATAATGTCCATCCCCAATAAATAGTTGTAATAATGACCATGAATAATGTACATCAACTACAAAAAACTTCATAGAATAATATCTATGTATAATGTCCATCTCCAATAAATACTTCATGGAATAATGACTATGTATAATGTACATCAACTACAAAAACTTCATGGAATAATAATATCTGTATAATGTCCATCTCCAATAAATGCTTCATGGAATAATGACTATGTATAATGTACATCAACTACAAAACTTCATGGAATAATATCTATGTATAATGTCCATCTCCAATAAATACTTCATGGAATAATGACTATGTATAACGTATATCAACTACAAAAACTTCATGGAATAATGACTGTGTAGAATATACATCAAGTACAAAAACTTCATGGAATAATATCTGTATAATGTCCATCTCCAATAAATACTTCATGGAATAATGACTATGTAATATGTACATCAACTACAAAAACTACATGGAATAATATCTGTATAATGTCCATCTCCAATAAATACTTCATGAAATAATGACTATGTATAATGTGCATCAACTACAAAAACTTCATGGAATAATATCTGTATAATGTCCATCTCCAATAAATACTTCATGAAATAATGACTATGTATAATGTGCATCAACTACAAAAACTTCATGGAATAATATCTGTATAATGTCCATCTCCAATAAATACTTCATGAAATAATGACTATGTATAATGTGCATCAACTACAAAAACTTCATGGAATAATATCTGTATAATGTCCATCTCCAATAAATACTTCATGAAATAATGACTATGTATAATGTGCATCAACTACAAAAACTTCATGGAATAATATCTGTATAATGTCCATCTCCAATAAATACTTCATGAAATAATGACTATGTATAATGTGCATCAACTACAAAAACTTCATGGAATAATATCTATGTATAATGTCCATCTCCAAAAAATGATGATGATGGAGTCTCCCGTCGGATCACCGGATGAGTAGGCAGGCAGGCTTATCTGTCAGAATGTATCCTCATATGGGAGAAGAGGCCGATTCTGGATGCACAGCACTTCCCACAGGTGTTGCAAGGGAAAACGTCTCCAGAAGTTGAGCCCTGCTTCCTTCGCTCACGCTTCTCCTAATGGCCAGCGTTCTCTTGTTTTCAAACGTCTTTATGCCACTGGAGCACAGCATCCTCCAGCGAGAACGATCAAGGGCATCAGTTTCCCAGGTAGCGATGTCTATGTCAAAGGCTTTAAGGTTTGTCTTCAAGGTGTCCTTGAAGCGCTTGTAGGGTCTTCCAAGTTTTCGGAGGCCTTCCTTCAGCTGGCCATACAATAGCATCCTTGGGATCCTGCTGTCTGTCATTCGGACAACGTGTCCTGTCCAGCGTAGCTGGTATTTGATCAGTAGGCTTTCGATGCTGGGCAGGCTGCTCTTCTCTAGGACCTGGAGGTTGGAGACCCTGTCTTGCCACTTTATTCCGAGGATCTTTCGTAGGCATCTCTGGTGAAACTGCTCCAATAAATACTTCATGAAATAATGACTATGTATAATGTACATCAACTACAAAAACTGTATGGAATAATAATATCTGCATAATGTCCATCTTCATCTCCAATAAATACTTCATGGAATAATGACTATGTAATATGTACATCAAGTACAAAAACTTTATGGAATAATAATATCTGTATAATGTCCATCTCCATCTCCAATAAATATTTCATGGAATAATGACTATGTAGAATGCACATCAACTACAAATATCTTCATGGAATAATGTCTATCTATAATGTGCCTCCTCTACAAAACTTCACGGAGTGATTTCTATCCCTCAAAACTCAAGAGCAAAACCTCTGTCTCAAACAGAAAATATTCCCCCAGTCGGAATGTGGCTACCTTAACGGTAGACAAACACCAAAAAAAACCCGGTCGCTTTCGCCAAAATCTCATCACTGGTGAACATCTGAACTGAAGAACACAAAACCTCAACAAAACAAAACCAACTGACACATAATAATAATAATAATAATAATAATAATAATAATAATAATAATAATAATAATAATAATGATGATGATGATGATGATGATAATAATAATAATAATAATAAAAAATGTAATTTATATAGCACTGAATCTTGTAAAACAAACAAATCGAAACGCTTGCACTCAAATCATTTACACGCGTGCAACTTTCCTCAAATAACATATTTCAAATTTATGTACACACACATACACAAAAAACACACACACACACACACACACACACACACACACAACACACACACAACACACAACACACACACACACAACACACACACACACACACACACACACACACACACACACACCACACACACACACACACACACAACACACACACACTCTTAGGTGGTGAAGAAGGAGATGAAGGATGCAGTTGAAAAGTAGGAACACATATGAGGGGAAAGTGTCAGGTAGGAAATAAGTGTGTTTTGAGGCTGGATTTGAAGGTATCAAGTAAAGGCTTTTGGCGAAGAGAAAGAGGGAGCTCATTCCAGGTGGATGGACCAGAAACAGAGAAAGAGCGACGGCCAACAGTGGCTTGTTTGAATCTGGGTGTTCGAAAGCACCAAGTATCTGCAGCTGAGCGAAGGGAACGGGATGGAGTAACACACAGAGGAACAAAGGGGACACAAAACAGGAACACACCTTACCTTGTAGTCACCCTCACCACCCCTTCCCTCTTACTTACAGACTTCTTCCAATACCAATCCCCCCCCCCCCTCTACTCCACTCAAAAAAAAAGAAAGCAAAGCAAAACAAAAAAGAAGATCTACTCCTCGGAAAAACGAGCACAGTTCCTTTCCCCACAACCTCCTGCATGGTACACTCCTCTTGTCCTCTTTCCACTCACCAACCCCACCTCCCCACCACCACATCATATCTTGCCCCCCCCCCCCCCCCCCCCCCTCCTTCCTCCCAATATATCTGTTGCCAGACATGGCCTCGACAGGGAAAAAAAAAGACTTTTGTCGAAAGAAGAATAAGTGTACCTATGTATTTAGAGGTATTGCAACCCCCACCCCCACCCCCCACCCCCACCCTCCATTCCTTTCACTTTTTGTACCTCTTCCATTTCATCATCCCTATTTATTATACACGCACGCACGCGCGCGCGCGCGCGCACGCACACACACACACACACACACACACACACACACACACACACACACACACACACACACAACACACACACAGGGGAACGGATAGCCTGGTGGTTAGCGTGATGCTCCCGTGATCTGCTGACCCGGGTTCGATTCCCGTTCAAGAGGATTTTTCCTCTGAAGTTAACATCAGTGCCGACTCCACTCTCCCCAAGAGTCCTTCGGATGAGACTCTAAACCGAGGCCCCGTGTGCGAACGCACGCAGAACATCTTGTGCTCACGTTAAACCCGCTCCGCTTTTCGGAAGAGTAGGCCATTGTGTGCCGGTGGGAACGGATGACAAAACTGACAAAACTGCATACACACGGGTCTGGATGGGGAAAAAAGGACACAAGTGCTTATTCCATTATCCTCGAAATAAATTTAAAAAATAAAGTAAATAATAAATAAACACAGAGTTTAACATAATTCCACCTTCCTTCATTTTTCTATTCTATAGGAAAAAAGGTTTTGCAAAAACCAACAACACACAAACAAACAAACAACAACAATATAAAAAAATCCATCCCCTTTATTCGTCTACGGAAGAACAAATACACTCAGTCACCTTCAGCACCCTCCCCTCCCCCACACCCTTCACCCTCCTTCCTACCTGCTCTGCTCCTCCCTCCCTACAACCCCCTACCCCCACCCCCCACCCATCCCACCCTCCACCCCCACCCACCTCACCCTAGTCCCTCTTCCAAGAACTTTACCTTCATTTTCTCGAACAATTCAGTGAAGTGAAGTGCAGCAGACGATTTTTTTTGCAACCCCCCCCCCCCCCCCCCCCCTTCCCCACCCCCACCCCAAAAGAAAACCAGACATCACATGGACTTCCCTACTGTCACTTCCGGTCTCTTTCTCTTCAAGGTCACCTGCATCTAAATTTAGCAACAACGAAATGAAGGGTAGCAACTCAGACACCTGTCTGTCGTGCATGTGAAAGAGAAAGAAATAACGGAGATGTTTGTTTTATTTACTTCTTGATTTATTCTTTTTATTTCGAGGGTGATGGAGTAAAGCGCTCATGTGCTTGAGAGAGAGAGAGAGAGAGAGAGAGAGAGAGAGAGAGAGAGAGAGAGAGAGAGAGAGAGAGAGAAGAAGAGAGAAGAAGAGAGAGAGAGAGAAGAGAGACAACAGACAGACAGACAGAGACAGACAGAGAGTCAGACAGACAGAGACACACACAGACAAGACAAGCAGACAGACAGACAGAAGCAGAGACAGACAAAGAGACAGAGAGATCTCGAATTTTCCATCTTTAAAATTTCTAAGA
>CM054164.1:32545334-32562834 GCA_028751875.1 Rapana venosa
GATAAACTATAGATACAAAAAGTAAAACAAACTCATATCAGTTGGAGATGCAACTGACAGATTGCCACAAAAGATGGACCCCATATATAATTCTGATTAAGAATGAATTGTTGGAAAAGGTATTGGTTTTTGACAAAATAATAAGTGGACAAAGCGTAAAATTGTGTTTATTTTTCTTTGAACTGCATAGATAATGATCTGATTGATTGATTATATATATATATATATATATATATGTATTTATGTATTTATCTATATCTATATATATATATATTTATATATATTATATATCATCAATCAGTGTGTGTTGTGTGCGCGCGCACGTGCGTGTGTATGTGTGTGTTGTGTGTGTGTGTGTGCGCGCGCGCGCGAGCGTGCGTGCGTGTGCATGCATATGTGTATTACATATATTTAATTGAATTATGCTTTTCATTATTTTTCTCTGTTTTAAAAAGTATTTCTGTTGTTATAAACACCTTGGGCTTTTTATTAATGTTTTTTTATGAAAACTATTATAATTATGAATAGGCTTCTCCTAATTGACATGTCTTCACGAACTTTGAATGAATTTCAGTTAATCAAAACACTTCGCCGTTTCTGTCGCATGGTAACTCTTATGAACATAATTTGTTTCCATATATAATGAGCTATACGATTATGATCCATCTATGGTAAAAGTTGTTTCAATCTTTCTGTTCCCCGAAGTCGGAATGCGGCTACCTTACGGTTGCCAACAGTAAATCTCGCCATCGATGAACCTCAGCGCTCTAGCCGAGGAACGTAAAAATACTTTCTATGGAACTTTATAATAATTATACTGATTTAGCATCCTTGCCTGCATTATCACATTATAATTATGACTGTATCATCAGCAAAGAGTTGACAATGCAAAGAAACTCGACAATTATAAAAGATCATTGAAATATCGAAAACAATATTCGGCCCAGAATGAATCCTAGAAAGGCACCGTGTGTGATGGGCATTAAAGAGGACACTTTAAGAGTCTTGATAAACTGTTTGCCTTTTATTAGTAAGGAAAGAAGCTACGCCTGTGGGAGATTGATGCCTAAGCAATAGATCCTAAATTTCCTTAAGAGAAGATTGTGATCAATGGTGTCAAAGGCTTTGGTAAAGTCCACACAAGGACTGTTCCTGTTAAAAAGATCACTGTTTATACTCAAGTGCCACTGTTCTAAAAAAGGTTGCTGAGAGCTTTATGACACGAAGGATTTTTTTCTTCTTCTGTAAATCCGCTCTGGTTTTGGGTGGCACCAGTTGTGTAATGTTAAGTGTGATAGAAGAGTGAGCTTGAGATGCTTTGTGGGGGTGTGGGTAAGGCAGGCAGAATGGACTTACGCCTGTAGTTAGAAGGGCCAGGGTTCTTTTGGTCGTTTTGTTGGGGTGGTTTTTTCTTTTGTTCTTCGGGTACAGCTCAAAGGTTCACCAATGGTAGGAGTTTTCGTAAACGACCGTTTGTACTGACCATTAAGGCAGCCGGATTCCGACTTCAGGGATGATGTCTAAACACGACATCAGACAGACAGCCAGGTTAACAGACAGACAGACAGACAGGCAGGCAGACAGGTTAACAGACATGCAGACAGACAGACAGACAGAAGACAGACAGGCAGACAGACAGACAGGCAGACAGACAGACAGACAGACAGACAGGTTAACAGACAAGCAGACAGGCAGACAGGCAGACAGACAGGTAGGTTAACAGACAGGCAGACAGACAGGCAGGCAGACAGACAGAAGACAGACAGTCAGGTTAACAGACAGACAGACAGCCAGGTTAACAGACAGACAGACAGACAGGCAGGCAGACAGACAGACAGACAGACAGACAGGCAGACAGACAGCCAGGTTAACAGACAGACAGACAGGCAGGCAGACAGACAGACAGACAGCCAGGTTAACAGACAGACAGACAGACAGGCAGACAGACAGACAGACAGCCAGCTAGGTTAACAGACAGACAGACAGGCAGGCAGACAGACAGACAGACAGACAGTCAGGTTAACAGACAGACAGGCAGACAGACAGACAGACAGACAGACAGGTTAACAGACAAGCAGACAGGCAGACAGACAGGTAGGTTAACAGACAGGCAGACAGACAGGTTAAAAGACAGGCAGACAGGCAGACAGACAGACAGAAGACAGACAGATAGACAGGCAGACAGAGAGAAACACACACACACACACACACACACACACACACACACACACACACAGTCACACAGACTGACCTGGATATTGTTGACACGGGCAGGGGAGACGGGAACGAGTGACGTCACAGTCTCCAGCAGTGAACGGCGGAAGGCCTTCTGATTGGTGGATACTGCCATCAGCTGCTCTGACGTCACTGCCACACATCCAACCACAATCAACTCAACTCAAATCATCCAAACCAAAGTTCTTAACGGGTGTCACAACCGAGTGGTTAAAACCGTTCGACTTCAATCCTATGGGTCCATGAAGTCGTGGGTTCGAATCTCGGCTGCGTCTGGTTGGGGATTTTTTTTTTTAATCTCCCAGGTCAACTTCAAGACCAGACCTGCCAGTGCCTTCATTTCCATTGTGTAGATCCACACGCAGAAGATCAAAATATGCACGTTTAAGATCCCGTCATTCATGGCAGCGTTCGGTGGGTTATGGAAACACGAACATACCCAGCATACATCCCTGAAGTCGGAATGCGGCTACCTTCATGGTGGGCAAAATCCGGTCGCAAACGCAACATTTTACCTTTGGTAAGCCCTGGGATTCTAGCCGAGGAACGGGGGGAAAAAATGACATCGTTTGTTTAACAAAAATACACATAATACAATATCTCCACTTATCATCATCGCCAACAACAATAAAGAGAATGTGACATTTAAAAAACCCCAATACACAAAAGTGTTAAACAATATTTGACAACAATAAAAAAAAAAATCCGCCAAATAAATACTAGTGAGACTTTTTTCTTTTGTGGTGGGGGGGGGGGGGGGGGGGGGGGGGGGGGGTTAAACAGTTTTCATAACGAAAAAGACCAAGAAGGCAGAAAACAGATGAGAAGGGGGGTGGGGGGGGGAGGGGTTGCAGGCAAAAAAAGAAAAATGAGGCAGAAACAAAGAGAGGGATAGAAAAGAGAGAATTTCTAGCATACAATTTCCACAGAAGGTGGGGATGCTACTCATACTGACAGAACCACCCCCCCCCCCCCCCCCCCCCCCCGGCATCCCCACGAAGGAAATTCATTGAGATCAGGAACCAGGTTCACCAACAAGAGGGGGAAAAAAAAACAACAAGGAAAATGAAGATGTTCAGAGAGAGAATGAGAGGGAGAGGGGAGACAGAGGAAGAGAGAAAGAGACAGACAGACAGAGAGAGACAAATACAGAGAGGGAGAGAGAGACAGACAGTCAGAGACAGAGAGAGGAGGCAGAGAAAGAGAGAAAGAGACAGACAGATAGACAGACAGACAGTGACAAATACACAGAGACAGACAGACAGAGACAGACAGGACAGATGGACAGACAGAGAGAGAGAAAGACAGACAGAGACACACAGAGAGCGATAATGTTTTGAGAGAAACAGCGGAATAGAGATACACAGATATACAACGATTCAGACATACAGACAGGCATACAGGCAGGCAGGCAGACAGACAGATGGACGGACGGACAGACAGACAGGCATACAGGCAGGTAGAAAGACAAAGCCACACACCAGGGAAAAAGAATTGCAACAGCCGGAACTGCCCTGTGTCTTCGTAACAGGAAGTGACGTCATACTCCCAGATTTCCGGGTCGGCGACCCGGAAGTTGTACACATTACGGATTTCATGTTCCTGTGGCATGCACGTGTCACACACACACACACACACACACACACACACACACACACACACACACACACACACACACACACACAAATATATATATATATACACACACCACACACCACCACCACCAACAACATCAAACACACACTCACACACACACACACGGGGACACATACACACTCACTCACGTACACACACACCAATACGGGGACACACACACACACACTCATTCACACACACACACACACACACACACACACACACACACACACACACACACACGGACACACACACACGATTCACACACACACACACACACACGTACAACACACACACGATACGGTACACACACCACACACTACAAACACACACACACACACACACACAAACACACACACACAACACACACACACACACACACAACACATACACACACACACACACTCATTCACATACACACACACACGCACATACATTTCTGTTATTATTAGATTCACCTAGATGTGATAGTAACATAAATGAAATAAACATGGGGTCGGAAAGGTTTGAACAAAACAAAACAAAGAAAACACACACAAGATTTAAATGACTTCATAAAAGAATAAACAGCACGCGCACACACACGACACAGACAACACAGACAGACAGCAGCAGACGACAGACAGACAGACAGACAGACACACACACACACACACACAAACACACACACACACACACACACACACACACACAAACACACACACACACACACACACACGCACACACACACACATCCTTCGGATGAGACTATAAACCGAAGTCACACATGTTAAAACCCGTACCGCATTTTGGAAGAGTCGGTAATTGTGTGCTGGTTGGGAATGGATGACACAATTAACAAAACTGCATATACTCGGGGACTGGATGTATAAAAAAGCACATTATCCACGAAATATAAGAAGAAGAAGGGGGGGAAGGGGAGGAAGAAAATCTATAAGCGTTAGTCTTTTTGTTCATTAGTTAAATAATTCTGTAAATGTCATGTTTAAAAGTGCTTAGAACTCTCATACGAATGATTAGGCGCACGAAATATCCAAACTTACTGAGGGAGGGGTGGGCTATGGGTATGGGTGTTTCTGCAAGATACAGCGCTACATAAATTCCATTTTTATTGTCATTATTATTATTACTGTTATGGGTGTATCGGTATCTTCCCTCTCCACTGTATTTCAACTGCAATTATCATAAACATTGTGTTTTACACTATTCTCTCTTCTTCTCTTCTCTGTCTTCCTTTACTACGTGGGATGCCCGACGCCCCCCCCCCCCCCCTTCCCCTCCCCCACCAACACCACCACCACTAGACCATGTGTCGGGGTCTGGGTGCTAGTCTTTCGGATGAGACTATAAACCGAGATCCTGGGTGCAAAACTTATTTAGCGCACATAAAAGCGCCCGAAACTTTTTCCCCAATCCACTAAACCGTGACTGCTGGTCTGGGTGCTAGTCTTTATGATGAGTCGATAAACCGAGGCTCCGTGTGCAAACACGCATTTAGAGCACGTTAAAGAACCCAAGACACAACACCCTAGCAAAAACCATCCTGCAGGGAACAGCTGAAGGCAAGAGAAGAAGAGGCCGCCAAAAGAAATCATGGGTTGACAACATCAAAGAATGGACCGCCCAACCCCTGCAACACCTTCTACTAGCCACACAAGATCGTGAAGCATGGAAAAAGATCTCTGTTACGTCTTCTCTCATGTCCCCCCTACGTCCTTTGAGACATGGGACTGAGTGAGTGAGTGAAAGAACCCACAGCAACAAGAGAGTTTGTCCCTGGCGAAATTCTGTAGAAAAGAGCTACTCTGTTAGGAAACAAATACAGTTGCAGACACAGAGAGAAGAAAAAAATGGGTGACGCTGCTCTTGTGGCGACACGCTCTCCCTGGGGAGAGAGAGCAGCCTGTATTTCACGCAGATAAATCTGCCGTGACTTAAAGTGGTATACAAATACAAATGTGTAGTGTCTGGTCTTTTCCTATACTTGTCACTCTGCAGGAGGTCTGCCCGCTGGCCTCAACCCACACCATTCCAACTTCAGAGCAGCTCATTATTTAGAGGATGCATGCTGGGTATGGTCGTGTTTCCATTACACACCGAACGCTGACACAAATGACGGGACCTATAACTAACATATCCGATCCTATTCATATGAAAGGAAGAAACGCAATGGCAAGTCTGCATTTGAAGTTGAGCTGGAAGATCACAACAACAACAAAAATCCCCAACCCTTAATTCCCCAGATGCCGCTGCCAAAATTCGAACCCTTGACTTCATGGCCCGCCAGGATTGAAGACAAACGGTCTTCACCACTCGGCTATACAGCGTCCATCGTTTCATGTCATTCATCTTAACTGTAATGATCGTAAACGTCGTTTCCAACTCTTCCAATGTCACTGCAGTAATCATATCCATGGTGCCGTCTAGGTCTCTTCGCGTCTAAAGACCTTTTCCTAAATATCTTCTGCTCGAATTTAATGTCCCAGGAAACCGTACAGTTAAAGCTTGTAACTGCCTGTAATTTGAGCAGTAACTTTTAATAGGTAAAACTGGAATTAATCGTTCAAACACTAATTCGACCGTTTCGTTCCCATTTCGCTTCTCTCTGCTCTACTTGAAGGTAAGTCGTTCATGGCTTGTGTCTGGAAAATGTAAATCATTGTTTCTGTTTCGACTGTACTGTACTCTACTTTAAGGCAGTCATTCATAACTTCTGTCTGGAAATTAAAATCGCAAGAGAAGTCTTTCGCCATACTCTTGGAAGAAAAGTATACTGCTACATACAATGGACTATATCATTACCACGTTAATTTTTCACGGTTTTTATTTTCTTTTTGTTGTTATTGGGTTTTTTGTTGTCCTCTAACCTCCGAGTCGGTACATTTATTTCTGTGATTTGTGATGGCTGGTTTAATATCCATGTCATCTTATTTTATGGACCTGTTTTGACTCTGAGAGCTTGTAGGCGTTGTTGAAGTGACAGCAACAGATATTCATTCAATAAGTTTTCTTCAAGCTCCCTGGGTTGTTTTTTTTGTCACGGGGGACGGGATAGCCTAGTGGTTAGAACATTGCGCTCGCAATCTGACGACCCCGGTTCCATTCCCGTTCAAGGGGATACTTTCCCACGGACTTAACATCAGTGCAGACTCCACTCTCCCCCAAAAGTCCTTGGGATGAGACTATAAACCGTCTCGTGTGCGAACGCACGCAGTACATCTTGCGCACACGTTAAATCCTGTTCCGCTTTTCGTCAGAGTAGGCCATTGTGTGCCGGTGGGAACAGATGACAGAATTAGCAAAACCGCATACACACGGGGACTGGATGTAAAAAAAAGCACATAAGTGCTTATTCCATTATCCTCGATATAAAAGAATAAATAAATAAAGTAAATTAAATATCATTCTGATATCCATTCATTTATCTTCTTCTTCTTCGAATGATCAGACAGCAACTGTTGTTGTCTGTCATATGAGTGAAAATGCGTTACACTGCAGTTAAGCGCCTGACAAGTCAGGCCCAGTGAATCCAACTTAGGTGTGATACCCATTCATTTAAGATGATATTATTTGGTTTGAATTGTTGACTTGCTGAGCGGACTTCAAGTTTGTTTTCGCGTTTTCTTGATATTTTTGCATCTTGACACAGTACGGTGTGTATCTACATATTCATGTTGATTACTAGTTTAACGTGCATTTTTAAAAAATCTCCTGTTGCCGTGGGTTCGTAAACGTGCGCTAAATAATTTTACGTAACACACGGGACCTCGGTTTATCGTCTCATCCAAAAGACTAGCACCCAGACCACCACTTACGGTCTAATGGAGGGGAGAGAAGTTTTGGGACCAATCGGGGATCAAACCACCACACACTTCTGATCCGGACTTTTCGCTTTCTAAGCAGGTACATTACCTCTAGACCTCTGATCCACAAAATACCACACAGGGCAAAATAAATACAACACACTACAATGTAGTACAAATATTAACACTCTACAATGTAGTACAAATATTAACACTCTACAATGTAGTACAAATATTAACACTCTACAATGTAGTACAAATATTAACATATTACAATGTAGTACAAAATACAACACACTACAATATAGTACAAAATACAACACACTACAATGTAGTACAAATATGAATACACTACAATGTAGTACAAATATTAACATACTACAATGTAGTACAAATATGAACACACTACAATGTAGTACAAATACAACACACTACAATGTAGTACAAATATCAACACACTACAATGTAGTACAAATATTAACACACTAAAATGTAGTAAACTATTAACACACTACAATGTAGTACAAATATTAACATACTACAATGTAGTACAAATATGAACACACTACAATGTAGTACAAATACAACACACTACAATGTAGTACAAATATCAACACACTACAATGTAGTACAAATACAACACACTACAATGCAGTACAAATATTAACACACTACAATGTAGTACACATATTAACACACTACAATGTAGTACAAATATGAGCACACTACAATGTAGTACAAATATGAGCACACTACAATGTAGTACAAATATCAACACACTACAATGTAGTACAAATATTGACACACTACAATGTAGTACAAATATTAACACACTACAATGTAGTAGTACAAATATTGACACACTACAATGTAGTACAAATATTAACACACTACAATGTAGTACAAATATTGACACACTACAATGTAGTACAAATATCAACACACTACAATGTAGTACAAATATTGACACACTACAATGTAGTACAAATATTGACACACTACAATGTAGTACAAATATTAACACACTACAATGTAGTACAAATATTAACACACTACAATGTAGTACAAATATGACACACTACAATGTAGTACAAATATCAACACACTACAATGTAGTACAAATATTAACACACTACAATGTAGTACAAATATTAACACACTACAATGTAGTAGTACAAATATTAACACACTACAATGTAGTACAAATATTAACACACTACAATGTAGTACAAATATTGACACACTACAATGTAGTACAAATATCAACACACTACAATGTAGTACAAATATTGACACACTACAATGTAGTACAAATATTGACACACTACAATGTAGTACAAATATTACTCACTACAATGTAGTACAAATATTAAACACTTGCAATGTAGTACACAAATATGACAACTACAATGTAGTACAAATATTAACACACTACAATGTAGTACAAATATTAACACACTACAATGTAGTACAAATATTAACGCACTACAATGTAGTACAAATGCAACATACTACAATGTAGTACAAATATCAACAAACTACAATGTAGTACAAATATTAACACACTACAATGTAGTACAAATATTAACACACTATAATGTAGTACAAATATTAACACACACAATGTCACTAATATTAACACCTACATGTAGTACAAATATTAAACCTACAATGTAGTACAAATTTAACACACTCAATGTAGTACAAATACAACACACTACAATGTAGTACAAATATCAACACACTACAGTTGTTACAAATATTAACCATACAATGTAGTACAAATTATTACACCTACAATGCAGTACAATATTAACACCTACAATCAGTACAATACTAACACACTACATGTACAAATAACTTAACAACTTACATATGTATGTACAAATATCAACACATTACAATGTAGTACAAATATTAACACACTGCATTTTGCATGGAATAGCTATGTTACATTACTCACTACCCCACCACTAACACCTATCCCACTCATTCACGTACCATCCCACTCCACAAATACACACTCCATGAGTCACCCACCCATCCACCACATACAGTACAATTTAACTACTGCACTACACATTACGTACACGTACTACACTACTCTACACTACCTACATGAACAACTACACTCACTACTCACATCACATACACTACCTACACTACTTACAATGCATACACTACACTACACTACTACGTACATCACACACTACATTATACTATTATACCCTACGAGTCACTACACATACACCATGCTAGCTACACACTACTAGTACACTACACTACACTACATGTACACACTACAAACTAAAGATACATTACACTACACTACGTAGTACATACATCTACACTGCACTACATGAGACACTGTCACTACACCCAACACTACACTAACTTCGACACACACACACACTACACTAGTAGTACTTACACGCACACATACGCACACACCTGTATACAAATACACACCTACAAGCGTACATACTACTACATTAACATACTTACACACCATAACGACACACTACTACACACCACTAAACACCATAGCACAACCACAGTGCAACAACCCATCATCACCACCAACTGGTTCCTACCATACTCCACCATTAACCCACACACAGAACTGACACTACATGACTTACTAAATAACACTACTGACATAACACATAACCCTTACCACCCACACACTCACAACCTAACCATAATACTACACACACACACATGCTATACACATATTAACACACTACTAATGTAGTACAAATGATACAACCACATCCACATGTCCACGTCACAAACTTATCCAACACACACACAACAACAACACATTACACACACACACACCATCAACACTAACACACAATACTAACACTACACAAAACACACTAACAAATTTACACAAATACAACACACACTAACAAATGTACAACACACTATAACACACTACACATGTAACACAAATACACCCACACACAACAATCTACACACATATACACACACACCATTCAAGATAATTCATATGAGAACCACATAATGTACCGCCTAACTAACACTTACACATACAATTAACCACACCAACACACTACAATAGAAAATATAACACATTAGAAAACTATACACACTACAAAAATTAACATCACTCATTGTACAACAATAATCACACTACAATGTAGTACAAATACTCCCCACCACAACTACAATGATACAAACATAACACACTACAAAACGGCAACAAGCCAGCCGTTCCGAACAAACTTCATTTGAAAACTGAGAAGGCCACTCTCACTGGACAAGTCAATACCTCCCCTGCCCCCCCGACACACACACACACACACACACACACACACACACACACACACACACACACACACACACACACAGAGGAAAAGCATTCCATTCCAGAATGGTCAGAATCACTTTTGAACAGCTGTGCCATCAACTGGACATGTAAAAGAACCCACGACAATAAGTGAGCTGTTCCCAGCAAATGAATTTTCGGGCGTGGTGGAGTGGATGGAGTGGAGTGGAGTGGGGGGGGGGTGAGAGTGGGGGGTGGGGGTTAAGGAAGCTGTCTCATAGGGGGGGGAAATGAGATACACCCGCGAACAAGAAAAAAAATGGATACGGTCAGAACATTTTTTTGTTAACAGGGCGTGTTATCAAATGGTCGTGTAAAAGAACCCACAGCAACAAATGAGCACCCCCACCCCCCACCCCACGCACACACCCCCATAACAAAATTCTTGAGAATTTTTTTTAAGCCACCTTTACAGGGAAAACAAATACACCTGCAGAGAAGAATAAAATTAATACGGTCAGATTTTATTTTAAACATGGGTGTTGCCAAATGGACATGTAAAAGAGCCCATGGTAATGAGAAAGCTGTCCCTAGCAAAATTCTATCTTTCCACCCACCCACCCCTGAAAAACAAAAACAAACAGGTGTACTATCAGTTAGACATGTAAAAGAACCCACGCCAATGAGAAAGCTGTCCCTAGCAAAATTCTATCTTAGTAGGGCGCTGATCATGGCTTCCCCTCCAGCTTGAACCAACTCAGCTGGAATGTTGTCAGCCCCTACTGACTCTCCCTTTTTCAGCGATCTGACTGCTGTTTCCACTTCTTCTCGGAGGATAGGGTGACTGTCTGTGTCTTTGCTTGCTGGTACATTAAGGACATCTGGATCTCCTGCGGTTCTATAGTTATACAGGTCGGAGCAGTATTCTGTCCATCTGTTCAGAATATCCTGGTCGTCAGTGAGACACTTCCCATTTTTGTCTTGGATTGTTAAACCTTTTCCCTGTTTTGTGCTAGTCAGGTCTTTCACCAGCTGATATGCTTTCTTGCTATTGTTTTTCTTGATGTTCTCTTCAATGTCTTGGCACTGTTCACCGATCCATTTCTCTTTTGCCTCCGTCATGGACTTCCTGATTCTTTTGTTGACTGCCCTATATTGTTCTGCTCTTTCTTTTGTTTCATTTTTCTTTTCTTCAACTCTCTACGCTTGTCGCATAGTTGTAGGATGTTAGGTGTGACCCATGGTTTTTTGACTGGTCGGTGTTTGCCAAGAAGCTCGCTTGCTGTTTCAGTCACTGCTGTATTGAAACTATTCGTCAGTGTATCTATGTCTGAGTCTATCACAGTGAGTGCTGCAAACTTTCCACCTATCCTTGCTTGAAAAATTTCTAATACCTCTGGGTCCTTCAGCTTCTAGGGGTCAAATTTGATCCTGATGTTGTTCCGCTTGTGGATTTTCTTTAGACGTAGTCGGAAAGTCATAATCACAAGATCATGATCACTCCCTATGTCTGCTCCTGGAAAACTTCGTGTCTGTGCGATGTTAACGCTAGACTGAAACTGTCTTTTCACCATGATGTAATCTATTTGGTTGTGGTGCTCTCCATTTGGGCTATGCCATGGACACACCATGGTCACAGTCACTCATCATCACCCTCCCCAAGAAAGGAAATCTACAACAATGCCATAATTACCGCACAATCGGCCTCATATGCCACCCAAGCAAGGTCATGCTGCAGATAATATTGAATAGACTGAAGCCACAAGCAGAGACCATCATTGCTGAGGAACAAGCAGGTTTCAGAGCAGGGCGTAGCACAACCGAACAGATATTCAACCTCAGAATACTATGTGAGCGGTACCTTCAACATCAACAAGACCTTTACCACGTATTTATCGATTTTAAGAAGGCAGTTGACAGGGTGTTGCATGCAGCTTTGTGGGCAACCATGAATTTGTACAGCATCAATGCAAACCTGATCAGAGTCATCAAACAGCTGTACAGCGAGGCCACCAGTGCAGTGTACTACAACAACAACATTGGAGAATGGTTTCGAACAACAGTTGGAGTAAGGCAGGGCTGTCTACTCTCACCCACTCTTTTCAACATCTTCCTTGAGAGAATCATGGCTGATGCACTGGAACATCATGAAGGATCAGTCAGCATTGGTGGCAGAACGATCACAAACCTCCGCTTCGCAGATGACATTGATGGAATAGCAGGATCAGAAAAAGAACTTGCCAGCCTAACAGAACACTTGAATAAGGCCTCCAAAACATACGGCATGGAAATCAGTGCAGAGAAGACCAAACTGATGACTAATAACACCAACGGCATTAGCACTGATATCAGGGTTAATGACCAGAAGCTGGAAACAGTTCAAAGCTTCAAGTACCTGGGAGCCATTGTATCAGACCAGGGATCCAAGCCAGAAGTAGTATGCAGGACTGCACAGACAATAACAGCTTTGTCAAAACTAAACACCATCTGGAGAGATAAAAATATCTCACTTATCTCCAAGATCAGACTAATGCTCTCCCTTGTCATATCCATATTTCTGTATGCCTGTGAATCATGGACCCTGCCTGCAGATTTGGAGAGAAGAGTACAGGCGGTGGAGATGAGATGCTTTCGGAGACTCCGTGGCATCTCCTACAAAGACCACATAAGCAACGAAAGCGTGCATAACAGAATCCAGCAAACCATTGGACCCTATGAGAACCTTCTAACGATCGTGAAAAAACGTAAACTTAAATGGTATGGGCATGTCACAAGATCCAAAGGACTTGCAAAGACAGTTTTACAAGGCACTGTCCAGGGAGGAAGAAGAAGAGGCAGACCAAGGAAGAGCTGGGAGGATAACATCAGCGAATGGACAGGCCTAGAACTCAACGAAACCCTGAGAAAGGCAGAACAGAGAGAGGAATGGAGGGAACTGGTTGTTGAGTCTTTGAGGGTGCCCCCACGGTCGTCAGACTACGGGACAGATAGATAGAGATAGATAGTTGTTGTTGCTGTCTTCAATTTAACGTCTGTTCACTCTCAGTGATATCGGACGAATGTGTGTGTGTGTGTGTGTGTGTGTGTGTGGTGTGTGTGTGTGTTGTGTGTGTGTGTGTGTGTGTGTGTTGTTGTTGTTGTTGTTGTTGTTGTTGTTGTTGTTTTTGTTTGTTGTTGTTGTTGTCTTCAATTTAACGTCTGTTCACTCTCAAGGATATATCAGAGGAATTTGTGTGTGTGTGTGTGTGTGTGTGTGTGTGTGTGTGTGTGTGTGTGTGTGTTGTTGTTGTTGTTGTTGTTGTTGTTGTTTTGTTTTTTGTTGTTGTTGTTGTCTTCACTTTAACGTCTGTTCACTCTCAGTGATATTAGACGAATGGTTTGTGTGTGTGTGTGTGTGTTGTGTGTGTGTGTGTGTGTGTGTGTGTGTCGTTGATTCTATTTATTTATGTATTTAGCTATCTATTTGTTCATCTATTCATGCATCTATTTATTTATTTACTTATCTGTCGATCTCTCTTTTTATTTTGTTCATCCATATATATATAAAAGTGTCCCATAACCTATAAGGTTGTAGGGGAGCGAGGTGTCAGAGACTTCACTTCTCTAGGGGCCAGCATATTGAGGGCGGTGCCCATCTCCTCTCCCTCGCTGCTTTACCTTCCCTGACCCTAAAGAGGCAGGTACCCATTTACAGCTGGGTAAACTGGGGGACTGTACTGAAGCCAAGGCATGCAAACGGTCACCCATCCAAGTGGTAACCACGCTCGATGCTGCTTAACTTTGGCTGGGGGAAAGCGAGTGCTCTGACCACTGAGCTATCCCGTCCCCATCTCTCTCTCTTCTCTCTCTCTCTCTCTCTCTCTCTCTCTCTCTCTCTCTCTCTCTCTTCTCTCTCTCTCTGTCTCTGTTTATTTTATTTTATATATATATATATAATATATATATATATATCACTATAAAATATATAAACCAAACATTTATATAAAATTAATAATTTCATATAATTATAAGAGGAATGCCAGAGACAACAGAGAGAGAGAGAGAGAGAGAGAGAGAGAGAGAGAGAGAGAGAGAGATAATTGACAAAATATAGTGAGGAAAAACAAGTGCAGGTAACCAGTTACTGCTTCACTCCCATCATAAAAATGATTTTTGTCCAAGAATCGAAAAAAAAATCACTTCAAGATAATCTCCTTCTCTCTCTCTCTCTCTCTCTCTCTCTCTCTTCTCTCTCTCTCTCTCTCTCTCTCTTCTCTCTCTCTCTGTCTCTGGCATTCCTCTTATAATTATATGAAATGTATTAATTTTATATAAATGTTTGGTTTATATATTTTATAGTGATTTATTTTATCATCGTCCAAAAAGCATACAATATTACCATGCCTCTTGGAAATGTACTGAGTTTAAACGATTTGCCTAACTTCGAATTGTTGTACTGATGCTGTTGTTGGCGTGGCTGTTAAAACTGTTTTATATCAGGCTCTTCGGCATTTTGTAACTTAACTTGATATCTTTATTGATAGTATTATATATATATATATATATATTATATATATATATATATATATATATATATATATATATATATATAAGGGTTTTAGCGAGGATGCTTTAACAGAATTTGATATCTGGTTTATTTTGATGTTGATGTAACCTGAAAATGCTCTCTCTCTGTCTCTCTGTCTCTCTCTCTCGCTTGCTTCTTGCTGTCTCCCCTCTATTTTACTTTATCCATATTACCTAATTATAATCAGTGTATCAGTATTCATGTTAATGTTTGATTTGTTTGAGAATTATATGTTTATTAACGTTTTATCGCTTTTCTTAAAAAATATATCTCTTGAAATTAATGCTCAAATCAGTTAGGGATAATGTATTGTTAAATATATTTTTTTTAATTAAAATCATGTTGTCGTTGTTGTAGTAAGATTTTTACCTTTGTTTTGTAGATAGTCCCTAATCAGGACAAGGGCCGGATGAAAAAAAGTATGCGCATGCTTATTCTGTTACCCTTGAAAAATACAGATTCATTCATTCATTCACTCTCTCTCTCTCTCTCTCTCTCTCTCTCTCTCTCTCTCCTCTCTCTCTCTCTCTCTCTCTCTCTCTCTCTCTCTCTCTCTCTCGATGTATCCATACGGCGGGGACTAGATGTAAAAAAAAAAGTACATGAGTGCTTATTCATTATCCTCGAAATAAAAGAATTAGTCATTGTCATTGTCTCTCTCGTTCTCTGATATATATATATATATATATATATATATATATATATAATATATATATATATATATATATATAATATATATATACAAATATATATATATATATATACATATATATATATACTATATATATATATATATAGAATATATAATATATATATATATATATATAATATATATATATATATATATATATTATATATATATATATATATATATATATATATTATGTATATTCGTTTATTTACTTACGTATTTATTCATCAATTCCTTTATTCACCAATCCCTTTACTTGTCGATCTATTGACTTATTCATTCAGTCACACATTAATTTATTTATTTACTTATCATCTATCTATTCCTCTATTAATTCATTCATGTGTGTGTTCATTTATTTACTCGTTTTTATTTACTAATTCGTTTCCTGATTTACTCAGTTACTTAATAAACCTATCCATCCACCTATCTATCCATCTATCCATTTATCTATCCATCTATCTATCCATCCATCCATCCATCTATCTATCTACCTATACATCTGTCTGTCTATCTATCTATCTACCTATCTATCTATCTTCCTATCTATCTGTCTATCTATCTTTCTACCTATCTATCTATCTACCTATCTATCTATCTTCCTATCCATCTATCTCTCTATCTACCTATCTATCTGTCTATCTATCTATCTATCTATCTACCTACCTATCTATCCATCATTTATCTATCCATCTATATATCCATCCATCCATCCGTCTATCTATCTCCCTATATACCTACCTACCTATCTGTCTATCTATCGATTTATTCATTGATTCGTGTGTCTGTTCATTCATTTACCTACCTATTTATTTAATCCTCTATTTATTCAGTCGTGTGTCGATTCATGTTTTGACTTATCTATTTGTTTATCATTACTGTTGTTTTTGTTATAGCAATTATCGTCATCATCATTATCATCATCATCGTCGTCGTCATCGTCATCAACATCATTATGATTATCATTATTATTATTTCTAATATCATTATCATCATCATTATCATTACTATTTTACTATCATTATTAATATTATACTATTCTTATTTTTTATATTACCACTATCATTATTGCTATCATTAACAGTATTACTATCATCATCATCGTCATTTTTATTATTATTATTATCATCATTTTCATCATCATCATCATCATCATCATCTTTTCGTCTTCATCTTCATTATTATTATGTTGTTATTACTATTATTATGATTATTTTTTATTTTTATCATCATCATCATCACCATCATCATCTTAATTATCGTTGTTGTTGTTG
>CM054164.1:32570334-32590334 GCA_028751875.1 Rapana venosa
GACAAAACCCTGGGGCACTTCATATCTGACTACACCTTTGGTGCAGCTTTTTTCCATCTGTAAGTGTATACAGTGCTGTTTTAGTCAGAAAAAAGGTAAAAGAAGGGTATAGTAAGAGGTTATTTAAATAGTTTTGTCAGGAGCACTGTGTGATCATCAAGTCGAAGGCTTTTTTGAAGTCAAGAAAAAAAAACTGCATTTAAAATTCTAAACTGACGCAATGCTGAGAGCCAGGAATCACACATTCTTGATGACGATGTGCAACAAGAGCCGTTAGGTCGAAAACTGCAATGAAATGGATTTTTTAAAATGTGTATGTTTCCCATGAAACTACAGAACTGTTTATATATAGGTCTTTTTCAAAAAGTAGTTTCAATAGAACGAAAAACAATGATCTAGGTCTGAAGTCGTCTGGTTCTAATGCATTTTGATTTTAGTTTTTGGAAGTTTAATTACTTTTCCCATCTTACAATAAAACGGACAAGTATACATTTCAAGGCATAAGCTATCAATATAATCCCCAACGTCGGAATTCGGCAGCCTTGATGGCGGGTAATAATGATCCCTTACGCGAAAACCTCACCACTGGTGATCGATCCTCGGAGCTCTAGCCGAGCAATGAAGAAAAAATGTGTGATATGTGACAAGAAACAACATTATCATTATGGCAGGGTTCTAAAAAGTGTGAAAGATCGTGTTACAAGAGTCAACAGTATCATTATGGCAGGGTTCTAAGAAGTGTGAAAGATCGTGTTACAAGAGTCAACAGTATCATTATGGCAGGGTTCTAAGAAGTGTGAAAGATCGTGTTACAAGAGTCAACAGTATCATTATGGCAGGGTTCTAAGAAGTGTGAAAGATCGTGTTACAAGAGTCAACAGTATCATTATGGCAGGGTTCTAAGAAGTGTGAAAGATCGTGTTACAAGAGTCAACAGTATCATTATGGCAGGGTTCTAAGAAGTGTGAAAGGTCGTGTTACAAGAGTCAACAGTATCATTGTGTGAAAGATCGTGTGTTCCTCGGAAGCAGTGTCATCTTGTCTACAGGTCTAGATAGAGCAAGGGGAAGCATTTGGAGGAGCACACAGAAATTATCCTTTGGAATACTAAACCTTGTTCCTGTAAGACTGGAACGGTATGGCGTTAAGGGATGAGTTTTGCGCCCCCCCCCCCCCCCCCCTTCCCCCACACTGGCTTACATTAGCATACGCATACAGGCACATACGTAAATACAGACACACATACACGAGCACGGAAAAATATACAGACATGCATGGACATGCACATGCACTATACAAACACACATACCCCCCCACCCCGCACCCACCCCTCCACAACACACACACACACACACACACACACACACACACACACACACACACACACACACACACACTTCATCGCACATGCAAATGAATGTCCAGACATAAAAACATGCATGCCTAAGTATCTACATCTATGAAAGGAGATGGTTGAAGTGGGGGGTAATGTAACACGAATCGCCATTGTTTGTTTCCGTGCTTTGTCTTGCCTTTCCATTTCTGCTCTGCTCTTGTTTTTCCTTTTTCTTCTCTTTTTCATTGTGGTTTTTCTTTCTTTAGAAGGACGGTTTCATGAAAGACAGCAAACGCGCAATTGTGGTTCAATTAATTACTTGGAAATTCTCCTCCGTCAAACGCTCAGACAGCAACTATTGTTGTCTGTCATATGAGCGAAAACGCGTTGCACTGCCGTTAATAAAGCGTCTGACAAGTTAAGTCCAGCGCATTCGACTTCGGTGTGGGAGATAATTTTTATCTTTTTAAGTCTAGAAATGAAGTTTTAAAAGTGTTAAAAAATTTTCGGAACACCGTTATACCATGTGCACTAGCCACAAAACTAGGGTTAATAGATCCAAACCGGTTTCAAGTTTAAAAAATAAAACAATAAAAAATAAATAAATAAAAAGAAAAGAAAAAACAAAGAAACAAAAATAACAAGAAAATACGGGGTAAGACAAGGATGCCTACTACCACCCCTTCTGTTTACAAAACTACATGGACCAAACAAACAAACAACAACAAAAAACCCAACGCAGATCCTGAACCCCTGAACACTTTACTAAACGACCAGAGCACCTTGAACAGAGACGAGGAACACCTCCCCGAGACATGCAGACAGACTGACAGACAGACAGACAGACTGAGCTAAGATGCATGCATACAGACAGACAGACAGCCTGAACCAACAGCAGTAAACACTGTGGCCCAAAGACTGGCAGAGGCCAGACAGAGCGGTCAAGCCAGGAGAAGGTAGGTACTCCAGAAAACAGAAAGGTGGGCATCACCTTCAGAGGACAGCAAGCAGACGCAGGACCACGGCTGACTTCAGACATCTGAGGAGCATCTGCACTAAGGATGGGGAAGCTGGACAGGGAAGCGAAGAAGACATTGAGTTAGTTTGTCCGGCAAGAAACTCCGTCAGCAGAAACTGCCCCTTGCTTTCTCCGAGTGATTCGCAAGTGTGGTGATGGAAACATACATGGATACTCTGCTTCTTCTTCTTTTGTTTCTTCTTGTTCTTGTTCTTGTTCTTCTGCTTCTTCTTCTTCTTCTTCTTCTTCTTCTTCTTCTTCTTCTTCTTCGTCGTCGTCGTCGTCGTCGTCTTCTATTAATTGTTTTATGACAGCCGTCCCCCCCCTCCCCCATCCCCACGAGGGAATAATGAACGAATAAGTAGTGCATGTATGTTGAAGTGTGTGAGGAGGGGATCTGTAAATCACTTTCATGTGCATCTTCGTGTAACTCAGTTCGGGGTGGTAGTGGTGGGTGGTGGGGGGGGGGGGGGGGGGGGGGGGGGGGGGAGAGAATAAAACTAATAAATTCTCGCAATCTTGCAAATCTTGCCAAACTGATCGATGCTATCTCTGTTCCCACCCAGATCTACCAAAGTCAGAATCTGGACTCGCAACAAAGCTCTGCAGCAAAAACAAAACCAAAACCAACAACAACAAAAAACCCAACCGAAAAGCAAAACCCTGACAAGGCGACAGATAGAGAATGTCTGCAGTGAGGAGCCAATGACACAAGTACAACAACAACAACAACAAAAAAGAAAGAAAAAAGAACAGTCGATTAGGAAACGAGGCCAAGAGAGAGAGAGAGAGGGGGGGGGGGGGGGGGGGGGGGAGGGGGGGGGGTGGCGGAGACAGACAGACAGACAAGCGAGAGAGTGGGTGCCACACCTGTTTACCACGTAGGTACAACCATCAATGCATCGATCCAGGATTTGATCGCCTGACTGACTGACTGACTGAGTGACTGAGTGACTGACTGATTGACTGACTGACTGACTGACTGAGTGACAAAATGCCAACCCAACCCAACCAACCAGCCCCTGCACCTGTTTGCCAGACTATCATAACTCCTAGGAAGGAAGGTGGCAGGATGGTTAAGACGTTTGCCTGCCAACAAGTAAACCGTGAGGTTCTGGGTTCGATTCCCAGCCTCGCCCTTTCTTCCCAGTTTGACCCAAAAAATCGAACTGAATGTCAAAGTCCTTCGGATGAGACTATAAACCGAGGCCCCGTGTGCGAACGCATGCAGAACATCTTGCGCACAGTTAAATCCTGTTCCGCTTTTCGAAAGAGTAGGCCATTGTGTGCCGGTGGGAACAGATGACAACATTTACAAAACCGCATACACACGGGGACTGGTTGGAAAAAAAGCACACGAGTGCCTATTCCATTATCCTCGATTTTTAAAAAAAAGTTATCCGAGCGCTTTGATTTGTTGCTTTACAAGCTTCAGCGCTATATAAATTCCATACATTATTATTATTATTATTATTATTATAACTCCACGTGGACTGGTTGGTGGTGGGCTATAGCTGGAAAAGCTCCCTGCACAGCACTAGAGAACTCAAATGCCTGAGGATACAGCCGTGAACAAGACCAGGGCGAGACAAGATCAGAAAGGAGGTGAGACGAGACATGGCAGGACCAAAACACCAGTCCTGTACCACATTGACCAGCAGAGGATCAAGCGGTTCGGACACCTCACACACGTATGATCCCCCCCCCCAAAACCAACCAGCTCTTCGGGCATACAACATCACCAGATACTCTGGCTGCAGAGCCAGAGGAAGACCAACACCACGATGGAGCGACTCTGTCCGTGGCAGACAGACAGACAGACAGACAGTCACCCTCAGAGCCCCACGAGATGTCTGTCCCTTCTGCAGGCCACCCTCCTGCCTTGCTCCTGACAGACAGACAGACAGACAGACAGACCCCTGTGTTTCCCCGCCACGTCCACAGGTACAAGTGGAAGGAAAAAGTAAAGTATGTACGCAGTAGTAGAGAGAGCCATCAATTCGTGAGTGCGACGACACCCTCGTTTGAACTTTACCTTCTCTGCCCCAACCTCCACCCCCCACCCCACCATCCCCTCATTACACGGGGAGTGCTGCCTCTGGGTGCTTTAGTGTTCCATGTAAAGTCGTTGAACTGAAGTTTCTGTGCGCGATACCTATTTCTTGCAGGTAAAAGAACCCATAGCAACAAGATTAGTTGTCCTTGGTATAAAAAAAAAAATTCTGTCAGAAAAGAAGAAGAAGAAGAAGAAAAAGAGAGAGCCACTGTGTTAGAGAAAGAAACCAAAAAAACAACCACCACCACCACCCCACCCACCCCAAAAACCCACAAAAACCCACACACCAACCAACCAACCAACCAAAAAACAAAACGCGGAGACAGGAAAACCTAGTGTTATTTATGGGTGGGTAGCGCTGCTCTGGTGGCAACAGACTCCCCCCCCACCCCTACCCCACCACCCCACCCAACCCCAACCCCCCCCACCCTCCACCCCTACCCCGCCCTCCCCGAACAAGAGAAAGCTCGCTGGCTATGACGATTTCGTTGGATAAAAGGTAGAGGGTTACAAAACGACACCAGCCAGCCCTGTGTGTGTTATCAAGGGAGGCAGCAAACAAGGAGGAGACAACAAGGTAGGCGTGTAGGTATTTTCGTCACTCTTAAGTCTGTCGACACCAAACTTGGAGCACAAAGAACAGACAGAAGGCCTCAGAGCGGTACAGGACATACAAAGGAAGAGAGAGTTAGTTACCCCAGTATCTACGTGGCAGAGACATCGGCACGTGGACAGGGGAGAGAGGGGTCGACAGCACGACAGGCAGGCAGGCAAACAGGCAGACAAGCAGGCAGACAGACAAGACAGAGCAAGACAAGGCAGACAGACAAAGCAGGCAAGCAGGCAGACAGAGGGACAGGCGCAGGGAGAGGACAGACAGCAAGGCAGAGAGACAGGCAGCAGGCAGGCAGACAAGCAGACAGGCAGACAGACAGGCAGAGCAGAGAGACAGGCAGCAGGCAGGGAGACCAGCAGGAGGCAGCAGACAGAGAGAGAGCACAGGCAGAGAGACAGGCAGACAGGCAGGCGGACAGGTAGGTATTTATTTATTTATCATTTTTATTTATTTTGTTATTTTAAATTCTTTTATTTCGAGGATAATGGAATAAGCACAAGAGTGCTTTGGGGTTTTTTCCCCATCCAGTCCCCCCCACCCCCCCCCCCCCCCCCCCCCGGTGTATGCAGTTTTTGCCCATTGTTGTCACCCGTTCCCACCAGCACAGCACACCACACAACGGCCTACAATTGCGAAAAGCGGAGCAGGGTTTTCAACGCGTGCGCGCGAGAGACGTTCTGCGTGCCTTCGCACACGGGGCCTCCCTCGGTTTACAGTCTCATGGGAAGGACTGGAGGTGCCCAGGTCCGGCAACTGAAAGACTAGCCGCTCGGCTCCACGTCGCCTGCGCACTGACGGAGCCTCTGACCTGCTGTGCAGCAAGCTAGCCACGGCCTTGCGTTACGCTGCATGCTGCATGCAACACACACCCCCTCCTCCTCTCCTCTCCTCTCCTCTCCCTGCCTGGCTTGTTGTACCTCTCTCACCCTCTTTCTTCTTCCTCCTCTTCTTCTTCATCTCTCCGCAACGCCCTCAGCTTCGATCATGTATACATTCAAGGGGAGAGAGAGAGAGAGAGAGAGAGAGGGCGCGAGAGGCAGAGACAGACAGACAGATATATATATAGAGAGAGAGGGGGGGGGAGAGAGAGATAGAGAAGGAGGGAGGGATATTATTATATATAATATAATATATATATATATATATATATATATATATATATTATATGTGTGTGTGTGTGTGTGTGTGTACACAGAGACAAAGAGAGGAAGAAAGAGAGAGACCACACACATACACAGATACAGAGACAGAGAAAGAGAGAGAGGGAGTCAGTGACAGGCCACATGATGGTATCGTCTTCTGTCTTCCTCAGCATCCTCCTCCATTTTCTTCTTCTCCTATTCCTCCTCCTCTTCCTCCTCCATCTCCTTCTTCTCCTCCTCCTTCTCCTCCATCCTCCTTCTTCTCCTCCTCCTTAACCTCCTCCTTCTCCTCCCTCTCCTTCTTCTCCTCCTCCTTCTCCTTCTCCTCCTCCTTCTCCTCTTCCTCCTCCTCCTTCTACCTCTTCTTCTTTCTGTCTTTCTATCTAGTTGACGGAGGTGATAATCCCGAGCACGGCCTTTGTGGTCGGCGGAGCTAAAAGCCATGATGACTGGACTGCCCTCTTTCTTTCTTTATGTCCCTCCCTCTCTTTTCTCTCTCTCTCTCTCTCTCTCTCTCTCTCTCTTCTCTCTCTCTCTCTCTTCTCTCCTCTCTCTCCTCTCCCTCTCTTTCTCTCCTCTCTCTCCTCTCTTCTCTCTCTCTCTCTCATCTCTCTCTCTTCTCTTCTCTCTCTCTCTCTCTCTCCTCCCTCTCTTTTTCTCTCTCTCTATCGCTCTCTCTCTCTCTCTCATTCCTCTCTCTATCGCCTCTCTCTCTCTCTCTTTCTTTCTGTCTTTCTTCTCCTCCTGTTTTTGAATCTAACCATACAAAACCAATCTGTGACAAGAGTTACCCAGCCCCCCCCCCACCACCCCCCACCCCTCCAACACCCCCCCCCCCCCCCACCACCCACCCCTCCACCCTCCTGCATATACTTTTTATAAAGTCATCGATGAAAAGCAAAGCAAGAAAAAGAAAAAACAACAACGAACAACCAAAACAACAACAACAACAACAAAAAGAGTTAAAAGTATTCAACAACAACAAAGAAAAGGGAGGAAAAAAGCTTTGAGGCAAAAAAGATTGCAAAAAAAAAAAAAAAACCAACAAAAAAGGTTGACAACAATCACACACACACACACACACACACACACACTCACACAGACACACACACAGCGACACACACACACACAGGCGCGCGCGCAACATCGTGACACCTTGACTACCAATCCAGCCACCCCCCACCCCCCCACCCCACTACCACCCACCCCCACCCCCCAAAAAAAATCAATCCTACTCACATCCTGCCTGCAAGCCCCGCCCCCTGACTATTCCATAGCCCCGCCCCTGTCAAGACAAAAAATCACTCACAGTTCCTTCGTAGCTCAGGTTGGTTGCTGCTGCAGTGTCGAAGAAGAATTCCTGTGGTGTGCGCATGCGCGGCGATGCACCCTGGGAGATGACGTCAACGCCAGAGGGAGGAATAGGTGAGAGGGTGCAGTTTCCCCGCGTGACAGCAGTCGTATAACGCGCTCCTGTGTTCACACACACACACGCACACGCACGCACGCACGCACGCACGCACACACACACACGCACGCGGAGACTCGAAATACGATTGCGAAATCTTGGAAGGTTTTGGTCAGAAAGAAAGAAAGAAAGAGAGAAAGAAAGAATCTGGAAGAGTTGGAACCAGAAGGTTGAGACAGACAGGAGTGTGTTACGTTATCGATTTAAAATAAGACATGAGGGAGGGGTGGGGGTGGGGGGTGGGTGTGGGGGCTAGGAAGGGGTGGGTGGGGGGGGGGGGGGTGGTGGTGGAAGAGTTGAATACGTTAGCATCCACTTTAAACATAAGAAGGAGAGAAATGAGAACAACACCTTTTTTTTTGCTCCTCTCTCTCTCTTTCTCTTTCTCTCTCTGTCTCTCTCTCTCTCTCCCCCTCTCTCTCTCTCTGTCTTTCTGTCTCCGTCTCTCTCTGTCTCTCTCTGTCTCTCTCTCTCCCTTTCTTTCTCTCTCTCTTTAAAATTGCCAGACTGTCAAGCCCTCTTAAATGGAAACTGTTGTTTTAAATCCTTAACTTCAACACAATTAAAAGTGTTTTCCCCTTTCTTCTGTATTCTGTAGAACGACAATCTCTGTATTTCTTTCTTTTTATGTATATTTTTTTTTTTTATTGTTAGAACGCTTCAATACAGAAAGTTTAACAGAAGCATTGCCTGTCTTTGAGAACGCAGTTTCATCACACGAAATACATTTTCTTCGTCTTCTTCTTCTTCGTGAATGGGAGGGGGGGCAGGGGGGGGGGGGGGGGGGAGGCGGTGAAGAGTGAGATGGGGTGAGTGTCTGAGTACGTGTGTATGCACATGCCGCGCATGAGTGTGTGTGCGTGCGTGCGTGCGTGCATGTGTGTGTGTGTAGGTGTGTGTGTGTGTGTGTGTGTGTGTGTAACTTGGCGGATGTTATAATAATGTTGCATTCAGTTTAATGGGCTTTCCCCCCAAGTCTTTCTGAATTTGTTAATTTGTTCAAAGTAGAGTTTCCACCATTTTTGTCTGTTGTTTACGTTTTCTTTTGGTTTTTGCTTTCTTTTGTTTTTAATTACTTCAAGTTTGTTTTTCTTTTTGGGCAGAATTGAAAAAAGGCCTTTATTGTGCCTAATTCTTTACCCATTAAAGATTCAATCAATCAATCAATCAATCGTCATCGTCGTTGAACGTTTAGACAGCAACTTTTGTCCTCTAACCTATGAGCAAAAAGTGCGTTGCGCTGCCGTTAAGCGCCTGACAAGTCAGGCCCAGCGCATCCGACATAGTCGTGGAAGAGAATTGTCATCTTCTTAGTCTTTCTAGTTTAACGAATAAAAGGGCAGAAGGATGGACCAAGAAGGCGGAAAACAGACAAGAAGGAGGTGACAGGAAGAAAAGGAACGAGTCAGAAACAAAGAGAAGAATAGAAAAAAGGAGGAATTCCTAGCACAGAAATTTCCAAGATTAGAGAAAACGATGGGAAGACAACAAACATCGGAGAGTGGACAGGTAGCCTTGAGTGGAGCGCTTCGCTACGGAAAGCAGAGGACCGCAGGGAGTGGAGGAAGCAATGGTAGGTGCCCTCACGGTCCACAGGACTACAGAATAGGTATAGGTAACAGTGAAGGAGATGATGATGCTTATACAGACAGGCCCCCGGCATCCCCACAGGGGGAAAAGACTTTTTTCTTCTTTTTTTAAAATCCAGCTTTTCAGAGAATTTTGCCAGGTTTTTATGACCACAAAAAAAAGAAAGAAAAAGAAAAAAAAGTCCCAAAGGCAGGGCCACTTCCCCAGTGGTTACAGCACCACGCTCGTGCAGCGACAGTACCAGAGGCTCAGGGTTCCATTCTCTGCGCAGATGTCTGTCGAGGGAATGTTTCTTTTTTTGGCAGAGTCAACACTGGTTGTAACACCTTTTTTTTTTTTTAGTCTTTTATATCGAGGATAATGGAATAAGCACTTATGTGCTTTTTTTTTACATCCGGTCCCCGTGTGTATGCGGTTTTATAAATTTGTCATCTGTTCCCACCGGCACACTATGGCCTATTCTTACGAAAAGCGGAACAGGATTTAATGTGTGCGCAAGATGTTCTGCGTGCGTTCGTACACGGGGTCTCGGTTTATAGTCTCATCCGAAGGACTTTTGGGGGGAGTGGAGTCTGCACTGATGTTATCTCCAGGGAAAAATATCCCCTTGAACGGGAATCGAACCGGGTCGTCCGATTGCGAGCGCAATGTTCTAACAACTAGGCTATCCCGTCCCCATTCCTCTTAAAGACCTTTAGATGAAGCCTAAGCGAGGCCGTGTATTGTCTATACCACTTTAAGTCACGGCAGATTTTTCTGAGTGAAATTCGGGCTCTTCTCCCCTCCCCGAGGGAAAGCGTGTCGCCTCAAGAGCAGCGCCACCTATTTATTTCTTTTTTCTTTTCTTGTCTGCAACTATATTTGTTTCCCTATCAGAGTAGGCTTTTTTTCTACAAAATTTTGCCAGGGACAACTCTCTTGTTGCCGTGGGTTCTTTTACGCGTGCTAAATAATTATGTGTAACACACGGAACCTCGGGTTTGTCGTCTCATTCAAAGGACTAGCACCCAGACCACCACTCATGGATGGGGGGAAAGTTTATGGCCCAAAACGGGATTGAACCGCCGCACACTTACAACCCGGACAGGCGTGTTATACCTCTACACCACCGATCCGCTGTGTCAACGCACACACGTTTTGCTTGCGCACTCTTGAAATCCCGTGGATGTTATCCTGCAGAACAGACTCGCTGTGACCGTTGTCATGCTGACTTGACACCAACATACCCAGCATGCGGCCATGGAACTGGAGTTGAATGGGCTCCGCCAGATTTACCTTTTGCCTGGGACATACTTCATAGAAGGATACCAACCAATCCGATCTTGCTGCGTATTGCCCCGCCGACCACAGAGGCCATATCGGGGCTGTCACCTCGTCAGGTTTTCTTAAATCTCAGATTAAAACTGTGCAGCTATATACAGATTAAAATGGGGTATAAATCCAACTCTACTGTCGTTCCTTGTAGCAACACCCTGGCCAACCATAAGGGTCAACCCAGGACGGGCACCGCGTTGTGGGAGAAACCACATCAACCACACATAAAATGAGATAAAACCAAAACCATATTCTTTAAAACAAGCTTGTTCCTAGTGTCTAACTATGACATAATCACTCATATCAGACAGAAAACGCCTAGTTCTCTCAAAAAGTTTTTTAAAATGGTGTCCGGTGGAACATCCCGAAAAAAGGGATCTTTAGGGAGTCTGCAGTACAATGCTTGCTGTGCCTAATAATATCCTGGACATCTCGACACTCCATAAGCAGATGCTTGATTGTTACACGCACATCACAAGTCACACACCATGGGGTTCCCTCACCTTTTAGCAAAAGAAGGATAAAGACAACAGAGATGAGATTTTTCAGCAAACTTTTTGGTAATTCATACAGACAGCACTTCACCAGCAATGAAGTGAAAATCCAGAAGTGAAAACGCCATCTGGCCATATGAAGAGCCTCTGATTTCAGTGGGGAAAAAATCCCCCAAACTGAAAGGGTTCGGGCATGTCACGCGAACATCTGGACTGGCCAAGACTGTCCTACAGGGAACAGTACAAGGAGGGAGACGAAGAGGCAGACAGAGAAAACGATGGGAAGACAACATCAGAAAGTGGACTGGCCTTGAGTGGAACGACTTGCTACGGAAAGCAGAGGACCGCTAGAAATGGAGGAAGCTGGTTCGCAAAATCTTCAGTGGTGCACCCAACGATTGACTAGACTACTGAGAAAAGTGAAATTGATAAAGGTAAAGGTGTCCCATAACCTATAGGGTCGTAGGAAAGCGAGGCATCAGAGACCTCAACTTCTCTAGGGGCCAGCATATTGAGGGCGGCGCCCATCTCCTCTCCCTTGCTGCTTTACCTCCCTAACACTAAAGAGGACAGGTACCCATTCACAGCTAGGTGAACTGGGGGAACTATACTAAAGCCAAGGCGTGCAAACGGTCACCCATCCAAGTGGTAACCACGTTCAACGCTGCTTAACTTGGCTGGGGGAAAGCAAGAGCTCCGACCACTGAGCTATCCTGTGCCCATACTTCCGCAAAATTCTTGGCATCTCATAGAGACATCACTTAAACAACAAGGAAGTGAAAACGAGGATTAAAAACGCCATATGAAGAGTTCCTGACTCAGTGAAAAAAACCTGCAAACTAAAGTGGTTTAGGCACGTCACAAGAACATCTGGACTGGCCAAGACTGTCCTACAGGGAACAGTACAAGGAGGGAGATGAAGAGGCAGACAGAGAAAACGATGGGATGACAGCATCAGAGTGGACTGGCCTTAAGTGGAACGATACACTTCAGAAGGCTCAGAACCGCCAGAAATGGAGGAAGCTGGTTTGCAAAATCTTCAGTGGTGCACCCATCGATTGACTAGACTACTGAGAAAAGTGAAATTGATAAAGGTAAAGGTGTCCCATAACCTATAGGGTCATAGGTAAGCGAGGCATCAGAGACCTCAACTTCTCTAGGGGCCAGCATATTGAGGGCGGCGCCCATCTCCTCTCCCTCGCTGCTTTACCTTCCCTGATCCTAAAGAGGCAGGTACCCATTCACAGCTAGGTGAACTGGGGGAACTGTACTAAAGCCAAGGCGCGCAAACGGTCATCCATCCAAGTGGTAACCACGTTCGATGCTGCTTAGGCTTAACTGGGGGAAAGCGAGTGGTCCGACCACTGAGCTATCCCATCCCCGAAAGTGAAGGAAGGTGAAAAAACACAGTCTGAAAGTTTCGGTTTGGTGCTCCTATGACTTCTCTAGAAATCATGGTAGAAGTGAAATGCAGCACCGCCATCAGTCATGCTATGATCATAATCACTTCAAACCACAATAAACATGTCAACACTGTTTCTGCTGTACCTAAAATGTCGTTGTTGTCTTGTTGTTGTTGTTGTTGTTGTTGTCCATATTCTGGGTTTGTCGTTATTGTTGCTGTTGTTGTTGGTTAATTGTCAGAAAAGAAAAATGCTATTGCTGATGGCTTTGTTAGCTGTGTTGTTGTTGTTGTAGTGGATGATGACTTTGTTAGCTGTGTTGTTGTGTTTGTTGTTGTTGTTGTTGTTGTTGTGGATGATGACTTTGTTAGCTGTGTTGTTGTTGTTGTGGATGATGACTTTGTTAGCTGTGTTGTTGTTGTTATACTGGATGATGACTTTGTTAGCTGTGTTGTTGTTGTTGTAGTGGATGATGACTTTGTTAGCTGTGTTGTGTGTTGTTGTTGTTGTAGTGGGTGATGACTTTGTTAGCTGTGTTGTTGTTGTTGTTGTTGTTGTAGTGGGTGATGGCTTTGTTAGCTGTGTTGTTGTTGTTGTAGTGGATGATGACTTTGTTAGCTGTGTTGTTGTTGTTGTTGTAGTGGGTGATGACTTTGTTAGCTGTGTTGTTGTTGTAGTGGATGATGACTTTGTTAGCTCTGTTGTTGTTGTTGTTGTTGTTGTGTTGTTGTTGTGGGTGATGACTTTGTTAGCTGTGTTGTTGTTGTAGTGGATGATGACTTTGTTAGCTCTGTTGTTGTTGTTGTAGTGGATGATGACTGTGTTAGCTGTGTTGGTGTTGTAGTGGATGATGACTTTGTTAGCTGTGTTGTTGTTGTTGTTGTAGTGGATGATGACTGTGTTAGCTGTGTTGTTGTTGTTGTAGTGGGTGATGACTTTGTTAGCTGTGTTGTTGTTGTAGTGGATGATGACTGTGTTAGCTGTGTTGGTGTTGTAGTGGATGATGACTTTGTTAGCTGTGTTGTTGTTGTTGTTGTTGTTGTTGTTGTTGTAGTGGATGATGACTTTGTTAGCTGTGTTGTTGTTGTTGTAGTGGATGATGACTTTGTTAGCTGTTGTTGGTGTTGTTGTTGTTGTTGTTGTTGTTGTTGTTGTTGTTGTTGTTGTAGTGGATGATGACTTTGTTAGCTGTGTTGTTGTTGTTGTAGTGGATGATGACTTAGTTAGCTGGTTGTTGTTGTTGTTGTTGTTGTTGTAGTTGTTGTTGTAGTGGATGATGACTTTGTTAGCTGTGTGTTGTTGGTGTTGTTGTTGTTGTTGTAGTGGATGATGACTTTGTTAGCTGTGTTGTTGTTGTTGTAGTGGATGATGACTTTGTTAGCTGTTTGTTGTGTTGTGTGTTGTTGTTGTTGTTGTTGTAGTGGATGATGACTTTGTTAGCTGTGTTGTTGTTGTAGTGGATGATGACTTTGTTAGCTCTGTTGTTGTTGTTGTAGTGGATGATGACTTTGTTAGCTGTGTTGTTGTTGTTGTAGTGGATGATGACTTTGTTAGCTGTGTTGTTGTTGTTGTTGTTGTTGTTGTAGTGGATGATGACTTTGGTACCTGTGTTGTTGTTGGTGTTGTAGTGGATGATGACTTTGTTAGCTGTGTTGTTGTTCTTGTTGTTGATGTAGTGGATGATGACTTTGTTAGCTCTGTTGTTGTGTTGTAGTGGATGATGACTTTGTTAGCTGTGTTGTTGTTGTTGTTGTTGTTGTTGTAGTGGATGATGACTTTGTTAGCTGTGTTGTTGTTGTAGTGGATGATGACTTTGTTAGCTGTGTTGTTGTTGTAGTGGATGATGACTTTGTTAGCTGTGTTGTTGTTGTTGTTGTTGTTGTTGTTGTTGGTTGTAGTGGATGATGACTTTGTTAGCTGTGTTGTTGTTGTAGTGGATGATGACTTTGTTAGCTGTGTTGTTGTTGTTGTGTAGTGGATGATGACTTTGTTAGCTGTGTTGTTGTTGTTGTAGTGGATGATGACTTTGTTAGCTGTGTTGTTGTTGTTGTTGATGATGACTTTGTTAGCTGTGTTGTTGTTGTAGTGGATTACTTTTTAAAATATAGATGTGTTGTTGTTGGTGTTGTAGTGGATGATGACTTTGTTAGCTGTGTTGTTGTTGTTGTAGTGGATGATGACTTTGTTAGCTGTGTTGTTGTTGTAGTGGATGATGACTTTGTTAGCTGTGTTGTTGTTGTTGTTGTAGTGGATGATGACTTTGTTAGCTGTGTTGTTGTTGTTGTAGTGGATGATGACTTTGTTAGCTGTTGTTGTTGTTGTTGTGTTGTTGTTGTTTGTTGTAGTGGATGATGACTTTGTTAGCTGTGTTGTTGTTGTAGTGGGTGATGACTTTGTTAGCTGTGTTGTTGTAGTGGATGATGACTTTGTCAGCTGTGTTGTTGTTGTTGTTGTTGTAGTGGATGATGACTTTGTTAGCTGTGTTGTTGTTGTTGTTGTAGTGGATGATGACTTTGTTAGCTGTGTTGTTGTTGTAGTGGATGATGACTTTGTTAGCTGTATTGTTGTTGTAGTGGATGATGACTTTGTTAGCTGTGTGATTGTTGTTGTAGTGGATGATGACTTTGTTAGCTGTGTTGTTGTTGTTGTTGTTGTTGTTGTTGTAGTGGATGATGACTTTGTTAGCTATGTTATTGTTGTAGTGGATTACTTTTTAAAATATAGATGTGTTGTTGTTTTTATCCCTGTTTGCGTTACACATGAGTGGGGTTAAGTACATGTTTTCAAAACACAGAGACAAAACGTTTTAAACGAGCTGCAAGCCATTTGTGTTTACGACAAAGTGCATTGCAATAGCACGTGCGCAATATTTCTTTGTTTGATGAGGTGTTTGTTTCCCTTTGTTTGGTTGAGGCTGGGGGGGGGGGGGGGGGTCGGGGGGGGGGATTGGGGGAGGTAGGGATGTTGTTTTGGGGGATATTTTGTTTGGGTAAGTGGTTAATTTTTTTTTTTGGGGGGGAAGGGGTATTTTGGGGGTTTCTTTCTTTTCCCGTTGGGTTGGGTTTTTTTCTATTTTGTGTTTCTGGCTGTATTTTTTTGGTTGTTGTTGTTGTTTGATTGTTGTTGTTGCTGCTGCTGATGCTGTTGTTGTTGTTGTTATTGTTTTTGTTGGGTTGCTTTGCTAGTTTGTGTCTTTTGTTTGTGGTTTGGTTTTGTTTGTTTTATATTGTCTCTACTTTTCTAGAAGGAGGAGAGGGGGAAAATGAGGAGGAGGAGTAGCATCAGCATCAACAAGAAAAAAAGAGAAGAAGAAGGAAGAGAGGAGGAGAGGAGAGAAGAAGAGAAGAGAGGAGAGGGAAGGAGAGAAGGAGGAGGAGAGGAGAAGAGGAGAGAAGAGAGAGAAGGAGGAAGAGAGAGAAGGAGGAGAGAAGGAGGAGGAGGAAGAGGAAGAAGAAGAAGAAGAGAGAAGAAGAAGAAGAAGAAGGAGGAGGAGAGAGGAGGTGGAGGAAGAGAGAGAAGGAAGAGAGAGGAAGAAAGGAGAAGAGGAGGAAGGAGGAGGAGAGGAGAAGAGGAAGAGAGAAGAAGAAGAAGAGAGGAGAAGGAAGAAGAAGAGAGAAGAAGAAGAAGAGAGAAGAAGGAGAGAGAGAAGAGAGAGAGAGAAGAAGAAGGAGAAGGAGGAAGGAGGAAGAGGAGGAGAGGAGGAAGGAGAAGGAGAGAAGAAGAAGAAGAAGAAGAGAAGAAGAGGAGGAGAGAGAGAGAGAGGAAGAGGAGGAGAAGGAGGAGGAGAAGGAGGAGGAGGAGGAGAAGAAGAAAGGAGGAGGAGGAGGAGGAGGAGGAGAAGGAGGAGAAGAAGGAGGAGGAGAAGAAGAAGAAGAAGAAGAAGAAGAAGAACAACAACAACAACAAGAAAAAACACAACAGTAACAACGAAAACAAGAAGAACAACAACAACAAGTTGCAAAAGAGGAAGGGGAAGAAGGAGAAGGAGGCACTGGCAGACAGACAAAAGATGGGGGTGGGAGGTGAGGGCGGGGGGGGTGGGGGGGTACCTGTGTTGAAGTCGTCGATGAGGCGGAGGGTGGGGTGAGGGGGGAGGGGGCTGACCTGTTCCACCATCACCATTTTCCTCCCCTGGTCATAGGCCCTCTGCACAGTAAGTAGTAATACATCAGGATGATGATGATGATGATGATGATGATGATGATGGTGGTGGTGGTGGTGGTTGTGGTGGTGACGACGACGATGATGATGATGATGATGATGATGTTGTTATGATGATGATGATGATGATGATGATGATGTTATGATGATGATGAGAGGAGGAGGAGGAGGAGGAGGATGATGAGGATGATGATCCTCATCCTCATCATCTGTGTGTGTGTTTGATTTTTGTTAAAACTGTAAATCATTGTTGGTTGCATGTGTAGGAGTGGGTCGAATGCAAGCGCTTTGATTTGTTTTTACAAGATATAGCGCTATATAAATTCTATTTATTATTATTATTAATATTATTATTATGATGTAAACAAGATGATGAATGTGATGAGGATGAAGATAATGGTAAACAGGATCAATGACCATCCTCATAGTCCAAGTGACAATGAATAGCGGTGGTGGTGATGGTGGTACACACATTATATAGGCGCGCGCGCGTACGAACGCACACATGCGTGCACACACACAAAACACACTCACACACAAACACAAGACGCACACACACAAACACACACACACACACACACACACACACACACACACACCACACACACACACACACAAAATAGAAGATGAATTTCATTTACTCGATGAATGTATTTTATATGATGAACTCAGAAAAAAATTTGTTATTAAAAATCAAAACGAAAGACAAAGAACGCAAAAACTGTGTACATAAATTAAGTGACATAATCACAGTTGATATGTATCAAGCAGATATCATCAGATATGTATATGAGTGTTTTGAAAAAAGAGAAAAAGAGAAGGGAATGCAACATGTTTTTTAGTGTACATCACTTTTAGCCAAAATAGATAATTATAGTTGATGTTTTTGTTGTGTCAAATAAGTCTACATGACTTAAATGGCAATAAAATATTCTGAATCTGAAATATTCTGAATCTGAATCACACTATAAAAAAAACATCTTGCGCACACGTTAAAAACCTATTCCGGTTTTCGTAAGAGTAGGCCATTGTGCGTCGGTGGGAACGGATGACAAAATTAACAAAAATGCATACAAACGGGGACTGATTTTTTATTTACAAGCAAGAGTTCATCGCAAAATGATAAGTAAACAGCATTAAAGACTCGTGACTATTTTGAAAGTGTACACATTTCTTTAAAAGAGACAATGTGGTAGACAAGTTATATAATTTTTCCATACCAAAATCGATCTTATAGTTTGTTTTTTAAATAAATTTCACACACACACACAAACACACACACACACATACGTGTGCATATATATTAACATCATTATCCTCTTCTTTCTTTTTCTCTTCTTTTAGATAGATGGCTTTATGATGAAAAAAAGCAAATGCCTTGCTTATTCAATGTACCATCTGAAAATAAAAGTTTGACTTTGACTTCCCACACACACACACACACACACACACACACACACACACACACACACACACGAGCATTGTTATATATTATACGTGTGTTTTGCGAAAGAACGGGGAGGAGGAGGGGGCAGCAGTAAGAGGGGGGGGGGGGGAGGAAGAAAGGAGAGAGTTAATTTGGGTGGGAGGAGAGACAGTGTAACTTGATAACCCTTTGTTTCGTTATATCAGATCGCCCTTTTCCCTCTTTTGTTTTTCTGTTTCGTTTGTGTGTGTGTGTGTGTTTTTTTTTAACCGTGTATTTTCTGTCTTTTTCCTTTGTTTCATTTCCTCCTTTGTTGACTGGTTGGTTCGGTTGTTTTTGTTTTTTCTCTTCATTTTTTTGCTTGTTTTAATTAAGGTTGTGTGTGTGTTGTTGTTGTTTTATATAATGTTGTGTCTTTTGTTGTTGTTGCTGTTGTGTTGATGAGTGTCTTAATGAAAACACAGAGAGAGGGAGAGAGAGAGAGGGAGGGAGAGAGAGAGAGAGAGAGAGAGAGAGAGAGAGAGAGAGAGAGAGAGAGAGAGAGAGAGGAGAGAGAGAGAGAGAGAGAGAGAAGTTATGCGTATGTAATGTGCCATTTGGAAATTTAAAAATTGACATCGACTCTGTCCCTCTCTCTGTTTCTGTCTTTCCACCCCCTCCCCCTTCTCTCTCTTTCTTACTTTTTCACTACGCACACGCACACACACACACACACACTTCACGCACCCACGCACAAACGCACGCACCCACGCACAAACGCACGCACGCACTAACGCACGCGCACGCACACACACACACACACACACACACACACACACACACACACACACACACACACTCTCTCTCCCTCTCTCTCCCCACCCCTCCCTCCTTCTCTCTCTTCCCCTCCCTCTCACCATCTCTCTCTCCCCCTCTCCCTCCCTCTCCCCATCGCTCTCCCTCCCTCTCCCCATCGCTCTCCCTCCCTCTCTCCATCCTCTCTCTCTCTCTCTCTCTCTCTCTCCCTCCGTTCCCATCCTTCCCTCCCCCTCTCTCTCCCGCTCCCCCCCCCCCCCCCCCCACTCACTCTCTCCCTCCCACACTCTCTCTGTCTGTCTCTGTGTGTAAAGAACGGACAGACAGTCCCCATACCTTGAGAAATTCCACGGTTCGAGCCTCCACTCGCACCACCTCTGCGCTGTAGGAGAACGTCTGGGGCATCGCAGGGACGGCTTTGGTGACCTTGCGACCCTCACACGCCGTCCCCGCTGGAGTCTGCCAGCAAGATGCAAGACGCAAGATGTCAGATATGAGACGCAAGATGCAAGATACAAGATGCAAGATACAAGTTACAAGATATAAGATGCAAGATATAAGATGAAAGATATAAGATGAAAGATATAAGATACAAGATGCAAGATACAGGATGCAAGATACAAGATGCAAGATACAAGTTACAAGATATAAGATGCAAGATATAAGATGAAAGATGCAAGATACAGGATGCAAGATACAAGATGCAAGATACAAGATGCAAGATGCAAGATACAAGATGCAAGATACAAGATACAAGCGCCTTTATTTGTTTGTTGCGAGATATAGCGCTATATAAATTCCTTTTATTACTATTATTAAGTTGCAAGATACAAGATATAAGATGAAAGATAAAAGATACAAGAATCAAGATATAAGATGAAAGATACAAGATGCAAGATATAAGATGAAAGATAAAAGATACAAGATGCAAGATATAAGATGAAAGATACAAGATGCAAGATATAAGATGAAAGATATAAGATGCAAGATAGAAGATACTAGATACAAGATAGAAGATACTAGATACAAGACAGAAGATACTAGATGCAAGAAACATGATACAAGATACAACCTTTATTGTCCACTTACTTAATAAAATTTTAAAAAGTCTCTCGACTGTACTAAAGGTAAAGGTGTCCCATAACCTATGTGGTCGAAGGGGAGCGAGGCGTCAGAGACCT
>CM054164.1:32600334-32605334 GCA_028751875.1 Rapana venosa
AACTACAAAAAATAAGAGATTTATTTGATATAAAGATTAAACTTCAGATTTTCGTGTTATTTACGTGGTGTGTGTGTGTGTGTGTGTGTGTGTGTGTGTGTTCTTCCTGTATTTCTGAGGGGGAAATTACATATGAATATTTCTGAAGGCAAACGCGAAGCTTCTGGAAATGTGAAATCAAATATTGAACTAGCCTGACTCCAAAATGACACCTCGGCAACAACGCACGACATCTTTGATCCGATTATTGTGCATGTTCAACATTTTGTTTATGAAATGTCGAACGTATGAAATAAAATAGTGTCCGTGGCATTTTCCGAACGATTCCAGGAATATAATTACTAAAGTAGAATAATAATGAATTCTTTTTTTTTTTTTCCTTCTTCGGCTCTCCGAGGTCCATCAATGATGAGATTTTGCGTATGCGACCGTTTTTGCCCACCTTGAGGGTAGCCGCATTACGCCTGTGGGGATGTCTTGAAATGATTTATCTGACCTTTGTCACTAAATCGTATCAACACCTTTTTTAAACGGAGTCTAGTGATTGTCTATGTTTAAAGAAGTGACTGGGTTTTTTGCAATAGCCACGGTTCTGTGATTTAAAAAAAATCGTATATATAATTGTGTGTGTGTGTGTGTGTGTGTGTGTGTGTGTGTGTGTGTGTGTGTGTGTGTGCGCGCGCGCACGCGCGCGAACCCGTGCCTGCGTCTGTGTGTGTGCATCTGTGTGCCTCTGTGCGCGTGTGTGCGGGCATGCTATTGCAACTGCATGTGTGTACGCACATAAACGTATGCATAAAGGTGTGTGTGTGTGTGTGTGTTTATGCTGTGCATGTGAGTGCGCGTGCATGCTTGAGCGCGCAAAGGAATGAATCTGTGTATGTTGACACTTGTGCATGTGCGTGTGAGCGTGCGCGCGCGGGTGTATACATGCGTCCGTGCACATACGTAGGTTCTATAAAGTTAAGTGAAAGGGGTGGAGGGGTGGGGGAAGAAGGTTCATTCACAATGTTTGTGTGCTGATGTTCGGATGCTGTGCTGTGCTGTGTTTTGTGTGTTTTTTATTTATTTATTTATTTTATATCGAGGACAATGGAACAAGCACTCATGTGTTTTTTTACATCCAGTCCCCGTGTTTATGCGGTTTTGTAAATTGTGTCATCTGTTTCCACCGGCTCGCATTGGCCTACTCTTCCGAAAAGCGGAACAGGATTTAACGTGTGCGCAAGATGTTCTTCATGCGTTCGAACACGGGGCCTCCGTTTATAGTCTCATCCGAAGGTGTGTGTGTGTGTGTGTGTGGGTGTGTGTGTGTGTGTGTGTGTGTGTGTGTGTGTGTGTGTGTGTGTGTGTGTGAGAGAGAGAGAGAGAGAGGAGAGAGAGAGAGAGGAGAGAGAGAGAGAGAGAGAGAGAGAGAGAGAGAGAGAGAGAGAGAAAGAGAGTGAATGTGTGTGTGAGCGTGTGTGTCTGTGTGTGAGTGTGTGTGTCTGTGTGTGTGAGTGGTATCAATTTTTTTCTGCTTTTATATACTTATTATTATCTTTTTATTTATTTTATACCACTTTAAGTCGCGGCAGATTTCTCTGCCTGAAATTCGGGCTGCTCTCCCCAGGGAGAGCGCCTCGCCATAAGAGTAGCGCCACTCATTTTTTTTCCCTGTCTGCAACTGTATTTGTTTCCCTATCAGAATGGCTTTTTACTACATAATTTTCCCAGGGACAACCCTCTTGTTGCCGTGGGTTCTTTTACGTGCGCTAAATACTTATATGTAACACACGGGACCTCGCTTTATCGTCTCATCCGAAAGGCTAGCACCCAGACCAAGACGTGGGGATGGGGGGAAAGTTTCGGGCCAGAACGGGGATCAAACCACCACTTCCGACCCGGACTTTTCGCTTTCTAGGCAGGTGTGTTACCTCTAGACCACCGACCCACCTTGTATGGCACCTTCCTACCTCTGTGAATGTCTTCATTTGTACACTCCTTCTCGTTCCCTCCGCTCTGCTGCAGATACCTTGTGCTTAAGAATACCTAGATTCAACCAGTCCACTGTTGGCCGTCGCTCTTTCTCTGTTTCTGGTCCAGTGATCTGGAACGACCTCCCTCTCTCCCTTCGTCAAAAGCCTACTTATGATGCTTTTAAATCCAGCCTAAAGACGCATTTATTTCAAACCTAAGATTCTCTCCTCTTGTTTCATCTCATCTCTGTCCCTGCCCTCAATAACCAACTCCCCCCCCCCCCCCCCCATTAGCCTGCCCGAGTGTGCAACTTTTGTGTGTGTGTGTGTGTGTGTGTGTGTGTGTGTGGGCGCGCGCGCGCGTGTGTGTTTACATTTGTATTTGTAAAAAACTGTTAATTGTGCGCGTGTGTGTGTTTATATTTGAATTTGTAAAAATCTATTAATCGTAACTGGCTGCATGCGAAAGAATAGGATGAATGAGAGCGCTTTGATTTGTTTTTTGCAAGATTTAGCGCTGTATAAATTCCATGTATTATTATTATTATTATTATTATGGCTGGCAGCCCCCATGAATTTGTCTGTTTGTGAGATAAATAAAGAAGTTCTTCTTCTTCTTCTTCTCCTTCTTCTCCTTCTTCTTCTTTTTCTTCTTCTTCTTCTTCTTCTTCTTCTTCGCAATTCTTCGCAATTCTTCTTCGCAATTCTTCGCAATTCTTCTTCGCAATTCTTTTCTTCTTCTTGTTCTTGTTCTTGTTCTTCTCCTTCTTCTTCTTCTTCTTCTTCTTCTTCTCCTTCTTCTCCTTCTTCTTCTTCTTCTCCTTCTTCTTCTCCTCTTTCTTCTTAGCAATTCTTCTTCTTCTCCTTCTTCTCCTCCTCCTCCTCCTTCTTCTTCTTATTCTTCTCCTTCTCCTCCTCCTTCTTCTCCTTCTTCTTCTCCTTCTTCTCCTTCTTCTCCTCCTCCTCCTCCTCCTTCTTCTTCTTCTTTTTCTCCTTCTTCTTCTTCTTCTTCTTCTTCTCCTTCTTCTTCTCCTCCTCCTCCTCCTTCTTCTTCTTCTCCTTCTCCTCCTTCTCCTCCTTCTTCTTCTTCTTCTTCTTCTTCTTCTTCTCCTTCTTCTTCTTCTTCTTCTTCTTCTTCTTCAAAAGCTCAGACAGCATCTATAGTTGTCAGTCAAACCAGCGAAAATGCTTTGCACTGCCGTTAATTAAGCGCCTGACAAGTCAAGTCAAGTCAAAGTCAAAAACACTTTTAAATCATCCCCATGAAGGGTAATTACAATACTGACAAGCACAGTGATACGTTATCATTATTTCTAAAGACACACAAAAGCTACAAGGGGACGGGATAGCCTAGTGGTTAGAACATTGCGCTCGCAATCTGACGACCCGGGTTCGATTCCCGTTCAAGGGGATATTTTCCCCTGGAGTTAACATCAGTGCAAACTCCACTCTCCTCAAAAGTCCTTCGGATGAGACTATAAACCGAGGCCCCGCGTGCGAACGCACGCAGAACATCTTGCGCACACGTTAAATCCTGTTCCGCTTTTCGTAAGAGTAGGCCATTGTATGCCGGTGGGAACAGATGACAGAATTGACAAAACCGCATACACACGAGGACTGGATGTAAAAATAAAAAAAGCACATAAGTGCTTATTCCATTATCCTCGATATAAAAGGTAAAGGAAAGGGTAAAGGAGTCCCATAACCTATAAGGTCGTAGGGGAGCGAGGCGTCAGAGACCTCACTTCTCTAGGGCCAGCATATTGAGGGCGGCGCCCATCTCCTCTCCCTCGCTGCTTTACCTTCCCTGACCCTAAAGAGGGCAGGTACCCATTTACAGCTGGGTGAACTGGGGGAACTGTACTGAAGCCAAGGCGCGCAAACGGTCACCCATCCAAGTGGTAACCACGCTCGACGCTGCTTAACTTGGCTGGGGGAAATCGAGTGCTCTGACCACTGAGCTATCCCGTCCCCCGATATAAAAGAATAAAATAAAATAAAAAAATAAATAAAAATAAAATAAATACATCTACATGACAAGTCAGGCCCAGTGCATCCAACTTCGGCGTGAGGGGAAGAATTAATGGTTATCTTCGAAGTCTTTCTTGGGGGGAGGAAGGGGGGGGGGGGGGGGGGGGGGGGACGGCAGGAGAATGGACCAAGAAGGCAGAGAGAAAAAAGACAAGAAGGAGGTGACCGGAAGACAAGGACTAAGGCAACACGAAAGTTGCGAGATAAAAAAAAGAGGGAATTGCTGGCACACAGAATTTGCAGAAGGTGGGGATGCTGATTATACTGACAGGCCCCCGGCATCCCCTAGGGGTGGGGAGGGGGGGAGGGGGAAGGCAGAGGGGGTGAACAAAGTATTTGAGTTGAATTACTGATGATACTGACCCCCAAAGGACAGGGCTTCAGCAGCAGTGTAGATGTGTGTAGGAGTAGTGCCCTTGTTGTTGTTGTTGTTGTTGTTGTTGGCGGTGCCGTGAAGGTAGGGCTCTTTGTTCGTGTCCAGGGTGCTAGCTTGACACCTGTACCGCCCCTCTGTACACACAAGCAAACGCAGGGCGCGCGCGCACACACACACACACACACATTACACACAGACACAGGTGTGCACACGCTCACGCACGCACACACACACTCACAGGTGTGCCCACGCTCACGCACGCACACATACACACACAAAGTGCACACATCACACAACAACACACACTACGCACGCACACATACTAAACAAGTGTGCAACACGCTTTATATAACACAACAAGTGCACATGCACGCACACACACACGCACGCACACATTATAATAATAATAATAATAATAAATATATATGAATTTATATAGCCCGATCTGTAAAACAAACAAATCGAAGTGCTTGCACTCAAATCAATTACGCGCATGCAACTTTCCTCAAATATAAAAAAAAACAATTTCAAATTTATCACATGTATGATGACTAAACACTAACAACACACACACACACAACACATCACACACACACAGCACACACAGACACACAGAACACACACACACACACACA
>CM054164.1:32610334-32612834 GCA_028751875.1 Rapana venosa
GGGAGATCGTTTAAGTCCCCCACCCTTAATTCACCAGAGGCCGACGGGTTTCGAACCCACGACTTCATGGACCCATGAGATCAAAGTGGCACGGTCTCAGCCACTGGGCTATGGCGTCCGTCAGATGTAGGTCTAATTGTGACTGGAGATGCCGCAGACAAATCACTGTGCTGTTGTAAATAATTAATGACTGCTTGTAAACAAAGCGAGGACCAACAGGGGAAAAAAAAACCCTCTCCATCTATATAAAAGGTAAAGGTGTCCCATAACCTATGTGGTCGTAGGGCAGCGAGGCGTCAGAGACCTCAGCTTCTCTAGGGGCCAGCATATTGAGGGCGGCGCCTATCTCCTCTCTCTCGCTGCTTTGCCTTCCCTGATCCTAAAAAGGGCAGGTACCCATTGACATCTGGGTGACCTGGGGGACTGTAATGAAGCTAAGGCGCGCAAACGTCACCCATCCAAGTGGTAACCACGCTCGATGCAGCTTAACCTTGGCTGGGGGAAAGCGAGTGCTCTGGTTTATCTATATACGGATTAAAACAGGGAATAAAACCAACTCTACTGTCGTTCCTTGTAGCAACGCCTTGGTCAACCATAACGGTCAACAACCCAGGACGGGCACCGCGTTGTGGGAGAAGCCACATCAAAAACACATAAAACGGGATAAAAACAAAACCATATTCCTTTTTTTTTTAAAGCCACCTTGTTCTTAACAACAAACTATGACATCTTTATTCGTATCAGACAGAAAATGCCAAAGCAGCCTGACTTTCTACGCAAAGAAATCTGCCATGACTGAAAATGGTATACAATACACTGCCATACAATGCAATACAACGTAAAGCAATACAATACAATACAATACAATACAATACAATGCAATACAATGCAATACAATGCAATACAATGTAAAGCAATACAATACAATACAATACAATACAATACAATACAATACAATGCAATACAATGCAATACAATACAATAAAAAGGTAAAGGTGTCCCATAACCTAGGTGGTCCTAGGGGAGCGAGGCGTCAGAGACCTCAACTTCTCTAAGGGCCAGCATATTGAGGGCGGCGCCCATCTCCTCTCCCTCGCTGCTTTACCTTCCCTGACCCTAAAGAGGGCAGGTACCCATTTACAGCTACAGTTTACAGTTACAGCCCATTTTACCCTGCAACACACATTTAGCGCACGTTAAAGAACCCACAGCAACAAGAGAGTTGGTCCTGGCAAAATTATGCAGAAATCAAGCCACCCTGGCAGGGAAACAAATACACAAGCAGACAGCAAAAGACAACAAAAAAGGGGTGGCGCTGCTCTTGTGGCGAAACACTCTTTGGGGAGAGCAGCCCCAATTTCACGCAGAGAAATCTGCTGTGATTTAAAGTGGTATATAGTACAATACAAAAGCTAATAATTATCACAAGGTGTTTATTTGATTCGTGATATCTCCTATTTTAACTTATGGTGCTGAAGTGTCGTTCCCCATTTCTTGTAACAGTCTGTCAGACTTTCATCTTGACGATTTATTCAAATTGAGCACATCTTTACGAAAATATTCATGTAAATTTTTGGAAACAAACTTTGGGAATACACAGAAAAAGCAATGGCATTACCCACTTTAGGAGAACTTAGAAGATGTCCATTGACTGCTAGAATTCTAAGTCAGATAGTATCTGTTTGAATACATCTAACAGAGACAGACACAAACTCATATGTAAGACTACTCTATGATTATATTATTAAAATAATGAATATGATCGTTGGATTAGCACAGTTAAGAAATGTTCTGTATACAATTGGCTTTAAACGTGTATGGGAAAACCAATGTACGCTTGATGTACATCGACTGTGCCATGTAATGCGAACGAAGCTTGAGGGTTTATATAAAACGTTTTGGATTAACCAGAAGCAAGATTCCACAAAGCTTAACTTTTTATTATTCCGTACCCAAACAATATAGATTAGAACCATACCTCATAAACGACTAAAAACACAAAAAAACAGTAAAAACATTTTGTAAATTTCGTAAAAGTTGCATGCCATGACTTGATGATGGAGAAAGAATATACTAAGGGAAAACAGAACTTGTCAATACAGCAACAATATAGAAGACGAGTTTCATATGATATTTTTCAAAAAGGGAAAGGTGTCCCATAACATAATTATGTGGTCGTAGGGGAGCGAGGCGTCAGAGACCTCACTTCTCTAGGGCCAGCATATTGAGGGCGGCGCCCATCTCCTCTCCCTCACTGCTTTACCTTCCCTGTCCCTAAAGAGTGCAGGTACCCATTTACAGCTGGGTGAACTGGGGAACTGTACGGAAGCCAAGGTGCACGAACAGTCACCCATCCAAGTGGTAACCACGCTCGATGCTGCTTAACCTTAGCTGGGGGAAAGCGAGTGCTCTGACCACTGAGCTATCTTGTCCCATTTACTGCATGAGTGTATTTTATATACCGAGCAAAGAGAAGGTTTTGTCGTCCTTTCCCACCGGC
>CM054164.1:32617834-32642834 GCA_028751875.1 Rapana venosa
CGACACACCAGACTTTCCAGAGATTGCACGGCAACCAGACCCACGATCATACAGTACCTGACAACTCAATCAACCGGGGTGTGTGTTTGTTTCTTTCCATCAAAGGAGAACAAAAATCCTCTGAAATCGGAGTACTGCTACTTTCTATGATAATAACTAAGCTCGTGCAGATCTTACAACTCCGCTGTATTTTCCATCAAAAGAGATATATATTAAAAAAATTCTCTGAAGTTGGAGTACGCCTTCTTCCTACGAGATAACACAGATCGTGCAGATCTTACAACTCCGCTGTATTTTCCATCAAGAGATCTTTTTTAAAAAATCCTCTGAAGTCTGAGTACGGATGCTTTCTATGAGATAACTAAGATCGTGCAGGTATACAACTCCGCTGTATTTTCCATCAAGAGATCTTTAAAAAAAAATCCTCTGAAGTCTGAGTACGGATGGCTTTCTATGAGATAACACAGATCGTGCAGGTATACAACTCCGCTGTATTTTCCATCAGAGATAAAAAAAAATAATAAATTAAAAAATCCTCTGAAGTCGGAGAATGGCTGCTTCGCTGGGGGAGGGGGGGGGGGGAGTAGGGGGGGGAGAGGAGAGAGAGAGAGAGAGAGAGAGAGAGAGAGAGAGAGAGAGAGAGAGAGAGAGAGAGAGAGAGAGAGAGAGACAGACAGACAGACAGACAGACAGACAGACAGATAGACAGAGAGAGACAGAGAGTTAAAAAAAACACCCATACACATTTAAAAAAACACCTTCTCATCCAGTGTGTACTTACAGTCTCACAGTAACAGCCAGGTGGGATAAGTGAGTGAGACAGAGTGCAGCTTCAGAGTGTCCCTCTCAGAGTGTCAGTTAAGCCGTGGAACGCCCAATACCGATTAAAAAAAAGATATTACCGCCTCCTTTCAGCCAACCTATAAGTTAAAGTATCAGGGTTTGTTTTTGTTTTGTTTTATTTTGGCTTTTTTTGTTAATACACTTCCATCATTCTTCACCCAATGCGTACCGCTTTTCTTCAAAGAGGAAAAAAAATGATATCACATCACCTACACATCCCAGTTGATAAAAGTACAAATCTCAATTTAAAAAAAAAAAAAAACCGAAGCACTTTTTTGTTTATCCTTCTCTGAAGACGATGAACAGCTGCCTTCCGGGTGTGGGAAAGTATTGACGCACAGACATGCACTTTTCCAGAGGTAGGCGTGTTGTGTGTTAGGCTACGCACCAATATTTTGGAGCTCTTGCAGAAATAGAGAGAGAGAGAACTCCAACTCCAACTCCAACTCGAATATTTTAATGAGGGTAAATGGATAAGCCAGAGGCTTCTTTACACCAGGCCCTCATAGGGAAAAAGAATAAAACAAACACGAATAAATCAATAAAGTGATCAACAAGTTAATGTGGGATACAATGAAAAGAATCATTCGAATAGCCATTCAAATATCGATAAATCTAGAGACCAATGACATACCACAAAAATAAACAAAGCAAGTGGGGAGAGAGGAGAGAGAGAGAGAGAGAGAGGAGAGAGAGAGAGAGAGAGAGAGAGAGGAGAGAGAGAGAGAGAGAGAGAGGAGAGAGAGAGAGAGAGAGAACACCCAACCTTTGAACGTCAAATTAGTGTTCTCTTTTCAGTCCTGGGCGGTTAAATGTCGTCCAGAATTTCAAGGCAAACAACGTGGTGTTTGTTCATCCATTTCGATGACCTGCGTTTCCAAATATTTTCCAAAACTATTCACGAAGTCACCTTTCCGGACACAACAGGAACGTATTTGTAGAGGTATACGCATGAAGAAAAAAACCAACAACAACAAACCCTGTTGTTAATACTCCAAAATCAAACTTTTCGCACATCAATTTTTTCGAAAGTGATGATGTTGGTTAGTCAAACTGAACACAAAATTCATAACGGCCGAACTCGCACACACACAAGATATTTCAATACCGGATCCCAGTCTGAATAATATGTAATCAACACTGGCAAGGACACAGTACAAAGTAAATGTTATTAATAATAATAACACTGATTTTATGTCAGCATATCAATTCACTGAAGAAGAATGAAGTACAAATCTATCATTAGTCATTGGAAGAAAAAGAGAAAAAAAATCACACACAGATACATTATCAAGGTATAGACGGTTTCAGTTCGGATGTTGAAAAGATTGTGCAATTTTTGTTGTCAAAAGAGAGAGAGAGAGAGAGAGAGAGAGAGAGAGAGAGAGAGAGAGAGAGAGAGAGAGACAGAGACAGAGACAGAGAGACAGAGACAATGAGAGAGAGACAAAGACAGAGAGAGAGACAGCTAGAGACAGACAGAGACACAGAGAGATAAGAGAGAGAGAGAGAGAGAGAGAGAGAGAGAGAGAGAGAGAGAGAGAGAGAGAAACACACACACACACACACACACACCACACACACACACACACACACACACACACACACACACACACACAGGCATCTGGTACACTTTTTGATTTTAAGATGTAGTACGGGGACGGGATAGCTCAGTGGTCGGAGCACTCGCTTTCCCTCAGCCAAGTTAAGCAGCGTCGAGCGTGGTTACCAGTTGGATGGGTGACCGTTTGCGCGCCTTGGCTTCAGTACAGTCCCCCCAGTTCACCCAGCTGTAAATGGGTACCTGCCCTCTTTAGGGTCAGGGAAGGTAAAGCAGTGAGGGAGAGGAGATGGGCGCCGCCCTCAATATGCTGGCCCTAGAGAAGTGAGGTCTCTGACGCCTCGCTGCCCTACGACCTTATAGGTTATGGGACACCTTTACCCTTACCTTACTGTTACTTTCTGTTGGGTTCCCTCACACACTGGTATCTTTTTTAATGAAAAAGTTGCCAGTCTTGCAAAATATGGAGCGAGATATAAAAATGGTTCTTGTGAAACAAACGTTGCCTTATCTCTGCATGAGGGATACAGCTTGCTACAAAACTCTTGCTGGAAGCACTTCAGAAAGAAAATATATGATTCTGGCTATTGTCTTTATAATGGCTGTACATGGAAAGTGATAGATTTTCAAAATGCTTTCATTTCTAACAAAGTCTGTGGTTGGTATAATCGTAGAAATATGTCATGCCTGATGAACAGATTTAAACTAAATGCTTTCAGGACAAAATACGTGAAAGATGTAAACTGTTTTTGTGGGGAGAAGATTACCAATAGTCATGTTATTTTTGATTGTGGACATTTAAAAGCATTCTTACCTGCTGTACCAAGTTGTTCACTGCATCAGATTTTGTCTGAACCATCGTTACTGTTGGACAATATGTTAGGATTGATAAGAAGTCCGATAATTCAGTTTTTGTAATATCTTTAAGTTAGTTTTTTTATCAGTACTGTTATCTGACACTTTTCTGTTATTCTTTGCATTCTCTTGTTTAGATTACTTTTTCCCGTCTAAAATCACTAAATGTGAATAGACGTTAAACTGAAGATATCACACACTCATTCATTCATTCATTTCAGAATCACTGAAACTTAGAAAGAAATAATTTCTTCCTCGGAGTCAACCATTTCTATGCTACCATCTTATACAACAACATGGATACTTTCTTGACACATAGTGCACTTAAATATGATACAGATACATTGCAGTCGTTAGGAAGCGAGGCGTCAGAGACCTCAGCTTTTCCAGGGGCCAGCATATTGAGGGTGGCGCCCATCTCCTCTCCCTCGCTGCTTTACCTTCCCTGACCCTAAAGAGGCAGGTACCCTTTTACAGCAAGGTGAGCTGTGGGACTGTTATTTAAAAAAAGTTTGGTGACGAGAGGCCTGGAAACGAGCTATACCTGTGAGATAACAGACAGAGATATTGGCGTGTGATAACACTATCAGGTGATAACTGAACTGCGACCTATAGGAGTAGCAACACTATTGCAGGTTCAGCGAGCTGTTCTAGTATACTATAAATGTCGTACCCCACCCACCCAAAAAAGAGAGAAAAGAAAAGAAGACAAAAACGGTGTGCGTGTGTGTGGGTGTATCTGGGTGCTTGTGTGTGTATGTCTCTGTGTGTATATTTGTGTGTGTGTCTGTCTGTGTGTGTATTTGTGTGTGTGTCTGTGTGTGTGCATTTGTGTGTATGTCTGTGTGTGTATTTGTGTATGTATGTCTGTGTGTGTATGTGTGTATGTCTGTGTGTCTGTGGGTGTATGTGTGTGTATGTGTGTGTATGTGTGTATGTCTGTGTGTGTATGTGTGTATGTCTGTGTGTGTATGTCTGTGTGTGTATGTGTGTATGTCTGTGTGTGTATGTGTGCGTATGTTTGTGTGTCTGTGTGTATGTGTGTATGTCTGTGTGTGTGTCTGTGTATGGCTGTGTGTGTGTCTGTGTGTGTCTGTGTGTGTGTCTGTGTGTGTGTGTGTGTGTGTGTGTGGTGGCAGTGGTTGGATAGGGGTAGTGCGAGACAGTGAGTGTGTGTGCGTGCGTGCGTGAGTGTGTGTGCGTGCGTATGTATGTGTGTGCGTGCGTGCGTGTGTATGTGTGTGTGTGTCTGTGGTGGCAGTGTTTGGAGGGTGTGGGGGCGGGGGTAGAGACAATGACAACATCGAAAATAACGACGAAGATAAAGCCTGCGGTGACAACATCAACAACGACAACGATGATGAAGAAGAAAAAACACAGAAGAAACTAGTTTGGAAGGAGCTAGAGAGAGAGAGAGAGAGAGAGAGAGAGAGAGAGAGAGAGAGGAGAGGAGAGAGAGAGAGAGAGAGAGAGAGAGGGAGGGAGGGAGGGAGAGGGAGGGAGAGGGAGGGAGAGTCTTTATTCCTAAGGGCTACAGATAAGTATTGACATACCTTTTTACATCTAGCCCTTGCCCTAAGTAGGAACCATCATTAGTAGAACTATACAACTAATATTTGTAAGTACATGTTTAGAAAAGAAACAACACATACAACACAAGATATACACAGAGAGAAGGAGAGAGAGAGAGAGAGAGAGAGAGAGAGAGAGAGAGAGAGAGAGAGAGAGAAGAGAGAGAGAGAGAGAGAGAAAATAGAGAGAAATAGAGAGAAAGAGGGAGAGAGAGAGTGGGGGGGGGGGGAGGGGAAAGACAGACGGAGCATTTCTATTTGAAAAAAGGGGGGAAACCGCTTCAAAACTATGTTAAGATAGAAAAAATAAAGAATATGGAAAACTACTACCACCCCGAAAAAAATAACGAAGTGGAGAGACAGACAGACAGAGACAGAGACAGAGAGAAAGACAGAAAGAGAGAGGGAGAGACAGAGACACAGAGACAGACAGACAGAGACAGAGAGAGAGAGACAGAAAGCAGAGACAGACAGACAGAAGACAGAGACACAGAGAAAAGAAAAGAGAGAGAGAGAGACAGAGAGAGAGAGAGACAGAGAGAGACAGAGAGAGGTTGGGGGGGGGGGGGGGGGGAGGGGGGGGGGGGGGGAGAAGATCTTCTCCAATTCAAGCATAAACTAGTCAAGATACCCACTTCCAATCTATGAAATATTAGTAACACACACACCACACACACACACACATCAGGTTGGTTGTGAAACCAAATGTGGGTACAGGCTTTCCGTCACCGGCTTTTCAACAGCATCATGCAAATTTTATAAGGAACAGTGAGTTGAATGAATTTATACTTTATTTTCCTACCCTTGCCCACGGGAAAAAGATTGGCCTTATCTTCTTTCAGGGCAACTTTGGTCTCCCGTTTGCCTGAATTCCAACTCTGATTGAATTCTTTCAAAACAAAATAGTATTCCAAAATGTAGGTTAACATTAGTTATCCCCCACCATTTCCCCCCCCCCCCCCCCCCCCCCCCCCCCCTGTCTCTGTCTCTTTCTCTCTCTCTCTCTCTCTCTCTCTCTCTCTCTCCTCTCTCTTTCTCTCTCTCTCTCCTCTCTCTCCCTCTCTCTCTCCTCTCCTCTCCTCTCTCCCCTCTCTCTCTCTCTCTCCCTCCCTCTCTGTATTGTGTCTCTCTCTCCTCTCTCTCTCTCTCTCGCTCTCCCTCTCTCTCCCTCTCTCTCTAGTCTAATATTACTAAATGTGAACAGACTTTAAACACACAACAACAAAATCCCATCCACTATCTCGTGGGCACGTTCTGTTTTGGGGTGTTGGTGTGTTTTTTCTAATGTTCTACTTTGAATTCTTTAGATCATCATCATCGTCGTCATCGTCATCGCCGTCTCCATTGTCATCATCATCGTCGTCGTCATCACCGTCGTCATCGTCGTCGTCATCATTATCATCATCATCATCATCATCATTCTTTATATAATGCCTCTAAAATTGACGATGAATTAGTCAAGTATGCTGACCAACCTTCGGATGGCTCAACATTTTTATAACTTGTCTCTCTGATATTTTGTAGTACTACTAGTAGTAGTAGTAGTGGTGGTGGTGGTGGTGGTGGTGGTGGTGGTAGTAGTAGTAGTAGTAGTAGTAGTAGTAGTAGTTGTTGTTGTTGTTGCAGCAGCAGCAGCAGCAGCAGCAGCAGCAGCAGGAGTAGTAGTAGTAGTAGTAGTAGAAGTAGTAGTAGTAGTAGTAGTAGTAGTAGTAGTAGTAGTAGTAGTAGTAGTAGTAGAGGTAGTAGCAGCAGCAGCAGCAGCAGCAGAAGCATTAGAAATAGTAGCAGTTTTTTATTTTTTATTTTATTTTTTAAAATATTTTATACCACTTTAAGTTACGAGATTTCTCTGCGTGAAATTCGGGCTGCTCTCCCCGGGGAGAGCGCGTCGCCACAAGAGCAGCGCCACCCTTTTTTTTTTTTTTTTGTCTGCAACTGTATTTGTTTTCCTATCAGAGTGGCTTTTTTCTAAGAATTTTGCCAGGGACAACTCCCTTGTTGCCGTGGGTTCTTTTACGTGCGCTGAAAATTTTGTGTAACACACGGGACCTCGGTTTATCGTCTCATCCGAAAGACTAGCGCCCAGACCACCACCCATGGTCTAATGGATGGGGGAAAATTTCGGGCCCAAACGGGGTACGAACCACGCACACACCCGACCCGGACTTCTCGCATTCTAGACAGGCGCGTTACCTCTAGACCACCGATCCATGCTGCAGCAGTAGCAGCATCGGCATCAGCAGCAGTAGTAGAAGCAGTAGTAGAAGTAGCAATATCATCATCATCATCATTATTTTTACTCTCATCATTATCATCAACATCATCATCATCATCATCACCACCACCATCATCATCATCATCAACATCATCATCATACGTCATCTAATACTAAATGTGAGTGGCGGTCTGTGTGCTAATCTTTCAGACAGGACGATGATGATAAATCGGGGTTCTTTGCGCCGAAAATGCATTGTGCAATCGTCGAAGACATGACGGCGAAAAGCGAACCGTCCCTGGCAAAAACTGTGTAGAAACTGCTACTGTCACAAGGGAGAGGAAGATGACTGTGTGGCACTGTGCACTGGCGACTGGCTTCAGCCCAAGGCCTGAACAACCATGACCCGTGCTGTGGAACATCCTGTGGCTATATAAGGCCATACACAATGATGGGTTTAGATGGAGTTATGTTCATATTTTTGTCTCACGACAATGTGCCCATGTCTAATTACAGTTTGACAGGGCAAGAGGTCTTCTTCTTCTTCGTTGTCGAAGGCTCAGACAGTAGCCGTTGGTGTACGTCACCGACACTATGCTACACTACAGTCTATCCTGTATTGCTACACTACATCTACCCTGTATTGCTACACTACATCTATCCTGTATTGCTACACTACATCTATCCTGTATTGCTACACTACAGTCTATCCTATACTACACTACAGTCTATCCTGTATTGCTACACTACATCTATCCTGTATTGCTACACTACAGTCTATCCTATACTACACTACAGTCTATCCTGTATTGCTACACTACAGTCTATCCTGTATTGCTACACTACATCTATCCTGTATTGCTACACTACATCTATCCTGTATTGCTACACTACATCTATCCTGTATTGCTACACTACATCTATCCTGTATTGCTACACTACATCTATCCTGTATTGCTACACTACAGTCTATCCTGTATTGCTACACTACATCTATCCTGTATTGCTACACTACATCTACCCTGTATTGCTACACTACATCTACCCTGTATTGCTACACTACATCTATCCTGTATTGCTACACTACAGTCTATCCTGTATTGCTACACTACAGTCTATCCTGTATTGCTACACTACAACCTATCCTGTATTGCTACACTACATCTATCCTGTATTGCTACACTACATCTATCCTGTATTGCTACACTACAGTCTATCCTGTATTGCTACACTACATCTACCCTGTATTGCTACACTACAGTCTATCCTGTATTGCTACACTACAGTCTATCCTGTATTGCTACACTACAGTCTATCCTATACTACACTACAGCCTATCCCCCTATACTGCACTATAGTCTATCCTCCTATACTACACTACAGCCTATCCTATACTACACTACAGCCTATCCTATACTACACTACAGTCTATCCTATATTACACTACAGTCCATCCTATACTACACTACAGCCTATCCTATACTACACTACAGCCTATCCTATGCTACACTACAATCTATCCTATACTACACTACAGCCTATCCTATACTACACTACAGTCTATCCTGTATTGCTACACTACAGTCTATCCTGTATTGCTACACTACAGTCTATCCCCCTATACTACACTACAGCCTACCCCCCTATACTACACTACAGTCTATCTTATACTACACTACAGCCTATCCTATATTACACTACAGCCTATCCTCCTATACTACACTACAGCCTATCCTATACTACACTACAGCCTATCTTATACTACACTACAGCCTATCCCCCTATACTACACTACAGCCTATCTTATACTACACTACAGCCTATCTTATACTACACTACAGCCTATCCTATACTACACTACAGCCTATCCTCCTATACTACACTACAGCCTATCCTATACTACACTACAGCCTATCTTATACTACACTACAGCCTATCCCCCTATACTACACTACAGCCTATCCTATACTACACTACAGCCTATCCCCCTATACTACACTACAGCCTATCCTATACTACACTACAGCCTATCCTATACTACACTACAGCCTATCCCCCTATACTACACTACAATCTATCCCCCTATGTTACTCTATTTCTTCTTTCTTTTAATTATTTCTTTCTTCCCATCTTTTCTTTCTTTCTCTCCTTTCTACTTGCTTTCTTTCTTACTTGACTTTTTTTCTTTCTTTCTTTTCTTCCTTCCGTCCTGCCTTCTGATGAGACTATAAACCGAGGCCCCGTGTGCGATCGCATGCAGAACATCTTGCGCACACGTTAAATCCTGTTCCGCTTTTCGAAAGAATAGGCCATTGTGTGCCGGTGGGAACAGATGACAAAATTTACAAAACCGCATACACAGGGGGGCTGGATGTAAAAAAGCACATGAGTGCTTATTCCATTATCCTCGATATAAAAAAAAAGTCATCTGAGCGCTTTGATTTCTTGCTTTACAAGATTCAGCGCTATATAAATTCCATACATTATTATTATTATTATATTATTATTATTATTATTATTCCTGTTTTCTTTCCATACATCCGGCTGTCTTCTTTCTCTCGTTCTTTCCCTCTACCGTACTTTCTATCTTTCTCTCTATTGTTCTTTTCTTTATTTCTTTCTTCCTTCCTTCATTGTTTTTCTTTTTTTCTTTCTATCTTTCTTTTTTCCCTTTCTACTTACTTTCTTATGTACTTACTTTTCCTTTGTTTATTATTGCCTTCCGTCCTTCCTTCATTTATTCCTTTTTTTCTTTCTGTTTTTTCCTTCTTTCTTCTTTCTCTCTTTCTTTCCTTCTTTCTTACTTCCTATTTTCCTTCAAATTCTTTTTCTTCATTTTTTTTCTTTCTTCCTTCCTTTTCTTGTTTGGTTTTTTAACTTTCATTCAATCTTTTTTTCTTTCTCTCCCTTCTGTTCACTTTTTTTTTTCTTTGTTTATTACTTCCTTCCGTCATTCCTGTAGTTATTCATTTCTTTTCACCCTTCTTTCTTTCTTTCTTCTTTCTATCTCTCTCTTTTTTTCCCTAACCCTCTTTCTTTCTTGCAAACTTGCTTTCTATTCTTCTCTTTCTTTCTTTTTATATTTCTCTCCCTCTTACGTCCTTTGATTTGTTGCTTTACAAGATTCAGCGCTATATAAACTCCATACATTATCATTATCATTATTTTTCTGTTCTATTCTTCTTTCCTTCCTTCCTTCCTTCCTTTCTTTGGGTTTTTTGTTGTTGTTGTTTCTGTTGTGAACAACACCTCTGTCTATCATCCATCAGTAAATAAAAGCCTCTGTTCTAGATCTCTTCAGACTCCAAACTGTGGACAGAACTCAATTTTATTGCCTTGATTTTTAAAAAAAATCCCAAAGGGTCAGTGGATTAGCAATCAGCAGAAACTATGCTCAAATGAAGAGCTAATCTCTCTCTCCCTCTCTCATCTCTCTCTCTCTCTCTCATCTCTTCTCCACTCTCCTCTCCTCTCCTCTCTCTCTCTGTCTGTGTGTATTTGTCTCTGTCTGTCTGTCTGTCTGTCTGCTGTCGTCTGTCTCTCTCTCGTCTCTCTCTCTTCTCCCTTTCTCCTTTGTACTTCTCTCTCTCTCTCGTCTCTCTCTCTCCATCTCTCTCTCTCTCTCTCTCTCCTTTCTCTTTCTTTGTATTTGTCTCTGTCTGTTTTGTCTCTGTCTGTTTGTCTGTCTGTCTGTCTCTCGCCCCCCCCCCCCTCTCTCTCTCTCCTCTTCTCTCATCTCCTCTCTCTCTGCTGGGACGGATAGCCTAGTGGTTAGAACATTGCGCTCGCAATCTGACGACCCGGGTTCGATTCCCGTTCAAGGGGATATTTTCCCCTGGAGTTAACATCAGTGCAGACTCCTCTCTTCCCAAAGTCCTTCGGATGAGACTATAAACCGAGGCCCCGTGTGCGAACACACGCAGAACATCTTGCGCACACGTTAAATCCTGTTCCGTTTTTCGTAAGAGTAGGCCATTGTGTGCCGGTGGGAACAGATGAGAGAATTTACAAAACCGCATACACACGGAGACTGGATGTAAAAAAGCGCATACGTGCTTATTCCATTATCCTCGATATAAAAGAATAAAATAAAATAAAAAATGAAAAAAAATCTCTGTATTTGTCTCCGTCTATCTGTCTGTTCTCTCTCTCTCCCCTCTCTCTCTCCTCCTCTCTCTCTCCCCTCTCTCTCTCTCTCTCCATCTCTCTCTCTCTTCTCTCTCTCTCTCTCTCTCTCTCCCCTCTCTCTCTCTCTCTCTCTCCCATCCCCCTCTCATTTTCTATTTTCTTTTTTCTTTTTTTTTGCACCATAAGCAGGTCATAATCAGCGGCAGTTAACTCACAGCAGTTGTTCAGACTCCCCCCCCCCACCACAACACTCCACCCCCCACCCCCTAATACATCTTCTGCCAAAAAGTCACTTTAACCTCAGGCATCATTCAGCTTGCTTCCAACGTTTCTCTGATATCACTATTTAGTGGAAGGACGTTAAACTGAAGAAGAAGAAGAAGAAGAAGAAGAAGAAGAAGAAGAAGAAGAAGAAGAAGAAGAAGAAGAAGAAGAAGAAGAAGAAGAACTCCAACGTTTCCAGCAACCAAAGCAACGAGAACTGAACTGAATTCTTGATCTTCGTCGTCGTCGTCGTTTGAACGCTCAGACAGCAATTATTGTTGTCTGTCATAGCAGCTGAAACGCGTCGCGCTGCCGTTAGAGCACCTGACAAGTTAGGCCCAGCACATCCGACTTCGGCGTGGGAGATAATTGTTATCTTTGAAGTCTTTGTGGAGAGAGAGAGAGAGAGGAGAGGGAGAGAGAGAGAGAGAGAGAGAGAGAGAGAGAGACAGACAGACAGACAGACAGACAGACAGACAGACAGACAGACAGACAGACAGACAGACAGACAGAAAGAGAAAGGCAGGAGAATAGACCAAGACGGCAGAACATAATTATAGACTATAAAGGGGGTGACTGGACCAAAAAAAAGGAACAAGGCAGAAACAAAGAGAAGGATAGACAAGAGGGAATTCCTAACACGGAATTTCCAGAAGGTGGGGACGCTATTTATACTGACAAGCCCCAGGTATCCCCTTCCTTCCTTCCTTCACCTTCACCTATCCCGAATCCCCCTGGCACCAATGACGGTTTTGCAACCAGCTTCCTCCACTCCCCGCGGTCCTCTGCTTTCCGTAGCAAGCCGTTACGCTCACGGCTACCAGTCCACTCTCTGATGTTGTAGATCTTCCCATCGTTTTCTTCTCTGTCTGCCTCTTTGTCCTGTTCCCTGTAGTAGGACAGTCTTGGGTGACAAGGAGGGCTGAAGACAGAAGGGGATGGAGACAGCACGCAGGACATACATCAGAGGTTACCCTCAAGAACGATGTGGCCCACAGGGGATCCGAACCACACTGATGGGAGAGCCTAGTGGTTAAAACATAGCGCTCGCAACCTGACGACCCGGGTTCGATTCCCGCTCAAGGGGGATATTTTCCCCCGGAGTTAACACCAGTGCAGACTCCACTCTCCCCAAAAGTCCTTCGGATGAGACTATAAACCGAGGCCCCGTGTGCGAACGCACGCAGAACATCTTGCGCGCAAGTTAAATCCTGTTCCGCTTTTCGTAAGAGCAGGCCATTGTGTGCCTGATAGGGAACAGATGACAGAATTTACAAAAACTGCATGCACACGGGGACTGGATGTAAAAAAGGCACAAAGGTGCTTATTCTATTATCCTCGATATAAAAGAATAAATAAATAATAAAAAATAAGTTTATCGGCCATCCAAAGGACTTTCAGGGCAGTGGAGTCATGCCGATGTTAGCTCCAGGGAACAATCCCTTCACCTTCCTCTGCTAGAGCTCCGAAATTCATCCACGGTGAGATTTCGCGTACGCGACCGTTCACCCCCCCCCCCCCCCCACCCCCCCACCCCCACCCCGCTCCCTACCATGAAGGTAGCCGCATTCCACCTTGGAGGATGTATGCTGGGTCTGGTCGTACGTGTTTGCGTTGTTAAGTTCCCACCGAACGGTGACGTACATGGATGACGGGATCTTTAACGTGCATATTTGATCTCCTGCATGCGTGTGTATAAATATACACGAAAGGAATGAAGGCACTGGCAGGTCTGCACTTGAAGTTGACCTGGTAGATGGTAAAAGAAACCCCCCAAAAAACCCACACAAAACCCCCCACCCTTAATTCACCAGACGCTGCCAAGATTCGAACCCACGACTTCATGGACCTATAGGATTGACGTGGAACGGTCTTAACCACTCGGCTGTAGCGTCCGTCACCCTCTCCAATCAACACTCAAAGGCGACTTGAACACACACTGGTGTTGTTGTTTTATATAGCACTTTAAGTCACGGCACAATTCTGCGTGATATTCGAGTTTGCTCTCACGGGAAGACCACGTCGCCACAAGAGCAGCACCACCCTTTTTTTTTTATATACTTTTCCTGTCTGCAACTGTATTTGTTTCCCTATCAGAGTGGCTTTTTTTCTACAGAACTTCGCCAAGGACAACTATCTTGTTGCCCTGGTTTCTATTACGTACGCTAAATAATTTATAATATATATCATTTTGTAATTAATTAAATTTGCAATAATTACCGCACAATCAGCCTCATATGCCACCCAAGCAAGGTCATGCTGCAGATAATATTGAATAGACTGAAGCCACAAGCAGAGACCATCATTGCTGAGGAACAAGCAGGTTTCAGAGCAGGGCGCAGCACAACAGAACAGATATTCAACCTCAGAATACTATGTGAGCGGTACCTTCAACATCAACAAGACATTTACCATGTATTTATCGATTTTAAGAAGGCATTTGACAGGGTGTGGCATGCAGCTTTGTGGGCAACCATGAATTTGTACAGCATCAATGCAAACCTGATCGGAGTCATCAAACAGCTGTACAGCGAGGCCACCAGTGCAGTGTACTACAACAACAACATTGGAGAATGGTTTCGAACAACAGTTGGAGTAAGGCAGGGCTGTCTACTCTCACCCACTCTTTTCAACATCTTCCTTGAGAGAATCATGGCTGATGCACTGGAACATCATGAAGGACCAGTCAGCATTGGTGGCAGAACGATCACAAACCTCCGCTTCGCAGATGACATTGATGGAATAGCAGAATCAGAAAAAGAGCTTGCCAGCCTAACAGAACACCTGAATAAGGCCTCCAAAACATACGGCATGGAAATCAGTGCAGAGAAGACCAAACTGATGACTAATAACACCAATGGCATAAGCACTGATATCAGGGTTAATGACCAGAAGCTGGAAACAGTTCAAAGCTTCAAGTACCTGGGAGCCATTGTATCAGACCAGGGATCCAAGCCAGAAGTAGTATGCAGGACTGCACAGACAATAACAGCTTTGTCAAAACTAAACACCATCTGGAGAGATAAAAATATCTCACTTATCTCCAAGATCAGACTAATGCGCTCCCTTGTCATATCCATATTTCTGTATGCCTGTGAATCATGGACCCTGACTGCAGATTTGGAGAGAAGAGTACAGGCGGTGGAGATGAGATGCTTTCGGAGACTCCTTGGCATCTCCTACAAAGACCACATAAGCAACGAAAGCGTGCATAACAGAATCCAGCAAACCATTGGACCCTATGAGAACCTTCTAACGATCGTGAAAAAGCGTAAACTTAAATGGTATGGGCATGTCACAAGATCCAAAGGCCTTGCAAAGACAATTTTACAAGGCACTGTCCAAGGAGGAAGAAGAAGAGGCAGACCAAGGAAGAGCTGGGAGGATAACATCAGCGAATGGACAGGCCTATAACTCAACAAAACCCTGAGAAAGGCAGAACAGAGAGAGGAATGGAGGGAACTGGTTTTTGAGTCTTTGAGGGTGCCCCCACGGTCGTCAGACTACGGAACAGATAGATAGATAGATAGATAGATCATTTTGTAACTTAACATAACTATCAGGAGAAGGTCAGGATAATACATGTTATCTGCAGAAAGGAATAAATACACAAATAAAAGTAGATACAGATAAAGGAATAGGTAAATGGATGGATGGATGGATGGATGGATGGATGGATGGATGGATGGGTGGGTGGGTGGGTGGATGGATGGATGGATGGATGGATAGACAGATACATGCATACATACATAGACAGACACAGACAGACAGACGCAAACGCAAACGCAAACGCAATTTTATTTCACGAGGGTAATAGATTAAGTAACAAGACTTTTTTTCATCCAGCCCTCAAAATGAAAAGAAAAGAAAAAGCTGCAAGAAAAGCAAAGGCATAATGATGATACATATGAAAGTACACACACATTGATATCAACAAATACACGAGAGAGAGATAGAGACAGAGACAGAGACAGACAGACGGACAGACAGACAGACAGACAGGCAGGCAGGCGGGCAGGCAGGCAGACAGACAGATAGATAGACAGACAGAACAGAGGGACAGATAGACAGTCTGAGATAGAGACAGAGATAGCGAGACAGAGAGAGGAACAAGAAGTATGGAAAGCGGAAATAAATGTTGTATTAATACATCTTGAGAAGGAGATATGTTGTATCACATTGTTTCATCAAAAGATCTTGATACATTGTTTTAAATTTTTTCAGATTAGTTTCATTTTTTAGTTGGTAGGGAAGCCTATTCCACAGCCAGCCCCCAGAATATGCTAGACTTGATTTGAATAGTGTTATCTTAGGTAGAGGTAGATTAATCAAATGAGAGTGTCTAAAATCATTTACTGTGAAGATACTTTGTAATAAAGATGGGACATTTCCATGCAAGAATTTATGCATCAAAACTCCTTTATTGAAAAGAAGCTTGGACTTAAGGGGAAGAATGTTAATATCTGAATGGTCAGCAACTGTTAAAGATGATGATTTGTTTAGGATAAGCTTTAGGGCGCGTTTATGCACCCTCACTACTAATTTAAGTAAATTATTGCTGGCCATATCCCACAGTGTAGATGCATAATCTATTGCTGTTTGAATACAAGAATAAAAGAATATTTTTCTGGCATGCAGAGTTAGGAAGTTTTTTATCTTACGGAGTTGGTATATTTTTGAGGCAATGTTTTTTGACAGGTTTTGGATGTGGGCAGACCATAATAGGTTGTTGTCAATAGTTATTCCTAAAATTTTGTGATTTGAGACTTCTTCAATTTGTTCATTACCAATGTAGAGAAATGGTAGATTGCTATTAAGGTTCAGTCGTTTCTGTCTTGTGGAAATGAGCATAAATTTAGTTTTCTTTGGATGAAGGGCCATATGGTTCAAGTGAGTCCATTCCAGAAGTACATTTATATCTTCTTGCAAATTGCGAAAGACTTCAAACGAGTTAACATGGTTAATATCAATAGTGGTGTCATCTGCAAATAAATCACAGGAAGCTTTAGTAAATAAGGGAAGATCATTAATGTAAATAGAAAATAATAGGGGACCCAAAATAGAACCCTGTGGGACACCAAATGTATTGGGTAGAAAAGTCGAAAAGTATTTATTGACATAAACTTTTTGTTGTCTGTTAGACAGGAAGGATAGACAGACAGATAGATAGATAGATAGATAGATAGATAGATAGATAGATAGATAGATAGATAGATAGATAGATAGATAGATAGATATGTAGGTAGGTAGGTAGATAGGTAGGTAGGTAGGTAGGTAGACATAAGAGACATACATACATACACACATACATGCATGCTTACATACATACAGACAGACAGATAGATAGATAGATAGATAGACAGACAGACAGACAGACAGACAGACAGACAGATAGATATAAAGAGAGATAGAGAGATAAACAGGTAGACAAACAGACAGACAGATAGATAGATAGATAGATAGACAGACAGACAGACAGACAGACAGATAGATAGATAGATAGATAGATAGATAGATAGATAGATAGATAGATAGATAGATAGATAGATAGATAGATAAATAGATAGATAGACAGACAGACAAATAAATGAACAAGTAAACAAGTAGATAAACAAATAAATACACACATACATGAAATACATGATTAAATGAACAACTAAACTAACCAACTAACAAGATAACTAAGCAAATCGACAAATAGATAAAGGAATAGATAAACAAATAAATACACCAACAGGTACACACAGCTGAACGCGGCACAGGGAAGGGAAAAATGGCCCCACTTGGCACACACCATGTACACCCGGTTCACTGGGTCATGTCTTGCTCCCATAACTCTTACACCCTCCTACCCCACACCCCCACCCTCTCCATCCCAACCACTTCCACCCCCCACCCCTTCCACCCCCATCCACTTTTAAACCGCAGCTGCACCCCTCCCCACCCCACCCTCCACCCATCTTATCCCTCCCCCCTCTCTGCTGAAATCTGTGGATTGAAAAAAAAAAACCACCAACCCGAAAACAAAACAAAACAAGACCCAAAAGAAATCTCAAACCTCTACTGCTGCAAGCAGCAACTACTTTGTCGGATTCCTTTTCCATTCCTTCTTTCGGGGGGAGTTTTTTTTCTTTTCTGGATGTGTGTGTGTGTGTTGTGTGTGTGTGTTGTGTGGTGTGGTGTGTGTGTGTGTGTGTGTGTGTGGTGTGTTTGTGTCTGTTTGTGTGTGTGCGTGTGTCTGTGTGTCTGTCTGTGTTTCTTGTGTCTGTGTCTGTGTGTTGTGTGTCTGTGTGTGTGCGTGTGTGTGTGGTCTGTGTGTGTCTGTGTGGTGTCTGTGTGTCTGTTGTGTGTGTGCGCGTGTGGTGTGGTGCCTGTGTGTGTGTGTGTGTGTGTCTGTTTGTGTGTGTGTGTCTGTGTCGTGTGGTGTGTGTGTGTCTGTGTGTGTGTGTGTCTGTGGTGTTGTGTGTGTGTGTCTGTGTGTGTGTGTGTGTTTTGTGTGTGTGTGTGTCTGTGTGGTGTCGTGTGTTGTCTGTGGTGTGTGTCGCGGTTTGTGTGTGTGTGTCTGTCTGTCGTGTGGTGTGTTGGTGTCTCTCTGTGTGTCTGTGTGGTGTCTGTGCGTGCGTGCGTGTCTCTCTGTGCGTGTGCGTGTGTGTGCCGCGCGTGTGTGCTGTGTGTGTCTGTGTCTGTGTGTGTCGCGTGTGTGTGTGTTTCTCTGTGTGTGTTGTGTGTGTGTGTGTCTGTGCGTGCGTGCGTGTTTGTGCGTGTGCGTGTGTGTGCGGGCGTGTGTATGTGTGTGTGTGTCTGTGTCTGTGTGTTGTGTGTGGTGTGTGTTTCTCTGTGTGTGTGTGTGTGTGTGTGTGTGTGTGTGTGTGTGTGTGTGTGTGTCTGTGTGTGTCTGTGTGGTGTGGTGTCTGTGTGTGTCTGTGTGTCTGTGTGTGTGTGTGTGGTGTGTGTTTCTCTGTGTGTGTGTGTGTGTCTGTGTGTGTGTGTGTGTGTGTGTGTGTGTGTGTGTGTGTGGCGTGTGTTTCGTGTGGTGGTGTGACTGTGTTTCTGTGATTCTGTTGGAGTGAGAGAGCGAGCATGCAGGAGATGTGTGAGAGTGTGTAGTACAGATGCTCTGTGTGTGTGTGTGTGTGTTGAGTGGTGTGGTGTGTGTGTTGTGTGTGTGTATTGCAGTGCACTGGTTGAAGTGTGGCACGTGGCCCGATTTCTGACTGACTTCCCCATTCATAGCTTTGAGAGAGAGAGAGACAGACAGACAGACAGACAGAGAGACAGACAGAGATATGAAAAACACAAAAACAGAACACACACACGCACGAACGCACGAACGCACGCACGTACACACACACACACACACACACTAACCATCCTTATATATGTCAAAAACAGAAGACAAAACTCATAACATATTTATAATACAGACATAATACACAGATATGATACAGACAGACAGAGAAAAACAAACAGACACAAAACACAAACACAAAAACAACAACAAAACCCTGTCCCACCATCCTTCCAAGCCACATAACTGGGAAAACAGAAGAAAGAAAAAAAACCCCAACACAAAAACCTCCCCCACACAAAATAAAACCCACACAGTAAACCACACAACAACAAAAACCCACCCCAAAAAATCCACACCACACCCCCCCCCCCCCCGCCCTCCCCCGCCACACACACACACACCAAAGAAAAAAAAAACCCACACCAAAACAAAAACCACCAAAAAAAATCCTCTCATCAAGACACCAATGCTGCCTCCTTCTACCAACTCCCCCCCCCCCCCCACCCCCTTTCAAAAAAAAAAATCACCCCTAAACAACAAACCCCACCCCACCCTATTTCACTCACCTCCTCCCCAACCACCTTTCTGCCCCCACGTACCCCCCCCCCCCCCCCCACACACACACACACCACTTCCCCTCCCCTCCCCATCTCCCTTCATCCCAGCCTCCCTCCCTCTCTCCCAGCCCTCCACTATCTTCTTGCCCCCCCACCCCCCCCCCACCCCACATCTCTCCATCCACCCCCCCCCCCCCCCCCACCCCCATCCCCAGCCCAAAACTCTCAGTCCCCGTTCGACGCAATCCTAGGATTATGTAATGTGTTGCATGCGTGTGTGTGTGTGTGTGTGCGTGCGTACGTGTGTGCGTGCGTGCGTGCGTGTGTGTGTGCATGTGCTTTGCATTTCCCAGCTTTCGAGCGCAACTACACAAGCAAATTATTCTCCCTTCCTAGAAGGCGAAAAAGAAAGGAAAGGAAATTTTCTTTTAAAAAGGAAAAAAAAAGGAAAGAAGATTTTTTTTTTTAAAGGAAGAAAAAAAAGAAAGAAAGGTGAACCACCTCCTGTTTTCCCTTCCCTTTCTTTATTTAAAGAAGAAGAAGAAGAAGGAGGAGAAGAAGAAGAAGAAGAAGAAAAGAAGAAGAAAGAAGAAGAAGAAGAAGAAGAAGAATGAGAAGAAGAAGAAGAAGAAGAAGAAGAAGAATTGCGAAAGAAGAAGAAGAAGAAGAAGAAGAAGAAGACAACGAAGAAGAAGAAGAAGAAGAAGAAGAAGAAGAAGAAGAAGAAGAAGAAGAATTGCGAAGAAGAAGAAGAAGAAAGAAGAAGAAACGACAAAGAAGAAGAAGAAGAAGAAGAAGAAGAAGAAAGAAGAAGAAGAAGGAGAAGAAGAAGAAGAGAAGACAACGACAAAGAAGAAGGAGAAGAAGAAGAAGAAGAAGAAGAAGACAACGACAAAGAAGAAGAAGAAGAAGAAGAAGCAAGAAGAAGAAGAAGAAAGAAAAGAAGAAGAAGAAGAAGAAGAAACCAGGCTTCGGTGCGCATTCCCAGCGAAAAAGGCCTAGCTACAAGAAAACACCCTCTAGCCCCCCCCCCCCCCCCCTCTTCCCCAGAACTTAACCTTTTTCTTCTCCCTCACCCCCCCATCCCCACTCCTAAATCATCACCACCTCTCTCCCCCCCCCCCCCTCTCCTTCTCCATCCTCCCTTCGCTCTCCTTGCATCTGCCCCCCCCCCTCTCCTCTCTCACCGTCTCCCCTCCCTCCCCCCCTTCCCCTTTTCTCTCTCTCTCCCTCTCTCTCTCTCTCTGTATCTCGCCCTCTCCCCTCTCCTCCCTCTCTCCTTCTCTCTCCTCTCTCTCTCTCTGCTCGCTCTCTCTCTCCTCGCTCTCTCTCTCCTCGCTCATCTCTCTCTTCTCGCTCTCCTCTTCCCTCTCTCTCTCTCTCGCCGCCTCCCCTCTCCTCCCCCTCCTCTCTCTCTATCTCTACCTCCCTCCCTCTCGCTCTCTCTTGCCCTCACCCTCTCTCTCCCTCTCTTTCCCCTGCCCCCCCCCCCCCACCCCACCCTCTCTCTCTCCTGCCCCCCATCCACCCTCCCTCTCTCTCTCTCTATCTCTGTCTCTCTCTCTCTCTCTCTCTCTCCTGCCCTCCATCCACTCTCTCTCTCTCTCACTCTCTCCCCCACTATCGTCTGCTGCTGACTCCCCAACACGTAATGGTGGTGAGAGATGGTGTTTCCAGGCCCCGTCGTGCTAAAAAAGATTGTTGCCCCTGCCTCCCGCCAAAACTCCCTCCCTCCCCTCCCTCCCCTCCCTCCCTCCCTCCCTCCCTCTCTCTCTCCCGTCTGTTGCGTTTCGTGTGTTGGTTGGGGGGTAGTGGGGGGGGGGGGGGGGGGGGGGGGGGGCTTGTTTCAGATGGAACCCAGCACAGACCAGCTAGCTCTGTTTTGTGGTCTGTCTGTACTTGCGTGGGAGGGGTAGGACAGGACAGGATAGGATAGGATAGTGGTGTGTCAGACAGACAGCCAGCCAGCTCTGTTTCGTCTGTGTGTGTGTGTGTGTGTATTTTTAGGGAGGGGTTTTGGGGGGGGGGAAGTTTTGAGGTGGTTTAGTTTTCTGGTTGGGTCGAAAAGTTTCTCCCAAGACGAGAGAAGGAAAAAAGTTAGTAGTGGCGGGAGTAGTGGTGGTAGTAGTAGTAGTGGTTTGGAGTGGTGAAGGTGGTGGTGGTGGTGGTGGTAGGGAAAGGATTTTTTTTTTTGGTGGTGGTGGAGTTGGGCCTCTCTGTGAGTGTGGGTGTGGGTGTGTGGATGGGTGAAGTGGGATTGCTCTAAGTGGTGGGTAAGTATGCTGAAAGAAGAGTTCGTCTTGTAGTTGGTTTGTTAGTTCGTTCTTCATTTGGAAGAGAAGAGAGAGAGAGAGAGATGTGTGTTGTTTCTTTGACTGTGGTTGTGTTGTGGTGTGTTGTGTGTGTTTGGTGTTTTGTGTGTGTTGTGTGTGTGTGTGTGTGTGTGTTGTGTGTGTGTGTGTGTGGTGTGTGTGTGAGTGTGTGTGTGTGTGTGTGTGTGTGTGTGTGTGTGTGTGTGTGTGTTTGTGTCAAGTCAAGTCATGTCAAGTCAAATTTTATTTCCAGATGGTACATTGAATAAGCAATGCATTGCTTTTTTTCATCAAGCCATCTTGTTTGTGTGTGTGTGTGTTGTTGTGTATGTTGTGTGTGTGTGAGGTGTGTGGTGTAGTGTGGTTAGAGAGAGAAAGTGTGTGTGGTTGTGTTGTGAGGTGTGTGTGTGACGTGTGTGTGTGGTGAGTGGTGTGTGTGAGTGTGTGTGTGTGTGTTGGTGTGTGTTGTGTAAGTCATGTCAAGTCAAATTTTTATTCCAGATGGTACATTGAATAAGCAATGCATATGCTTTTTTTCATCAGTGCCATCTATCTAAGAACAATTTCTTAATGATAATACTGAACTAGTGACATACTGATAGTACTGTATTTGTGTGTGTGAGGAGAAGGGAGAGGAGAGAGAGAGTAGAGAGAGGAGAGAGACAGACAGACAGAAGACAGACAGACACGACAGAGACATGAGGGAGAGTGTGTGTGTGTGTGTGTGTGTGTGTGTGTGTGTGTGTGTGTGTGTGTGTGTGTGGTGTGTGTGTGTGTGTGTTTTGTTGTGTGTATTGAGTGTATGTGAGAGAGAGAGAGAGTAGAGAGAGTGTGTGTTGTGTGTGTGTGTGTGTGTGTGTGTGTGTGTGTGTGTGTGTGTGTGTGTGTGTGTGTGTGTTGTGTGTGTGTGTGTGTGTGATGTGTGTGTTGTGTATGTATGTTGTGTATGGTGTATGTGTGTTGTGTGTATGGTTGTGGTGTGTGTGTGTTTGAGAGAGAGAGAGAGTGTGTGTGAGTGTGTGTGTGTGCGTTGTCTGTGTATGTATTGTGTGTAGTGTATGTGTGTGTTGTATGTGTGTTGTGCATGTATGTGTTGTGTGTTTACGTGTTGTGGTGTGTGGTGTTTGAGAGAGAGTGTGTATGGTGTTGTTGTTGTGTGTATGTGTTGTGCGTAGCGCATGTGTGGTGTGTGTTGTGTGTGTATGTGGTGTGTGTGTGTGTGGAGAGAGTATGTGTGTGTGTGTGTGTTGTGTGTATGTGTTGTGTGTAGTGTATGTCTGTGTTGTGTGTATGTGTTGTGGTGTGTGTGTGTGTGTGTGTGTGTGTGTGTGTGTGTGTGTGTGTGTGTGTGTGTGTGTGTGTGTGTGTTGTGTGTGTGTGTGTGTGAGCGAGCGAGAGAGAAAGTGTGTGTGCATGTGTGTATGTGTGTGTGAGAGGAGTATGTGTGTGTGTGTGTGTGTGTGTGTGTGTTGTGTGTTTTTGTGTGTCTGTGTGTGTGTGTGTGTGTGTGGTGTGTGTTGTGTGTGTCTTGTGTGTTTGTGTGTGTCTGTGTGTGTGTGTCTCTGTGTGTGTCTCTGTGTGTGTCTCTGTGTGTGTTTTCAGCCGCGTTTGTGTGTGTGAGGGGTGGGGGGTGGCGCATGTGTATGCGCGCATGTGTGTCATGCGTGCTTATGTGTGTGCACATGCGTGTGTGTGTGTGTTTCAAGTAAATTTTTATTTCCAGATGGTACAATGAATAAGCACTGCATTTGTGTGTGTGTGTGTGTGTGTTTGCGTACGTGTTGCGTGAGTTTCGCATGCGTGTTTGTGTGTGTGTGTGTGTGTGTGTGTGTGTGTGTGTGTTGTGTGTGTGTGTGTGTGTGTGTGTTGTGTGTGTGTGTCGCGTATATGTGTGTGGGGAGGGGGTGGCATGTGATTATACATGTGTACATGTGCATGCGTGCGTAAGTGTGTGCAAGTACGTTGTTGGTGTGTGTGTGTGTGTGTGTGTGTGTTGTTTGTGTTGTGTGTGTGTGTGTTGTGTGTGTTGTGTGTTGCGTGCGCGCGTGCGCATGCGTTTTAACGCCTACACTGTGTGTATATGTGTGGGCGTGTGTGTATGTGTGTGAGTGTGTGTATGTGTGGGCGTGTGTGTGTGTGTGTTTGTGTGTCTGTGTGTTTGTTCATTTGCGTGTATGTGTGTGTGACACGCGCGCGTACGCGCGCGTGTGTGTGTGACTTATGCATGCGTGCCGTACATACATGCGTGTGTGTCTGTTTTTCATCTCCTTAAAATAATACAGATTAAATACCCAACATCCACACCACCCCCACCCCACCCCCACCTGTTTTTGTTTTATTTTCAGATCATAATTCAACTTCAAACAGTCACCTATGCCTCTACTTTCCGTCAAGAATCTCATAAACATCTGTTTCTGATCCCCTCTCAATATCTGGCCTTACAATATTACACTAGCTACACACACACACACATATTACTACTACTACTATACTACACTATACTACACTCCTAAAGTATAGACACACCTCTTGCGCATGTCCGCACCCTAGGACAGACATGCGCAGAAGGGTGTGTACATATAATTATTTACCTCAGATCCATCCGTGCTTTGGCGATGGGACTTGCAGCCTTGTTTTGCATTTCAAACGCGGATGGGGGGGTCACGTGACACGCAACCAAGATGGCGAGCGCTCTCCTAGCCGCGATCGTTTAATTTCCTTAGGCTCGGCAACAGTGCAGCATGCATTGCAACGCAGTGCAGTGCAGTGCAGCACATCACCCTTTCATTTGCATACGACCTTCGAACCTTAAGCTCTCGTAATAACTCCCTTTTTTTTTTCCCCCCCCGGGTTGTTTGGTTTTTTTGTTTTGTTTCCCCCCCTTCTTCTTTTTCGTGTGTGTGAATCTTTTATTTGCATACAGGGGGAGATTATTTTAAAAAATGGAGAGTCTTTCTACCTTATTAACAGGGTATAAAGTTGGAGGTGTTTTAGGGGTGGTTGTTTTTTTTGTTGGTCGTTGTTGTTGTTGTTGTTATGGGGTTGGGGGTGGGTGGGTTTTGTTTTTTTTGGGGGGTGGGTGGAGGTTGTTGTTGTTTTTTTAACTCTTGCTTTTTTATGTGTTCGCCTGTTTCTTTGTGTGTGTGCTTGTCTTTCTTGTTGGGGGACCATGGTGTAGGGCTAGGCTAGCTGCTGAACTTCCACTGCCGTGTGCTCCGAAAAAACGACCAGTCGTCTGTTATTGGATCAATTCCATCATAAGCCCGGTGGTGCGCTGGATGGTTTTTCATACACACATGTACGCACGGGTGCGCGGGGTGCGCGCGCGCGCACACAAACACGGACGTACACAACACACACACACACACACACGCACGCGCGCACACACACACACAATTCAACA
>CM054164.1:32645334-32647834 GCA_028751875.1 Rapana venosa
GCCTAAGAATAAATAGATATTCTTGTGGCCTACCACACACACATACATACATACACATATACATGTATACATACATACATACATACATGCATTGCATATATATATATTATATATAGAGAGACAGACAGACAGACAGACAGATAGATAGATAGATAGAGAGATAGAGAGATAGATAGAATGACAATGACAAATCCTTTTATTTCCAGAATAATGAAAAGCACCATGTGCTTTTTTTTCACATCCAGTCCCCGCCCTTAGGGATACATCATGATAATAAAATAAGTCCAATACCCATACACTAACACAGTAAAACAAAATACAAACAAACGACCCCCCCCCCCCCCCAAAAAAAAAAAAACAACCCCACCAACCCCCCCAAAAACCCAAAAGGAAAATAAACAACAACAAACAAAACCCCCCAAACAAACAAAAACCCAAAAGCAAAAGAAAAACAACGGGGAAAAACCCAAATACCCCCCCCCCCCCCCCCCCCCCACCCCCCCACCAAAAACAAAATCTCCACAATATAAAGGAGAACAACCCATGTAAATTGTATCATTTTGGCAAACGAGAAAAAAAAAAGTCAACAAATTTATTATCCTTTTGTTTTTTTTAATATGGAAAGACAGAGTTAGAGTTAGTCTCGAAATAAATTTTTTGAAATCTCTCTCTCTCTCTCTCTCTCTCTCTCTCTCTCTCTCTCTCTCTCCTCTCGTCTCTCTCTCTGTCTCTCTCTGCCTCTCTGTCTCTCTCTCTGTACACACACACACACACTACTACACCACACCACACACACACACACACACACACACACACACTGTTGTGTGGTGTTATATTGCGTTGCGCGCGTTGTTGTGTGTGTGTTGTGTGTGCGTGGTGTGTGGTGTGTGGTGTGTGTGTGTGTGTGTGTGTGCGCCGTGTGTGCGCGTGTGCGCGCGTGTATGTGTGTACGAGTTATGCAGTGTATTTTTCTTGTTTGGGGCGGGGGAGGGGGTTCCATTTTTGCTGTTGATGAGGTTGGGGGTTTTGTTTTTGGTCGCGCGTGTGTGTGTGTTTTCTTTCTTTTATTCTGTTTCTATTTTTCTTTTGGGGTCAGTTTTATTATTATTGATTATGGTAATAATGTAGTTAGACATTATTGATCAAGTTCTTTTTTTTTTTGTTCCTAGATAATGGCTTGATAAAAAAAAAATCAAATGCAGTGCTCATTCAATGTACCATCTGGAAATTACAATTTTACTTGACTTCACACACACACACACACACACACACACACACACACACACACACACACACACACACACACACACGGGGAGGGGGAAGAGAGAGAGAGAGTGAGAGAGAGAGAGAGAGAGAGAGAGAGAGAGAGAGAGAGAGAGAGAGAGAGAGAGAGAGAGAGAGAGAGAGAGAGAGAGAGAGAAACAGACAGACAGACAGACAGACAGACAGAGACAGGAAGAGCAAGCTTTGTTCCTCATTATTATTTCTGCGTTTCTTTCTTTCGGTCGTTCTGTCAGCCTGCCTGCTTGTCGGTCTGTCGGCCTGCCTGCTTGTCGGTCTGTCGTTCTGCCTTTCTGTCTGTCTGTCTGTCGGTCTGTCCATCTGCGCGCAGTATGGTGAAGAAAACTGTGGGGATGTTATCTCCTCTCTCGCTCAGCCGACGAGGTCTGGAAGCGGATGGAATGCTTGGCTAGGAATGTGACAGACAAGCCACACCGTGTTGTACACAAATTACCGCCGGTTTTTTGTTGTTACTTCTTTACCTTAGAAAAGCGGTTATCTTAAATGGCTTTGGTTGTCCGTTTTGCTAACTCTGTGTGTGTTGTGTGTGTGTGTGTCCGTCTGTGTGTCTGTGTGTCTGGCTGCCTGTGTGTCTGTCTGTCTGTCTGTCTCTGTCTCTCTCTCTCTCTCTCTCTCTCTCCCCTCTCTCTCTGTGCGCGCATGTGTGTGCGATGTATAAACACATATCTGTCTGTCTGGTCTGTCTGTCTGTCTCTCTCTGTCTCTGTCTGTCTCTCTCTTGCTTTGCACGCGCGCGCGCGCGTGCGAGTGGGTGTGTGTGTGTGTGTGTGTGTGTGTGTGTGTGTGTGTGATGTATAAACACATAGCAGATGTACATGTTTACGCTGTTATGAAATTTCGTTGTAGCTGTCACAAGCTTCCTATTGAGGTTGGACGTTTCTATAGTATACCAAGGGAAGAAAGAATATATTTGTTCAAAATGCAATATGTCTGTTTTTGGAGATGAATTTCATTTTATCATGGAGTGTCCCCACTTCAAACATTTACGATAATATTTCATTCCCCGACATTTTCTTCAACCCATGTCCAGTTATATTTTTTGTAGGCTAATGAAATGCAAATCTCGAAAAGTTCTCCTGTCGCTCTCAAAATTCATAAGATTTGCAGATATTTCTTGAAATTTCACTTGTCTTTCACAAGTGTACATTGCGTCTTTTAAAGAAATTTGTATTCTTTAAGAAACAGTCTTAAGTCTTTA
>CM054164.1:32662834-32665334 GCA_028751875.1 Rapana venosa
GCATACACACGGGGACTAGATGTAAAAAAACAACAACACATAAGTGCTTATTCTATTATCCCCGATATAAAACTTCTTTTATTATTTAGAAATAAAGCGGAACAGGTAATAACGTGTGCGCATATTAAACATTTTGAGGTAGGCCTGATGCCTAAAGTTTTAGTATAACGTCATGAAATTTTTTTGGGGGGAAAAAAGGACAAGGAACATTCTGGATAAAAAAAAAAAGTCTAACTTAATCATTCTAAATCGTTTATTCACATTACATAAAAAATACTAACAACAATAACAGCAACGACAACCACGAAAAAGCCACAACCCAATTATTAACAATGAAAACAAGGACCTCAGCGATCTAAGGCCAAAGAGGTGTTTTGAGAAGAAAAATAATAAAATAAAATGAAAAGATCGCTTGTCCATCTTTTAATTTGTTTAAAGCAGATCAGAGTGGATTTGGTTTTGGCGTTAATATCTAATTATCTTTGGCAAAGAAGTGGGGGTTTTTGTACGTTGGAACTGTAGTGTTCAGAGTTTTTGTTGGGTTTGGGTTTGAACTTTGTTAGCCTGATCTATCTATCTATCTATCTACTATCTATCGATCTCTCTCTCTCATTTGTCATGTCATTGTCATTTCTCTCTCTCTCTCTCTCTCATCTTCATCTCCTCTCTCTCTCTCCTCTTCTCTCTCTCTCTCTCTCTCTCTCTCATCTCCCTCTCTCTCTCCATATATATATATATCTATATATCAATATATAAATATATATATATATATATATATGTATATATATATAATTAGTGTATAGATAGATAGAATAGATATATATATATATATAGTTCCTAGGTAAGCACCAAGGTTCACCAATGTATGTATGTATGTATGTATGTATACATGTATGTATGTATGTAGTATGTATGTATGTATGTATGTATGTATGTACGTACGTACGTACGTACGTACGTACGTACGTATGTATGTATGTATGTAATGTATGTATGTATGTATGTATGTATGTACGTATGTATGTGTATGTATGTGTGTATATGTGTGTATGTATTAGTATGTATGTATGTATGTATGTATGTATGTATGTATGTATGTATGTATATATGTGTGTATGTATGTATGTATGTGCGCATGTGTATGTATGCATGCATGTCTGTGTGTGTATGTATGTATGTATCTATGTATGTGTGTATGTATGTATGTAATAATAATAATAATAATAATAATGTATGGAATTTATATAGCGCTGAATCTTGTAAAGCAACAAATCAAAGCGCTCGATGTATGCATGTATGTATCTATATATCTATGTATCTATGTATGCATGCATGTCTGTGTGTATGTATGTATGTATATGTATGTATGTATGAATGTATGTATGTGTGTATGTATTATGTAATATGTTGTATGTGTAGTGTGATGTATGTATGTATGTTATGTATGTATGTATGTATGTTGTGTGTCTGTACTGTATGTATGTATTATGTAGATAGATAGATAGGTGATAGATAGATAGATAGATAGATAGATAGATGATAGATAATAGATAGATAGATAGATGGATGGATGGATGGATGGATGGATGGATGGATGGATGGATGGATGGATGGATGGATAGATAGATAGATAGATGGTTGTGTTTATGTATGTATGTATGTATGTATTATATATATATATATATATATATATTATATATATATTATATATATAAATATATATATATATATATATATATATATATATATGCTTTGATTTGTTTTTTGCAAGATATAGCTCTATATAAATTCCATATATATTACATATATATATATATAATCTAGATAGATAGATAGATGATAGATAGATAATGATAGATAGATAGATAATCAGATAGATAGAAGATAGATAGATAGATGTCCCGTTTGGACCCGAAACTTTTCCCCCATCCATTAGACCATGAGTGATGGTTTGGGCGCTAGTCTTTCGATGAGGCGATATAAACCGAGGTCCCGTGTGTTGCACATAAAAATTTAGCACACGTAAAGAACCACGCGCAACAAGCGAGCCGTTGTCCCCTGAGCAAAATTATTTAAGAAAAAAAGTCCATCTTCTGATACGGGAAACATACAGTTTTGCATGACCGCAAAAAAAAAAAAAAAAATATGTGCGACTGCTCTTTGGGACGCGCTCTCCCCGGGTAGAGTCAGCCCGATAGTTCATTCACGCAGAGAAATCTGCCGTGACATTATAAACAGATAAATAGATAAAAAAAGTAAAGTGAAAGTTTTACATCTAATCAGGTCGAATAATTTATTAAATATGTATATAATATAATATATATATGAATTATAATATGAGACAAGCTAGATTATATATCATAAGACGAGATAGGAGATTCGGAGAGGAGAGAGGGAGAGGAGGAGAGCAAAGAGGAGCAGTTAGAGAGATGCTTAGAGAGAGATGTGTCACAGAGGGCTCCTATTCACCAAAGTTCAATTTTGCGTATGCAACCCTGTT
>CM054164.1:32672834-32685334 GCA_028751875.1 Rapana venosa
AAGGAAGAGAGAGAAGAGAGAGAGGAGAGAGAGAGAGAGAGAGAGAGAAGAGGAGAGGAGAAGAGAGAGAGGAAGAGAGAGAGAGAGAGAGAGAGAGAATAATTCTTGCGGAGTTTCATGTAATAGATAGTGTTCTCTCGGGTATGAAGTAACGAATGCTATCACACTGTTAATCTTAATTCCTAAAAACAAAAAACAAACAAAAAAACGAACGCAAAAAAAACAACAAATACCGAAAAAGATATCTTTTTTCTCTCACTTTATATAAGTTAAAAGAAAATGCTCAGGGTATTAGTTATACGATGAGTGAAAAAAAAATTCCAACTACGGGTTTTGTAAAACATGTAAGATGTACATAGAAATCTTTTTTTTTTAATCCAAAAATGTGTTCTGCCAAAAGCTTGAGTGCTGTGTTCTTACGTTTTTGCTGTTATATGACGTATTGAACGCTCGTTAATAATAAGCAAGTAATCAACCAAAAAGCAAACAAACCAAATGCATGCAAAACACACTAGAAAAATCATATCATCACATCACATAACACAAACCAAAGATAATGATTGAAAATAAAATATCATAGGAAAAATGTGAAGGAATAATTAATATGAATATCATTTTGTTTGCTGACAAAAATGAAAACGAGTGCGTGTTAACTGTTATGACTGTCTCTATAGTATGCAGCTCGTTCTTCATTCACATCCACCTCATCAATCCGACTATCTACCTCAACCTCTCCTAACATAATAATATTACAATAATAGATATAAGAAAAATTAAATAATATTAATCGTATGAATAGTATTTGTATGTGAATATAAAACACAGTGTGCGTATGTGGGATATGTATACAAAAAGAGTCCTTTTCATTTATCTTCTATTACCTCTTCATTCTATTTTTTATCCTAAACTTCCTATCGATATATATATATATATATATTATATATATATATATATATATATATATATATATATATATATATATATATTATATATATATATATAACTAGTATATCACATGTTATATCTATAATTTATATATATATATATATTTATATTATATATTATATAATATATAATAATTATATATATATTAATCATATATATATATACCATATATATACACATGTATACATATATAATTTTATATTATATATACACATATATATACACGCATATATATACACATATATGTCCACATGTATACATATATATTTCTATATTATATATACACATATATATACACACATGTATACATATATAATTCTATATCATATATATACACACATACACATATATATCCACATGTATACAATATTTAATTGTTATAGATATATTATAAGTTAATATAATCATATGATATAATAATAGAATATAATAGATACAAATATAGATAGATAGATAGATAGATAGATAGATAGATAGATATAGATAGATAGATAGATAGATAGATAGATAGATAGATAGATAGATAGATAGATAGATAGATAGATAGATAGATAGATAGATAGATATTGGAGGAGAGGGAGTGCCCTAACCACTGACCTATTCCGTCGAGTCCCAAATATTCAAAAAAATCCTGTCAACTGTTCATTTACCTATAAAGAAAGATGGCGATGATATTTATTTTGTTCGTTGTTGTCTTATCCTTTCCCTTATACTTCATCATCACGGTCGCCAATATCACCATCATAATAAAAACAACAACAACAGAATGGAGTTGTGTTGCCTATCCTAGCGTGAACTCTTTTGCTACCTCATCACAATAACAAAACCGTAACGAAGCAGTATAACATACACCTCTACTAGGAAAAAAAAGACTCCAGACTCAAGAATACTTTAATGTCTCAACTACAGACATTATGAGTGGCATTTTAAATTTATAATTACACAGCATGCATTATTAAACAATACAGATGAAGAAATAACACACTATTTTAAAAGCCGACAACACTACGTCTCACACACACACACGCGCGCGCGCGCACCCATAAACCAGTAAAGGTTAAGAGTAGCAAAGCAAAATTGTAACACAATAATCATTTAAACACATCTCATGAAATATATCATCAGCATAACCAATGCAAATATCACAAGTACAAGTAATTTTACATTAAAAGCAAAAACATGACAAAAACATGTTTCAAAAAATCACAAACTGGACATATCAATAATAATAATAATGTATGGGATTGATATAGCGCTGAATCTTGTAAAGTAAACAAATCAAAGCGCTTGCATTCAAATCATTCACACGCATGCAACCGTCCACAAATATCAAGATAAACAAATATCAAATTTATACACACAACACACTTAGGTCGGGGTGGGGGGGGAGGTGAAGGTAGCTATTGAAAAGTAGGAACAGATAACAGGGGAAGATCTCAAGTAGAGTATAAGTGCGTTTTGAGGCTAAGATGTTTTATGTTGTTGGGTGTTCCCTAGTTTAACACTCTGGGGGTCACGCAGAATGTGCACTCTGTCTCCCTCATCCCACCTGGGAATCACTGCGAGATTGTAAAGTACACACTGGATGAGAAGCTTTGCCTGTGTGGCTGGTATCCAGTACCTTGCCATACAACAGCCATATTCCGACTTCAGAGGATATTTTTCCCTCTTTTATAGCGTGCAGGCTGTTATGCTATGATTTTTTTTTTAAGTCCTTCGGGTGAAACTATAAACCAAGGTCCCGTGTGCGAGCGCACGTGGAATATCTTGCGCACATGTTAAAACCTGTTCCGCTTTTCGGAAGAGTAAGCCATTGTGTGCCGGTGGGAACGGATGACAGCATTTACAAAACTGCATACACATGGAAACTGGATTTTTTTTTTTAAAAAAGAACGCGATTGCTTATTCCGTTATCCTCGGAATAAAAGAATAAAAGAAAGAAAAAGAAAAAAAGCTTATCATGGCTGAAGACAATCTCAGTATAACGTTTTAAAACATAACAATAATATACCGGGAAAAATGTCCCCCCTTAGGAAGTGTTCTTCTTCTCCTTCTTCGTCGAACACTCACACAGCAACTGTTGTTGTCTGTCATATGAGTGAAAATGCGTTGCGCTGCCGTTAAGCGCCTGACAAGTCAGGCCCAGCGCATCCGACTTCGGTGTGTGGGGGAGAAGTGTTCTCTTTTAAGTCTTTCTGGGGCAAATAAAAGGCAGGAGAATGGACCAAAAGGCAGAAAACAGACAAGAAGGAGGTGACAGGAAGAAAAGGAACAAAGCAGAAACAAAGAAAGTGATAGAAAAGAGGGAACTGCTAGCACAGAATTTTCAGAAGGTGGGGATGCTACTTATATTGACAGGCCCCCAGCATCCCTAGAGGGGATGGAAGTGTTCAGTCTGGCTTGATTAAAATGCAAACAAACAAACAAACAAAACAAATAAACATACAAACTGTCTGTCCCAGCGTGCATGTAATATGTTGACAACTTTTTCGTTTCTGTTAAGTTGTTCTATTTTCTCTACTTTCGCCTAAGCTTTCAAGGCTCTACAACTCTGAGAGTATACATATACACAGACACACACAGATATTGACTTGCTTTTCCCCACTACACTTTCTCATAGATAGATAGATAGATAGATAGATAGATAGATAGATAGATAGATAGATAGATAGATAGATAGATAGATAGGCAGGCAGGCAGACATAGATAGATAGATAGATAGATAGATAGATAGATAGATAGATAGATAGATAGATAGATAGATAGATAGATAGATAGATAGATAGATAGATAGATAGATAGAGGCAGAGAGAGAATGTATACAAACACACACACAGATATAGACTTGTTTTTTCCCACTACATTTTCTCGATTTTTACACACACACACACACACACCACACAACCACAACACACACACAACACATACACACACAACACACACACACACACACACACATACACACACACACACACACCACACACACACAACACACACCACACACACACACACACACACACACACACACACACACACACACAACACAACACACAACACACACACACACACACAACACACCACAACAACACACACACACACACACACACACACACACACACACAACACACAACACACACACACAACAAGTCGAGGTCTCTTGCTCCCTAACGAACCCTGCAGGTTCAAGGGAACACCTTCACCACCTTACTTTCATTTCCACATACATCCGAGCTTTTCTCCACATGTTGAATTTTTTCTCTGTGTTCCAGCCATGGGACGTCGGCAGTTGAAGTTGCTGGCGCTGCTGGTGTTGATGCTGCTGCTGCTGCCCATGGCGGTGACCCTCCTCCGCTCCCTCTCCTCCCGCTTCTCCCCCCTCCTCAGCCACCATCACCACCGTACACGGGCAGATAGAGGCAGCGGCACTCCGCAGGAAGGAACAGGGCCCGGTCCTGCAGCCACCCTCTCGCCTCTGCTCGCCGCTGCTCTCCCAAGCGCGGTGAAAAGCGATGGCGGACGTTCCCGGCGGTATGGTTCCAACAGTGCGCTCTCCTCTCCTTCGCAGCGGACCGATGTTCCCAGCGTGGCCGAAATCCCTTCACAAGATCCGCCCTCTCTGCTAAGAGACTCTTATCTAAAGACAACACCGCTGCTCAAAGGGACCGGGTTTCCTGATCTGACAACAACAACAACAACAACAACAACAACAACAACAATGCATCCACAAGAACGGACCGACCCGCCGCAAGACGGGACAACATTGTTCGAAGATCAAGGCACGGTGTTTCTGGAAGACTGGACACCAAACAACAACAACAACACACAACAACAGGGACAACTACAACCCCCAGACAACCCCACACACAAACACGCCAGATCCATCCCTTGTCCAAGAACACGCGCACACGAGTCTTTACCCTACTCTCCAAAAAGCAAGAAGTTGGGGTTCGAGAGAACGACAAAAGCTAGGCGCGGTCAGGTACGTGAATGACCTTGCCCTTAGCAACCAGGCGTTCCTTCATTCTCCACAGCTGGACAATGACCCGGACACTGTCCACAAGGTCAGTGCAGGTTTCAGACAAGAGGACTGTCTCAGGATGGTCAGCCCTTCACAGCAAAAATGACCGTCCGAAAAAGCCAAGCAGCATGCGAAACTCTCCAGAAACTCCTACGTCATCTTTGGGTCAGATTCCAAACGGTCACCGGCATCTTTGTCCTGGAGTCGTTACAGAAACCGGGACCTTGACAGACCGCAGCAGGGTCAGAAGACCAGGGCCGAGGGTGCGTGGAGAAATCCTCCTCCTTCCAGACGGTACCTGGTGTACCTGTGCGAGGGGGATGGGGAGGGAGAGGGGGAGGAGGGGGAGAAGTGCGGGGGATGGGCGGACAGGCAAAGGGGCATGCTCTCCGTCTTCCTCCTCTCCCGGATCACGGACCGGATCTTCAAAGTGGACATGCGCACTCCTTGCAACCTGACCAACTTCCTGCTGCCAGCGGGGGGGACAGACTGGTGGAGGAGGGGGCAGGGGGAGGAGGAGGAGGGTGGGGGCGTGGCGGTGATCAACGACATGCGGGGTCCAATCCTTCCCGGGATCCTGCAGAAGACGGCCGACTTCAACCTTCAGTTCCCCCACGCCACGGTCTACCTGCAAACCAACCGCGACCTGGTCCCCATCCTAGCCCACAGCGAGCACTACCGCTCCCTCCTTCCAGACTGGGCACGCCACCCCACCCAGGCCACCCGTTTCAGACTCGGGTGGCCTCTGCTGGTGACCCCTACCCCTTCCATCACCCGAAAACTGTCCAGGGTTCTTCTGCCTCTGACTCAACATTCCCAGACGGAACCCGGACACCCGATGAAAGCTCCGGACAAAGCTGCGTCGGGAGTGGCGAGAGAGGGGGGAGAGCGAGACATAGGCAGCAGACACACTGACCACAGCGTGTTCAAACAGATTCCTGACAATCCCCTGGCGGCCGACGATCCCCAAAAATCCCTAGAAGGAATCCCGCCGATGCTCGACCATTCTCACGCTTTAACGGGGGAAGGTACACCTAGACGAGGACAAAATGTACAGACAAGTCACGATGTACACAGACTTTCTGCGAACAGGCCTTACCCACCACAGGCAGGCGAAAACAAACGCTCAGAAGACCACCCGATAAACAACGATCCACATCTTCCTCCATCAGGCATCTCAACAAACAGTAACAACCCGACAAGGTCCGGCACGAACCAAACCGATAGCATGTCCAAACACAACAACACACACCCTCCCGACACAAAACACCCCCTCTTATGCGCGCATCTCCGCATGGGACGTAACCCCGACATTCCGGAAGACACCGGCGTCTGGAACGACGCAGCTTCCGTTCAGATGACCTTCACCTTCCTGCAAAATCTTCTGCGCATGAAGGAGGGTTTCGTCTTCATCGCTACAGACGACCAGGGCGTCCGCATGGCGGCCAGGAACCAGTTTCAGAGACGGCTCTTAGATCATGGCGGAACCATAGTCCACGTGGACCGCCAGAGGGAGCTGCTGCACGCATGCGCGGGGTTCGAGACGGCCATCTTGGACCAGCTGATTCTGAGTCAGTGTGACGTGTTGGTGATGAGTCACAGCGGTTTCAGTCGTCACGCGGCTTATTTACGTCATCAGCAGCAAGAGGGGCTGTTTCTGCTGAAGGAGGGGGTGATAGAGCCCTACAGTTTTCATTGAGAGGGGGGGGGGGGTGGGGGGGGGGGGGTGGGGGGTGGGGGGGGGGGGTGGGGGGGGGGGGTACATTCTGCACATTGTGTGCGCGCGCGCGTGTGCATGCATGCAAACACACACAACTATATTTACTCAGTCACTCACTTACTTACTTAACAACTTTTTACACACACACACACGCACCACGCACGCACGCACACACATACACACACACACACACGCACGCACGCACGCACGCACGCACGCACCACACACACACACACTTCACGGAAACCTGAGAACCGCAAAGAGTGGAGGAAGCTGGTTGCAAAATCTTCAGAGGTACCTCAACTGTCTTCTAGACTACGGGATAGGTGAAGGAGAAGGTAAAGACATTCTGTATGCGTTCGCACATATGACCTCGGTTTATAGCCCCATCTGAAGGACTTTGAGGCGGAGTGGAGTCGGTACCGATGTTAACTCCAGGGGAAAAATCCTGTCCAGTGGGAAGCTCAAGAGAAGCGAACCCTCCCCCTTCAGCAACCGTTAGACACGAACACGACAGACGCTATATAGCCGAGTGGTTAAGACCGTTCGATTTCAATCCCATGGGTCCATAAAGTCGTGGGTTCGAATTTCGGCGGCGACGTGTGGTGAATTAAGGGTGGGGGGGAATTTTATTATCTCCCATGTCAACTTCAAGTGCAGACCTGCCAGTGCTTTAATTCACTGTGTGTGATATATACACATGCAGAAGATGAAATAAGCACGTTAAAGATCCCCCGTCATTTATGTCAGTGTTGGGTGGGTGACGTGAACACGAATATACATACCCTGTACACATCCCCGAATTCGAAATGCGGCTACCTTCACGATGGGCCAGAAAATGGTCGCATACGCAAAATCTCACCATTGGTGAACCGCTGAGCTTTAGCCAAGGAACGGGAGGGGGAGAAAATAAACAAACAAAAATGACGTGATTTCAACACTCTGGCCGCTACGTTATCTCAACCCCACTTCCTTATTCCCTCCTCCCCTCCCCCCCATCCCCCAAACGGATGGGATAGCTCAGTGGTCAGAACACTCCCTTTCCCCCAGCCAAAGTTAAGCAGCATCGAGCGTGGTTACCACTTGGATGGGTGACCGTTTGCGCGCCTTGGCTTCAGTACAGTCCCTCAGTTCACCCAGCTGTGAATGGGTACCTGCCTCTTTAGGGTCAGGGAAGGTAAAGCAGCGAGGGAGAGGAGATGGGCGCCGCCCTCAATATGCTGGCCCCTAGAGAAGTTGAGGTCTCTGATGCCTCGCTCCCCTACGACCACATAGGTTATGAGACACCTTTACCATTACCTTCTTTACCCCTCCCCCCCCCCCCAAAAAAAAAAAAAAAACCCCCAACAACAACAAAACCAAAAACCCCAAACCCTGACATTGGCGGGATTCGAACCCACGCCCCCACCTAAAACCATCGGTGCCTTAAGCCAGTGCCTTAATAAACCGCTGGGCTACGATGCTCCGACCACTTCATATTACTTTAAATTTGTTACCGAGGTATGTGTTGATATTTGCATGATGTGCTTGTTCAATCTTGTTGACTGTGAAAATGTGTAATGTTTGGTTGTTGTGCCAGAAGCTATGCAATATTACTTTTGTTAACGTGTTATGTGTTATTATTTGCATGGCATGTTTTTTCAATCAATCTCGTTGCCTATGAACATGTCTTATGTTTGGTTGTTATGCAATGTTCTGGAGTCAGAGTCTACGGAAGCGCTTGGAACCGGTGAATTAATAAACTGATTTTGAAGTGCGCGCCCGCGCGCGTGTGTGTCAAGTCAAGTCAAGTCAAGTCAAGTCAAGTCAAGTGAAAATTTTATTTTCAGATGGTACATTGAATAAGCAATGCATTTGCTTTTTTTCATCAAGCCATCTATCTAAGAACAAATTTCGTAATGATTATACTAAGACACTACATTATTGCATCATTTACCATTAAATGAAACCAGTAAAAATATAATAAAAAAAGAGGAAAAAATCGATAAGGAAATACATTGAAAATACAAATTACCACATATACATATACACGCACACACATACTCATGCACACTGAGCGCGTGCGCGCTCACGTTCACACACACACATTTAAATAAAAATGTTTTAAGAATTAAAAAAGAAAATCATAAACGTCAGGACAAACAAATTACCTCACTACTGTTCATCCATTATTTCACGTTTATACTTTAGATAATAAAAAAGGTACAGGAATAAACGTTAGAAAAATACTAGGCATTCGTCCATTACTGATAATATACCTTCAATGACCTCCCTCCTCTCTCTCCACCCAGCAAACGTGTGCATTTTTATGCGCTATTACTTTTCAAATAGCGCTTTTTTAAAAATGACATATTCACACAATTAACTATCAAAGCAAGAGGAGTCAAATAAGATTACAATAATGATTATTATAATGAGAATAACAAAATCCCCCCCCAACCCCCCAGAAGGATGGAGGATTGCTTTTTTAAGGGGGTTTTATTAAATTTTTTTTGACTTCAAGGGGTTTTTTGTTTCCCTTTTTCAATTTTCCCTTTTTCTTTCAATTGAAGTGGTTTTGGTGAAAAATTTTTTTGAATTCTTTTGGTTTTTTTTACATTTTATCGGCACGGAAAATTCCAGTTTTTTGTTTAATCGGCCCTCCCCCCTTTTCGTAATGGGCGAATTCCAAAAAACAAACAAATCCTGCTTTTTTTTCTAAACCTAACTAAAAAAAAAAGGGTTATTTTAAAAACACTCAAGCTCTCTCCATTTGAAAAAGTAAATATTAAATTAAAAAAAAAACTACGGCATTGTCTCCACCCCCCCCCTCTCACCAATTTTCCTTCCCCCTTTTTTTTTTTAAAAAAGTTTGGCCAACTTCCCCTCCCTTTCCTTTTATTCCTTTTTTTGTAAAAAAATTAAGGTTCGTTGTCTAAAATTGTTTTGGGAAAATTTTTTTGGTTATTTTGGGGGGCCCTGGTTTTTGCGTTTTTTTAAATGGTTTTTTAAAAAAAATTTTTTCCCTTTTTGCGGGAGTTGTCTACTTAAGTTTTTATTTTTTTTAAAAATGAGGAAAAATTTTGATTAAAGTTTGGAAAAATAAGATGAAAAAGAAAACATTAAAAATGGGGGGGGGAAGGGGGGGGGGTATAAAAAGGGAAAAACCCTTTTTTTAAATTTTGGGAAGGGAGTTAATAATTTTTTTTTTTTTGGTTCTGTTCGCCCTTTTGGAAAAATTTATTAAAAATGTTTTTAATTAATAAAAATTTTAAAAAATTTAAAATTTTTAAAAATTTAAAATTTTTTGGCCGGGAAAAGGGAAAATAGGAAAAAAAAGGGGAAAAAAGGGGGGGAAAGGGGGAAAAAGGGGAGGAAAAAGGGAAATTTTGGGAAAAGGGTTTTGGGGGAGGTGGAAGATTGGGGGAGGGAGGGGAGTGGTGGCCGGTGGACGGAGTGGAAAAGTCCCGGGGGTTAAAATTTATTTCGGGGGTTTAATTAAAAAGGGCTCGGGGGTTGGGGAAAAACGTTGGTTTGGGGGGGGAGAAGAGGGATAGGTTGGGAGAGAGGTATTTAAAAAGGGGTCCGGCCAGGGAGAGAAATTTGGGGGGAAGGTTTTAAAAATTAGGCTTCCTGATTTTTTTTTTCCTTTCCTTTTTTCCCTTTTTTAAATTGGAATTTTTCCCTTCTTTCTCTTCCCCTTTTATTTTAATTTTTAAAAAGTAAATTTTTTTGTTTTCCGGTCCCCCCCTTCCCCCCCTTTTTTAGGGAGGTTTTTGGGGTGAGAGAAAAATTTTTTTTGAGGAGAAAATAAAGTTGGGTTTGTTTGGGGTTTGGGGGGTTTTTTTTTTTGTTTTTTTTTTTTGTTGGTGGGGTTTGGAAAAATTCCAAATTTGTGCTGGTTTTTTAAAAAGTAAAATTTTTGGTTTATTTTGGCCGTTTTTTAATCCATTTTGGTTTTTTATTTTCATTTTTTTTTTGGTCAAAAATTCCTTTGGGGTTCTTTCATTAAATGGTTTTTTTTAGCTTTTTGTCTTGAAACGGGATTTTTGTTTTTTTATAATTTTTAAAACCCCTTTTTGGGGAAGGGGGTTTGGGGTTTTTTCCTTTAAATCACTACCGGGGTTCCCAAAAGCTTGTTTTTTTAAAAAAAATTTTTTTTGGTCTCGGAAATGTTAGTTTTTGGAAAGTTTATTTCCTTTTGTTTTATTGATTTTGAAGGTATTAGTGTCTTTGGGGGAGGAAATTTTCCCTTGACAAATTTTTGGACAAATAGAGTTTATTTGATAAAGGGTTTTTTTTTTTGAAAGGTTTTTTTGGGTTTTTTGTTTTCTTATAATCGTTGATGGGTTTTGGAGCTTTTTTGTTTTTTCTTTTGAACAAGTTTTTTAGTGCTTTTTTTAAATTTTTTTTATGGGAAACCCCAAATTTTTAAATTTTTTATACTTTCAGCTGTCCAAAAGGGTATTTAAGAAAAGTCAAAAATATGGCAAAATATGGGGCCCCAAACCCCAAAAAAAAAGGGGGGTTTTTGGGGAGTGGTTTTTTCAGAAAATGTTTTATTTTTTTTTATAACTTAAATAGCTTTTTTAAGAAAGGGCGTTTTTTTTCCCCCCGCCATTTACATGGGTTTTGGTCCCCCAAATAAGATTTTTGTCAAAAATTTTCACCCCGAAATTTTGTGGGAGTCCCAAATTCTTCAATTCCCTTTTTTTCTATCAAAAAGTGTTGTTTTTGTTTTGGTTTGTTTTTTGTTTGGGGGTGTTTTGTGTGTTTTTTGGGTGTGTGTTTTTGTTTTTTGTGGTTTTTGGTTTTATTTTTATTATTTTGTTATATAATGGATTTTAAATTTTTATTTTTTTTTTTTTTTTTTTATTTTTTTTTTTTTTTTTTTTTCCTTTTTATTTTTTTTATTTTCTTCCCTTCATTCAAAAATTTTTTTTAAAAAAAAAAATTTTTAAAAAAAAAAAAAAAAACCCCTTTTACTTTTTAAAACCAATTTTTTTTCACCAAATTTTTTTTTATTTAAAAATTTTTTAAAAATTCCCAAAAAAAACAAAAAATATTAAAGGACCCCCCCCCCCCCTTCCCCTTCTTTTTAAAAAAAACCCCCTTTCCCCCCGTGTTGCCCTTTTTGTAAAAAATTTTTCCCTCCTTTTTTCCCCCCGGGACCCAATCCCCCCCTACTCTTCCAAAAAAGGGAACAGGATTTAACGTGTGCGCAAGAAAAAAATTTTTGCATGGGTTTCCCCACACGGGGCCCCCCGGTTTATAGTCTCTTCCCAAGGACTTAGTTAGGGGGGGATCCTAGATTGTAATTAAAAGTCATTATCCCCCTCATTTGTCCTTTATCCTGATTATTTTGTTTTTTTTTTTTTATTATTGTTATTATTATCATCATCATCATTATTGTTGTTTTGTTATTTCATTTTTATTACCAAACCAGCAAACCGCAATTTTTATTTTTGTTTTTTTTCATTGAAAAAAAATATGTTTAGGGGGGGACAAATTTATTCATATCTTTTTTTCATCAACCCCCAACACCAAACATATTTTATTATATCATTTTGCCCTCAAAATTAATTCCCTCATCTCCCAAAACCACCCCTATTATTAGTATAATTTTTTCCCTCATCATATTTTTTATTTTCCCTCATCATCCCCACCCACCACCATAAATTTTCTTATTTCCAAACATTTATCATTTTCATCCTATCCCCCAACCCCCGGTATTATTCCCTTTTTTTTATCTTTTTCAATTTATCACACCCCCACCCCCCTTTTATCCCTTATTGCCATATTTATCATTATCATGTTTTAAATTTTTACATTATTATT
>CM054164.1:32697834-32762060 GCA_028751875.1 Rapana venosa
TTTCTTCCTGTCACCTCCTTCTTGTCTATTTTCTACCCTCTTGGTCCATTCTCCTGCCTTTAATTCATAGAAAGACAGACCTACCTGATGGAGGGCTATTTTTTGTGTTTTTGTTTTTTCTGTTTCTCCGAAATTGTTCAATGGACTTAGATTAATATAAAAAAATTGGTGATAACTTTGATAAATTAATACTCTTTGAAGTAAAAAAAAAAAAAAAAATATATATATATATATATATATATATATATATATATATATATATATATATATTATATTTCAGTTACGCATTTTTCTAGATTTTGAAACAGTAATTAGATAAAGTTTAATAACTGAAATTTTTTGGTAAGTATTCTGACTATATGTGGTCCTTATATCTTTTAGCTTTTTAATTTTTGGAGTATTTCTTATAGAAATATAAAAAAAAAATCCCAACATATTTTTCTGGAACTTGTACTACGGAAAAGTATATGCTGCGTCTGATGTACATATGCAACGCGTGTAAATCTCTCCAGGTTTTTTTTATTTAAAACTGAACAAAACTAACAGTTGCAATTTACTCCTAATAGTCTAATGTTTATCAGTTTAGTACAGGATCCAGGTATTAGTAAAAGCTATCTCCAGGAAAAATGTGAAGGCTCTAGCTTAAAAATTAAAGAAAATATGGTATAACAACAGACGACAACTTGGCATTTTGAGAGAAAATCCCCATGCAGAAAATATCATCAAGTCTGCCTACCTTACAGTCTAATGGCCGCCAGCTTGGTAGGAAAATCCTTCTTGTTCAGTCTGCTCCTCATCTGTGTCATGCCTCCCGAGTCTTCTCTTCTTCATGTACTCCTTGGAATTTAGTAGGGCCTGTCTTTGTGCTGTTGTTATACGCGAAGCATCTTTGTCAGCGAAGAATGTCGCCAAGGATTGCCTAACATTAATGTTCATATCGCGCACAATATCACCCTGTCTGGAACAGCCATCATTGAAGATAACAACTGCTACAGCAACTGCAGTTTCAACAACACTCTTGCCACGGTGTTTTGTTTCAGGGCAAAATTTCCAGATAAGGTTGTCGATGCTCTTATTAGCATTCTGGGTTTATCCTTTCAAGCATTTACGCAGAAGTTCAGTTCTCACCAAGTCTCTGAAAATTGGCTTGATCTCCTCCATAACTGTTTCTTGTGAAGTGTTGGTGTGTTTGTAGCCCCTGACAGTTCCTGCTGCCTCTGCTTTTTTGTAGTCACACCAGTCCACACTGCAGAAGTTGTGAACAGGCCTGGCGTCTGGTGACAGCTTAGGATAAAAGAAAGACTGCCCACACTTCCTCTCTCATGTGCACCAAGTTTGAAGGATTTTGCCTAATGGCATTTCCATAATTGGCCTGAAGTACGCTTATTTATACATCAGTGAGCCTGCCCTTTCCATCATTGTTTTTTTTCCCAAGTCCCGCAACCTCTTGCCAATACGCTTTTGCACATGACCCACACATTCAGTTTTGCTCGCATCAGTGTCGCCATAATTATGGTCCAGCATCAACTACTTTTTTGTAACTGTTTGTGTCCCCATCCCCAATAAAACTTACATACCTCGGGTTGTAAAACTCAACAGTGACCAAACGCTTCCATTCCCTCTGAGGATCTCTCATGGTTCAGTGTGCATGTGTCGCCGTGATGCGCTTGCCAACGGTGATAATTTGATACTGTTTGGATCCAGTCCTTCTAATATCCACAGGATTTGCACAGTTAACTTTTAATACCAGTATCAAGTACTTTCCCAGTTTCTAATCCCACTGTTGTTGACACGTGTAGCTTCATAAAGTTCCACATCACTATGGTATAACCTACAAGACAACTGCGATATCATGTTACGATACGATATCAATCAACCTGGAGCCTTGCACTCTTGAGGAAAAAACATCATCTTCATTTGGTTCAGTGTCAGTCTCACTGCTGTGATCATCACTACCTTCTTTACTGCTTTCACATGAATCATAAAGTACAGTATATAGAATCGACAGCTTTCTTTCACTTCGTGTGGGTGTGGGACTTGAGCATTTGCCCGATTTAACCTCATCTAATATTCAGTTTCTTCATTGTCAATTTCCCCCTTTTCCATTAAACTTTCTCCATCGAATCGTTGTCGTTTTGTGAACCTATTGTCCTGGAGTTTTCTCTAACAAGCTCTGTTACCTGCTTCTTCTTATCTGAAGGCATGGTTGTCTGTATCACGGGTCACCGACTTCAGATCTGTTTTTAAAAATTAAAACTACCACAGAAATGGCCACAGCATGGGGCGCAGCCATTTGCGAAGGGAAGTTACTCTGGCAAAACTCGCTTTAGATACAGATTTAAAGGGAGGGGTTCGTTTTTTCTACATAATTGTATGAAATCAAAATAGTCGAAGTTAGACTATAAATCCATGTTCTGAAAGTTAGCACCCACTTACTTTGAACCCCACTATCTCCACTATGGCGTTGAATTGAACTATAATTAAAACTGTGGATGAAAATAGACATATTCATACAATATGCTACACAGCCATTAAAAAAAAAAAAGGTTCCTAGAAAAACTGTTTCTTTTGGTAAAAATTCAGATAGGTCTAGCCCCGATAATTATAAAATCTTGTCATCCATTTCCACCAGCTCACAATGGCCTGAGCATTTATTTACGCCAGCCTCAGCATTCCAGTCACTCGGAACGATAACGATGCCTTTTTTCTTGTCGTTCTTGTTGACAGCTCTTGTGTTGTTGTCTTTACTTTCCATTGCTCGGCTAGAGCTCAGAGGTTCACCAGTGGTGAGATTTTGTGTTTAGCAACCGTTTTGCCCATCATAAAGGTAGCCGCAATCCGACTTCGGAGACGATGATGTCTGAAGCTAGGCGTGACATTATCTTTTAATGTGGTCATCCTCTTAGACTGATGGGAGGGAGGGGGGGGGGGGTGGAGTATAAAGGAAGTAATAATTATGATAAGTAGTGTGTAGATTTTCTTCGTCTTCTTCCACGTTCCCTGGCCATGTTAAATTTTTTAGTCCGGTAGGGATGGCAAAGTCTGCAGTCTGTCGCAGTCCCCAGAGGTTTTCCTGGAGCTCTCTGTACTGGGCTGGGCCACTACGTCTGGTGTCTCAGAGTGCTGAAGGTAGGAGGACAGGACTGCAGGATGTGGGAGGAGGGGGTTGTGGGCCTGTCCTTGCCACAAGCGAGCTGGTAGGTCAGTGTGGGATATTTTTCAGGCAGCGGAGATGGGATATAGGAGCTGGCAGTGTCCTGTTCGCAGTCTAAAGCTGGTAACTTGAGCAGCTCTATCTAGCTGAAGAATGCCGTTCGGCTATGTTATGTTCAACTAGTTATGTTATACAAGTTATGCTAGTCCAATTATGTTGCGCTAGGTTTTTTTTCCTCTGTTTATTTTTTTCCTTAAAATAGTTCTTTATAATATTTCTTCTTCAACACATTTACTTACACACACACACACACACACACACACACACACACACACACACACCGCGCGCGCACACACACACACACACACACACACATACGTGCTCTTTCTCGCTCTCGCTCTCTCTCTCTCTCTCTCTCTCTCTCTCTCTCTCTCTCTCTCTCTCTCTCTCTCTCTCTCTCTTTCCATTTTTTTTCCTTTCAAGCATATTGCTTGTGCTTTGGTGTTTATACTTTTTACCCTCTTTTTGAGGGCTGGATGAAAAAAGTCATTGTACCTAATCTATTACCCTCTTTAAATAAAATTTCGTATATTTCGTCTCTCTGTCTCTGTCTCTGTCTCTGTCTCTGTCTCTCTCTCTCTCATCTCTCTCTCTCTCTCTCTCTCTCTCTCTCTCTCTCTCTCTCTCTCTCTCTCTCTCTCTCGGCTGTACTCAAGTTTTAATGAATGCCCCATTTCAATATATTATTGTTATATGTAACAAGTATGTGTGCCATTTGACAATGTGTAGATGTTTATTTTTATGACTTATTAAGTTTGGTTGTTGTTATTTTTCTTGGTTGTGTTGTTATTGTTTTTGTTGTTGTTTGTTTTTCTCTTGTTTTCTTCTTTTTGTTGGTTTGTTTTTTTCTTTTTTGTTTGTTTGTTTGTTTGCTTTGGTTGGGGTTTTTTTTTGGGGGGGTGAGGGGGGGGGGGTTAAGGTTTTCTTTTATTTGTTTGTTTTTTGTTGTTGTTTGGGGGGGGGGGGGTTGTTTTGAAAGGGGTTATTTCCCCTTGTTTCTACTGTGAGACTGTATAAGTGTTGGGTTATTATTAAGATGTATCCATACGGGCGGGGACTGGGTGTAAAAAAGCACATGAGTGCTTATTCATTATCCTCGAAATAAAAGAATTTGTCATTGTCATTGTCATTGTCATTGTCTCTTCTGACTTTTTCTCTCTGTAGGCACTTCAACTTACCCATGCTCATTGGTACATATTTATTCTTTGCTCCCTTTCTTCCGCCCCAAGAAGCGTTATCATTATTATTATTATTATTATTATTATTATTATTGACATTTTTTTTACATTCACATTCTGATCTCTATTATCACTTGACACTTTGCACTGTCGTGATGCCCAGCGACATTTAAAATTCATCATCACTTGTTTTTCTTTTCTGTTTGTTTGTTTTTTTTAATTATTGTGTCGACCTTTTCAGTGCAAAGTCTAGATACATAAATGATGTCAAAACTTCTGGAAACTTTTCACTGACTCTTGAGATAACCTTACAGCATGGCAAATTTTGTTGCTTGTGTTGTTGTTGTTGTTTTTTCTTCCCAGTTTATCTTAACTCTTTACAACACGTCTGCAAACGATCGTGTAAATGATGATATTACAGTCTGGTGATTAATTTGCTGTAATGTAAACTTTCAAAGACCTTTTTGGGAGGCCAACACTCACACACGTATACGCGCGCGCGCATGCACATTTACACTACACACACACACGTGAGCACGCACGCACGCACACTACACACACACAAGAATACACCACACTACACACACACACACACACACATACACTTTACTACACACACACACACACACACACACACACACACACACACACACACACACACACACACACACACACACACACACTTCACTAGACACACACACAGACACACACAACACACAGACACCCACACCCACACACAGACACACAGACACACACACAACACACACAGACACAGACACCCACACACACACACACACACACACACACACACACACACACACACACACACACACACACACACACACACACACCACCACCACCACCACCACCACCACCATGACATGAAAATTCCATTTTGTAATATTAGGCCTATGTGCACGTGCAGATGTCTTCCCCTCCCTCCTCTCCCCCCCCCCCCCCCCCCCCCCCCCCCCCCCCCCCCCCCCCCCCCCCCCCCCCCCCCACTTTTTTTTTTTTTTACAGTGTGATAATGGGATAGAGCCGTGCTGTGGTTTAAGTGTTGATCTTGTAATCTGATGCTAGATGATGATGATGCTGGTTTGAACCCCCCCCCCCCCCCCCCCCCCCCCTCTCCCCACCCCCCCACCACCCTCACTCCATTTGGAATGAACATCCGTTACAGACCAGATAGTGTTGCGCAGTAACTTAACACGTTGGGTTCTTGGTTGAAAGGTTGCAAGTTCTTCTTTTTGTTTTTCATTTTTCGTTTGACATTTATTTTATACCACTTTCAGTCACAGCAGATTTTTCTGCGTGAAATTCGACATGCTCTCCCCGGGGAGAGCGCGTCGCCACAAGAGCAGCGCCACCCGGTTTTTTTCCCCTGTCTGCAACTGTGATTATTTTCCTATCAGAGTGGCTTTTTTTAAAAGAATTTTGCCAGGGACAACTCTCTTGTTGCCGTGGGTTGTTTTACGTGAGCTAAATAATTATGTGTAACACACGGGACCTCGGTTTATCGTCTCATCCGAAAGACTAGCACCCAGACCACCACTCATGGTCTAATGGATGGGGGGGAAAAGTTTCTGGCCCAAACGGGGATCAAACCACCGCAGACTTCAGAACCCGAACTTTTCGCTTTCTAGGCAGGCGCGTTACCTCTAGACCACCGATCCACATTTACAGTCGTAGCTACTCTCCCCCCTCCCTTTCCTGTTTTTGGTTTTGTTGGTTGGTTTTTGTTGTTGTTGTTGTAAACTCCAGCTGGTTTCTTCTCCCAATGAGTTTGCTTTGGGCTCATAGGGAAGACTGCGACCACACAGTCGACCTTCATCAGTGGTCATCTCATGTCGTTCTGCAATCAGCAGTTTGTACGCAAAGCCACTGCCATTTTAGCCGATCCCTCCCATGCTTTGTTTCCAGAATTTCAGTTGTTGCCTTCGGAACGCCGTTTTCAGTGTCCCATCAGCAAAACTAATAGAAAAAGAAATTCTTTTGTGCAAGTAAGCGTTCGAATTCTGAATTCACAATGATGTTGACTACCTACCGTGGGTGTGTACGTGTTGCGTATGTGCGTGCGTACATAAGTTTTTATGTTTTCTAGTCAATGGCATGCGCGCGTGTGTGTTTGTATGTGTGTGTTCGTGACATTTTTATTTGAAGTCATTTTTGGAATTTTTTTTGATGCACTGGAACATCATGAAGGATCAGTCAGCATTGGTGGCAGAACGATCACAAACCTCCGCTTCGCAGATGACATTGATGGAATAGCAGGATCAGAAAAAGAGCTTGCCAGCCTAACAGAACACTTGAATAAGGCCTCCAAAACATACGGCATGGAAATCAGTGCAGAGAAAACCAAACTGATGACTAATAACACCAACGGCATTAGCACTGATATCAGGGTTAATGACCAGAAGCTGGAAACAGTTCAAAGCTTCAAGTACCTGGGAGCCATTGTATCAGACCAGGGATCCAAGCCAGAAGTAGTATGCAGGACTGCACAGACAATAACAGCTTTGTCAAAACTAAACACCATCTGGAGAGATAAAAATATCTCACTTATCTCCAAGATCAGACTAATGCGCTCCCTTGTCATATCCATATTTCTGTATGCCTGTGAATCATGGACCCTGACTGCAGATTTGGAGAGAAGAGTACAGGCGGGGAGATGAGATGCTTTCGGAGACTCCTTGGCATCTCCTACAAAGACCACATAAGCAACGAAAGCGTGCATAACAGAATCTAGCAAACCATTGGACCCTATGAGAACCTTCTAACGATCGTGAAAAAGCGTAAACTTAAATGGTATGGGCATGTCACAAGATCCAAAGGACTTGCAAAGACAGTTTTACAAGGCACTGTCCAAGGAGGAAGAAGAAGAGGCAGACCAAGGAAGAGCTGGGAGGATAACATCAGCGAATGGACAGGCCTAGAACTCAACAAAACCCTGAGAAAGGCAGAACAGAGAGAGGAATGGAGGGAACTGGTTGTTGAGTCTTTGAGGGTGCCCCCACGGTCGTCAGAACGGAGAAGATATAGAGATAGATATATAGATAGATAGATATAGATAGATAGTAGATAGATAGTCAATGGTGGGTGGGTTTTTTAACATTGTGTTCACAATTGGTGTGTATGTGTGTGTGTGTGTGTGTGTGTGTGTGTGTGTGTGTGTGTGTGTGTGTGTGTGTGTTGTGTGTGTGTGTGTGTGTGTGTGTGTGTGTGTTTGTGTGCGTGTTTGTGTTGTGTTGTGTGTGTGTGCGCATGCGCGCGTGTGTGTTTGTATGTGTGTGTGCGCATGCGCGCGTGTGTGTTTGTATGTGTGTGTTCGTGACATTTTTATTTGAAGTCATTTTTGGAATGTTTTAACCAATATGAAATATAGCTTTTTTGTGTCGAGATTTTTTATGCGTATTAATCTGCCTGTCAGTACTGTAATTGCCCTTCATGGGATGATTAAAGTGTTTTTGACTTGCTTGACTTTGACTTGACGCACCTGCCTAGAAAGCGAAAAGTTCCAGGTTCGATCCGTGTCCGGATTCGATCCCTCCTGTTTTGAAAACACACACACACACACACACACACACACACACACACACACACACACACACACACACACACACGCACGCACGCACGCACGCACGCACGCACGCACACACACACACACACACACACTGCGAAAGTACCGTCTAAAATCACATTTAATGTAAGTAGACGTTAACCTGAAGATATCACACTGCAAAGTGTTCAAACCCCAAACATCATGGGTTTTAAACAAAAATTTAAGTAAGCCATCAGCGGCCAGTGATATGAGCTTGACACCACTTATTTATTTATTTATTCTTCTATATCGAGGATAATGGAATAAGCACTCATGTGCTTTTTTACATCCAGTCCCCGTGTGTATGCGATTTTGTAAATTTTGTCATCTGTTTCCACCGGCACACAATGGCCTACTCTTCCGAAAAGCGGAACAGGATTTAACGTGTCCGCAAGATGTTCTGCATGCGTTCGAACACAGGGCCTCGGTTTATAGTCTCATCCGAAGGCATCATATACCCAGCATGCAATCTAACCTGGACAGGAATGAGCTCCGCCAAGTTCAACTTGCGCGAGACACACTGCCTGAAACATTCAGTGCAATGTGCTCCAATGACTCCTCAGGGAGTTTTAGAAGTCAAATGTAATGGTCAGGCTTCACGAAAGTAGTGCATCCCCTGCTGTGTCCTAAAGAGGATTTTGTTGTTAAGTGGTTGTTGTCATGAAGCTGACAGGCTCAACGAAGATAAGAACTTATCCCTGGGTTGGAAACTTCATGCAAGAACTGACCTTCTCCTTTCCTTCACCAGGTGGGCTGCCAATGCACAGACTGCAAACTGCCAGACAAACAATATCAAATCTGACAATTCCTAATGTCTCTGTCAGCGTGAGAATCGGGTAAAAAAACAACAACAACAAAACAACAGATTTCCCCCCAGGAAAATAGAGAGTAGTCGTTTTACTTGACGGACTCAACTGAGTGTTTCATTTTGTGTTATATTTTTATTGTCATCATTTTTGGTTGTGTTTTCATGTGTGTTTAAAGAAAACGACGTGCCAAGCAGTTTAAAAATAATTTTCAGGTAGTTGTGTTTGGACCAGGTTCGCGTAGTTGAAGGCTTTAATCCAGTTAGGGACTAAAACCATTAAGGACACCACAGTCGTCATTAACATGGCCCATAAAACATTACTGCTGATAATTATTGGCAAGTGTAAAGGTAAAGGTGTCCCATAACCTATGTGGTTGTAGGGGAGCGAGGCGTCAGAGACCTCAACTTCTCTAGGGGCCAGCATATTGAGGGCGGCGCCCATCTCCTCTCCCTCGCTGTTTTACCTTCCTGACCCTAAAGAGGTAGGTGCCCATTAACAGCTGGGTGAACTAGGGAACTGTACTGAAGCCAAGGCGCGCAAACGGTCACTCCATCCAAATAGTAACCACGCTCGATACTGCTTGGAGAAAGCGAGTGCTCTGACCACTGAGCTATCCCATCCCCAAGTGTGGCGTGACGTATATGGAGCAGTACACACATACAGAAGCTCAAAATGAACCAACCAAACAAACAGCACCATCAACAAATTAACAACAACAACAACAACAACAACAACAACTACACCAATCGTTTTGCTCTATATCTAAGGACCTAGCAGGTTTCCAAAGCCCAGCAGCCATGATGTATGGGTTGTCTACCTTGGCGTTGTCATGTCTGACCCAGATTTGTTGATTAGCTTCCTTAGGAGACTACTGTTGTCACGGATGATGTCCTTTGTCTGTTTGCCTTCCCCTGTCTCTGTATCTCTGTCTCTTTGTCACAGTGTCTCTCTCACTCTGCCTGAATCTGGGACATAATATTTTATGTAGCTGCTCTTGCTAATGGTCGTACTGCTTCTTCCCCATAATGATGATATTGGTTGGGTTTTTTTCTCTCTCCTCTTTTACTAAATAGCATGATTTATAATTATGCTTTAGTTTGTTGATGGATGGTGGTGGGTTAACGATTTCTATGGCTTGACTCCTTATGTTTTCTTGTTGGCTACTTGCTTATTTCCCCCTTTTTATCATTATCATACTTTGGTTGTTTATTTCGTATTTTTATATCTGCGGTGTGTGTGTGTGTGTGTGTGTGTGTGTGTGTGTGTGTGTGTTGTGTGTGTGTGTGTGTGTGTGTGTCTGTGTTTGTGTGTGGTGTGTGTGTGTGTGTGTGATGTTATTATTGTCTTTCTGTTTTTGTTTGTGTTTTTTTTTTGTCTCCTGCTTTTGTTTGGGTCTTTTGGTTGTTATTTTTGGGTTTTTCTTTATTATTATTATTATTATTATTATTATTGTTGTTTTGTCATATATTTTATTGTTATTATTATTATTAGTCTTTATACATTTAGTCACTCATAAGGCATATGATTAAATCATATAACACATTATTATTATTATTATCTCGAAATAAAGATTGTTGTTGTTGTTGATTGTTATGTTGATGTGGTTAACTAGCAACCATTGATGTACGGACGGAGAAGAACTGAAAACTGATGCCACTATTTTTCCCGAAATAAAAGAATCTTGACTGATTGTTGATTTGGCGACGAGAGAACGCAAAGCAAGCTGCTCGGCCACGTCATCTGGTATCTTTGTATCCTATTTCTCAACACACCTGACGTTGTAGCTCCGGAAAAATGTAGCTCTGCTTCCGTATCTTTGTCTTCTCTTGTCGATCTCCTACTTTGTCTGTCTCTATATATTCTGCTCGCATCTTTCTGTCTCGCTCTCTCTCTCTCTCTCTCTCTCTCTCTCTCTCTCTCTCTCTCTCTCTCTCTCTCTTCTCTCTTCTCTTCTGTGTGTTGTGTGTGTGTGTGTGTGTGTGTGTGTGTGTGTGTGTGTGTGTGTGTGTGTGTGTGTGTAAAGCAGCATTGAGTGTGATTACCAAGTGGATGGGTGCGCCTTGGCTTCAGTACAGTCTCCCAGTTCACCCAGCTGTAAATGGGTACCTGCCCTCTTTAGGGTCAGGAAGGTAAAGCAGCGAGGGAGAGGAGATGGGCGCCGCCCTCAATATGCTGGCCCCTAGAGGATTTGAGATCTCTGACACCTCGTACCCCTACGACTGCATAGTTTATGGGATCACCTTTACTTTATATATCTATATCTATATATATATCTATATTTATATATTTATCTATCTATATATATATATATAATATATATATATATATATACATATATATATTAATAATATAATATAAATTGTGTGTGCGCAGGGCTCTTTCTGGTGAGTGGCCCCACAGTGGCCTAAACACTGATAGTTTCCTACCAACTTTTGATTTGGTTAGGGGTCGACAGAACAGCCTGGGTATAATAGCTGAGCCGGTGAGACTGGAATGAGAGACGTGGGAACAGCAGACATGGTGCTTGATAAAGTTAACATTGTTCTGTGTCTGTGTGTCTTACTTGATGTCTGCCAGTTTGGGGATCACATTGACAGGAGTTATTCATTGCTCAGTAACATATGGGCTAAGTCGTGAGAAGAGATGATCTCTCAGTTATGCACGCACGCACGCACGCACGCACACACACACACACACACACACACACACACACACACGCCTGCAAGAAAAGTCTGCGCACGCACGCACGCACGCACGCACACACACACACGCCTGCAAGAAAAGTCTGCGTGCTTACTGTATTATATCACCTCGACTGCTCCATGGTTGCTTTTTCATATTCTGTGATCGGTCATATGGGTCTTGTGGCCTCCAAAAACTGAATAAGTATGATTGATTGATTGATTGATTGCTTCACACACGCACGCACGCGCGCGCACGCACACACACACACACAGTGTTTATGCTCACACGCTAACGACTGCACAAGGCGAATAGAGCAAAGGGTGTGTGGCTTGTTTGTGAACCATTAATGAGAGAGAAAGAGAGGAAGAGAGAGAGAGAGAGAGAGAGAGAGAGAGAGAGAGAGAGAGAGAGAGAGAGAGAGAGAGAGAGAGAGAGATGAGGAGTGAGAGAGAGAGAGGACAGAGAGAGGAGACAGAGAGAGAGACACGACAGACAAAACAGACAGACAGAGACAGACAGAGAGGACAGAGACAGACAGACAGAGACAGACAGTGAGACAGAGCGAGAGAAAGGGGCGGGGGGGTGGGGTGGGGGGGAGTTCATTGCTCTCTCGATGCGTAGTTTATTGATCACGCCTTCTAATGCCTTGGCTTTATTTCATGCACTTGTTGGTGTTCTCTTTGAACAGGTCTGTTTGTCTGTCTGGCTGGCTGGCTATCATTGTCTGTCTGTCTGCCTGCCTATCTGTTTTCTTGTCTGTCGGTCTGTCTGACTGTCTGTCTGTCTGCTGTCTGCTGTCTGTCTGTCTGTTTTTGATTGTCTGTTTGCCAGTCTGTCTTTTTGTTGTATGTTTGTCTGTTGTCTGTCTGTCTATCTGCCTTTCTGTTTCGTTGTCTGTCTGTCTGTCTGTTTTTGTTTGTCTGTCCGTCTGTCTGTCCTTGGTAATCAGGTCAGATGATAGTGATGTATGTATGTATGTATGTATGTATGTATGTATGTATGTGTGTATGCGTGTGTATATATGTATGTATGTTTTTGTTTGTTTTGTTTTGTTTTGTTTAATGTCTATTCACTACATGGTGATTTAGACACACCTACATTCATACCAAAGTACCTATTATTACACACCGTATCTCTCTCCTCTCTCTCTCTCTCTCTCTCTCTCTCTCTCTCTCTCTCTCTTCTCTTTCTCTCTCTCTCTTTCTCTCTTTCTCTTTCTTTCTTTCTCTCCCCTACACGCATCTCCCCCCCCCCCACACACATAAGTATATATATATATATATATATATATATATATATATATATATATATATATATTTTATATATATATATATATATATATATATATATATATATTATAATATATGTATGTATTACTACTCCTCCTCCTCCTACTCCTCCTCCTCCTCTACTACTACTACTACTACTACTACTACTACTACTGCAGCAGCAGCAGCAGCAGCTGTTGCTGCTGCTGCTGCTGCTGCTGCTGCTCTGCTATGATGTCTTCTCATCGTTTTCTCTGTCTGCCTCTTCGTCTCCCTCCTTGTACTGTTCCCTGTAGGACAGTCTTGGTCAGTCCAGATGTTCGTGTGACGTGCCTGTACCACTTCAGTTTGCATTTTTTTCTCCACTATAGTTCGAAGTTCTTCATTATGACCGGACGGCGTTTTCAATTCTAGTTTTCGCTTCCTGGATTTTTTTTATATTAATATTTTGATCTCTGTGTGAGACACCAAGTGTGCGGAAGCGTCTCATATCCCTTGCCTGTATCCTTTAAAAAAAATCTTTGATGTTAAGGTCCACGTTTCACGTTTGGACTATTTCACACCTACAGAAAAAGAAAATGATAAGATCGAAACGTACAGACGTAAAATAGATTAGTGGTCTAGAGGTAACTCACCAGTTTACAAAGCAAAAAGTCGTGGGTTCAGTCCCCTTGTAGAACCCAAACTTACCCCCTCCCTCCCTCCACTAGACTTTGACTGGTGGTGTGGGTGCTAGGTTTCAGGTTGAGACGAAAAAACTGAGGTCCTGTGTATAACACACATTTAGCACACGTAAAAGAGCCCATGACAAGAAAGTTGTTCTGGCATAACTCTATAGAGTAAAACCACTCTCGTATGGAAACAAATACACATATCTACAGGATAAAAGCAAACAAAAAACGGGTGGCACTGCTCTTGTAGCAACGCGCTCTACCTGGGAAGAGTAGTTCAAATGTCATTGAGGACTTTGTCGTGACTGAAAGTTGTATTCAATACAAACAGTCGCTAGTGAATAATGTAGGAATGACTAAAGGTACTCGGAGACAGGATATCTCAATGGTCAGAGCACTCGCTTTCCCCCAGCTAAGGTTAAGCAGCATCGAGCGTGGTTACCACTTGGATGGGTGACTGTTTGCACGCCTTTGCTTCAGTACAGTTTCCCCAGTTCACCCAGCTGTAAATGGGTACAAGGTAAAGCAGCGAGGGAGAGGAGATGGGCACCGCCCTCAATATGCTGGCCCTTTGAGAAGCTGAGGTCTCTGACGCCTCGCTCCCCTACGACCACATAGGTTATGGGACATCTTTACTTAGGCATGAAAACATAAATTGTCGGCTGTTTTCTTTGTGATGGGAATATCTGCACACGTTAAAGACCCATCCATCTTTTAAAGACGATTCAACCACGTGTGGCTGAGCTTATTCATGGATGTCTGCCACCAACATACCTAGCATGCATCTTGAAGCTTGGAAACAGCTGGCTCAGTTCCCCCATGTTCAAAACGTCTCCTTTCTTTTCTGCCTTCCCTTATTGGGTGAGGTGCATAGTGCCTGGTCTTCTCCTGTGCTGGTCACTCTGCAGGAGGTCTGCCTGCTGGCCTCAGCCCACAGTACAGCTCTTTTTTTTCGTACAGGATGCATACCGGGCCTATAATTATCATGACAAGGTAGGCCTGCTTAGAAACAGTCATACACGCAAACTTCTCAGCCCATGCGCAATTTGAATCTCACAGTGATTCCCAGGGAGGATGAGTGAGTCAGAGTGCATATTCTGGGTGACCCCCTCCCCCCCCCCCTCCACCCAAAGGTGGGGAACGCGCATCAGAAACATACAAACATTGAAAGTATGGGTATTAGTATGATGCAACACCGTACTAAGGTTCAGCTGAACTGTTACAGAACATGTTTCAGTGTAGGCTATTCCAGGACTGTTTGTTTGCTTTTTTTTTTTTTTAAAGAATGAGTTATGGTTTTCTTTTGGAGTTGACAATTCCAATGCTAGCCTGACTGATAAATGGATTTATCCCCATGGTCATGCTGGGATTGATTCAATGTAATATTTGGACATTTATAACTATCAATATCTTTCTCCTCGGTTACAGCAGCTAAAGCATTGCCTGAACAGCCAGAGGTAGAAAAAAATCAATCATGTATTGATTTTTCCACATTAATCAATGGAAAAAAGAAAAGAAAACTTAAGTCCCACTTCTCTGCTGTATCAACATACAGTTATGTCTAGCTTTGCATTCTATCAACCAGTCGTTAGCATTAATAACAAAATACAAACAACAACAGACAACATTGGAGCCGTTATTTTGGGTGCTGCTGCCAACTAGAATAAGATGAGCGGCGTGTGGGGGAAAAAAGAAAACAGAAAAAAAGTTGGGCCAAATAATTGTCTGACGTGTGCAACGGTGCGTCACCAGATAGCATGCTAAGCCGTCGGGCTCCCTTCCCCCAGCGTCACAAAGGAATGCGGCATCAGCCAATCAGCGCCCGTTTTCTTTTCCCACACTGTTTCACCGGGGAGCAACTATTATTGCCCAGACCACAGACTGGATACATTTCACTGTGTGTGATTATTCACAACAGTTATTCAATAACGATTTCTTACTTACATCTTCCAAGTGCTACTCGTGGAAGTGTTTGTTAACATCCAGTGCATATCACCCAGTCGCGAAATGATTGCGTGACTTTTATTTTCGTTTACTCAATCGTGTGGAACCCGTAAGCTTATCGATTAGTTTCGCACGAAGCCAGGGTCTGAGATTTGTGCTTGGTGCAAAGTGTGGAGTGGAAAGTTTTTATCCTGGGCAGTATGTTAATTGCCAGCTAATGGATTATACCTGGACCTGCTGTGCATTGTGGTGTTGATGGCGGAAAAGTGCATCAGACTGGTGCGGCATGGCTGACAGCGAGAGTGGAACAGTGGCTGTAGCCATGTCTGCCGGGCAAGACAGCAGTGGAAGTGATTCCAGTGGGACGAGTGAGGAAGAAAGGCTTCGACGACTTTTTCACAGTTGTGATGCTGACGGCGATGGTTTCTTAGATGGGTAAGTCAAGTGTGCTGTTGGTCCATTATTGAACGTGACAAAGCGTCGTTGATGGCGTGCCTTGGCTGCCGGGCGCAGCAACACCGATCGTTTTGCCCTACCACCCCCCTCCCCTTCCCAGTTCCAGACTGGCAGGAGCACGCACCCCCCTCCTCTCCCCCACCTCTCGTCTGCACAGTCCCAGCACGATTAGCAACCCAGCTGTGATTGTTTACTACCTCTGTTAGTCTGGATTTTGGCGTAACGAAGATGTGGATGCTTCGGGAATTATACACTGGCAAACTGAAACCTCATGTGCCAAGAATTTATGATAGAGTAGCCTGTCTACTTTGTTTTTTGTGTGTTCTGGGATGGGAGAGGGAGGAGGGGTGGTGGTGGTGGGTTGGGGGGGGGGGGGGGGGGGGGGGGGGGGGGGAGAGTGGAGGGATGGGGATGGGAGTTTGAAAAGGAAGAGATTTTTAATGAGAGAAGAAAAGGTGTAATGTGTTTTTGATTGTTTACAATGCAGTATGTTCTGTTAAAATAGTGTTTTCCTGAAGTATAATTTGAAAATAACAAGAGTGGATTGAAATAACTCCTCCATTTCAATCTGTTGTTCAGAAAGGGCAGTATTTTTTAAAATGATCAAGTTTTAATTGACTGCAACTGCAAGCACAGCAGGGGACATACATGTATAGGATATTACACTTAACTTTTTATTGTTGATATTTTTGTATCATTTCACACACACACAAACACACACACACACACACACACACACACACACACACACACACACACACACACACACACCACACCCTCTCTCATCTCACACACACACAGACACACATCACACACCCTACCACACACACAGACACACACACACACACACACACACACACATGCTTGCACACACATGCTTGCACACACACATGCTCACACAAATGCATGCATGCATGCAAGCATGCACACATGCATGCACTATGCAGGCACACATGCACACACACACGTGTACTTTGTTTACATGTACACACAGATACAGACACATGCACACATGTACTCACATAATGTACATGTGTACACACTTGCACACACACACACACACACACACACACACACACACAACACACACACACACACACACACAGTGTGTTTGTTTTTGTTACACACATGTATAGGATACTAAGGATAGCAGCCCGAATTTCATGCAGAGAAATCTGCCATGACTCTCTCTCTCTCTTTGTCTGTTTGTATGTGTCCAGGGCTCTCTGTCTCTCTCACACATGCACACTCACACAGAGTGACACATACACTTACAGTTACACACACAATGACACACACACATCCCCTGGCCCCCAAAACCTGAAAAGCAGCAGAAAACCATCTCATTATCATTATGTTTAAGGAGAGTTGCATGCCTGTAAATGATTGAGTGCAAGCGCTTCGATTTGTTTGTTTTTTTTACAAGATTCAGCGCTATATAAATTCCATATATTATTATTATTATTATTATTACATAACAGTTGATATGAAAGAAATGTAGAAATAAACACTCATAGAATCAGAACAAAGCAAACAAAAAAGTAAACTTCATAAAAATTGATAATTGAAGTCATGAATTCAAGTGACTTATTATTTTACTTTTTACTAACAGTAGAAAAAATTACTGTGCATAAACCTTGTTCAAAACATTGTCAGATCCTGGCATCAAGTTCAACCAGAGTTGAGAAAGAAACTGACAATGCGACTTCTGAATCTTTGGTATGTGAATTTTTAAAAGCAACACTCATAATTTATAAATTGTTGATCAATGCTTAACCCTGTGGTTTCTCTAGATCTCCCAGTCTCTGTTTCAGTTTTTTCCAAAATGACTAACCCCATAGCAACTACTATTAATTACTAAATTAGTAATATCAGACTATTACTAGATGGAGTCAGCCAGATTCTAGGGAAAAAAACACCCATGTTTTTCCTCTGATAGGATTTATTAATTCTTTTGTTTCTAAAAAAAATATTTCAAGGATTATCGTAATAGAATAAACACAAATTTATCATGAATTTTGGTTTTTTAATCAAGTCCCTGTGTGCATGGGGTTTTGTAAATTTTGTCATCTGTTCCCACCGGCATACAATTGCATGTTGCCGTATTAGCCTACTCTTTTGAAAAGTGGAACAGGTTTTAACATACATGAATGCAAGATGTTCTCTGTGTGTTCACACATGGAACCTGGGTTTATCTCTATGACTATTGTCTCATCTGAAGGACTTTTGGGGGAGATGGAGTTGACACATTCATTCCAGAGGGAAAAATCCCCTTGAACGGGATTTGAACTCGGGTCGGCAGTTCAAGAGCGCAGTGTTCACTCAGCATGGTGCTCTAACCACGGCACCAGGCTATCCCACACAACCATCCAGTAATCCACTGATCCAGCCAAGAATCCAAGGCACTGACTATTATTATCGTATTATATACTATTAATGTTGTAAATTGTTAACAAATACATTACTAGTATTAATTATCACTATTTCTAGTATTAATTACTATATGTATTATTAGTATTGTGCCATGATGGCTGGTTCACAGTGACTCAGAGTACTAGATACAGAATGAGAATGTCTCCTTAGTCCTTGCCAAGAGTATTTTTAAAAACAGATTTTGAACACACAGCCACTGTGGCACAGTGGTTACTGTATTATGTATAATATAATATATATATACATGTAGGATTTCTGGCTGGAGGGTCACCGGTTTGAGTCTCAAAAGACTCATTTACTTTTAAAAGAGTCACAGGATTTTGTAGACTTAAGTTTAAGTGGATCTGTGGTCTAGAGGTAACGCGCCTGTCTAGAAAGCGAAAAGTCCAGGTCGGAAGTGTGCGGTGGTTCGAATCCCACTTGGACCCGAAACTTTTCCCCCATCCATTAGACCATGAGTGGTGGTCTGGGCGCTAGTCTTTCGGATGAGACGATAAACCGAGGTCCTGTGTGTTACAAAAAATTATTTAAGTGCACGTAAAAGAACCCACGGCAACAAGAGAGTTGTCCCTGGCGAAATTCTGTAGAAAAAAGCCACTCTGATAGGGAAACAAATGCAGTTGCAGACCAAAAAAAAGAAGAAAAAAAATGGGTGGCACTGCTCTGTGGCGACGCGCTCTCCCCAGGGAGAGCAGCCCGAATTTCACGCAGAGAAATCTGACATGACTTAAAGTGGTATTTAAATAAATAAACTGGTTCCTACCTGGAGTAGGTTTGTGGTGGGCTTGTTAGTTAATTAATAATAAAATATTGCCAATATTATTGGAAAGACTGGGACCAGACAGCCAAGCATCATCCATTTAAATGTGATGTGATTTTAAGAATGACTGTACCAGTGTTGCTGATGCACATGTGATGCGTTCAGGCTTGATTGATTTCTGTGACATGACAAGTCTGGGTAATGAGATTGGAAAGACTCATGAGTGATGTGGGAACAGCAAAACAGGAGCATCAGTTTAATTTCACCAAGTGTTCAAGCAGTTTAAAAAAATAAAAGGAAAAACAAATCAGAACAAAACAAAACCACCACTCCACCATCCCCACCGAAAAAAAAGTATTTACCTGTCTCAGTGTCTGTATACAGTACATACATCCATACACATAAGTGTGTAACCACCAACCTACCCATATATTCACCCACACCACATCACACCACACCACTCTACCTCACACACCACACCACACCACACATATGCATGCACACGCACATGTAGAAACACACATACACACATGCACTCACACGCACGCACACACACACAGTGACACACAGAGACACACACAGTGTCACACACACACAAATGGATGGGATAGCCTTATGGTTAGAACATTGCGCTTGCAATCTGACGATCCAGGTTTGATTCCTGTTCAAGGGGGATATTTTCCCCTGGAGTTAACATGGTCATCAGTGCAGACTCCACTCTCCCCAAAAGGCCTTCGGATGAGACTATAAACCGAGGTCCCGGGTGCGAACACACAGAGAACACTTTGCACACACGTTAAATCCTGTTACACTTTTCGTAAGAGTAGGCCATTGTGTGCCGGTGGGAACAGATGATAGAATATTTTAAAAACTGCATACACACGGGAACTGGATGTAAAAAAGCACATCATAAGTGCTTATTCCATTATTCTCGATATATTATAAAAGAATAAATAAATAAATTGATGACAAAGTTTTCAAAACTGCTTACACTTGTGGACTGGATGGAAAAAAAGCACATGAATGCTTATTCCATTATCCTCGAAATAAAAGATTAAGAATAAATAAAATAAATAAATAAATACATACATTTATAGATAAACACACACACACACACACAACACACACAGTGACACACACACATACTCATGAAATAGTGGCACAAACTCACACACACATTACTCATTAGACATGTCATACAAAGTTTGAATTTATAATTCAGGTCATTTGTTGATTTAAAAAAAAAAGAATCATGATAAATGAAAAACAAAAAGGTTTTGTATTTTGCTCAGTATAAATTATATATTTATATCAATTAGAAGAGAGAGAGAGAGAGAGAGAGGAGAGAGAGAGAGAGAGAGAGAGAGAGAGAGAAGCAGCTCCACACTACAGTCTACTCTAAGTACTTCACTAGACAGGTCTAGATATCTATAGAGATATAGACTAGACACATATGGATACAGAGAGCTCTAGATAGGTAATGTTCATCATAACAGATTTGGTTTTGAACACAGAGATCTCTGGAGAGCTCTATTATAGATATATTGGAGCTATAATTTAGCTAATAGAGATTCAGACTCGCTGAGACTGGATAGAGTGTGTATTGGAAAGTTAGAACTGTCAGTGACTGTGACAGACCCTCAGTCGAATGCTGTTTTCATTGGAAGCAAGGGAGCCATGCTGTGACTCTAGTCTAGACCTCTCCCCTCTGAAGACAGTACAGCTAAGCAACAGTGCCATCGCACAAGTGCGGGATTTGGACTTTTTTTTTTCATTTTCAAATTATACTTATAGAATAATGTAATAGTACTTAAATTTCTGTACAATAGAATCAGCCAAAGGGTACATTTTTTATTTAAACATTTTCCTCAGGAAATATTTGTCAGAATCAAAGGGTAAACAGTACACTAACAGCAGAGCTCTCTCTCTCTCTCTTTAACAAAGTTTGGCTTCAGACTGAGAAAGGAGAACTTTACTTACGTTCCGGTCCAGATGGTTTTCTCACCTGAGGCGAGCTAGGCGAAGCCTAAGAGATTAGAGAAGCAGGCAGTGGTGGTGGTGCTAAACCCATTGAAGACGCCAGGCAGAGTTACCGCCCTTTCTTTCTGGCGCTTCTGGAGCAAACGAGGGAGGAAGTGGGGATGAGTTAGAGTAGACAGAAGAAGATGGCCTGATGGTTTGTGAAGTGAAGTCTGCCGCTCTGCTCTAGCCTGTGTGTGGGGTTTAGACTGAGGGGTTTTTAACAGCCGGGGAAAAAACCTGCTGGTGTGGAACTGAAGACGTTTAAAGTGAGGCAGGCAGGTGTGGTGTCTGCCTTAGTGGATGTTGTTTTAAGCTTTTTGTGTTTTGTTTGCTTTTTACTGTGATTCTTTCTGTTTTGTTATTTTGGTGTGTAGATTTATTAGTATTATTATTATTATGCTGTGCTATGAATGTTTCTTTTAAATCTGACACTGTAGTGTAATGTTCACTGGGAGAGAAATGATAACATGGGAAAAAAGTTTGCTATGGAGCGCAAACTTTTTTTTGGGGGGGGTTTAATCTTCAGTATTGACTATTGCTGATGTAAATATTTATATTATATAAAGATCTATGCTAACTTGAAATAATTAGAGTTTCTAACAGTATCAGACTAAAGGTTTGCCTGCACTCAACTGGCAGGGTTTTTTCCTTAGTTTTGTGCGCTGTGGTGACCGAATTTGATGTCCAGTGAGTTGGTAGATAAAGCTATCATAGTTTGCAGCTCTTGTGATGTCAGCTTTATAATATTAATGCCAGGTTGGTAAAAAAACAAAACAACAGCAACAACCCTGTATTGGGAAGTCACTGGTCTCCACTCCCCACCCAGTCAGTGTTGAGTGCTGTTAAATTAATGTGATAAAGCTTGTGTAAAATTGGGATGCATTTCTTGGTTTAGATGTTAATTCATGATGATTTCACTCGATGATTGTAATGAATGTTGTCTAGTACACAGTGTTTGATTTGTCATGGACTCGACACTCGTGGAGAAATTTTTTAAAGGAGATATAAAACATATATATAATATATATATTTATATAATGCATCTTATAGTCATAGTGTTAAGTATCTTGTAGATTGTCAATTACATGTCAAATGAAACAATTCAAACATGAGATAGAAAAAACACAGAGAATTCTGATTCTCCCATCTTAAATTTTGGAAAAAAGTTAGGTGACACGAAAGGAGAAAAAAACACAAAGCGACAATTACTCATGAATAGATATTATAGATAACTAAGATAAAAGAGATATATGCTCAACTGGTTACAGTGGTTAGAGAGAGTTAAACTTGCGATCTGACAGCCTGGGTTCGAGCCACCTCTGAGCTGCAGCCCATTAGAGGGGTTTTTTCCCTTGGAGTTCAGAGAATATCGGAGCTGAGTCCACTCCCCCAAAAGTCCTTTAGATGAGACATCACATAAATTGTATGATGTTCAGTATTTAAACCTGAGGTGCACTGCGTATGAGAGTGCATTCAGAAATCTTAACGTTAAACGCACTATTATGTAATTTAATATTAAAAACCAGTTCCGCCTTTCAGAAGAGTAGGCCGTTTTGTGCTGGTAGGAACGGATGACAAAATGTCAGAAATGGCATGCCGCACACTGGCGTTGTGTTTACTTTAGTCTAAAACATCATCCCGGAAGTCACAGTGCGGCTGCCTTTATCTATGAAGGTAATCAGGTTACTTAGTTCATGGTGGGCAAAGGGAGCCGTGTTAATTGAACACAAAATCTCACCATGGCCATGTTCACGCATGTTGGGAACCCTCAGAGATCTAGCCGAGGAACAAAAATCTCCCCAACAACCCTACACTGTTTCACACACACACACACACATGCACAGACACATGTATACACAGAGATCTATACACACATATATATATGCACACACATAGAGTACACACACACAGTATCCACACACACCCACCTGCACCCACACACACACCCCACTCCACTTTCATAAGAATTAATTCAAGCAGATCAGTTTATAAAATCAAAGACTGGAATAATTGCCACCACTAATCCAAAACACACCACAGCACCCCCCCCCCCCCCCCCCCCCCTTTAGCAGCAGCATGATATGCAAACCTCATCCCCCTTTCTCTTCTCCCTTCTCCACCCAAACTGATTGTGGCAGCAGGGGAGATAATGAGCAAATGACTGGACGGTGAACAAAGGGGAAGTCATCGGGCATCATTCAGTCTCCTCACCCCACATTACCTCATGAATGGTCCTGCCAGGCAGTCCCTCCCACCTGTATATTGATCACTGCTTCATTGGTTTCTAGTGACGCATCATCGGCCTGTGCCGGGCTATCCAAACCCAATTAACGGCCTCGGGATTAGCAAACCTTGGGGCAACATGGCGCCCACAGGCTGGTGGCCATGATGGAGGGGTAATGGCCGCTGTTCCCTGAAGATCTCTGGCATGGCGTTTTACTTTTAGCAGAGAACTGTCTGGTAGTGGAGGAGGGAAGGTTGTTTGTGATGGTTGGGGTTGATGAGTGTGTGTGTGTGTGTGTTAAGGGGTGGCAACTGAAGTGTAGGTTTGGTCAGGGGGAGGTAACTGTAGGTTGATTGCTGGCTTGGCTGTGCTGCACAGCACAGCGCTGGTTTATGATGGTTCTGACCTGCATTGACAGCGATGAAGGATATGATTGTCCTTTTTACTGGCAATCATGAAGAATTCCTCAATATCATTCTTTTCCAAGGTTTGATCATCAATACATTTTATGAATAATACATGTTTGCAGAGAAATCAGAACATTTATGTCATGTTGTTCTCACTCTTGGTGGTGTTGTTCTCACTCTCAGTGGTGATCAAGAATGCTCACTGTTTTATTGGGAACGCTTTTGCTTGCAAGCAGACTACACTAAGGGCAGCATACTCAGCAGAGTTGATTACAGCACATAATGTCTGAACTGTAGAAGGCATAGTTAATAAATTTATAGAACTGTCTTTATTGTAGTAGCAGTGATTGAGCATTGCTGTTCAGAACATGCATAAAGTTCAAAATATGATGATGGAAGGCTTTGACTGCCTCATAGGTTAAGGGATGTTGGAATCACTAGATATTAAAGTGCTTTTGTTGTTGTCATTTTTGTTCAACAGCTAGAGCTCCCAGGTTCACCAATGGTGAGATTTTGTGTTACATGCAACCATTTTTGCCCACCATGAAAGGTAGCTGTATTACAACTTTGGGGATGTATGCTGGGTATTAAACTATTAATAAAGTAATTATGTTGTTTCCACAATCCACTGAATGCAGATCACATGAATTACAGGATCATTGACATGCATATTTGATCTTACATCATAGTACATGTAACAGAGTAGAGATATTTGATCTGCCATGACTGTACAACTTCTCAGCAACAACAGTACAGTATGAACAGGGAGGATACAGCCTCTAAGAAAGAGGCTGCATAAATATGACATTTTACCACAAAGGCAAAGTGTATCTGACAGGTAGTTTTCAACCACCACCCAAGGAAACAGAGCGCTGCACAATTTGCAGGTGTGTCCCAAAATAGTAACACATCGCTCTGATCACATGGGAGGTAATCTACTTACCACACCATCACATACATGTATGTGTATTAATTAATATACTATATAATAATTTTACAACATAATCATAACACACAAAGGAATTAACTTCAAGGCACTGGCAGGTCTGCACTTGAAGTTGACCTGGGAGAACGTAAAAATCCCCACCCTTAATTCACCAGACGTCACCAAGATTCGAACCCTTGACTTCATGAACTCATGGGATTGAAGTCAAACGGTATTAACCACTCCATAGATGCCTATAGATACAGCTATAGTGTGACCTGTCAGTTTCTAAGAAACAATCATTCGCAGCGAGAGAATGATGGCCGCTATGGACCAAGTGGTGGATAGACATGGGTCTAAAAGGGGTCAAAATCATGGGGGTTTTTTAGAATAAAAAATTGCTATATAGGTCTATGCAAAAATGGAGATTTTCCTGTGTGAATTTAAAGAAATTAGGTTGTAAAACATGTCTGAAGAAACAGGTTTCTTGTACCTGTTATCGATAAAAAGTCTTAGGAGTAGCTCTAAATGGGTACCTGCCTCTTTAGGGTCAGGGAAGGTAAAGCAGCGAGGGAGAGGAGATGAGCGCCGCCCTCAATATGCTGGCCCCTAGAGAAGTGAGGTCTCCGATGCCTCGCTCCCCTATGACCACATAGGTTGTGGGACACCTTTACCTTTTCTTGCCTGCATACAGTCATTACATATATAATTTGTTTCCTGTGTATTGTTTAATTAAGCAGAGTGGCTTTTTTCCTCAGAATTTTGCTAGGGACAACTATCTTGTTGCCGCAGGTTCTTTTACTTCATGCTAAATGTATGTTACACATAGGACCTTGTTTTTTCCCCCTGTCTAATCTGAAAGTATAGCACCTAGACCACCACTCATGGTGTAGTGGATGGCGGAGAAGTTTCTGAGGGTACATATGGGGATCGACCCATCACACACTTTGAACCTGAAGTTTTGCTGAAGTTTCTAGGCAGAGTGTGTTATCTCTAGACTGGTCACAGAGCTGTCCAAGATACAAGATGTTCAGTCCGTGTGTGTTTTCTTTTTTCACACCACCTCGTTATTTATAATTTTTTAAGTCCCCCTGAGAAGTTTCTGAGGTTTTGAAATCAATTAACTTGAAACTGCAGTTACTCTGACCACCAAAACACAACCACCCACACACACAACCGACACCACACCCCACTACACCACCACAAATTTCCTCAATCCATGGTCCTTCATAGAGACTGAAACCTAACCCTAGAACTTCACCCCCCCCTCTTCTTCTTCTTCTTCTTCTTTCCCTTTCTTTTTCTTCTCTTCTTCTTCTTCTTCTTCTTCTTCTTCTTCCTCTCTTCTTCCCTCCTCTCCTCTCCTCTTTTTCCCCCTCCTTTTTCCCCCTCCTCCTCTTTTTTCTTCCTTCCTTCTTCTTCTTTTCTTCTTTTTTCTTTCTTTTTTCTTTTCTTTCCTTTCTTTCTTCTTTCTCCCTTCTTCTTTCTTCCTTCCCTTCTTTTTTTTCCCCTTCTTCTTCTCCCCTCCCTCTCTCTCCCTTTTTCTTTCCTCCCCTCCTTCCCCCTTCCCTTCTTTTCTTTCTTCCTTCCTCTTCTTCTTCTATTTTTCCCCTCAGACAGCAAGTATTTCTGTTATATGACAAAAATTTATGTGTTGCTGCCAAGAAGTGCTGACAAGTCAGGCCCAGATATCCAACTTGGCTTGGGAAAAAAATTGAATTTTAAGTCTTTCTGTAAAAAAAAAAAAAAAGAAAAAAAAAAGAAACAAAAGGAGAATGGGCCAAGAAGGCAGAAAATAGACAAGGAAATGGCGGTGACAGAAGAAAAGGGAAAAAGGCAGAAACTAAAGAGGGAAAAAAGGGGAATAGCTGGTACAAAAAATTTCCAGAAGGTGGGATCCATTGATACTGACACGTGCAGGCCCCTGGGATCTTAAAAGATGGAAACTTTAAAAACACAATCAAAACTCTAACCCCAAATCTTGCAACCCCCCCACCCCCACCACCCACCCCCCCGAGGCACCACACATATAAATCATATTAAATGATAATTTCTCTCAACCCACCCGCCCCACTCTTGATAACAATTCTGTACATAAACAGTAAAATTCTCCAAAAAGGCTAAGAGAACGAGAAAAAGCTGCAGCCCCGGCAGGCAGACCGACCAGCATTGTCAGACTTCATCTGTGCCCTCTGCCATAGGCACTGTCTGTCATTCCTGTGTCGGACTGGCCAGCCACACCCGATGCTGTACCACTGTCCAGAATAAACACCTAGAGCACAACTCTATATAGTATTACAAGACTGAAGGATGCTTACTACTAAACAAACAACTTAAAATCTTTTTTTAATTATCAAATTCTTCATGTCTTGTCTTCCAGGGAGGATTTTGTCTTCATGTGCAAGCAGCTGAACCTGGAAGACTCGGTGACGGAGATCCAGCAGGAGTTTGGCATGGCCGACAACACGCGCATCTCCTTCACCGACTTCCTGCGCTGCCGGGAGCGCGTCATGATGGCCGCCCAGGAAGGGGAGGATGCTGGGATGGAGTCGGACACCAGCGGCGTCCACACCCACCCGCCCCAGATTACCTCCTGGCCCACCATGAGTAGCGACAGTCTGGGTCAGTCCGTTCTTTGACTAAGGAGTTTTGTTCTGTAGTAATAATAATAATGTATGGAATTTATATATATATATATATAGCGCTGAATCTTGTAAAGCAACAAATCAAAGCGCTTATATGACATTTTTAAATTTAAAAAAAAAAAAAAAATTTTTTGGAGGATAATGGAATAAGCACTAATGTGCTTTTTTTTTATTTTTTACATCCAGTCCCCGTGTGTATGCGGTTTGGTAAAGTTTGTCATCTGTTCCCAAGGATGAGTAATGAGGATAAATAGTGGATGGAAAGAGACCAAAGGGAAGACCTAGCAAAACCTGGGCTAGCTGTATTGCAGATGATCTTAGAGAAAGGGGCATAAATAAGGAGGAAGCTCAAAACAGAGAGAGATGGAGAAGGCTCATCAATGTCAAACCTCCCCTGGGAGAAACATGACAAAAAAAGGAAGAAGAAGAAGAAGAAGAAGAAGGAGAAGAAGAAGAAGAAGAATGAGGATAAATATATGAAAAAAAACAGCATTTTGGAATCATAGCAACAAGAAGAAGAAGCTGTTGTAGCTTATGGTAGTTGCACTCAATTAAGATGGAAAATTAACATGAACAGGACGGCTCGAATGGCAAAGGTAAACCACCAACAACATAACAGTGTATCAGAACATAATAGGAGAGAACTGCAATCATTGCTAATGTTTAACGAAAAAAGGAGAAAGAAAAAGACAAGGAAAAGAGAATCGATTGCAGATAAAAAACACAAGAAATAGTAGAGAATAGAGTGAGAGAGAGGAGAAGAGAGAAAATTAAAGAGAAGGAGTGGATGAGAGAGGAGAGAAGCAGCAGAGAGAGAGAGAATATGAATACGAATATGAATACAAAATTTTTTATTGAGGGTTAATGGATAAGCTTACAGCTTCTTAACAAGACCATGCCTCAGGCCCACCACACATATTCCCTTTCCCCAAAGAAAAAACGCAAAGGAAAAAGCCCAAAAATTCAATTTAAATAATTGGCATAAAAAATTTCGAGAGAGAGAGAGAGAGCAACTTAGGAAAAAAATCTTGAGGCAAAAAATACTTAGATTAAAATAATACAAAATACTTATAATCTTTATAAAGTACATTATTGATAATTTGTGTACTATATAGATAATTGCAAAACATTGCTATTCACTATTACAAACTATTTCTTGCTTTCTTTTCAACAATCACACATACATCAGCCGTGAGCAAAAGGAGTTTATAAGTATATCAAGCCTGTACTGAGACAACCTCAAATTGGCTACCATCAGCTATGAAGTATTACAAAAATCTTTTTGAATCAGATATAAACGGAGGGACAATTTCAACAATAAAAATGTTGGGTCACTTGGAGGAATTTAATAATTAAATATATGAATTATATATATATATATATATAATATATATAAATATCTATATATCTATCTATCTATCTATATATATAGATATATATATATATACATATATATAATATTATATATATATATAATTATATATATATATATATATATTATATATAAAATATGTTTGTTTGGAGTTTTTGGTGTGTTGAGTGAGTGTATGACGTTGTTTGTTGTTGTTTTGCTTTCTTGTTGTTGTTGTTTTTCTGCTGTGATGTTCTTTGTCTATTAAAGTTAATTAAATAAGTTTATCAAACAAACACTATAGTAGCCGAGTGGTTAAGACTGTTTGACTAGTTCAATCCCATGGGTCCATGAAGTCATGGGTTCAAATTTTGGCATTGGCGTCTGGTTAATTAAAAAAGGTGTGGGGGGTGAGGGGGGAGTTAGTATCTTTAAATGTCTACCTTAGTATTAAAAAGTGCAGACCTATAATATATAATATAGAGAGAGAGAGAGAGACAATGAATGACAATGACAAATTCTTTTATTTCGAGGATAATGAATAGCAACATGTGCTTTTACAATCAGTCCGCCGTTAGGGATACATCCTATTATATATACCAAAATACCTTATTTTTCTCTCACTCATAAGAGAATAAAACAAAATGTGAGAGAGATGCTGACGCATGTATTCAAGATATTATAAATTCAAACAGCCTAGCCCTTTATTGAATGGGGAATGTGAACAGATGCAACTAATATGACATCAAAATATCTGTGAAAAGCCGTTTTTGATCTAAAGTGTACGCTGTCTTCGTGAAGTGACTACTTTTTTCGAGAGAAACGAGAGAGCAGAAGAGATATGAGATGATGTAGTCCTCAGAGAAGAGGAGTGAGAATTAGAACGAGAGGGACTGATAGAGATCTGCTTAATGTGTCACAGGGGAAGATAAAGTCCACGTTCTTTGTTCCCAACTAATTACATCACGACCTGAGATTGCAATTTATTCTTGAACCGAAATTCCTACACGGAAACCTTGCTTTTAATTGAATGCTTAGATTTGTTTGTTTTGCAAGATTCACGCTATATAAATTCCTATATCTTTATTATATTATTTTATTTTGTACAAATAATCCCTGAAGCTTATACCGAATCTTCTCTGTTATCTTTTTTTACTGTAAGGCTTTCAAGTTTAAGTCAAAATAGTCACTTCACGAAGCCGCGTACACTTTAGTGATCAAACGGCGTTTCACTGTATTTTTGATGTCATATGTATGTTGCACTGTTCACATTCCCCTTCATAAAGGGCTGAGGCCTGTTTGAATTTATAAATCATGAATCTGCGTCTGCATCTCTCCCTCTCTTTTTGTTTAGATAGATAGAATTAAGGTCCTCTCCTCCCTCTCCTTTTCCCTTTCTTAACTCTCTCTTCTATTTCTCTCTCCCTCTCCCCCCCCTCCCCCCCCCTCCTCTCCCTCTTATTTCTGACATAAAATGAGAGCCTTCCCCCCCATCTTTTTCCCTTCCTTTAAACTCTCCTTCTCTCTCTCCTCCCCTCCCCCCCCCCTCTTCCCCCCCCCCCCCCCCCCCCCCCACCTCTCTCTCTCTCTCCTTCTTTTGCTGTTTTTTCTTTCTCTCGAATGCTCTGTCTGTATTGTTTCTGTCTGTCAATTCCTCATTGATTTGTCACACTTCTCTCTTATACATGTATGTCTAAAGTTTCATCTGTCTGTTTAGAGCTCATCGTCTCTCTAACTTTCCCTTGAAAGTTGTCTATAGATAGATGAGACTTTTGCTCTCTGTCTGTCTGTCTGTCTGTCTGTCGCTCTGTCTCTGTCTCGCCTCTCTTTACTATCTCTGTTTCTCTCTCTGTTGCTCTTTTCCTGTCTGTCTGTATGTTCCCGTCTCTCACTCAGAGAGCTCTCTCGTGTCAACTTCTTTCTCCTTAAATCTCTGTCGAGTCGTCTGTCTGTCGTCTGTCTGTCTGTCTGTCTCTCTCTCTCTCTCCTCCTCTCTCTCTCTCTCCTCTTCTCTCTTCCTCCCCTCCCTCCTCACACTCTCTCTCCCCCATCTCTCTCTCTCTTTTTCCTCCGACCCCTCTCTCTCTTCATCTCTCCATCTCCTTCTCTCTCCTTCTCGTTCTCCTCCTCATCTCTCTTTTCTCTCTCTCCTCTCTCTCTCCCCTTTTCCTTCTCTCTCTCTCTGTCCCTCTACCTAACATAAAATAGTTTGTTGACGAACACATGGGTGACAAAACTGATACTGTCTAGTCTAAATGAGTAATAAGTCATCCCCCTCTCCACACACATGTTGACACACACGCACGCACACACACACACACAAATATTTATATACACTTATTCACACATACACACACACACACATGCACACATTTATATCATACTCATAGATACACTCATTCACACACACACACACACACACACACAGCACAGGGGTTAGACCCTAAACTGTCTTTGTCAGGGAGATGGGTGTTTAACCTCAATCTGACACATATTATTGTTTTTCATTGGTAGCTGAAGTAGGGAGGACAGTGGGGGGGGGGGGGGGGGGGGGGGGGGGGGGGGGGGGGGGGGCAAGGAGGGGGGAGGGGTCAGCCACAGTTGGCCTGTGTCCAGAGGTGGGAGGTCGGGAGGTCAAGAGATTTAAGAGCAGGCTAGAAAACCACACACACACACACACACACACACAAACATACACACCACACACACACACACACACCACACACCACACACACACACACACACACACACACACACACATCACACACACACACACACACACACACATACACACACACACACACACACATACACACACACACACACACACACACCACACACACACACAACACACACACACACACACACACCACACACACACACACACACACACACACACACACACACACACACTCTATCAGGTGTCCTCTACTTCACTTCAAGCCACTTGAGGCGCGTTAGTCACATTATAGCTGGCCAGCACTGCAGGTGTTTGTATCTCTCAGGCCTGGTTGACTTTTGGGCTACTACTACTGAGTACTACTGTGTTAAACAGAACTTTAGCTAGGCCGTAGTGTAGAGAGAGCATTGTACCTGATGATGTAGTCATTGTGGATAATATCCTGATGTGTTGGGTTTGAGTTTGAGTCTCCGATGACATGCATACATTATATGTACACTGTTTGAGGGGGATGAGGTTTAGAGCTCTCCTGAAATTTTAACGTCTATTCTCACTCTTTACCTTTCGAGTCCTTAGAATGAGACTAGTGCAGTAATTTGTGTTTGGTTTTGTTCCTTGGCTAGAGCTCTGAGGTTTACCTAGAGATGTATGATGAGATTTTGGCACGTTGACTGTACAGTGTACTTTTTGTCCACCGTTGTTAAGGGAGGACTGTGCATGAATTCCAAACTTCAGGGATATTGTCTTTAGAAACATGACTCCACTGTGCAATTTTACCCCCAAAAATTTCATTCATTTTTACGGGCATGCAATGGCATACTCTCTGGAAAGACAGCACAGGTTTTGACGTGTGCACATTTTTAATTTTATTCTTTTATTTATTTTATTGGGTACAGCGGTCAGGATAGCTCAGTGGTCAGAGCACTCGCTTTCCCCCAGTCAAGGTTAAGCAGTATTGAGTGTGGTTACCACTTGGATGGGTGACCGTTTGGATGCCTTGGCTTCAGTACAGTCCCCCAGTTCACCCAGCTGTAAATGGGTACCTGCCCTTTTTAGGGTCAGGGAAGGTAAAGCAGCGAGGGAGAGGAGATGGGCACCGCCCTCAGTATGCTGGCCCCTTGAGAAGTTAGGTCTCTGACGCCTCACTCCCCTGCAACCTTATACTGTAGTTATAGGTTATGGGACACCTTTACCTTTACAGCGGTTTACACTATAGTCGCATCCAAAGGACTTTCCAGAGAGTGGATTTGGTGCGGATAGTTAACTCCATGAGAAAGATCCGGGCCTCGAAAGGGCACTTCTGTGGAGGCTCGACCTTCTGCTGTCAGATCATGAGTGCTGACCACTAGGATATCCTCCACCCCCCCCAGCTATAGTATAAAGTATAAACTGAGGCCCTATGTGTGAACGCGTACATTAACATCTTCCACTCTCAGTTTTTTTGTTTTTGTTTATTACTTTTTGTTCCGGTTCTTTGCGTAGAGTTCTGAGGTTTACCAACAGTAATTTGTGTATGTGAACCGTTTTTGCCCACCATGAAGCGATGAAGGTAGCCCAATCTGACTTCAGGGATGTATGCTGGGTATAACGTGTTTGTGTTTCCATAACCCACCGAACACTAACATGAATTACAGGATCTTTAACGTGCATATTTCAGCTTCTGCATCAAGTTGTATACACGAAGGGAATCAAGGCACTAGCAGGTCTTCACTTGAAGTTGACATCCGGGAGATTGTGAAAATTTCCACCTTTAATTTACCAGATGCTGCCGTGATTCAAACCCAAGACTTCATGGACCCATGGGATTGAAGCTGAACTGTCTTCACCACTTGGCTATATATATCTGTAGATAAGATAGTGTCCATCCCACATTTGTTTAAAAGTCCATCTATCTTTCATGTGAGACCTTACCGGTTATGTCTGGTGGTATGGATGACAGAGAAACATACCCTGCATGTGAAGAACTCTGCTAGGTTAGGTTAGGGGGTGGGATAGCCTAGTGGTTAGAACATTGTGCTCGCAATCTGATGACCCGGGTTCGATTCCCGTACAAGGGGTTATTTTCCCCTGGAGTTAACATCAGTGCAGACTCCACTCTCCCCAAAAGTCCTTCGGATGAGACTATAAACCAAGGCCCCATGTGCGAACGCATGCAGAACATCTTGCGCACACGTTAAAACCCGTTCTGCTTTTCGTAAGAGTAGACCATTGTGTGCTGGTGGGAACGGATGACAAAATTGACATTGCTGCATACACACGGGGACTGGATGTAAAAAAAGCACATAAGTGCTTATTCCATTATCCTCAAAATCAAAGAATAAAATAAATAAATAAATAGATAAATCTCTCCCTCTCTCTCTCTCTGTGTCTGTCTCTCTGTCTTTGTCTCTCTGTCTCTGTCTCGCTCTCTGTGTGTGTCTTGTTGCCTTTCTTAGCTCCAAAGTTCACTATTCGTGAGATTTTGTGTTTGAATACATGTACATGTATACACGTGACCACTTTTGCTCACAATTGAAGGTAGCCACATTCTGACTTGGGGCATGAAGTCTACTTAAAAAAAAAAAAAAAAATTAAATGTGACACCAGAAGTACATATTGTATTAAATATTGTATCAAGTTTTGTCATACATTCCTCCTGACGCACAGTGTGGCCTACTCTTTCGAAAAGCAGCACAAGCTTTAACGTGTGTGCAAGATGTTCTTCGTGTGGGATAGCACTCTGGGCCTGCTTGGTTTACACTACAGTCTCATCCGAAAGACTTTAGTGGGAGTGAAGTCAGTACTTGTGTTGGTTAACTCCTGGGGTAAACAAAAACTATCCCCTTGAACAGACCATGTCTCAGTGGTGGCTCGAACCCAGGCTCATGAGGCCTGGGCTGTTAATTAACCCGTTCAGGGCCTTACTTGACAAGATAACTCTTCAGCAATGACGTGTACTCTTCGCTGCCATGTCTGTCTAGTACACCCGTCGTGGGGGACGTCCAGAATTGTCCTCAGTTCATATTTTGACTGTGGATATTTTTTTTGGAAAAGGTGAAGGGCTCTAGATTCTATTAATAACCAGTAATCTTGCATTCGTTGCTAGAAATCCCCCTCTTTTTTAAAAAAAACAATTTAATTTTTGAAAATTTGTCCCAGTTTTGGGGGGTAAAAGCCCCTGGCAAATAGGATTTAACTTCAAGCTTAGCTCCTTGGCAGCGAAAGGGTTAAATCACAAGCGCAACAACGTTCTAACCATGTGCTATGCTATCCACTCCACCCCACCCCCATAACCTGTGATTGTGTGTTACGTACTGTCAACAGGGGCTCACTCGGGCAAGCCAGAGAGTGCCGACTATGACAGCGGGGCCCGAGATTTGAGCCCGGAACCCGTCAGTCTGACCTTGCTGATGAAGTCCCATGATCCCTCGGCCGTGCGAGACGTTCAGGACATGGGCTCCGGACAAGTGTTGGACCTGGCCGACCGGGTGAGTTGTCTCCCTTGTTTTGTGTGTGTGTGTGTGTGTGTGTGGGTGTGTGCGTGTGTGTGTGTGTGTGTGTTGTGTGTGCGTTGTGTTGTGCGTTGTGTGTTGTGTGTGTGTGTGTTTTAATTCTTGTCATGCTGGTCTCTCTTTTTTTTATTTTTATATCTCTCTCTCGTTCTCTCTCTTTCTTGCTCTCTCTTTCTCTTGCTCTCTCTCGCTTGCTCTCTCTCGCTTGCTCTCTCTCTCTCTCTTTCTCTCTCTCTCTTGCTCTCTCTTTCTCTTGCTCTCTCTCGCTTGTTCTCTCTCTCTCTCTTGCTCTCTCTCGCTTGCTCTCTCTCGCTTGTTCTCTCTCTCTCTCTTGCTCTCTCTTTCTCTTTGCTCTCTCTCGCTTGCTCTCTCCTCGCTTGTTCTCTCTCTCTCTCTTGCTCTCCTCTTTCTCTTGCTCTCTCTCGCTTGCTCTCTCTCGCTTGTTTCTCTCTCTCTCTCTTGCTCTCTCTTTCTCTTGCTCTCTCTCGCTTGCTCTCTCTCGCTTGTTCTCTTCTCTCTTCTCTCTCTTCTCTCTTCTCTTCTCCTTGCTCTCTCTCGCTTGTCTCTTCTCTCTCTCTCTTGCTCTCTCTTTCTCTTCTCTCTCTCCTGCTCTCTCTCGCTTGTTCTCTCTCTCTCTCTTGCTCTCTCTTCTCTTGCTCTCTCTCGCTTGCTCTCTCTCCTGTCTCTATCTCTCTCTCTCTTGCTTCTCTCTCTTGCTCTCTCTCGCTTGCTCTCTCCTCGCTTGTTCTCTATCTCTCTCTCTCTGCTCTCTCTCTCTTGCTCTCTCGCTTGCTCTCTCTCGCTGCTCTTTCTCTCTCTCTCTCTCTCTCTTCTCTCTTCTCTGCTCTCTCTCGCTTGCTCTCTCTCTTGCTTCTCTTCTCTCTCTCTTCCTCCTTCTCTCTCTCTCTCTCTCTCTCTCTTGCTCTCTCTCGCTTGCCTCTCTCGCTTGTTCTCTCTCTCTCTCTTCTCTCTCTCTCTTGCTCTTCTCTCTCTTCTCTTTTCTCTCTCTTCTCTCTCTCTCCTTCTCTCTCTCTCTCTCCTCTCTCTCTCTCTCTCTTCTCTCTCTCTTCTCTTCTCTCTCTCTCTTCTCTCTCTCTCTCTTTCTCTCTCTCTCTCCTTCTCTTTCTCTCTCTCTCCTCTCTCTCTCTCTCTCCTCTCTTTCTCTTCTCTCTCTCTCTCTCTCTCTCTCTCTCTCTCTCTCCTCTCTCTCTCTTTCTCTCTCTCTCTCTCTCTCTCTCCCTCTCTCTCTCTCTCTCTCTTCTTTCTTTCTCTCTCTCTCTCTCTCTCTCTCCTCCCTCTCTTTCTCTCCTCTCTCTCTCTCTCTCTCTCTCTCTTTCTCTTCTCTCTCTCTCTTCTCTTTTCTCTCTCTCTCTCTCTCTCTCCCTTTTCTTTGTCTCGTTCTCTCTCTCTCTCTGTCTGTCTGTCTGTCTGTCTGTCTGTCTGTCTGTCTAGTGTTTTTCTGTCAGTCACTGAGTCAGTCAGTTGGTGTGTGTGTGTGTGACCATGTGTGTGTGTGTGCGTGCGTGCACGCGCTTTTGTCTTTTTCATGTTAATGTAACTGTTTCATCATGGATTGAGTACGAATCTATACAGAGAATATGGAAGCTTTATCGTAATTTAAAAAAAACAAGAAAAATCTGTGGAGGGTCATGAAAAGGTCTTAACACTCTTAACACTGTGATGTAAGTTCTTCGCTGCGTTACAAAAAAAGAAGATTGTGTGTGAAACAAAACTACAACAATTGTCACTCCCCATCTTCCCCTCCTGTGGGGATGCCAGGCTGGGGCCTGTCAGTATAAACAGCATCCCCACCTTCCGGGAATTATGTGCAGGAAATTCCCTCTTGTCCATCCCTCTCTTTGTTTCTGCCTTGTACCTTTTCTTCCTGTCACCTCCTTCTTGTCTATTTTCTGCCTTTTTCCATCCGTTCTCCTGCCCGTTTTCCCCCCGAAGATTTCAAAGATCACAACTCTTTCCCATGCCGAAGGCAGTTGCGCTGGGCCTGACTTGTCAGGGGCATAACGGCAGCGCGATGCATTTTTGCTCGTATGACAGACGACAGTAGTTGCTGTCTGAGCGTTGGACGAAGAAGAAAACGACTCCACTTCTTCTTCAGACAGAGTGTACATGTATACATGTGTGACAGTGAAAGAGGACCCCCGGAGTTGACTTGTCCTGTCTCACTGACTGATTCAGGCCAGTGGCTGTGTGATCTTTAACGTGTGCAGTCAAGGAAGGGTCTCGCTGATGCCGTCCTGTAACTTTGTGATCTTTAACGTGTGTAAGTCTCTGTGCAGTCAGTGAAGCGTCTCACTGACTCTGTCCTGTGACTGTGTGATGTTTAACGTGTGTAAGTCTCTGTGTAGTCAATGAAGTGTTCACTGATTCCACCCTGCCACTGTGTGATGTTTAACGTGTGTAAGAATGTGTGCAATCAGCGAAGGATCTCACTGGCTCAGTCCATTACCACCGAGCGTCTGATGTTTAACGTGCGTAATCATGTGCGCTGAACAAGGGGTCTAGGTCACTCAGGAATTTTGGTAGGTCACCATTTTGTAATCTGTATACCACTTCCAAGTCACAGCAGATTTCTCTCTGTGAAATTCGGGCTGCTCTCCCTGCGGAGAGCGCGTTGCCACAAGAGCAGCGCCACCCTTTATCTTTTTTCTTTTCTAGTTTGCATGTGGATAAACTGTTTCCCTGTCAGAGTGGCTTTTGTGCCCGAAACTTTTCCTTTGTCCAATAGACTGGGAGTGATGGTCTGGGTGCTAGTCTTTCAGATGAGACATCAAACCTCTCCTCTGTTTGTGAGATCAGAAAGTGATCGGATTGAACTGAATTGAAACCCTAAGTTCTGTGTGCATTTAGCGCATGTAAAAGAACCAATGGCAACAAGAGAAGTTGTCTGTGGTAAAATCCTGTTGAAAAGAAGCCGCTCTGATAGAAAAAGAAATACGCATGTATACAGACAGGAAAATAAAAATAAAAATATTGGGTGGTACTGCTCTTGTAGTAAAATGCATTCTCTGGGGAGAGCAGCCTGAATTTCACACAGAAATCTGCCGTGACTTAAAAGTGGTACATGTCTACAAACACAACTACAATGCATGTCAACACAAATACAATGCGTGTCAACACAAATATACAATGCGTGTCAACACAAATACAATGCGTGTCACTGGCAAACTTATCCCCTGTGGGGATGCCAGGAGCAGTCAGTATAAATAGCATCCTCACCTTCTGAAAATTCTGTGCTAGGAATTCCCTCTTTTCTATCCCCCTCTTTGTTTCTGCCTTGAAAATTCTGTGCTAGGAATTCCCTCTTTTCTATCCCCCTCTTTGTTTCTGCCTTGCTCCTTTTCTTCCTGTCGCCTCATTTCTGTCTGTTTTCTATCTTCTTGGTCCATTCTCCTGCCTTTTTTTTCTCCCAGAAAGACTTAGAAGATAACAATCTCTCCCACACTTAAGTCGGATGTGCTGGGCCTGACTTGTCAGGCGCTTAACGGCAGCACAACACATTTTCACTCTGTTGAATCAGAAGAATTTTCAAGTTTCATGTGTGAAAAAAGCGGAGCTCTGGAGAAAGAAAATTGAATACTGGTGATCAATATGTTTATTGTAGTTTTATGTCTGAAATGTCACTTTTTATGTATTTATTTATTTTATTCTTTTATATCGAGGATAATGGAATAAGCACTTATGTGCTTTTTTACATCCAGTCCCCGTGTGTATGCGGTTTTGTCAATTCTGTCATCTGTTCCCACCGGCACACAATGGCCTTCTCTTACGAAAAGCGGAACAGGATTTAACATGTGCGCAAGATGTTCTGCGTGCATTCGCTCATGGGATCTCTTTTTATAGTCTCATCTGAAGGACTTTTCTGTCAAAGAAGGATTTAAGATGTCAGTGTGCATACAGTGTGTTTGAGTGCACATATCATATGTAGTATAGTGTTTGTGTTGGGGTATGTACATGATATATAAATATAGGCCTGCATGTGTGATATTTTTGAAACACTCAGCACATATATCTGTGTCTACTGTATAGTCGTCAAGTCAAGTCAAATTTTTATTTCCAGATGGTACATTGAATAAGCAATGCATTTGCTTTTTTTCATCAAGCCATCTAAGAACAATTTTCTTAATGATTATACTATAATATGTGTGTTTTGTGTGTGTGTGTGTGTGTGTGCGTGTGTGTGTGTGTGTATGTTGTGTGTGTGTGTATCGTATTTTGTGTGTGTGTCACTGTGTGTGTATGTATGTGTGTGCGCGCGCGCATGTGGTACGCGCATACATGTGTACGTGCTGGCATGCATGCATCCATGCACATAAACACATACATGTATATATTCTTGAGTATGCATACATGTAGTATGTACACAAATTCAAAAACACCAACTCACCCATACATGCATGTATATTCATGGTTTTTTCACCCATACATGCATGTATATTCATGGTAAAAAACCGAGGCATCATCTTCAACCGTTGACTCCACTACGTACTACTGAGTTTTGTACTAGAGATGTAACTTTCAGCTGGGGAAGCTGGGCAAAGTTCAGTAACTCTGTACCTACCTGCTGTGACCCAAGGCAGCAGGGGTTACGGCCTCTTTGGTAGAAAGAGAGAGAGAGGGAGAGAGAGGGAGACCGAGCGAGTGAGTGGGCGAGGGTTGTTCACCGGTGATTACCGTGTAGTTCTAACAAGACCGACTTGACTTGTCTGCTTGTGGGCTGTTTGTGTTGGTTTTTCTTCAGCAGCGCTTTGAATGCTGTCTGTCTGTCTGTCTCTGTCTTGCCTGTCTGTCTAGACTGTCTGTGTCTGTCTCTGTCTTTTTGTCTGTATGTCTGTCTTTGTCTGTATGTCTGTCTTTCTGTCTGACTGTCTCTCTTTGTCTGTCTGTCTCTGTCTTTCTCTCTGTCTTTCTGTCTGTCCGTCTCTGTCTGTCTGTCTCTGTTTCTGTGTTTCTCTGCCTTTCTGTGTGTTGGTTGTGATGTCTCTCAGTTTTTGTCTTGTCTGTCTTTTTCCGCTGTCTGTCTGTCTGTCTCTGTCTGTCTCTGACTGTCTCTGTCCTTTCTGTGTGTAGTTGTGTCTGTTGTCTCTCACTATCTGCCAGTTTAAAAAAAAAAAAAGGTCTTGTCTGTCACTTTCTCTCTTTTGTCTCTGTCTATCAGTCTCTCTCTGTGTCTCTGTCTGTCTCTGTATATTAGTCTGTCTGTTCTCTGTATATTATGTCTGTCTCTGCCTTTTGGTCTCTATCTGTCTCTGCCTTTTTGTCTTTGTCTGTCTGTCAGTCTCTCTGTCTCTGTCTGTCAGTCTCTCTCTCTCAGTCTGTCAGTCTCTCTCTCTCAGTCTCTTTCTCTCTGTCTGTCTCTGCCTCTGTGCCTTTTTGTCTCTGTCTGTCTGTCAGTCTTTTTCTGTTTGTTGTCTGTCAGTGCCTCTCTCTCTCTCTCTCTCTCTCTCTCTCTCTCTCTCTCTCTCTTCTCTCTCTCTCTCTCTCTCTCTCTCTCTCTCTCTCATTGGAATCATTCATTTTAAAAATAAAGTATTGGAGTTTCAGCTCTTTTTCTCACCTGTGTGCATGCTTCCACACTTTTGTCATCCCCTGTCTCAATTTCACTGTAAAATTGGTTTTTTTCCTTTTCGCCTCCATTTTCACATTTTGTTTTACAAGTGTAAGCTCTGTGTGTGCGTGCATGTGTGTGTGTGTGTGTGTGTGTGTGTGTGTGCGTGCGTGTGCGTGTGCATGCAGGAGATCAAAAACTCAGGTCATATTCAAGAGCAGAGACCTGCCAGTACCTTAATTCCCTTTGTGTGTGTGTGTGTGTGAGAGTGAGTGTGTAAGTGTGTTTATTTATTAATTTTTTATTTTATTCTTTTGTATCGAGGATAATGGAATAAGTACTTATGTGCTTTTTTTTTTTTTTACATCCATTTTGAAAAATGGAGAGTGGGAAGGAGGGTGGAGTGTGTGTATGTGTATATGTATATAATATATATATATATATATATATATATATATATATATATATAAATATATAGAGAGAGAGAGAGAGAGAGAGAGAGAGAGAGAGAGACACACAGAGAGACATGCACAAGATCAAAAATGCACGTTAAAGATCCCGTCATTCATGTCAACATTCAATCAATGGGTCACCAAAACACGAACACGTACACCCAGCATACATCCCTGACACCAGAATGCGGCTACCTTCATTGCCGGGGCAAAAATGGTGGCATGCGCAAAATATCTGGGTTAGGTAAACCTCCTAGCCAAAGAGCAAGAAAAAACAGAAGTGATATTTCTCCACAAAGGCGCTGTAGGCATCGTAATCATACCCAAAAAGAAAAGAAACAGAATTATTTTTTAAAGATGCTTTGGGCTTCATCTTGAAGTTAGTTCAATCAATGCCTGCATGCACTCTCTCACACTCTCTGTAACCTCCTCCCCCCCTCTCTCCACCTTCCTTCCCACTTCCCCCCCTTTTTTTCAAACTCTCTCCCTGTCATCTTTCCTCCCTCCTTCCCTGCCCCCTTTTCCTTTCAAGGTGTCTTTTACCTGTGTGTCCATTAGCCCACTTCCATTCTCTCTCTGTGTCCTCTCTCTGTCTCTGTCCTCTCTCTCCCCTTTGCCCCCCTTCTGTCTGTCTGCCTGCCTCCTGTCTGTCTGGCCTGTCTGTCTCTCTCTGTGTCTCTCTCTGTCACTGTCTCTCTGTCTCTGCCCTCTCTCTCTGCCCCACCTTCTGTCTGTCTGTCCTGCCTGCCTGTCTTCTGTGCCCTGTCTGTCTTTCTGGGGTGTCCTCTCTGTCACTGTTTCCTGTCTCTGTCTCTCTCTCTCTGGCCCCTTCTGTCTGCCCTGTCTGCCTGCCTGCCTGTCTGTCTGTGTCTGTCTGTCCTTTCTGTGTGCCCTCTCTCTGTCACTGTCTCTCTGTCTCTGTCTCTCTCTGTCCACCTTCTGTCTGTCTGTCTGTCTGTCCCTGCCTGCCTGCCTCTCTGTCTATGTCTTGTCTGTCTCTTTTCTCCCCTCTTTCTCTTCTCTCTCTCTGTCACCCCCCCCCCCCCTTTCTCTTCTCTCTTTCTCTCTCTCTCTCCTCTCTCTCTCCTCTCTCTCTCTCTCTGGCCCCTCTCCTCTCTTCTCTCTCCTCTCTGCCCTCTCTCTCTCTCTCATCTCTCTTTTTCCTCTCTCTTTGCCTCTCTGTCTCTGTCTCTCTGTGTGCCCCCTTCTCTCTCTCTCTCTCTCTCTCTCTCTCTCTCCTCTCTCCTCTCTTCTCCTCTCATCCCCTCTCTCTCCTCTCTCTCTTCTCCCCCTTCCTCTCCTCCCTCCCTCCCCCTTCTCCCTCCCTTCACCCTCTCCCGTGCTTTCCTTCCATCTCTCTCTCTCTCTCTCATTTTTCCCCTCTCCCTCTCTCTCTCTCCCCCCCCTTCCTCTCCTCCCTCCCTCCCCCTTCTCCCTCCCTTCACCCTCTCCCGTGCTTTCCTTTCCATCTCTCTCTCTCCTCATCTCTCTCTCTCTCTCTCTCTCTCTCACTCTCTCCTCTCCCCTCTCTCTCATCCCCTCTCTCTTCTCTTCCTCTTTCTCTCTCTCTCTCTCTCTCTTGCTCGCTCGCTCGCTCGCTCGCTCGCTAAGTAGTTACCTGCTCCTTCCCACAGGTGCCTTTGTCTTTGTTTTTTTCCCCCTGAACTGTCTCATCTCTTCCCCTTCCTTCAGCCTCACCTCACCTCACCTCACCTTAGCATTTGCCTCCCCCCCTCCCCCCTCCCCTCTTCTCTCCTTCCCCCTCCCCCCTTCCCCCCCCCCCCCAACCTCTCAGCTCCCCCCCCCCCCCCCCCCCCACACACACAAAACACCCACCCTCTCTCCCCTTTTTCCCCTCCTCTTTCATTCTCAAACACGCTTCTCTTTCTTATCAGGCTTTGTCTTTGGGAGCGAGTTTTCTTCTCTCCTCTCCTTTGATATAAAGGATTTTTTTTGGTTTTTTGGTTGTTGGTTTTGTTTGTTGTTTGGGGTCATGTTTTGTTTTGTTTTGTTTTTGTGTTTTGTTCAAAAGTTTAAAGGTTAGTTTTAAATTTGTAAAAGGGGAAAAAGCTGCCGTTCCGCACTTTCCTTCCTTCCTTCCTCCCTTTTAATTTTTTTTTAACCCCCCCCCCCCTCCCCCCCCTTTCCTCAGCTTCCCCCTTTTTTCTAGTTTCTGTCTTGTCTGTCTGTCTGTCTGTCTGTTGTCTCTGTCTCTTTCTCGTCTGTCTGTCTCTGTCTCTTTCTCTGTCTGCCTGTCTGTCTCTTTTTCTCTGTCTGCCTTCTGTCTCTTTCTCTCTGTCTGTTCTGTCTCTCTCTCTCTCCCTCTCATCTCTCTCTCTCTCTCTCTCTCTCTCTGTGTCGTCTTTCAGCTTTGTTTCTGTCTGTCTGTCTGTCTGGTCGTGGTCGGTCTGTCTGTCTCTGTCTCAGTCTCTCTCCCTCTTCTTCCCCCCCTCCTCTTCTCTCTCTCTCTCTCCTCATCTCTTTTCTCCTTCTCCATCTTTCCCAATCCTCTCTCGTCCTCCTCCTTCTCTCTCTCTCCTCTCTCACAGACAAGACCAGAAGATGATGGAGCGATCTATTATAGTAACAGTAGCAGCAGTGTTCACAATGTGACGCATGCAGCAAAAAGGAGAGATCCGAGAGAGTCAAGAGTGCAGCGCAGCGCAGCACAGCACAGCACAGCACAGAGCTATATTGGCCAGGGAGTGTTTTGTTTTGTTTTGTTTTTTCCCCCTTTTCCTGGGGTTGTGGAGTACAAGGTTTAAAATGACCGTCTTTCAGAGGTTTTTGTGTTGTAGTTGTAGTTGTTGTTATTTTGTTGGTTTTGTTTGTTTGTTGCTTTTGGTTTGTTTTTTCTCTTTCTGTCTGTCTCTGTCTGTCTCTCTCTCTTCTGTCTCAATCTCTCTCTCTCTGTGGCTCTGTCTGTCCCGTCTGTCCCTCTCTCTGACTCTGGGCTCTCTCTCTGTGTGTGTCTCTCTCTCTTTGACTCTTTCTGTCTGTCTGTCTGTCTCTCTCTCTCTGTCTGTCTCAATCTCTCTCTGTGACTCTGTCTGTCTGTCTGTCTCTCTCTCTGACTCTGTCTCTCTCTCTCCTCACTGCCTCCTCCCCCCTCTTTCTACCCTTCTCTTTCTCTTGCTTTTTTTCTATCTTTAAAAATTTTTTTTTTTAAACCTGCATCACGAGCCATTTATTGTGAGAGTATCGTCCTCTTTCCTTGTTCTGAATGTCCTGTCTCCTGTTTTTTGTGTGTAACCTCTTTCCCCTGTCTGTCTGTTTTTCTCTCTCTCCTGTTTCTCTGTCTGGCTGTTTCTCTGTCTGGCTGTCTGTCTTTCTCTCTCTGTCTCTCTGTCTGGCTGTCTCTCTGTTTCTCTGACTGTTTCTCTGTCTGGCTTTCTCTCTGTTCTCTGTTTGGCTATCTCTCTCTCTCTCTCTCTCTCTCTCTCTCTCTCTCTCTCTCTCTCTCTCTCTCTCTCTCTCTGTTCTCTGTCTGGCTGTCTAGCTGTCTCTATGTCTGGCTGTCTGTCTCTCTCTATGTTTCTTTGTCTGGCTGTCTGGCTGTCTCTCTCTGTTCTCTGTCTGGCTATCTGTCTATCTGTTTCTGTCTGTCTCTGTGTCTCTGTCTCTCTGTCTTTCTCTCTCTCCATTCCCTTTCTCTCTCCCTCTCCCCGCCCCCCTCTCTATGTGTCTCTGTCTCTCCCATTTTGCTATTAACAGACAACATGAACCACTTAAAAACACCTCTGTGCTTGTATGACATATTGTTTTCACTACAATAATTCTGTTTCTTATGCTTTCAGTGTTGCTCACCGTGTGACGGAGGCCATTGTGCCAAAAGTCAATTAAAAGTTCCAGTTCCAGTTCTCTGTCTCTCTGTCTGTCTCTCTGTATGTACATGTATATGTCTGTCTGTCTCTCTCTCTCTATTCACTGTCTGTCTTTGTGACTGTCTCTTTGTCTCTTTCTGTCTCTCTGTCTCTCTCTCTCTCTCACACACACACACACACACACACTCACACACACACACACACACACACACACACACACACACACACACACACACACAACACACACACACACACATTGTGTGTGCATATATACATCTCAGTCCTTCGGATGAGACTATAACCCGAGGCCGCGTGTTCGAACGCATGCAGAACATCTTGCGCACACGTTAAATCCTGTTCCGCTTTTCGGAAGAGTAGGCCATTGTGTGCCGGTGGGAAGAGATGACAGAATTTACAAAACCGCATACACACGGGGACTGGATGTAAAAAAGAACACGAGTGCTTATTCCATTATCCTCGATATAAAAGAATTAAAAAAAAAAAGAAAACATTTCTATCATTGTCTCTGTCTCATTCTGTCTCTGTGTACTTCTCCATGTCTCTATGCCTCTGTCTGTCTGCCTGTCTCTTTCTGCCTCGGTCTCTCTGTGTCCGTCTGTCTCTCTTACTCTGTCTCACAAGAGAAGATACACGTCTGTCTATCCACTCGTATTGTGTGGAGGGAAAATAGCCTTCTCCACAATCATTATTCTGGGTGTTTTTGTAACAACGTATAATTATGATGTATCATTATATAGATCTCCAGCTTATTGGTGTCTGTGTAACGCAAGTCGCTCTCTGTTTCTGTCTGTTTGTCTGTGTGTCTTCCTACCTCCCACCCTCCCCCAGTGTGTGTGTGTGTGTGTGTGTGTGTGTGCGTGCGTTTGTGCATGCGTGTGCTTGTGTGTGTGTGTGTGTGTGTGTGCGTGCGTTGTGCATCGTGTCTTGTGTGTGTGTGTTTGTATGTATGTATGTTTGTGTGTTTGTATGTATTGTATGTATGTTTGTATTATGTGTTTGTGTGTATGTATGTATTGTATGTAAGTATATACATACGTACGTATGTACGTCTGTATGTATGTATGTAGGTGTATTTATGTATGTACTATATGTATTGTAATGTATGCATGCATGCATGCGTGCCTGCGTGCATGCATGCATGCATGCGTGTATGTATGTGTGTATGTATGTATGTATGTATGTTTGTACGTATCTATACATGTATGTGTACATACATATATATATATATATATATATATATATATATAATATATTTATATATATATATATGTACGTACACGTGTATGTTTGTATGTGTGTGTGTGTGTGTGTGTATGTACTGTGTGTAAGTATGCTTGCATGTATGCGTGTACATGCATGTTTTAAACAGCTCTAGTTTGCATTACATACATATCTTAGATATCAATAGAGGGCTTGGTTCCAATGGCAGTTGAGGGGAAGAAGCAGGCCTTTACTGGCCAGCTATAGAGGCGCTGATGGGGTTTGCCACATGGTCATTCATTATCCTCCTGATGGACACGGCGGGCAGGAAATGGACATGTAGTCAGTCGATGCTGAGGACCCCCGCCTCGTTTGTGGCCCCGGGCTGTGTGTGGAGTTTGCATACATACAGGCCAGGACATTGATCAGAATAGACTGTCCAAACAGGAGAGGAGAGGAGAGGAGACGGGTGGCTGAGAGGGAGGGAGAGAGAGAGATTATTTGGTCAATGTGTGTGTGTGTGTGTGTGTGTGTGTGTGTGTGTGTGTGTGTGTGTAAAAGCAAGAAAGAGGAAGGGGGGGGAGAGAGAGAGAGAGAGAGAAGAGAGAGAGAGAGAGAGAGAGAGAAGAGAGAGAGAGAGAGAGAGAGAGAGAGAGAAGAGAGAGAGAGAGAGAGAGAGAGAAAGTATTTGGTCAGTGTGCGCGCGCGTGTGAGCGAGAAAGAGAGAGAAGGAGAGAGAGAGGGAGAATATATACAAACATACATGTGTGTGTGTGTGTTGAGTAATATATATATATATAATATAGTAGAAAGAAGAAGAACAGACAGACAGACAGACAGACAGACAGACAGACAGACAGACAGATAGATAGATAGATAGATAGGTAGATAGATATATTATATATATTATATCTAACTATCTATCTATCTATATCTGTCTCTGCGTGCGAGTGTGCGTGCGCGCGCGCGCGTGTGTGTATGTGTGTGTATGTGTTGTGTGCATGGGTGCGTCATTTGTAGTGTTCAACTCCCCTCCCGCCCAGTTTCACAGAGTTTCTGTTCGTTTCGTCTGTTTGATGTCCTCCCTCATTCTTCCCCTTTAGTTTAGAAAATTAAAATGTAAAAAAAAAAAACCAACAACAACAAAAAACCCAACGTTTTGGTGGCTGCCTTTCTCTGTTTGAATACAATACATTATTCTCTTCTCCCTCCCCCCACTCTATTTTTCTTATTACCCCCCTCCGCCCCTGTCTCCTCCCCGCTTTCTCTTTGTCTTAATGTCCTTTACTTTTCAGTGGATCTCTTGTTTGTTTCATTGAGCTTTGTTTTTTCTCCTATCTGTCTGTCTGTTCACTACCCCCCCCCCCCCCCCCCCCCCCCTGTTTTTCTTTCTTCAAATTTTATTTTAGTATGTTTTTTTTCCCCTCCTATCTTTTCTTTGAACTTTCTCCAGTTTTTTTTTTTCTTTTTGGTCCCGTCTTTGTCCTGCTTTTTTTTTTCTCTCGTCCTTTTCATTTTTCGTCTTTTTCATTTTTTTGGCGTCTTTTTCATTTTTCGTTTTTTTTCCTCATTTTTTCGTCTTTTTCTTCATTTTTTTGTCTTTGTCTTTATTTCTGTCCTTCCTTTTTCGTTTGTTCACCTTTTTTCCCCCCTACTTTTTCTTTCTCTCTCGTCTCTTTCTTTTCTTTGTCTTTTTTTTTCCTCTCTCTGTTTTGTTTTTTGGTTGCTTTTACCCTATGCCTTCTTTTTCTTTTTTCCCCCCTTTTTTTTGGAAGGAGGGGGGGGGGGGGGTGTGTCTTTGTTCTGTCTTTTCCTTGCCATCTTCTTTTAATCTCATTTTTTCCTTTGTCTTTTCCTTTCTTTTTCTCCTGTGTTTTTCTCGACTTTGTCTGAATGTTTTTTCTTTACTTCCCGTCTTCTTATCTTTTTTTTTTTCTTCTGTTCTTTCTTTACAAGTTTCCTTCTCTCCCTCTCTCTCCCTCTCCTCTCTCTCTCACTCTCTCTCTCTCTCTCTCTCTCTCTCTCTCTCTCCTCTCTCTCTCTCCTCTCTCTCTCTCTCTCTCTCTCTCTCTCCAAGACTTGATCATTGCGGTCATTATTCACATGAATCGGTTGTTACTTTGCTTGTTTGGTTGGTTTTGCTTGTTTATTTGTTTGTTTGTTTGTTTCGTTTTTCTTCCATGTACTATGGTACTTTACATACCAGAATGTTGATTCTCCTCCTTCTCCCAAACTCCGTGTATTGTGGCCTAAGGCCAACAATGTACATGTATATTTAACACGTTCAGAGTTCTCTCTCTCTCTCTCTCTTTCCCCACTTAGTCTTTGCCTTCTTTTTCTCTCATCTTTTTCTATGTATTTTTCTCCTGTGTTTTTTTCACATTCTTCCCTTTTTGGAGACTGTTTTTCCCTTTATTTCCTCATATTTTATTTATATATATCTACATCTCATATATATATCCTCTGTCTTTTTCGACGTCTTCTTCTCTTGTTCCTTCCTCATTTTCCTTTCTTTTTTTCTTCTTCCCCTATTTCTTGTCATCTTCTCTTTCCGTTTTTATTGTCGTTATTATCATCATCATCATCATCATCATCTATCATATTATTATATTTTTGTTTTATTATTATATATTATATATTTTTTATCATTATTATCTAATCATCATCATCATTATTGTTATTATATTATTATTCCTGTGATGGTTTTTTTTGTTCCTCTCTTTAGTTTTCTTTTTTCTCCCCCCCCTCCCCCCCCCCCCCCACTTTTATATTGCAACCCCTCCACCTCCATTTTTCATATTCATCCTTTTTCTCTTCTCCTCCTTGTCTTCATGCTTATTCTTCTCTCATTGTTTTTTCTCTTTCTCTTTTTTCTTTGCGTTCTCCTTTTTCATCTGTCTTTTGTGTGGAGTTTTTTTGTGTTTGTTTTCTTTCATTTGTTTTCTCTTTTTTTTTCTTCTTCTTCTCCAATCTGTCTTTCTCTCTTCCCATCTCCCTGTGTTTGTTTTTGTTTTTTCTTTCTTTACTTATATTCTGCCTTGTTTTTCTTCTGTCTTTTTTATGATCTTTTTTTTTTTCCCTCATCGTTTTCTTCGTCTTTTTTTTTTTTTTTTCTAATTCTATCTGTTCCCGTTTTTTGTTGTTTTTTTTCTTTCTGTCCTTTTCTCTCTTCTGCTTTTTCTTTGTCTTCTTTCTTTTTGTTTGTTTGTTGCTTTTGTTGTTTTGCCACCTTTTCCTTTTGTTCCTTCTGTCTTTTTTCTCCTGTGTTTTTTTTTCCCTATTTATTTTTTTCTGTCACGTCTCATTTTTCTTGTTTTTTTCCCCTCCTCTCTCTCCTGTCTTTTCCCCGTGCCTTTTTTTCATCTCCCACTTCTTTTCTCTTGTCTTTTTTAAAAATTTTAAATCTTGTCCCTCTGACCCCCCCCCCCCCCCCCCCCCCCCTATCCCCCTCGCTTTATTTTTAAACTTGTCTTTTTTCAAGTTTTTTTTTTCTTTTTAAGGTTACACCCCCCCCCCCCCCCCCTCCGCACTTTATTCTTTAAAAATAAAATCTTCTCTCTCTCCCCTCCACCCCTGGGTTTAAAAAAAAATTTTACTTGTCTTTTCCAAGAAAAATTCTCTTTTTATCATGTCTTTTTGAAAATTCGTCGTCTTCTTCTTCTTTCTTTTTCTCCTTTCTTCTTCACTTACTCCTTTCTGTATTTACCTGTTCTGCTTGTTTGTATAACATTTTCCTTTCTTCTTCATTCCTTCCCATCTTGACTTTGTCTTTTTCCTTTCGCTCTATCTCGTCTCCCACTCTCTCCCTCTCTCCCCCTCTCGCTCCCTCTCTTCTCTATCTCTCCCCCTCTCCCTCTCTCCCCCTCTCGCTCCCTCTCTTCTCTATCTCTCCCCCTCTCTCTCTCTCCCTCCCCCCCTCTCTCCCTCCTCTCTCTCCCTCTCTCTCTCCATCTCTCTCTCTCCTAACCCCCCCTCTCTCCCCCCTCCTCTCAACCCCTCTCTCTCCCTCTCTCTCTCCACCTCTCTCTCCTAACCCCCCCCCCCTCTCTCCCCCCTCTCAACCCCTCCTCTCCCCCTCTCTCTCCCTCTCTCTCTCCCCTCTCTCTCCCATCTCTTTCTCTCCTAACCCCCCCCCCCCCCCTCTCTCCCCCCTCTCAACCCCTCTCTCTCTATCTTCCCTTTGTCTTTTTTCCCCCACTCTTCTCCTTCTTCTCACCCTTCTTCTTTCTCTCTCCTCTCTCCCTCTCTCTCTCTCCTCTCTCTCCCTCTCTCTCCTCTCTCTCTCCCCTCTCTCACCTCCCTCTCTCTTCCTCCTCTCTCTCCCATCTCTCCTCTCTCTCCTACCCCCCCCCCCCCCCCCTCTCTCTCCCCCCTCTCAACCCCTCTCTTCTTATCTTGCCTTTGTATTTTTTTCCCCCACTCTTTGTCTTTTTCGTCACCTTCTTTATCTCCCCTCCCCCCCCCCCCCCCCCCTCCCCTCTCTCTCTATCTTTCGTTTTCCTTCTTTTTCTTTTTCCTTTTTTGTTGTTTTTTTGGTTTTTGTTTTTGTTTTTTTTGTTTAATCCTATCTTGTATTTTCTCTCCTCCCCCCCCCCCCCCCCCCCCCACCCTTTAATCTTTTTGTTGTTGTTGTGTGTTATGCTTCCTTTATTTCCCTCTCGTTTCCTTCTTCCTCTGTCCTTTCTTCTATCCTACTAGTATCTTCTCTTCTTCTTTTCTTCCCATGTCTGTCGTTACCCCCCCCCCCCCTCTACCTCTCTCTCTCTCTCTCTCTCTCCTCTCTGGGGACGGGGTAGCCTAGTGGTTAGAACATTGCGCTTGCAATAGGACGACCTGGGTTCGATTCCCGTTCAAGGGATTTTTTCATCTCTCTCTCTCTCTCTCTCCTCTCTCTCTCTCTCTCTCTCCTCTCCTCTCTCTCTCTCTCCTCTCTCTCTCTCTCTCCTCTCTCTCTCTCTCATCAGTGCCGACTCCATTCTCCCCAAAAGTCCTTCTGTTGAGACAATAAACCGAGGCCCGTGTGCGAACGCACGCAGAACATCTTGCGCACACGTTAAATCCTGTTCCGCTTTTCGTAAGAGTAGGCCATTGTGTGCCGATGGGAACAGATGACAGAATTTATAAAACCGCATACACACGGGGACTGAATGTAAAAAAGCACATAATTTCTCATAAGTGCTTATTCCATTATCCTCGATATAAAAGAATAAAATAAAAAATCTCATTCTCTGTCTGTCTGTCTGTCTGTATGTGTCTGTCTCTCTCACTCTCTCTCTCTCTCTCTCTCTCTCTCTCTCTCTCCTCTCTCTCTCTCTCTCTCACATACTATGTATTATAGAATATTAACAGTTTTGTGTTCAAGACTAAAACAAAATAATGACGAAGAAAGACATAACTATTTGCAAATGTTGTGTTGTAATATATAAACTGAATAAAGGTATAATTACTTAAGTGTTGAGATTGAAGTCTCCAAGAATTAAAACCCCAAAAAACTTAATTGTAATAGAAGTAACCATAAAGTATGGAACAATGTTCTCCTCGTTTTCGTCTATATACGCATAATCTTGTTTCCGATAAAACAAGCGAAGCGAAAATTAAGCAAAAGTAAATTTAATCTGCACCTTAGGAGTGTTTACGTATACTGAAAACGCATGAATATATATTGAATGTTGATTACTGTGTGTTATGTACTGCGTTATAGCATGATGCTTTCTCAAATCAACTTTGCATTGTATTGTGGCCCAAGGCTGATGTGCAATTAAACCATTTCAGAGTTCTCTCTCTCTCCCTCCCCCTCTCTCTCTTTCTTTCTCTCTCTCCCTCCCTCTCTCTCTTTCTCTCTCTCTCTTTCTCCCTCTCTCTCTCTCTCTCTCCCCCCCTCTCTCCTCTCTCCCCTCTCTCTCTCTCTCTCTCTCTCTTTCTTTCTCCCTCTCTCTCTCCTCTTTCTCTCTCTCTCCTCCTCTCTCTCTCTCTCCCCCCCTCTCTCTCTCCCTCTCTCTCCTCCCTCTCTCTCTCTTCTCCCTCTCTCTCTCTCTCTCTCCTCCCCCTCTCTCTCTCTCTCTCTCTCTCTCTCTCTCTCATCACTCTCTCTCTCTCTCTCTCTCTCTCTCTCTCTCTCTCTCTCTCTCTCTCCTGTTTATCTTCTTCTAAGTCCTTCAGTATTTTTTTTCTCTCTCTCTCTCTCTCATTTTTTTGTGTATTTCGCTTGTCTTCTCTTTTTTTCCATCGACCTCCCCCCTCTCTCCAAATTTTATGCGCCCCCCCTTTTTTTTTGTTTTTTGTTTTTTTGTTTGCACTTTTTTTGCGCCCTCACTCTCATCCTCCCCTCCTTCCCACCTTTCACTTTTTCTCTGCCTGTCTCTGTCTTCTGTCTGTCTGTCTCTGTCTCCCCCCCTCTCTTTCTCTCTGTCTCTGTCTCTCTGTCTCTTATTTTCATGATATCCCTTGATACTGGCGGGGACTGGGTGTAAACAAAAAAAAACACATGAGTGCTTATTCTTTATTTTCGAAATAAAAGATTTTGCTCTCTTCTCTCTCTCCTCTCTCTCTCTCTCTCTCTCTCTTCTCTCTCTCTCTCTCTCTCTCTCTCTCCCCCCCCTTCCCTCTCCCTCCTTCCCCTCTCCCTCCGTCCCTCTCTCTCAAAAATTTTGTTATCGTTCTCTCTGCCTCTCTCTGTCTCTGTCTTTCTCTGTCTCTCTGTCTCTGTCTCTGTCTCTCTCTCTCCATTTTTTGTATTGCGTTTGTCTTCTCTTTTCCCCCCTCGTCCTCCCCCCTCCCCCATCCCCTTGTGTTTCTCTCCCCCCCCCCCCCCCCAAATTGTATGCGCCTTTAAAAAAAAATGTTTACACTCTTTCGCCCTCACTCTCTTGCTCCCCTCCTTCCCGCCTTTCTCTTTCTCTTTCTTGTCTCTGTCTGTCTGTCTGCGTGTCTTTTCTTTACTTTTTCTCAAACTTTAAAAAAAAATTTCATTTTTCATTTACAAAAAAAAATAAAAATAAAAATTGAGGACAAATGTTTCTAAACAAAACGAAGTAAGTGTAGAGAAAATACAAATGCAATTTCTGTCTGTGTTTCTGTCTGTCTCTCTGTTTCTGTCTGTCTCTCTGTTTCTGTTTGTCTCTGTTTGTCTCTCTGCCTGCCTGCCTGCCTGTCTGGCTGGCTGGCTGTCGGTCTGTCTGTCTGTCTGTCTCTGTCTGTCTCTCATTTTCATGATGTCCCTGATTAAGGAATGTTAAAAAAAAAAAGCAACACCAAAAAAAAGCACACGAGTGTTTATTCATTATCCTCGAAATTAAAAAAAATTCTTCTCTCTCTCTCTTCTCTCTCTCTCTCTCTCTCTCTCTCTCTCTCTCTCATCTCTCTCTCTCTCTCTCCTCTCTCTCTCCTCTCTCCTCTCCTCTCCCCCTCTCCCCCCTCCCTCCTCTCTCTCCCCCCTTCTCCCTCCCTCTCTCCCCCTCTCCCTCCCCTCCCCTCTCCATCCCTCCCCTCTCCCTCCCTCTCCACCCTCCCTCCCTCCCTCTCCCTCCCTCTCACTCACTTGTCACTCCTTACCTCCTTTCCCTTTTCCCTGTCCAGTTAGGCCTAACTTTCCATCTTTCCAGTACACCTAGAGAAAGGAGGGAGGGAGGGAGGGATGGGGAGAGGAGGAGGGGGGTGGGGTGGGGCGGGGTAAGGCTAGGCTAGGCCAGGCTAGGCTTAGGGGCAGGCAGCATCTATTTTTGCCTCAGTTGCTGCGGGCAACAGGCAAGAGCAGTGCCCGCCCCGTCATCAAGTGACGAAATACGATGCCCGATAGTTGGACCTCCGCCCCTATACCCCACCCACCCACCCGTCCATCCGTCCATCCAGCCATCTAGCTATCTAGCCAGCCAGCCAGCCAACCAGCCAGCCAGCTAGCCAGCCACCCAGCCAGCCCATGCTAGCATCATCTAGTCAGCCAGTCAGTCAGCCAGCTAGTCAGCCAGTTAGCTATCTAGCCAGTCTCCCTGAGTTCCTTCTTTTCTGTCTTTCATCAATTCTCTCTGTCTTTCTGTCCCTGTCTGTCTAGATCTCTCTCTCTCTCCTCTGTCTCTCTGTCTCTGTCTGTCTGTCTGTCTGTCTGTCTCTCTCTCTCTCTCTCTCTCTCTCTCTCTCGTCCTCTCATCTCTCTCTCTCCTCTTCTCTCTTCTCTTTTCTCTCTTCTCTGTCTTTCTGTCCCTGTCTGTCTAGATCTCTCTCTCCTCTCTCTCTCTCTTCTCTCTCTCTCTGCTCTCTCTTCTGTCTTTCTGTCCCTGTCTGTCTAGATCTCTCTCTCTCCTCTGTCTGTCTCTTGTCTCTCTGTCTCTGTCTGTTCTGTCTGTCTGTCTGTCTCTCTCTCTCTCTCTCTCCTCTCTCTTCTCTCTCTCTCTCTCTCTCTCTCGTCTTCTGTCCCTCTTCTACTAGATCTCTCTCTCTCTCTCTCTCTCCTCTCTCCTCTCTCTCTCTCTCTCTCCTCTCTCTCTCTCTCCTCTCTCTCTCTCGTTCTATCGTCTCTCTTTGTGTATGTGTGTGTGCGTGCGCGCGCGCGTGTGTGTATGTGTGTAAGTGTGTGTGTATTTATTTGTGTGTGTGTGTGCCCTTCTCTTTGAGATAGAAAAAGAAAAAAATGGGTGGCGCTGCTCTTGTGGCGACGCGCTCTCGCCGGAGAGGAAGAGCAGCCCGAATTTCACGCTGAGAAATCTGTTGTGACTTATAGTGGTACACAATACAATACAATACAATACTGTACAATACTGTACAATACAATGTCTTTGCGTGATTTTTTAAATTTTTATTTCTTTATTTTTAGTTCTATTCTTTTATTTCGAGGATAATGGAATAAGCACTTATGTGCTCCCCCCTCCCCCCCATCCCATCCAGTCCCCGTGTGTATGCAGCTTTATAAATTTTGTCATCCGTTCCCGCCCGGCACACAATGGCCTACTCTTCCGAAAAGCCGAACGGGTTTTAACGTGAGCGCAATATGCTCTGCGTGCGTTCGCACACGGGACCTCGGTTTATAGTCTGATCCGAAGGAAGGACTTTTTGGGGGGAGTGGAGTCGGCACTGATGTTAACTCCAGAGGAAAAAAACCCTCTTGAACGAGAATCGAACCCGGGTCAGCAGATCACGAATACATCACTCCAACCACCAGGCTAAAGGGTAAAGGAGTCCCATAACCTATAAGGTCGTAGGGGAGCGAGGCGTCAGAGACCTCACTTCTCTAGCCACCAGGCTGTCCCGTGAAATTCAGGGCGCCCTCCCCAGAGAGAGGGAGGGCGTCGCCACAGATGCAGCCCCACCCCATTATTTCTTTTCTTTTTTGTTTTTTTTGTTTTCCTGTCTGCATACATGTGCATGTTTCCCTACCAGAGTGGCTTTTTCTTCTACAGAATTTTGCCAAGCAGCGGCCCTCTTGTTGCCGTGGGTTCTGCTTTTAATAATAATAATAATAATGTATGGAATTTATATAGCGCTGAATCTTGTAAAGCAACAAATCAAAGCGCTCAGATTTTATTTCATACCACTTTAAGTCATGGCAGATTTCTCTCCGTGAAATTCGGGCTGCTCTCCCCGGGGAGAGCGGGAGAACGCGTCGCCACTTAGCGCTGCGCCACCCTTTCACCCTTTTTTTTTTTTTTCTGCAGCTGTATTTGTTTCCCTATCAGAGTGGCTTTTTTCTAAGAATTTTGCCAGGGACAACTCTCTTGTTGCCGTGGGTTTTTTACGTGCGCTAAATAATTACGTGTAACACACGGGACCTCGGTTTATCGTCTCATCCGAAAGACTAGCGCCCAGACCACCACTCATGGTCTAATGGATGGGGGAAAAATTTCCGGTCCAAACGGGGTACGAACCGCCGCACACTTCAGACCCGGACTTTTCGCTTTCTAGACAGGCGCGTTACCTCTAGACCACCGTGTTGCGTCCGGGACCTCGCTTTGTCGTCTCACCCGAAAGACTAGCGCCCAGACCACTGCTGAAGGTCTAGGGGTGGGGGGAAGGGGGGGGGGGGGGTGGGGGGAAGTTTTGGGGGCTTTTCGCTTTTTAGGCAGGTGCGGTACTCGAAACCACCGATCCTCCGATTGTGTTGTTGCTGTTGTTCTTGATGTTGTTGATGAGGATGTTTGTTGTTGATGAGGATGTTGCTGTTGTTGTTGTTGTGTTGCAGTTATTGTTGTATTCGTTTCTCGGCTAGATCTCCGAGGTTTACCAATGGTGAGACTTTACTATGCGACTGTTGGTTTTGTTTGTTGTTTGTTTTTGTTGTGGCCCACCATGAAGGTAGCCGCATTCCAACTTCGGAGATGTGTGCTGGGTAAGCGCTTTGATGTGTTGCAGGATATAGGATGGATATACATTCCATTTATCATGATGATGATGATGATGATGATGATGATGATGATGATGTTCGTGTTTCTGTAACTCATGACACGCAGACATGAATGAGGGGATCTTTAAACATGCGCAGTTGATCGTCTGCGTGTGTACATAATTATACGTAACACAAACGGAATGAAGGCACTGTAGGCAGGACTGCACTTTGAAAGTTAGCCTGCGAGATCCTAACACCCCCCCCCCCCCCCCCCCTACCCCCATCCCATAACCACCCCACCTTTCCAACTCCACCCCCCCCCCCCCCTCCCACCCTCCTTCATTCACCAGAGAGTATTACCGAGATTCGAACCCACGACCTTGTGGACCCAAGGGGTTGAAGTGGAGAGATCTTAACCACTCGGCTATATACCGTCTCTTTGTGCGTCTCTGCTCTGTAGACAGTGTTGGCCAGAGTGTGTTTGCCCCTTAGGGAATTATAGCAGTCGTCATCGCGTGCGTGGTGTTCCATAAATGCCACGCCACACCTGCCTGCCACAACATCTCTCATGCTGCTAGCAGCTGCCCAACTGCCTGCCTTCCCAACTGCCCAACTGCCCAACCCACTGAACACCTGCTCACATTCGCAAGCGCGCAGGCACGCGTGCAGCATGCATGCATGCATGCATGCATACATACATACATGGTGGTCTAGAGGTAACGCGCCTGTCTAGAAAGCGAAAAGTCCGGGTCGGAAGTTGGCGGTGGTTCAAATCCCGTTTGGACCCGAAATTTTTCCCCATCCACTAGACCTTGAGTGGTGGTCTGGGCGCAAGTCTTTCGGATGAGACGATAAACCGAGGTCCCGTGTGTTACACAAAAATTATTTAGCGCACGTAAAAGAACCCACGGCAACAAGAGAGTTGTCCCTGGCAAAATTCTGTAGAAAAAAGCCACTCTGACAGGGAAACAAATGCAGTTGTAGACAGAAAAAAAAATATATAAAATTGGGTGGCGCTGCTCTGTGGCGACGCGCTCTCCCCGGGGAGAGCAGCCCGAATTTCACGCAGAGAAATCTGACGTGACTTAAAGTGATATAAATAAATAAATAAAATAAATACATACATACATACATGCATACATTTTTTTTATATTCTTTTATATCGAGGATAATGGAATAAGCACTTATGTGCTTTTTTTTTTTACATCCAGTCCCCGTGTGTATGCGGTTTTCTGAATTCTGTCATCTGTTCCCACCGGCACACAATGGCCTACTCTTACGAAAAGCGGTACAGGATTTAACGTGTGCGCAAGATGTTCTGCGTGCGTTGGCACACGGGGCCTCGGTTTGTAGTCTCATCCCAAGGACATACATGCATGCATGCACGTTATAGGAATGTATGCGTGTGTTTATAGAGTCGTTATTAATACACGTCTGTGCGCACATGCACTGTGTGTGTATTCTCATGGACTCAAGACAGACACGGACGCACGTACTCGCGCGCGAGCACAGACATACATACACACGCACACACACTCACACCCCCACTCACACACGCACACATACACACACAGACACATACACACACACGCACGCACGCACACATACACACACACACAATATCTCTCTCTCTCTCTCACTCAACCTGCTTACCCGTATCCATCCAAATCCACCCACCTGTCCACCCATTCATGCACTGCCCGCCCCCATCTCCACGCTCCCCCTTACGCGCACATGTCACACACACACGCACACACACACCACGTCATACACACAAACGCACGCACGCACACACACGCACGCACGCACGCGCGCGTGCAGACACAGACACACACACGGGACGGGATAGCCTAGTGGTTAAAACATTGCGCTCACAATCTGACAACGCGGGTTCGAATCCCGTTCAAGTCCGAGGCCCCGTGTGCGAACGCACGCAGAACATCTTGCGCGCACACGTCAAATCCTGTTCCGCTTTTCGAACGAGTAGGCCATTGTGTGCTGGTGGGAACAGATGATAGAATTGACAAAACCGCATGCACATGGAGACTGGATGTAAAAAAGCACATGAGGCTCATTCCATTATCCTCGATATAAAAGAATAAATAAGTAAATTAATACCCACACGCACAAGAACGAGAATCAGCACCGTCGTGCGCGTATATGTGTGTGTGTATATATATATATATATATATATATATATATAGAGAGAGAGAGAGAGAGAGAGAGAGAGAGAGAGAGAGAGAGAGATATTGCAACCACTGTGAATGAAGGGAGAGGAGGGAGAGAGAGAGAGAGAGAGAGAGAGAGATGAGAGAGAGAAGAGAAGAGGAGAGAGAGAGATAGAGAGAGAGGAGAGGAGAGAGAGAGAGAGAGAAGACGAGAGAGGGAGGGAGAGAGATAGAGAGAGAGAGAGAGAGAGAGAGAGAGAGAGAGGAGAGGAGAGAGAAGAGACGAGGAGAGAAAAGAGAGAGAGGGAGGGAAGGGAGAGAGAAGAGAGAGAGAGAGAGAGAGAGAGAGAGAGAGAGAGGAGAGAGAGAGAGAGAGAGAGAGGAGAGAGAAGAGAGAGAAGAGGAGAGGAGGAGGGGAGGAGGAGAGAGGAGAGAGAGAGAGAGAGAGAGAGAGAGAGAGAGAGAGAGAGGAGAGAGAGAGAGAGGGGGGGGGAGAGATAGAGAGAGAAGAAGAGAGAGAAACGAGAGGGAGAGAGAGAGAGACAGAGGGGAGGAGAGAGAGAAGAGAGAGAGAGAGAGAGAGAAGCTGGCGTGGCGGGTAGAGAGGGGATTCGGGAGGGGTGGGGGGGGGGGGGGGGGGGGGGGGGGGGGGGAGGCATAAGAAAGATGCTAGTCGCAGCGATAGGGAATAGCAGAGGGAGGGAGGAGGAGAGGAGGGAGGGGGAGAGGAGGGAAGGAGGGAGGGAGGGGGGATCCAACAAAGATTGCGGTGACCGTGTCCTTCCAAGATTGAACTTGCAACGCGCGGAAGTTTCAAAAAATAATAAAACCAATTAAAAAAAAAAAAAAAAAAGAAAGGGTAGGAGAAGAAGAAAAAGAAGAAAAAAAAAGGAGAGAGAGAGAAACAAAATAAATAAGAGGGGTGGTGGGGGGGAGGAGGGGGTGGGGGAGGAGGGGAGAAGGGAAGGCAATAAGAAAAAGGAAGGAGAGAGGAGGGGGGTGGGGAGAGGAGAGGAAGGGGTGGGGATGGAATTGAGGGGGAGAGGAGGGGGGGAGAGTTATTTTCTGGAGTAATGCCAGCCACCCAGTAGCTCTTTGGCACTTCTTTCTGCACAAAAAAAATTTTTTTTTTCCCCCCTCGAGAAAAAAAAAATCCGCACGAAAAGGGATAGAAGAAGAAGATGATGGTGGTGGTGGTGGAGGTGGAGGAGGTTAAGGGTTTAGGTTGTTGATTTTGTTTGCAACATGCGAGGAGAATAGGGTGTGGGAGGGAGGGAGGGAGGGGTTGGGGTGGAGGACTGGGGGTGGGGGTGGGGGGGTTAGGGTTCAGAGTGAAGGGGGAGGGGTGTAAAAGAAGGGTGGGGTGGGTTAGGGGGGGGGGGGTAGGGGGTAAGTATTGATCGTAAGGAGCTAGTGCTGTAGGCTAGAACGACACACAGGCTTTTGAGAGAGAGAGAGAGAGAGGGGGGAGAGAGAGAGAAAGAGAGAGAGAGAGAGAGAGGGGGGGGGAGAGAGAGAGAGAGAGAGAGAGAGGGGGGGGGAGAGAGAGAGAAAGAGATAGAGAGAGAGAGAGAGAGGGGGGGGGTGAGAGAGAGAGAAAGAGAGAGAGAGAGAGAGAGAGGGGGGGGGGGAGAAGAGAGAAAGAGAGAGAGAGAGAGCAGTACATGTTGTGGGGTGGTGGTGGGGTAGGTGGGGTGGGGTGGATGGGTGGAGAGGGGGTAGTAGGTGTGGGTGTGGTGGGTAGGGGTAGGATGCGTGTGTGTGTGTGTGTGTGCTGTCCCTTTGTCTCTTGTTTGCTGTCTGTCTGTCTGTCGTCTCACCCATGTTTCTCTTTTTCTCTGTACTTTTCTTACTACTGTGGTTGCTGTTGTTGTTGTTGTTGTTGGTTTTCGGCATGGTCTTTCTTCGTTGTATTTTTGTTGTGTCTTTACCTCTGTCTTGTCTTGTTTTGTCTTGTCTTACTGTCTGCCTGTCTGTGTCTGTGTTTCAGTTTGTCTTTCGTTCTCTCTCTCTCTCTCTCTCTCTCTCTCTCTCTCTCTTCTCTCTCTCTCTCTCTCTCTCTCTCTCTTCTCTCTCTCTCTCTCTGCTCTCTCTCGCTCTCTCTTTCTCTTTATCTCTCTCTCTTTCTGTCTGTCTCTGTCTCTCTGTTTGTCTCTGTCTCTCCCTCTCTGTCTCTCTCCCTCTCTGTCTCTTCCCTTCTTACTGGCTGGCTGTCTTGTGTCTTTCTTTGTCTGTCGGTGTGTCTCCTTTTTCTGGGTACCTGCCCCTATGTGTGCTCTCTTTGATGTCTGTGTGTCTTTGTGTCTATCTCTGTGTGTGTTCTGTCTCTCTGTCTGCCTCTCTCTCTCTCTCTCTCTCTCTCTCTCTCTCTCTTCTCTCTCTCTCTCTCTCTCTGTCTGTCTGTCTGTCTGTCTGTCTTCCATAAAAAGAACGCCTCTTAAAATGTGGTGGTATGATGCTTATAGAAATTCATATTCAACTTTTTTTTTACTTGTGTTGATATTGTGTGTATCCCCTTCAGAAAGGGGCCCAGGCCTAAATCTGAATAAACGTTTCGCATTCGCATTCTCTCTCTGTCTCTCTGTCTGTCTGTCTGTCTGTCTGTCTGTCTCTCTCTCTTTCTCTCTCCCTCCCTCCCTCCCTCCCTCTCCTCTCTCTCTCTTCTCTCTCTCTCCCTCTGTCTCTCTCTCTCTCACTTACGCACGCACGCACCCCGCACGCGCACTCCCTCCAACCCCCGCACCCCCAACACAAAACACACACACACACATCAACAACAACTACCACTATCGTATTGCAGCTGTGTATGGCGAGGGAGGGAGAGAGAGAGAGGGAGAGGGAGAGAGAATGTGAACTGTAAACAAGGTGATGATGACGTGAACTTCTGACATTTCTGTTGTGAAGTGTCCAGACACAGTGTTCTCTTCTTCTTCTTCTTCTTGTTCTTCTTCTTGTTCTTCTTCTTCTTCTTCTTCTTCTTCTTTCTTCTTCTTCTTCTTTTCCTCCTCCTCCTCTTCTTCTTCTTCTTTCTTCTTCTCTTCTTCTTCTTCTTCTTCTTCTTCTTCTCCTCTCTCCTTCTTCTTCTTCTTCTTTCTTCTTCTTCTTTCTTCTTCTTCTTCTTCTTCTTCTTCTTCTTCTTCTTCTTCTTCTTCTTCTTCTTCTTCTCCTTCCTCCTCCTCCTCCTCCTTCTTCTTCTTCTTGTTCTTCTTCTCTCTTCTTCTTCTTCTTTTTTCTTTCTTCTTCTTCTCTTCTTCTTCTTCTTCTTCTTCTTCTTCTTCTTCTTCTTCTTCTTCTTCTTCTTCGTCGTCGTCGTCGTCGTCGTCGAACGCTCAGACAGCAACTACTGCTGTCTGTCGTATGAGCGAAAATGCTTTGCGCTGCCGTTAAGCGCCTGACAAGTCAGGCCCAGCGCGTATGACTTCGGCGTGGGAGAGGACTGTTCCCTTCGAAGTCTTTCTGGGTGGAGGGGAAAAAAAAAAAAAGGCAGGAGAATGGAGCCAGAAGGCAGAACGTCTTCAGAACACGAGGCGTGGCAGAACCAACTTTGAAGCTTTCAACGACTGCCATCAGCGCCTAGGAGGAGTGACTGACAACAACAATAACATTTACAGCCGCCATGGCGCAGTGGTTAGCGCCTTGGGTTACGGACTGGAAGGTCGCGGGTTCGATTCCCATAAGAGTCATAGGGATTTTTCGGACTCCGGCCGGCTCCTACCCAGAGTGAGTGTGCTGTGGGCTCAGTGGGAAGACTGGGACCACACGGTCGAGCTTCATCCACTTAACGGATGCGAGTTTGAGAGTGTTGCTCAAATTACCTGACCAACACTGCAGGTGTCTGTATCTCTCGGGCCCGGTTGACGCCGGGATATATTATGATAGTAAGCGTAGAGTACAACCCTGTCAAGTAGTCTCAAAGCATCTGCACTTCCACAGCAGCATAATTACGTCATCCTCATTGTCATTGATCATCATGCATTAAAAAAAATTGCCTCTGATTCGGTGGTCCCAGTTGCTCTGGTCTCATGGTGGCCTCAGATTCGGTTTGCCCATACACTTCTGTGCCTGTGGTGAGTTTGTGTCAAAGCCTTTGGGGTTGGAAGTTCGCTGGGGACGGTCGTTGGATGGACGTTGTGGTGGTTGCCACCTCGGGTGGGCAACTCACTCAGTCTGGCTCCGCGACTGAGCTAATACTGTCGTTAGTAGGGGGCTTAGTAGGTGGTGTCCTGCGTATGTTAGCTCAGAACAGGCACCACTGAACACCGCCAAAGTGACCCAGCAGCAGTGCAGGGCCCCTCTGGCTGGTGGCCCCACGGCGGCCTGATAGTGATTGGCTCCCTGTGGACCTCCGACTCAGGATGAGACATAACAAATCTGGGTATGGTTATGGCGGGGAGATTGGAATGAGCGGCGTGGGAACAGCAGGACGGGGGACGTCACAGAAGATGAGGCAGCCAAAAAAAAAACCCCCAAAAAACCAACAACAACAATAATAATACTATTGACAACAAAATTTTAATTTAAGAATTTCAACTAGACGGGTAATGGAAAGCTGTCCCCTTAAGCAAGAGGTAAAGTTGTGTCGCTATAAAAGGTAAACATGTCATGATATATGGTAAGGTTTTCGTCATATTGCAAGGAAAATATGTCATGATATAATTACGATAACGTTTCGTCATGGCACAAGGCAAACAGGTCAGAATGCAAGGGAAGTATGCCATAATACAAGATGAACATGTCATGATATAAGATAAACACGTCGTAATACAAGGTAAACATGTCATGATATAAGATAAACACGTCGTAATACGAGGTAAACATGTCATGATATAAGATAAACACGTCATAATACAAGATAAACATGCCATAATGCGAGGTAAACATTTCATAAGATAAACACGTCATAATACAAGGTTAACATGACATAAGATAAACACGTCATAATACAAGGTAAACATGAAATAAGATAAACACGTCATAATACAAGGTAAACATGACATGATATGTGGTAAAATTTCGTCATGATACACAAGGTAAACATATCAGAATAACAGGTAAATTATGTCAAAATATAAGGTAAATAAGTGTGTCATAATAAAAGGTAAATGTATCAGAATAAAAGGTAAACATATTAGAATATAAGGTAAACATGTCAGAATATAAGGTAAACATGTCAGAATATAAGGTAAACATGTCAGAATATAAGGTAAATGTATCAGAATATAAGGTAAACATGTCAGAATATAAGGTAAACATGTCAGAATATAAGGTAAATATGTCAGAATATAAGGTAAATATGTCAGAATATAAGGTAAATATGTTATAATGATACATATCAGAATAAAAGGTAAACATGTCAGAATAAAAAGTAAATATATCAGAATAAAAGGTAAATATGTCAGAATAAAAGGTAAAAATGTCAGAATAAAAGGTAAAAATGTCAGAATAAAAAGTAAACATGTCAGAATAAAAAAATTAATATATTTCCGAATAAAAGGTAAATATGTCAGAATAAAAGGTAAACATGTCAGAATAAAAGGTAAATATGTCATAATATAAGGTAAACATGTAAAAAATATATGGTAAACATGTAAGAATATAAGGTAAATATGTTATAATGATACATATCGGAATATAAGGTAAACATGTCAGAATATAAGGTAAATATGTTATAATAGTAATATCAGAATATAAGATAAATATAATGATACATATCAGAATAAAAGGTAAACATGTCAGAATAAAAAGTAAACATGTCAGAATAAAAAGTAAACATGTCAGAATAAAAGGTAAACGTATCAGAATAAAAGGTAAACATATCAGAATAAAAGGTAAACATGTCAGAATAAAAGGTAAACGTATCAGAATAAAAAGTAAACATATCACAATAAAAGGTAAATAATCAGAATAAAAAGGAAATAA
>CM054164.1:32772560-32777560 GCA_028751875.1 Rapana venosa
CGGGGGGGGAAAAAGGGGGGAAAAAAGGGAGGGGGGATGGGGGGGGGGGGAAAAGGGGGGGGGGGGGGGGGTTTTGGGGTGGGGGAAAAAGGGGAGGGGAAAAGGGGGGGAAAAAGGGGCGGGGGACAGGGGGGGGGGGGAAAAAAGGGGGGAATGGAAGAGAGGAAAGAGAAAAGAAAAGAGAGAGAAAAGGAGAGGGGAAAAAAGAGAGAGGGGGGGGGGGGGGGGGGGGGGGGGTTATGACAAGAAGAGACAAAGGGAGACAGAAAAAAAAGACAGACAACAAAAAAAGAAGAAGAAAAAGAGAAGAGAGGGGGGGGGGGGGGGGGGGGGAAAATTTTTTTGGGGGGGCCCTTTATGCTTTAGGGAAAGGAAAAAGGGGGAAGAAGGGAAACAGGAAAAAAGGGAATGGGGGGGAAAAGGAAAAAAGGGGGGAGGGGGGGGAGGGGAGAGGGGGATAGAGGAAAGGGAAAAGGAGGGGAAGGGGGGTGGGGGGGGGGGGGGGGGGGGAAGGGAGGGGGAGGGAAAAAGGGGAAGTAAAAAAGGGGGGGGGAAGGGGTGGGGGGGGGGGGGGGGGGGGGGAAAGTTTTTTGGGGGGAATTGTGGTTGTTGGTTGGGGGGGGGTTTTTGGGGAAAAATTAAAAGGGATTAGGGTGTGGGGAGGGGGGGGGAGGGGGATTTGGGTGGGGGAGGGGAGGGGTTTTGGGTTTCGGGTGCCGGGGTTTTTGTGGGGGTGGGGGGGGGGGGGGGGGGTTGGGGGGGGGAATGTTTGGGGGGGTTGTAATGGTGGGGGGGGGGGGGAAAGGGGGGGGGGGTTGTGTTTGTGTAATTTTTTTTTTGGGTTGTGGTGATTTGTGTGTGTCGTGTGAAGGGGGGGGGGATTTTTTCCTTCTTTTTTTTTTTTTGGGGGGGGGGGGGGGTTAAGGGGCGGGGTTGGGGGAAGGGAAGGGGGTTGGGCGTTTTTGGAATTTGGCATTTTTTTTGGGGTTAATTTTGGGTTTTGGGGTTGTAACCCCCCTTCCCCCCTTTCTTTTTTTTTTTTTTTTTTTGGGGGGGGGGGGGGCCCCAGGGGTGGGGGGGGGTTTGAAAAGGGGTTCATGGCCCCCCTTTCCGGGAAAAGGATTTTTTGGGGAAAAATCCTCCACCCCCCCCCCACCTCCCACGTTTATACGGGTTAAAAAAATTTTCCCTTATTTTTTTAAAAAAATGCCATCACCCGCCCACACCAAGGCACGCACAAAATTTCCCCCCAAAACACACACACACACCCCCTATAAAAAAACCCACGCCCCAAAACCCCCAAAACCCAAAAAAAAACCAAAACAAAAATTACAATTCCCACACCCCCCACCGGACACACACACAAAACCCACAAAACACACAAAACAAAAAACTATAACACAAAAACCACCCACACACACTCAAAAAAAACACAAATAACGGCACAACCACACACAACACACACACCCACACACACACACACAACACATTTTTTTACAAAACACCCACAAACCCCCACACCCACCCAAACCAAACTACACATACACACACACACACACACAACCCACACACACACCAAAAACACATCAAAACACCACAACACCACACCACACAACACCAAAAAAAACCTTTTACAAAACCACAACCCATACACACACCACACAAAACAACACACACACACAAAAAACCCCCACCCCCAACACAAAACCCCAAAACCCCAAAACACACCCCCAACACACCCCCTACAAACACCACACACACACACCCCAACCCCAAAAAACCACAAAAAAACCACACCCCAAAATCACTACACCCCACCCAAACCAACAAACACACACACACACACACAACACACACACACACACACACACACACACACACACCCCAAAAAAAACCCCACACAACAAAATCACCACCAAGCGATTTTTTAAAGGGGGTTTGTTTTGATGATGCAAAGGGTTTTCTTTGGTAGGGAAAGCCATTTCACCCGGGGCCTTCTTATTGTTTTTTCCCCCCTCCCCCCCCCCTCCCCCCCCCCCCCCCCCTTTCCCTCCCTCCCTCCCCCCCTTTCCCCCCCCCCACCCCCCTCCCCCCTCCCCCCCCCCTTTTTCCCCCCCCTCCTTTCTTCCTTTTTTTGCCTTTTTGCGTTACTGCCTTGAAATGAGCTCCCCATTATAAAACCAACAAGAAAAAAAAGAGGGGGGGGGTGGGAAGGGGGGGGTTGAGGGGGAAAAGGGGGGGGGGTGGAAGGGACTGGGGGGGGGGTGGAGAGGGAGAGAGAGAGGAGAGAGGAGAGGGAAGGAGGGAGGGAAGAAGAGAGGAAGAATCAAGTAAAATTTAAAATTTCAAAGTCTTTTTTTTCGAGGTAATGAAAAAGCACCCCCAAGTGCTTTTTTCCCATCCAGCCCCCAAGAGAGAGAGAGGGGGGGAAGGGAGGGGAGAGAGAAAAAAGGGGGAAAGAGAAAAGGGGGGGGGGGGGGGGGAAAGGGGGGAGGGGGGGGTTTAATTAAAGGGAAAGGAGAGAAGAGAATTTGTTGTAGGGTTGTTTTTTTGTTTATTTTTTTTTTTTTTTAAAGGTTTTTTGTGGGAAAGGCCCAAGCGGAATGAAGGTTGGATAAAAAATCGAAACGAAGTACAGTGAAATATAATGCCAACGAAAGGAGACAGAGAGAGAAAGGGGAGGAGGTTAAAAACGATAAAACAGCAAAAACAAGTAAAAAAAAAAAACCCACGCCCATCAAACCCCCCCCCCCCCCCCCCCAAAAAAAAAAAAAAAAAAACAAAAAAAACCCCAACAAAAAAAACAAAAAAACCCAAAAACCCAAAAAAACCCCCCCCCCCCCCCCCCCCCCCCCCCCCCCCCCCCCAAAAAAAAAAAAAAAAAAAAAAAAGAAAAAAAAAACCCCAAAAAACAAAAAAAAAACTCTAAACAACAAAGAAAAAAGTTGTTTTTTTTTTTCTCTGGGGTTTTCTCTCTTGTTTTCTCGGGGTTTTTTTTCATTTTCCAGTCTTCGGGCCCCCAGTTTAAATCAAAAAGGGTGAAGGGGGGGGAAAAAAGTGTGTGTGTGTGTTTGTTTACTGAACTTTTCTGTAGCCCTTTTATTTTTAACCCCCCCAAACCCCCACCCCCCCAAAAAAAATACCCCAAAAACCAACTAAAAAACCCCCCCCAAAAAAAACCCCCCCCACCCCCCCAAAAAAAACCCCCAAAAAAACCCAAACCCACAAACAAACCCAAAAACCCCCCCAAAAAAACACCCCCGCAACCCCCCCCCCCACAAAAAAAAAAAAATTTTTTTAAAAAAACCCCCAAAACCCAAAACCAAAAAAAAACTAAAAACCCCCTCCCCCCCCTCCCCCCCCCAAAACAAAAAAAAACCCCCCCCCCCCCCCCCCAAAAAAAAAAAAAAAAAAAAAAAGGCAAAAAACCGAAAGAACCCACCAAAAAAACCAAAACCCAAAAAAAAAATATCACACCCCACGAACGCAGCCGAAACCCCCAAACCCCTCACCACACCCCACACAACAAACAACACACAACAAAACACACACCACACACACAACACACCAAAAGAACCCCCCATCCCCTCTCTCTCTCTCCCCTTCTTTCTCTCTCTCTTCTCTCTCTCAACAAACAAAAACCCCCCACACACCCACAAAACACCACAACAAACCAAAAAACACACACACACACACAACACAAATACCGAAAAAACCCCCACCCAAATCACTCTCTCTTCTTTTTCCCCCTCACACAATACACCACACACAAAAACACAAAAACAAAAAACCACACACCACACACACCCCACACACAAAACCCCCACACACCACCACACAACACACAAAACCAAAAACACCACAGCGGGGTTGGCAATTTTTTTTGGCCTTTTTGGGACCTTTTCCTCCCTTTTTTTTTTTTTTAAATTTTTTTTTTTTTAACCCTCCCCCCCCAGAAAGACTAAGATGACAAAAACTCTTCACCCCCGACATCGGAGGGGCTAGGTCGTTTCGGGGAATTGCCCGGCGCTTACGCACCTTATTTCCTTTTTAAAAGGAAAAAGGCTAGTAGCTTCTGGGGGCCCCTTCGTGATGACGAAGAAGAAAAGTTTTAAAGAGATGATAGATAGTGTTTTTTTGGGGGGGTTTAGGGGTCGGGGGGGGGGGTGGGGGGGGGGGGTTGGGGGGGGTGGGTATTTTTTTATGATGGGGGGGATAGCGAGGGTGTTTGGGAACAGATATTTTTGGGATTTTATTATTTTGGGGGGGGGGGGGGGGGGGTTGGGGGATGAGGGGAATGATTGGATGGGGGAGGGGTGGTCTAGGGGAAAAGCCCCCTGCCTGGGAAGGGGAAAATCCGGGTGGGAAAGGGGCGGGGGGTTCATCGCCCTTTTTGGGCCTAAAACTTTTTCCCCCCTTTTTCCATTAGACCGTGATGGGGGTTTGGGGTGCTATCTTTCGCATTGGGACGAAAAACCGTTTTTCCCGGTTTTACACAGAATTACCCGCGCAAGGTAAAAGAACCCCCGGCAAAAAGAGTTGTCCCGGCAAACTTCGGGTTAGAAAAAGCCCACTCTGATGGGGAAACAAATAGATTTAAAGACAGGAAAAAAGAAAAAAAAAAGGTGGCGCTGCTCTTGGGCGACGGGCGCTCTCCCCGGGAGAGAGGAGAGCACCCCGAATTTCACGCAGAAAAAATCGGGGTGATTTTTGTAGTTTAAAGGGAAAAGGTGTCCCAAAACCTTTTAAAAGGGTTGTGGGGGAGCGAGGCGTCAGAAAACCTCACTTCCTGGGGGCCACATATTGAGGGCGGCCCCCATCCCCCTTCCCTCGCGCTTTAAACCCCCCTGCCCTTAAAGAGGGCAGGTACCCTTTTAAAAGCTGGGTGAACGGGGGGAAAACGGGTTTTTTAAACCCAAAGGGCCGAAAAAAACGGTACCCATCCAAGTGGAACCACGCTCGCCCGGTTTAAAACCTTGGGGGGGGAAAGCGAGTGCTCC
>CM054164.1:32782560-32787560 GCA_028751875.1 Rapana venosa
GGAGGAAGGAGGGGGGGTGAGGGAGGAGAGGAGTAGAGAAGGAGAAAGAGAGAAGAAGAAGAGGAGAGACAGGCATGGAGGAGAAGGAGGAGGAGAAGGAGAAGAAGCAGCGGGAAGCGGAGACACTCGGCATGGTTGGAATGATGACCCCGCTGGTGATGGGTTCCCCGCTTGTCAGGTGAAATTGTTGTTGTCAAGAGCAAAACAAACAATAACACCCCCCCCCCCCCCCACCCCCACCCCCACCCCCCTTCCTTCCTCTTCCTTCACTCCCCCCTCCACCCCCCCCCCCTCCCCAACCAAATTCCTCCTACCCCAACCCCTGTCATTGTTAGGATGCTTTCCTTCCCCCCCCCACCCCCCCCTCCCCAATCTCCCTCCTTCCCTCCCCTTTCTTTACCCCCCCCCCCCCCCTCCAGGTTTCTGAATGCTTCCAGATGGGGGCTACATAAGTAAAAATGGAAAAGGAGGTGGGGGGAGTGGGGTGGGGGGGGGGGGGGTGGCATTTCTTCTTTTACGTCTGCCCCATCCCCCCCCCTGAAAAGAGTGACAAGGGGGAAAACTACGACAATGAACAAGACTTTTTGGGGGGGGGGAGAAGAGAACCCGAGAGAGAATCTCTCACGTTGGGAGCATACAGCTGTGTCGGGAAATCCCCTCATTGGTCACAAACCAAAAAAGCAGCCAGTCGGAAGAGACGGTGTTTGGACTACGGATGCGTGCTGCGGAGGTGGGATGCCCCCGAAATGGCAGACGCCCCTCTACGGGATTCAGAGTCTAGGAGAACACCCCTCTCTCCTCTCCCTCCCCCCTCCTAACCCCCTCCCCCTCTTCTGTCTGGGGGGGGGGGGGGGGGGGGGCTCCTCCTCTCTCTCTCTCTCTCTCTCTCTCTCTCTCTCTCTCTCTCTCTCTCTCTCTCTCTCTTGTATTTTTCTTCTTCTCTTTTTATACCTGTCTGGGGCTAAGGAACTCTCAGACATTGTGTTGAGTGAGGGAGTGAGTGAGAGAGAGGAGTACTGCTGGACATCTTTTGACAAGAGGAAAAGACGGGAAGGAAACGTGAAGCGTATAACTGACACGGAAGAAAGGAGAAAGAATTGAAAAATAATGATAACGACGAAAAGTTCACTCCACTCCGCGTAGGATATTTTTTTTTTTTACAAGTTGTGCAAGTTTTGAAGGATGTAGCAGCGTGTGTGTGTGTGTGTGTATGGTTGGGGGGTTAGTGTTCCGGTCATCGGTGTTCCTATCGGCAACAGGATGCAACGGTTGCTGCGCTGCACGTGCTTTGGCCGTGTGGTTCGACCATGGTCGTAGGAAGTTGTTCGCCTTTGCGGCCCGAATGTGTTGGTGTTGAGCAGTCAGAAAGTGTGTGGATAGGAGAAAGTAATGGTCGACCGTGTGTGAAAGATATAAAGGTTTTTGTGTGCGTGATTTAATAGAAAAAGAAAGTTTTTGGGGGTGTGTTTTTTTCCTGATTTGGGTCTGTTTTTTTTGTTTTGTGTAGTTATTGTCGTTTTGTTTATTGGTTATTTTGTTTATGTATTTGGGTTTGTGGGGGGAAAGTATTGTTCGATAGTTTTGGTCAAATGGCGATGACAAGTTCTTGATGTTCAAAAGGGTTTTTTCTTGGAGCCTTTTTTAGCTATTTTTTTGTTTTTTGTTTATTGTTTATCTATTTGGTTTGTGGGAGGAAAAAAATTGGGTTTTTTTTTCCCCAATAATGCTATAGAATTTTGTAATTTCAGAGTTTTTTTTGGGATGCCTTTTATTTATTTTTTTATTTTTCTTTATTTCAAATTTATTTTTTACCTCTCTATCTTTTCATCTGTTTGGTTTTGTGGAGGCAAATACTTCGACATATTTTGCTTTTGTTGTTGTTGTTAAATGTGTTTATAGAATTTTTTTAATGTTCAAGTTTTTTCCTTATGCCTTTTGTTAATTTATTTATTTATCTATTATGTTTTTTATTTTATATTTATCTATTTATGTATTTATTTTCTATTTTTTTATGATCTATTTATTTTTTTATTTATGTCTGTTTATTTTTTTTTTTAATTTATGTTTTTTATTTACTATTTATGTATTTTTATTTATGTATTATGATTTAGTTTTATTTTATGTATTTTTTTTATCTATTTATATTCATCTTTTTGGGTTGTGGGGGAGATAATTATTTTCGACAATTTTTTTTTTCAGATGAGCTTATAAAATTTTTTGAAATGTTTCTTGGATGTTTTATTTATTTGTTTATCATTCATTTATGTATTTTTTTTGTTTTCTTTTGGTTTTTTTTTTTTTTTTTTTTTTTTTGGGGGGGGGGGGGGGGGGGGGGGGGGTGTTTTGTTAAAGGAAAAAATAAGGTTTACCATTGGTGAATTTCAGTTTAGGACTCTGTCTTTGTTGACGGGGGGGGGGGGGGGGGGGGGGGGGGGGGGGGGGGGGGGGGGGGGGGGTTGTATTTTTATTTTTTTGTTTGTTTTTTATTTTTTTTTGGGTTTTGTCGAGAGAAATATGCCGGCGAGTCTGTGACGTTCTTCTCTTGTCTAGTATTGGGGGTTTTTTATTTCTATTTTTTCATTCATTCATTATTTTTTGTTTGTTTATTTATTTATCTGTGGGGGCGCATTGTAAAAAATTATTACATCATTCCCCTAACTCATTTGAAAAAATGTGATGACACCCGATTGAACACAAGAAATATTTTTTTCTTTTTTGATAAGAGCAAGCCCCTTAGGAGGGGGATAGAAAAAGGGATTTCCTACCCAAAATTCCCCATGGGGGATGTATTTATTCGACAGCCCCCGGCATACCCACAGGGCGAAATCGGAAAAGCAGACTTAGGGTTGAATACGGCTGGTGGAGTAATTAAAATTTTGGGTGCTTTTTAAAAAAAAATTTTTATTTGTTTTTTTTATTTATATATTTTTTTTTTTTTGTTTTTTTTCTTTCGAGGATAAAATAAGCACTCGTTTTTTTTTTTTTCACCAAAGTATCAGTTTTGTAAAATATGTCCCTTTACAGGGCCAAAAGGGCCTACTCTTCTACAGAGGGGGAGCAGGTTTTAAGGGTTGCGTGGATTACGTATCCAAAGGCTTTTAACTTACGGCGGGGAACAAAAAAAAAAAAATTTTTTATGCTTTTTTTATCATTATTCTATTTTTTTATTATTAAAATTCGGTGTACAAACAAGGGGGGTTCAGCGAGAAATGTTGTGGTAAAACGGCGAATCCGTTTTTTAAAATACTAGAATGTTTTCTTTCTTCAAATGGGGAATGCAAGAACGAAAATCCATTGGCCATGCAGGAATTACCTGGAAAAACGTTCCGAGCTCGATGCTCGTGTGTGCGCTTACTACTTGTTCCCGGGGCTTTTGCAGCTAGAGAAGGTGGTATGGCAGGGGTATCGTTCCCCTGTTTTGCCCTACGGGTTTCTCTGCTCTCTCTCCTCTTCTTTCTTCTTTCTCTTTTTCTCTCTCTTTCTCTCCTTCCTCTCTCTTTCCCCCTCCTGGGGGCCTTTTCTTTTTCCCTTTCCCCCTCCTCTTTTTCCACCCCCCTCCTCTCCCCTCCCTTTCCCCCGCTCTCCCTCCCTCCTCTCTCTCTCTCCTCCCCCCCCTCCCCCCCTCCCCCCCCCCCTCTCCTTCCCCTTCTCTCCTCTTCCCCCCTCCCTCCTCTTTCCTCTCCCTCCCCTTCCCCCTCCCCCCCCTTTCCCCTCCCCCTCCTTCCCCCCCCCCCCTCCCCCTCCCTCCCCCCCTCCCCCTCCCCTCCTCCCCCCTCCCCCCTCCCCCTCCCCTTCCCCCCCCCCCCCCCCTCCTCTCCTCCCCCCTCCCTCCCCCCTCTCCCTCCCTTTTTCCTCTTCCCTCCCCTCTCCCCTCCCTCCCCTCCCCCTTTTCCCCCCCTCTCTCTCCCCCCTTTTTCCCTCCCCCCTCTCTCCCCCTCCCTCCCCCCCCTCCCCTCTCTCTCTCTCCTCCCCTCCCCTCCCCCCAAAAACCTTTTCACCCTACCTTCCCCCTTCCCCCCTTTTCCCCCCTTTTCCGGGTTGTTGGCGCTGTTGTGCTGCTGCTGTGGTTTGTTTTTTCTGGCCCCGCGGGGGAAGGGACTTTCGTCTTGCTCTCAACCTTTTGGCCCGTCGCCCCGCCTCCTCCTCCCCCTCCTCTTCCTTCCCCCTTTTCCTTTCCTTCCTCCCCTCCTCTTCCTCCTCTTCCTCCTCTTCCTTTCCCCCTTCTCCTCTTCTCCCCCTCTTCTTCCTCCTCCTCCCTTCCTCCTTTTCCTTCCTCTTTTTCCTCCTTTATCTCCTTTTTCGCCTCCTCTTCCTTCCTCCTCCTCTTCCCCTTCCTCCTCCCTCCTCCTCCTCCCTTTTCCTCCCTCCTCTTCCTTCCTCCTCCTTTTCCTCCCTCCTCTTCCCCTCCCTTCCTTCTCCTCTCCTCTTCCCCTCCTCTTCCCCTTCCTCCTCCTCTTCCCTTCCTCCTCCCTTTTCCCCTCCTCCTTTTCCTCTCTTCCTTCCCCCCCTCTCCTCCTCCCCCTTCCCTCCCCTCCTCCTTTTCCTCCTCTTCCTTCCTCCTTCTCCTCTTCCCTCCTCTTCCTTCCCCCCCTTTTCCTCCTCTTCCTTTCCTCCTCCTCCTCTTTTTCCCCCTTTCCTCCTCTCTCTCTTCCTTCCTCTTCTTCCTCCTTCTATTCCTCCTTTTCCCTCCCCTCTTCCTCTCCCCCTTTCCTCCCCTCCTTCCTCCTTCCTTCCCCCCTTTTTCCCCCTCCCCCCTTTTTCCTCTCCCCTCTTCCCCCTCCTTTCCTTCTCCTCCCCCTTTCCCTTCCTCCTCCTTTTCCTCCTCCTCTTCCTCCTTCCCCCTCCTCCTTTTTTTTTCCCCTCTTCCCCTTTCCCCCCTCCTTTTCCCCCAAAAACACACGACACATGTTTTCGCGTACACAGGCACGAAACCCAACCGCCCCGGTACACCCACATAGACACAAAAACTCAGACAGCCCCAAAACACAACACACACGCAT
>CM054164.1:32790060-32792560 GCA_028751875.1 Rapana venosa
GCAGTTTTACATTTCAAAATTCAGGATAAATTTGGCTCAGTTTCTGAAGAGGCATTTTGCAAGAAGAAAATCGTTTTGTGAGCAGTTAGATAATTGTGTTTGTATGTATATATATTTTTATACATACATACATACATATTATGCATATATATATAATATATATATATATATATATATATATAAATATATATATATAATATATAATATATATATATATATGAATGATTCGATTATAGTAATTGATATCAACATAATTATGCAGTGTGTTTTAAATTCAGTTGGGGTAGTCCAGTTTACTAGAATAGTCACTATATCACAGACAGATTTATACGTATGCTCACATACATGCATGATTATGCTCGCTCTCTCTCCCTCCCTCCTTCCCTCCCTCCCCCTCCCTCCCCCTCTCTCTCCCTCCCTCCTTCCTTCCCTCCCCCTCTCTCTCCCTGAGTCACTTGCACATGCTTGCAAAAAACAGGCTGTGTGAATCCTCTGCAGACTCCGTGGTATGATGTAGGCAGGAGCCAGAACAGAGCAGAACAGAGCAGAGCAGAGCAGAACAGAGTGGATGCTTATGGAGAGAAATACATAAAAGTTAATTGGCCAGCAATTGCACCCCATCCCACCCTCCCAGTCTCTTTTTCTAGACATACTTTCCCACACGTTATGGTCAAGTGCCAGTGTCAAAAGCCGCAAAGAGAACGATTATAGTTACGGACACACATTTGGGTCAACATCCCGCAATCGTGTCTAAAGGACCCCCCCCCCCCCCCCCCCCCTCTCCTTTCTCAAGGCACAAGGAAATGTTGTGTGAGTCACAATGATTGTTTTGTCAGTGATGAAGGGTTTTACACTGTTATGGCTCAATAGCACTCTGTGTGAAGTTTTTAAAAATCGTTTTGATTTGTTTCAGTCATTTTTAAAAACAGATTTTTCTTCTCTCTGCCTCTGTCTGTCTGTCTGTCTGTCTGTCTGTCTCTCTCTCTCTCTCTCTCTCTCTCTCTCTCTCTCTCTCTCTCTCTCTCTCTGTGTCTGTCTCTCTGTCTGTCTCTCTCTTATTCTTCCTTATCCGCTAGAGTGAACATACATTCTAACTCCCAGGCTCAAAAGTCGTTTTGGTGAGACTAGAAAACGGGAGGTCTCGTGTGCGTCACCCATGGAAAAACATCTTACACGCATTAAAAAAAACAACAACAACAAAACTTCCATGGCTTGTTGTGTTGTAGTATGGCGTCACTGTGACATAAAAGTGCAAAATGGTAACAGTCTCCCATAATTGTGTTATCCTGTAGACTTTTTTTTTAATGCTGTTTCAATGCCAGTGATACTCCATAACTATGTTATACTGCGCAGATTTACGACTGTAAACTTCTTCTTCTTCAAACGCTCAGACAGCAACTACTGTTGTCTGTCACACGAGCGAAAATGCGTTGCGCTGCCGTTGAGCGCCTGACAAGTCAGGCCCAGCGCTTCATCCGACTTCGGCATGGGAAAGAATTGTTACTTCATAAGTCTTTCTGGGGGAAAAAGAAGGAGAATGGACCAAGAAGGCAGAAAATAGACGAGAAGGAGGTGAGGAGAAGAAAAGGAACAAGGCAGAAAGAAAGACAGGGCTAGAAAAGAGTGAATTCCTAGCACAGAATTTCCAGAAGGTGGAGATGCTATTTATACCGATGGGCCCCCTGAACAGCCTTTCATTGGCGGCTATGTTATCCTAAAGAGTTTCTACGGCTTTTAACGCAAATAGTTTTCCGTATGTTTCCCCGCACGATTGTTTTCATAGCTTTTGACGCCACTAAGCTTCCATTTCCATGCAAGGTTTGCATGTAGTAGAGTTTTTAAGGATTGTAGCAGTGAATAATATCTTCCATCTCTGGCTGCCTGTCTTTTTCTGCCCCCCCCCCCCCCCCCCCCCCCCCCTCCCTCCCCTCTCCTCTCTCTCCTCCTCTCTCTCCTCTCTCTCCTCTCTCTCTCTCTCTCTCTCTCTCTCTCTCCTCTCTCTCTTTCTCTCTCTCTCTCTCTCCATATATATCTATAGGTTTAAACGCGAATAATTTTCCACATCGGTACAACGTGGCATAGCTTTTTAATGACTGAAGTTGTAAATGAATCTTCCCTAAGATTAATTTCATCTTGCTCACTGTCTATAGGATCAGCCAGTGAACACTCTTTCATGGCCGAACATGCTAGAGACACAGGAGTCAGCGACTTTAGCCGCCAAAAATCTTCCATAGCTGTACGTACGTGTATGTGAGCCTGTAGAGTTCCTGTGACTTACTGCGCAGAAAGTTTTCCATAGCCCCAAAATGTTACCTGTCGATAGGGGAACTACCAAGGAAATGTTGGGAGGTGCATGTAACGGAAGGAAAGACACAGGACTGTGACTTTTGCCGCCAAGAAACGTCCATAGCTGTACACGTTAGCCTGAAGAATTTCTGTGACTTATGGCACAGAAAGTGTTCCATAGCCCCGAAAAGATGTTACCTGTGGATAATTTCAG
>CM054164.1:32797560-32861471 GCA_028751875.1 Rapana venosa
TGGAAAAGTGTTTTTCTTCTTTAGGAATGGCGGGGGGTTTGTTTCTTAAGTTGGATGTAGAACACTGTAGCCGAGTGGTTAGCACCGTTCGTCTTTAGTCCCGCGTGTCTTTGAAGTCGTGGGTTCGAATCTCGGAGGCGTTTGGTGGGGATTTTTTTTTTTACGATCTTCCAGGTCAGTTTTCAAGAGCAGATCTGCTATGGCTTAATTCGCTTCGTGCATGTACACATGCAGAAGATAAGAATATGCACGTTAAAGATCCCGTAATCCATATGTCAGCGTTCGGTGGGTTACGGAAACACGAACATACCCAGCATACATCCCGGACGTTGGAATGCGGCTACCTTCTTGGTGGTGGTGGTGGTAGGGGGGGGGGGGGGGGGGGGGGGGGGGGGGAACGGTGGCATACGCAAAATCTCACCTTTGGTGAACCTCGGAGCTCGAGCTGAGGAACGATTTTTTATTTTATTTTTAATCAGGGAAGGACTCGAAGTGATGGGACTGTGTGTGAAGAGAGAAAAGTATATCATGGAAGATGGATTTTTTGTTTTTGTGTTTGGAGAAAGATCGCAAGGATTCTAGTGTCTTCTACAGGGGCTGAGTGTTGATCAAAGAAAGGTTTCAGGGATGCAGGCGTTTTGTATCGTGACTTTTTTTCTTTGGGGAGAGAAACGTAAAAACGAGGGGAAGATATACGTGTTGTAGGTGTTGAATCAAGACAGGTTTCGAGGAGCAGTGTGGAGTATGTGTCTGATGTATACATACATGTGGAGTGTGTGTCTGATGTATAGATACATGTGGAGTGTGTGTCTGATGTATAGATACATGTGGAGTGTGTGTCTGATGTATACATACATGTGGAGTGTGTGTCTGATGTATACATACATGTGGAGTATGTGTCTGATGTATAGATACATGTCGAGTGTGTGTCTGATGTATACATACATGTGGAGTATGTGTCTGATGTATAGATACATGTGGAGTGTGTGTCTGATGTATACATACATGTGGAGTGTGTGTCTGATGTATTCATACATACATGTGGAGTATGTGTCTGATGTATACATACATGTGGAGTGTGTGTCTGATGTATACATACATGTGGAGTATGTGTCTGATGTATACATACATGTGGAGTGTGTGTCTGATGTATACATACATGTGGAGGAAAATATCAAGGATTCAGATTTGCATGGTGGGTGGGTGGATGTGGATTGAAAAAGAAGAGTTCAAGGATTTAGGACTTGAGGCCTCTGACATTTCGCTCCCTGGTGACCGCATAGGTAATGGGAACACCCGTACTTCTAGTCTGACCTCCTAACTGGTGTGGGTTGTGTGGGAGAAAAAAACCAGAATGATGGGCAAGTTTGTAACGAGTGGTAACGGAACAAAGATGTCGAAGATTGTGAATTTTGTGTCTGAAGTTTTACACAGATTTGGAGAAACATGTAGGGGATTGGAGTTTTGGTACTGGTTTAGAAAGAGACCCTCCCCCCACCCCCCCCCCCCCCCACCCCCCACCCCCCACCCTCTCCTGTGGGGATGCCGGGGACCTGTCAGTATAAATAGCATCCCCACCGTCTGGAAATTATGTGCTAGAAATTCCCTCTTTTCTATCACTCTCTTTGTTTCTGCCTTGTTCCTTTTCTTCCTGTCACCTTGTCTATTTTCTGCCTTCTTGGTCCATTTTCCTGCGATTTTTTTCCAAAAATACTTAAAAGATATCAATTCTTTCCCACGCATGCCAAAGTCAAATGTACTGGGCCTGACTTGTCAGGCGCTTAACGGCAGCGCAATGTTTTGTGGGTTGGTTTTTCTCTCTCGCTCATATGACAGACAAGAGTTGCTGTTTGAGCAAACCCTAACTCGGAAAGTTGTGTATTTTGGGGTTTTGGGTGTTTCACAAAAGAAAGATTCGATGGGATTCAGAACTCTGTGGATATCAACTTTTTTTGGGCCCTCGTGGATGAGATAACTCGAAGAGAGAGATGAAGTGATATACTGGGGTAATGCTGGTGTTGTGTTGTGTGGGTGTGTGCTTGAAGATTGAAATTCGGGCAAAGGAACTTGTCAATAGGCTGCTTTGTCAACTAGAGTTAACTGATCTCGTTAGGGTTGTTTCTCCTGTTGATGATTTATTGGAATCTCTTATCTATCACCCCCCTCTTCTCTAATGGTTTCCTGCAATACATCTTCTGTCACTCCCTCCCTCCTCTTCTCTCTTCTCTTTCTCTTTCCCCCTCTCTCTCTTCGCTCTCTCTCCACCCCCACCCCCTTCTCTCTCTCCTTCCCTCCCCCTATTTCTCTCTTTTAGTCAAGTGTCACTAAATGTGAACAGACTTTAAACATACACCACCACCACCGTGACCACCACCACCACCACCACCACCACCACCACCACCTCCAACAGCAACAACAACACCTGAAAGGGCTCAGACATGTGTGGCAGTAATGTGTAGACACACGTTTGATGCTGTGTACTGCAGTGGTGAGATCATCATTCTGCAAGGATTGAAAGGAAGACCAGTACAGTGTTACACAGCGCAACGTAATATCTCTCCTTACCTCTCCTTACCACCACACCACCGCACTGCACACAGTGCCATACCACACCATGCCATGCCATTCCATGCCACACCATACCATACCATACCATACCATACCACACCACACCACGCCTCACCATGCCACACCACACTACACCATGCCATACCACACCATACCATACCATACCATACATACCACACCACACCACACTATACCACACCATGCCATACCATACCATACCATACTATACCATACCATACCATACCATACCAAACATACCACACCACACTACACTACACTACACTACACCATGCCATACCATGCCATACCATACTATACCATACCATACCATACCATACCACACCACACTACCCACACTACACTACACCACACCATACCATGCCATACCACACCACACCATACCACACCACACCATACCATACCACATCACACCACACCACACCACACCACACCAAGAAGGTTGAAAACGAGTATGATGATGCTTTTTGTACACTTGAAAAAAGACCTTTCTAAACAACCTCCTGTCATTTTCTTTCTTTCTCTCTCTTTCTTTCTTTCGTTCATTCTTTCTTTCTTTATTCAGTTATTTTCTATATCATTTTATCGACTTGTGTCTACAAATCTATCTTTATTTGAACGGTCAGGCCACACACAAACGAAGTCACCATGCTAGGCTATATATAGATAGATAAATAAACACTGAAACCCCCCCCCCCCCCCCCCCCCCCCCCCCCCCCCCCCCCCCCCCCACCCCCCCTACCTGTGATCAGACCAAGGAAGATGCCTCGAGTTACTTCACATGTGTAGAACCTTCCCACCTGAACCCTCACCCAAGTTTTTCAACACGATGACCGTACCCCTGCACAAAGGATCTCAGAATTACACAGAACGTGCATTCCCCAAACCTGGGAGAGATTTAATTCACACCCGTGACTGTTCGGCCAGCCTTTATTAAAAAAAAAAAAAATTTTTTTTTTAGGGCAGCTGCATACGTGTTCAGAGAAAGGAGAGGGAAACTGTGCAAAAAAGAAGATGGTAGCCGCGTGTGGCAAAACTAAACTTCTTCTCGGTGGATAGTTGTGGCGTGGGAACGGACACGTGGACGGGATCGCTGTGGTGATGTGAGACGTTTTCCGGGAGTTACCCTGGTGGTGGTGGTGGTGGTGGTGGTGGTGGTGTGTTGGAGGATATCAAGTCGTGTGACCTGGAGGTTTGGGTTGTGGTGACCTGGGTGGTGGTGGTGGTGGTGTATCGAATCAACGGTGTGAGGAGGTGAGAGTCAGAGAGAGAGGGAGAGAGAGGGAAGCAAAAGGCCAGGCAGGTGTGACACAATGTCGGTGTGTAGCCTCGAAGACAGCGAGATGGACGCTGACAGGGATCACTGTCTGCACGCCACTTGTAGCGTCACCACACAGGTGAGTCCTTGCCTCAGGTCGCTAGGATGACCCCCCCCCCCAATCCCTCTTCCTCCCCTCCCCCTTTACCCATCAAACCGAAAAATGTTTCGCTTTTTTCTTCTTTTTTTTTTTCTCTTGTAGAGGGTGGTACAGGTGGAAATTCAGTAGATGAAGGAAAGGGAAAGTAGGGAGTGATGTTTATAAGTCAGTGATTGTTTTTGTTGTTTGTTTGTAGTGTGTGTGTGTGTGTGTGTGTGTGTGTGTGTGTGTGTGTGTGTGTGTGTGTGTGTGTGGTGTGTGGTGTGTGTGTGTGTGATGTGTGTGTGTTGTGTGTGTTGATGTGTTGGATGTGATATGTGTTTGATGTGTGTGTGTGATGTTTATATTGTTTTGATGTGTGGTGTGATGTTTAATTGTGTTGTGATGTTGTGTGTGTTGATTGTTTTGATGTGTTGTATGATGTTTTGATTGTGTGTGTGATGTTTGATTGTGTGTGATGTTTGATTGTGTGTGTGATGTTTGATTGTGTGTGTGTGATGTTTGATTGTGTGTTGATGTTTGATTGTGTGTGTGATGTTTGATTGCGTGTGTGTGTGATGTTTGATTGCGTGTGTGTGATGTTTGATTGTGTGTGTGATGTTTGATTGCGTGTGTGTGATGTTTGATTGTGTGTTTGATTGTGTTTGTATGATTTGTGTGTGTGATGTTTGATTGTGTGTGTGATGTGTGATGTGTGATGTTTGATTGTGTGTGTGTGTGTGTCGTGGATGTGTGTGATGTTGTGTGTGTGCACGTGGTGTGTGTGGTGTTTGATGTGTGTGTGATGGTGTGTGCACTGTGGTTGTGGTGTGTGGTTGGTGTGTGTGTGATGTGTGTGTGCGCGTGTGTGTGGTTTTTTTCCTTGGCTAGAGCTCAGAGGTTCACCTATGTATGGTGAGACTTCGCGTATGCAACCATTTTAGCCACTTTATGCAACCATTTTAGCCCACTTTATGCAACCATTTTAGCCCACTTTATGCAACCATTTTAGCCCACTTTATGCAACCATTTTAGCCCACTTTATGCAACCATTTTAGCCCACTTTATGCAACCATTTTAGCCCACTTTATGCAACCATTTTAGCCCACTTTATGCAACCATTTTAGCCCATTTCTAAAGGTAGCTGCATTCCGACTTCGGGTATGTGTGCTGAGTGTGACCGCGTTTCCGTAACGCACCGAACGCTGATACAATTGCGGGATCTTTAACGTGCATATTTGATCTTCTGCGTGTGTGTATATACTCGAAGGTAATTAAGTGCACTGGCAGGTCTGCACTTGAAGTTGACCTGGCAGATCGTAAAAATCTGCTCCCTTAATTTCCCAAACTCACTAAAGCCACAATGCAGCTATCTTTATGGTGGGCAAAAAAAACAAAAACAAAGCAAAAAACCCAACCCCAAAACGGTAACATAAGCAAAATGTCACCATTCCTGAATCTCAGAGCTCTAGCCAAGTGGGGAAAAAACAACAACCAACAACAACAAAATTCACCAGACGCCGTTGCCGAGATTCGAACCCACGACTTCATGGACCCATGGGATTGAAGTGGAACGGTCTTTTAACCACTCGGCTATCTAGCGTCCGTCAGTGATTGATAATGAAACATTGAACGTGCAGTTAGCACCCTCCCCCCAGCCATCAACCTTCGATTTCTGCTGGATTAACTTCTGTGGACTGGTTACAACACTGTTGTCTTATTCATTTATGTATTCATTTATTTATGTATGTATATAAATTTTATTTATTTTTATTTATTCATTTATTTATTCTTTTATTTCGAGGATAATGGAATAAGCACTCGTGTGCTTTTTTTTTTTTTACATCCAGTCCCCGTGTGTATGCACTTTTGTCAATTTGTCCTCCGTTCCCACCGGCACACAATGGCCTACTCCTCCGAAAAGCCGAACGGGTTTTATTGTATGCGCAAGATGTTCTGCGTGCGTTCGCACACGAGACCTCGGTTTATTGTCTCATCCGAAGGACTTTTGGGGAGAGTGGAGTCGGCATTGATGTGAACTCCAGGGTAAAAAATATCCTCTTGATTGGGAGACCGTGTCCATGTTTTGTGTATGATAAAATGAGGAAGCTCCAGCCAAGTGGTTAAGACCGTTCGACTTCAATCCAATGAGTCCATGAAGTCGTGGGTTTGAATCCCAGAGGTGTCTTGTGAATTAAGGGTGGGGATTTTCTACCATCTCCCCTGTCAACCTTACATAAGAAAATGCGTCAACTTTTTGAAACACAATTTAACAAATCCACTGTTTCATTGGGGTGTTCTTTTGCACTTTCCTTGTACTGCATGAAAGTGTGATGTGGTGTGTGCGTGTGATTTGTGTGTGCGTGCGCGCGCGCGTGTGTGCGTGCGTGCGTGCGTGTGTGCGTGCGTGCGTGTGTGCGTGCGGTGTTGTGTGTGTGTGTGTGTGTGTGTGTGTGTGTGTGTGTGTGTGTTTGTGTGTAAAGTCAAGGTGTCCCATAAACATATAAGGTCGTAGGCGGGCGAGGCGTCAGAGACCTCACTTCTCCAGGGGCCAGCTGACTGGCTTTGACAGTGCTTTGAGTGAGTGTGTGGTGTTGTGTTGTGTGTGTGTGTGTGTGGTGTGTGTGTGTGTGTGTGTGTGTGTGTGTGTGTGTGTGTGTGTGTGTGTGTGTGAAAGTCAAAGTCAGACTTTTATTTCCAGATGGTACACTGTTTAAGCAGTGCAGTTGCTTTTTTTCCCCCTTTCATCAAGCCAGCCGTGTGTATATGTGTGTGTGTTTATGTGCGCGTGCGTGCGTGTGTGTTCGATTCATTTACGTCTTTTCACCTGTGTGTGTGATGTGTGTGTGGTGTGGTTGTGTGTGTGTTTTAAGAATAGCTGATGCAACCTACTTTTTTATAAGAACCCCCCCCCCCCCCCCCACCCCCAACCCCTCCCCCCCCCCCCCCCCCCCCCCCCCCACCCACCCACCCCACACCCTCCCTCCCCCACCACACACCCACCCAACCAACCAATCAGCCAACCAACCAGCCAACCGACCAACCAAATAACCAACCAACCAACCAACCAGCCAAACCCCCCAAATACCCAGAAACCTGAAAACTATCAAAAATCGGCTTTCACAAAATGTGAGGATGGTGGATGATACGAGACACTTGACTTTAGAGACAGAAGTCCAATGTTGCCTAGACTTTTGATTCCTGACTGCTTATTTATTTATTTATTTATTTATTCATTCATTTATTTATTTTATACCGAGGATAATGGAATAAGCACTCGTGTGCTTTTTTACATCCAGTTCCCGAGTGTATGCGGTTTTGTCAATTCTGTCATCTGTTCCCACCGGCACACAATGGCCTACTCTTACGAAAAGCGGAACAGGATTTAACGTGTGCGCAAGATGTTCTGCGCGCGTTCGCACACGGGTACCTCGGTTTATAGTCTCATCCGAAGGACTTTTGGGGAGAGTGGAGTCTGCACTGATGTTAACTCCAGAGGAAAACATCCCCTTGAACGGGAATCGAACCCGGGTCGTCAGATTGCAAGCGCAATGTTCTAACCACTAGGCTATGCCGTCCTGTTTACACTGTTGTGGCGGCTTCTCTTCAGCGGTGATGCACCTGCCAGAATTGATGTCTCTGAAGTTGGCTGGAATTTTGAAGCTTTCGGTTTTTTGGTTTTGGGTTGGGTTTGTTTTTTCCTTGGCTAGAATTTCGTGGTTCACCAATAGTAAGATTTTTATGTATGCGACTGTTTCCACCCCCCCCCCCCCCCTCCCCTTCTCCTACCATTTATTTTTAGGTAGCCGCATTCCATCTTCAGGGACGGTGTCTAAACACGACACCTGCTGTGTGCATACGGTTTTAAACTTACAGTCTGTCATCCGTACCTACAAGGATGAGACTATAAACCGTGGCCCCGTGTTCGAACGCATGCAGAACATCTTGCGCACACGTTAAATCCTGTTCCGTTTTTCGGAAGAGTAGGCCATTGTGTGCCAGTGGAAACAGGACAAAATTTACAAAACCGCATACACACGGGGACTGGATGTAAAAAGAAAAGCACATGAGTGCATACGGTTTTAAACTAACAGTTTGTCATCCGTACCTACAAGGCACACAACATGGCCAACTCTTCCGAGAAGCGGAGCCGGGTTTTTTTTTAACGTGTCGTGGGCTATCTAGATGTTCTGCGTGCATTCGCACACACGGGGCCTGGGTTATGTATAGTCACCTCCGTAGGACTTTTGACATTCAGTTGGATTTTCTCGTCAAACTGGGGAAGACAGAAAGAGCAAGGCTGGGAATGGAACCCAGAACCTCAACAGGTGTACTAGTTAGACAGGTGAAGGTCTTAACCATCGTGCCGCCTTCCCTCCTTTTGAACCGGGACAGAGGTAGCCTGGTGGTTAGAGCGATGCGCTCGTGATCTGCTGACCCGGGTTCGAATCTCGTTCAAGAGGATTTTTTCCTCCGGAGTTCACATCAGTGAAGACTTCACTCTTTCCCCCAAAAAGTCCTTCGGATGAGACTGTCAACCGAGGTCCCGTGTGCGAACGCACGCAGAACATCTTGCGCACACGTTAAAACCCGTTCCGCTTTTCGGAAGAGTAGGCCGGTGGGAACGGATGACAAGATTGACAAAACTGCATACACACACGGGGACTGGGTGTTAAAAAAAAATTAAGTACACGAGTGTTTATTCCGTTATCCTCGAAATAAAAGAACGAAGAAGAAGACAAAGAAAAGAAAAGAAGAGAAACCATGTCTGTGAACGTTAGTGACTTTACACCGATGCAGGAACCTGACTTGACAGTTTCAATCTCAGACCCCTCACCTTCACTCAGGCAGGGAGTGTGTGTGTGTGTGGGGGGGGGGGGGGGGGGGGGGGGATGTGGGGTAAGGTTGATGCTGTCAGTGAGTGAGTGTGTTTCTGTGTGTGTGTGGGGGGGGGGGGGGGGGGTGGCGTCGTTTGATACCTGGTGGTTCAGACACCACTTACAGTTCCTGTTGGTTGTAGACTATACAACTTGAAGTCACAGCAGATTTCTCTGCCGTGAAATTGGGGAGGGAGGGGTGGTGGTGTGTGGTGGTGGTGGTGGGGGGGGGGGGGGGGTTGTCAGAGGAGAGGAGCCTCTACTCTGTAAGTGCATCGCCGCCTCCTCCTCACCACCACCACCACCACCCCATCCCCAACTTTTTCTTTTGTAAGCTTTCTTTTCTTCCACTTCAGTTTCCTCAAAGAAAGATTTGTTGGTCTTCTGTGTATCGTCATTCTTACTGCAGCATGTATTCGCTCGTGCATGCCCGTCCACAGATGTGTGCACATGCAGATGCTCATGCATGCACATTAACAAAATTATGCTCTCAGGCATGCATGCATACACATGCGCACATGAATACACGCACGCACACATACTCTGCCTCGCACTGTGTGTCTTGGTTTTGCCTCTGTCTGTCTCTCTGTATCTATCTGTCTCTGTCTCTGTCTTTCTCTCTCTCTCTCTCTCTCTCTCTCTCTCTCTCTCTCTCTCTTTCTCTGTCTCTCTCTCTCTCTCCTCTCTCTCTCTCTTTCTCTGTCTCTCTCACCCTCTCTCTCTCTCTCTCTCTCTCTCTCTCTCTCTCTTTCTCTCTCTCTCTCACCCTCTCTCTGTCTCTGTTTCCCTCTCCCTCTGTATCTGTCTCTCTCTCTGTCTGTCTGTCTCTCTGTTTCTCTCTCCCTCTCTCTGTCTCTCTGTTTCCCTCTCCCTCTGTATTTGTCTCTCTGTCTGTTTGTCTCTCTGTCTTTCTCTACCCCCCCCCCCCCTCCCCCCTTCTCAGAAACACACACATGTATATGGTTATCCCATCTACGACAATGACTTAATGTTAGTAGTGATGATGATGACAGATGATACTGGCAATGCAATGATGATGACAACCACATAGACAACCACCACGATAAAAACGACATGGCAACAAACAAAAAAAGTCAACGACAATGTCGATACGACGACACATTAGTGATAACCAGGAAGACACGAAAGACAGTTTGTGACAATGATAACGATGATAACAACAAGGATAACGGTGATAACAACAAGGATAATGGTGTGTGTGTTAACAGCTCCACCTGGCGGCCATCACGTCAATGAAGGGGGAGATGAATGAGCTGAAGACCAGGCTTCAGCAGGTGTGCCGAGAGAGAGACCTCCTGGAGAGACAGCTCAACATGAACCAGGTCAGTGCATTACAGTACAGTGTAGTGCAGGGCAGTACATTACAGTACAGTAGAGTGCAGTGCATTACAGTACAGTAGAGTGCAGTAGAGTGCAGTGCATTACAGTACAGTAGAGTGCAGTGCATTACAGTACATCACAGTCGAGTGTAGTGCAGTGCATTACAGTATAGTGCAGTAGAGTGCAGTGCATTACAGTACAGTGCAGTAGATTGCAGTGCATTACAGTAGAGTGCAGTGTTCTGTACAGTGCATTACAGTACAGTGCAGTAGAGTGCATTACAGTAGAGTGCAGTGTTCTGTACAGTGCAGTGCATTACAGGGCAGTGTTCTGTGCAGTGCATGACAGTACAGTGCATTACAGTACAGTGCATGACAGTACAGTGCATTACAGTACAGTGCATTACAGTAGAGTGCAGTGTTCTGTACAATGCATTACAGTGCAGTGTTCTGTACAGTGCAATGCAGGGCAGTGTTCTGTGAAGTACATTGCAGTGCATGACAGTACAGTGCATTACAGTAGAGTGCAGTGTTCTGTACAGTGCAGTGCATTACAGGGCAGTGTTCTGTGCAGTACATTGCAGTGCATGACAGTACAGTGCATTACAGTAGAGTGCAGTGTTATGTACAGTGCAGTGCATTACAGTGCAGTGTTCTGTGCAGTACAGTGCATTACAGTAGAGTGCAGTGTTCTGTACAGTGCAGTGCATTACAGGGCAGTGTTCAGTGCAGTACATTGCAGTGCATGACAGTAGAGTGCATTACAGTAGAGTGCAGTGTTCTGTACAGTGCAGTGCATTACAGTGCAGTGTTCTGTGCAGTACATTGCAGTGCATGACAGTACAGTGCATTACAGTAGAGTGCAGTGTTCTGTACAGTGCAGTGCTTTTACGGGTGGGGTTTGTTTGTGCAGTACATTGCAGTGCATGACAGTACAGTGCATTACAGTAGAGTGCAGTGTTCTGTACAGTGCAGTGCATTACGTGCAGTTTCTGTGAAGTACATTGCAGTGCATGACAGTACAGTGCATTACAGTAGAGTGCAGTGTTCTGTACAGTGCAGTGCGTTGCAGTGTTCTGTGCAGTGCATGACAGTACAGTGCATGACAGTAGAGTGCAGTGTTCTGTACAGTGCAGTGCGTTGCAGGGCAGTGTTCTGTGCAGTACATTGCAGTGCATGACAGTACAGTGCATTACAGTAGAGTGCAGTGTTCTGTGCAGTGCATTACAGTGCAGTGTTCTGTGCAGTATATTGCAGTGCATGACAGTACAGTGCATTACAGTAGAGTGCAGTGTTCTGTACAGTGCAGTGCATTACAGTGCAGTGTTCTGTGCAGTACATTGCAGTGCATGACAGTACAGTGCATTACAGTAGAGTGCAGTGTTCTGTACAGTGCAGTGCATTACAGTGCAGTGTTCTGTGCAGTACATTGCAGTGCATGACAGTACAGTGCATTACAGTAGAGTGCAGTGTTCTGTACAGTGCAGTGCATTACAGTGCAGTGTTCTGTGCAGTACATTGCAGTGCATGACAGTACAGTGCATTACAGTAGAGTGCAGTGTTCTGTACAGTGCAGTGCATTAAGTGCGTGTTTGTGCAGTACATTGCAGTGCATGACAGTACAGTGCATTACAGTAGAGTGCAGTGTTCTGTACAGTGCAGTGCATTACAGTGCAGTGTTCTGTGCAGTACATTGCAGTGCATGACAGTACAGTGCATTACAGTAGAGTGCAGTGTTCTGTACAGTGCAGTGCGTTGCAGTGTTCTGTGCAGTGCATGACAGTACAGTGCATTACAGTACAGTGCATTGCAGTGCAGTGCATTACAGTGCAGTAGAGTGCAGTGCATTACAGTAGAGTGCAGTGCAGTGCATTACAGTGCAGTAGTGTGCAGTAGAGAGCAGTGCAGTAGAGTGCAGTGCATTACAGTGCAGTAGTGTGCAGTAGAGAGCAGTGCAGTAGAGTGCAGTGCATTACAGTGTTCTGTGCATTACAATACAGTGCATTACAGTAGAGTGCAGTGCATTACAGTACAGTACATAGCAGTAGAGCGCAGTGCAGTAGAGTGCATTACAGTACAGCAGAGTGCAGTGCATTACAGTACAGTAGAGTGCAGTGCAGTGCATTACAGTGCAGTAGAGTGCAGTGCATTACAGTGCAGTACAGTATAGTGCAGTGCAGTGCAGTAGAGTCCTGGGCATTACAGTAGAGTGCAGTGCATTACAGTGCAGTGTAGTACAGTGCAGTGCATTACAGTACAGTGCAGTGCATTACAGTACAGTGCATTACAGTACAGTGCAGTGCATTGCAGTACAGTAGAGTGCAGTGCAGTGTAGTACAGTGCAGTGCATTACAGTACAGTACAGTGCAGTAGAGTGCAATGTACTGTGTAGTACAGTGCAGTACTGTGCTGTACAGTGCATTACATTACAGTGCAGTGCATTACAGCGCAGTACAATGCATTACGGTACAGTACATTGCACTATGGTGCAGTCCATTGCAGTGCAGTGCATTACAGTACAGTGCATTGAAGTGCAGTGCAGTAGAGTACATTACAGTGCAGTGCAGTACATTACAGTGCAGTGACAGACAGACAGACAGGTTGGTTGAAACAGTCTCTTCCCTCTGTGGGGATGCCAGAGGTCTTGTCATTGTAACTCCACCACCATCATCATCATCACCACCACTACCATCATTTTCATCTTCATCACCACCTTCATCATCATCACACCACCACCATCATCATCACCGCCGCCCATCATCATCATCATCACCCCCACAATCTCATCGCCGTCGCCGCCATCATCCCCCCAAATCTTCAGCACCACCATTATCATCACCCCATCGCGTCGTCGTCATCACCACCACCATCTTCATCACACCCAACGTCGTGTCATCACCACCTCATCATCATCACACCATCGTCTCATCACCCCACCATCATCTCACCACCACCATCATCGTCGCCATCATCACCACCACCATCATCGTCCCCACATCACCGCCACAACCATCATCATCATCACCTCATCATCACCATCATCCTCATCACCCCCACAACGCCATCATCACCACCACCACAACCGCCATCATCACCATCATCACCACTTTCATCACCACAACCATCATCATCGCCACCACCACAACCATCCCCACCACCACCATCATCACCACCACCACAATCATCATCATCACCATCATCATCAAACCTCACCATCATCATCACCATATCCTCACCACCACCTCCACCATCCTCACCACCACCCCCACCATCCTCACCACCACCACCACCATCATCATCACCACCACCATCACCACCACCATCCTCATCACCCCCACCAATCTCACCACCACCACCACCACCATCTCATTCCACCACATCCTCACCACCACCTCCACCTATCATCACCACCCATCACCACCATCACCACCACCATCATCATCACCACCACCACCATAAATACCTCCACCATCATCATCACCCACCTCAACCCCCATCACCCCCTTCACCCCCACCACCATCACCCCCACCACCATCACCACCACCTCAACCACCTCCACACCACCAACCACCCACCATCACCCCCACCACCACCAGCACTACACTGAAGTGTCATCTGCACTCTGTGTTCAGAGCGACACGCTGTGTACCCGCAGGGGGTGGAGGCGGTGTGGAACAGGGTGGCGGCGCGTTAGAGGAACGCATCATCGAGCTACACAGCGTCATCGCCGAACTGCGCAAAAAGCTGGAGCGTCACCCAACTCAACGGGATCAGGTGTGTAGTGTTGTGGGTTGTGTAGTGTGGGGGGTGGGGGGGGGGGGGGGGGTGTATTGTGTGTTTGTACTTTGGTTTATTCGGATTCGAAATTTTTTTTATTGAAATTTAAATCGTGCTTTTGACACAACAAAAACATACATTTTTTGACTAAAATTTATTTTGGCTAAATGCTTGTGTGTGTTTGTGTACTGTGTGTGTGCAGTTTGTGTGTGCACTGTGTGTGTAATTTGTGTGTGGGATGGGTGTGGAGTATCTCTGGTGTGTTGTGTTTGTGTGTGTGTGTGTGTGTGGGGGGGGGGGGGGGGGGGGGGGGGGGGGGGGGAGGTGACAGACGACAGACGTAATCAGCTGCAGAGAGCAAGAGAGTGGTGTGTGGAGTACCGTGGCATGACTTGTGTGTGTGTGCATGTGTCCCACATGTGCATGTGTTTGGGCATGCACATTTGTTACGACATACATAAGGTAGGTTGTGCAGGTTGGAAGTGATCATAATGACACCCAATAGAATTTATGTTAATCCCTTACCAGTTCCATACTGATTGACTATAATATTTGGTCATGGCATGTGGCGCTTGGTTTGTTCTTGGGGTATGTATGCGTGCGTCTGTGTGATTTCATGATTGAATTGATTCTTTCTGTGTAAATGTTTTGTTAATTAATTTTTGTATAGGTTTGTGATCACTTGAGTCTCTGTTATTGGTGATAAAGTGTGGTATTGGTATTGTAATAAGTGGGGTCTGATGTTGTTAGTATGTTGTGTTTTATGGGTAATGGTTTTTTTTCTATTTATTTTATGATGGTTGTAGCCGCATGAATTATCTGTTTGTGAGATGATTAGGTGTTTTATTGAATTGAATGGATTGTAACTTTATAATTGTTTGAATTGAATTGAATGGATTGTACTTTCACATTGTTTGATTGAATTGAAATGGATTGTAATATTCACATTGTTTGATGATTGAAAAGGATTGACTCTTATCACATTGTTTGAATGAAGGAAAGGATTGTAACTCTATCACATTTAATTGGACGGATATAATTATTAAGTGCCTGATGGGTTGTAACTCTGTTTAAATTGCATTGAATGGATGTAACTTTTTATAAAATTGAATGAATGGGTTGCAACTCTTAGGTTGAATTGAAATGGATTCTTCTTCTTCCTTTTTTGTCATGTTTCTCCCAGGGGAGGTTTAACATTGATGGGCCTTCTCCATCTCTCTCTGTTTTGAGCTTCCTCCTTATTTATGCCCCTTTCTCTAAGATCATCTGCAATACAGGTAGCCCAGGTTTTGCTAGGTCTTCCCTTTGGTCTCTTTCCATCCACTACGAAGTTCATTGAACGTTCTCAAACCAGCGCAGTCTATTGGTTCAAGCTACAGACCAGATCATCAACTTTGCACATTCTCCATAGTTCTTAATTCGTGATCCTGTCTTCCCATTTGATCTTTGTCATGTAGCGTAGCATTCGGTTTTCACAGCTCTTCAAAAAAACGTTCAGTTTTTGTGAAAACCCACGTCTCCGAACCATACAGGAGAACAGGTCTGATGCAGGCCTTATATATCAGACAGCATCTCTCAGTGGGATTTTCTGATTTCCGAGCAGACTTGCCAATTCTTTCCATTTCTTCCATGCACTCACAATCCTGGTTCTGACAGCTAACTCAGATTTTGCTTCGCAGCTCATCATCTCTCCCAGGTAGCAGAATTCGTCTACCACTTCTATTTTCCCTTGTTCAAATTCTAGCTCCTTCTTTCCTGCATCAGTGTTGTCTTCACCCTTCTTTTTCATACAACTGGGGCAGACAAATACTCCGTCCTCCTTCTTCAGACTTTTGAGCTTTGAGCATCTTTTGTGACACCAATATTGACATTTTGAGCATTTGATCGAATTGTTCCCTACACCTTTCTGGCAGACACCACACAGGTATTTGCCTTGCTCTCTATGTGTTCTGCGGTCTTTTCCATCTGTCATTGCTTTGGTCTTGTCAACATTTACCTTCATTCCTCTGCATTCTAATCTCTGTTTCCAATTGCCAAATCTTTGAGTAGCGTCATCACTGTTCTCAGCTACCAGTACTAAGTCATCAGCATACAGCAGTTCCCAGATCTCTTCTGGCCTCTCCACTTCCTTGGAAATTTCATTCATCACGAGGATAAAGAGCAGAGGGCTCAATGTGGATCCTTGGTGTACTCCTACTTTTATCTCAAAGCTTTCTGACGTCCCAATTATAGTTTTCACTTTTGATCTGGAGTTCTTGTACAAAGTCATAACCATTGAGATGGTGTGCTCCGGTACACCTTGTTTCCTCAAGGCCCATTGGATTGCCTTTCTGGGTACTCTATCTAAAGCTTTTTCCAGGTCAACAAAGATGTGCATCAAGCTCTTTTTCTTCGCCATATACTTTTCCTGCAGTTGTTTCACAATAAATATTGTATGTATGGTTGATTTGCCAGCCTGGAATCCAAACTGGTTTTCATCAATATTGCACAGGCTCTTTAGTCTTCTTTCCGATACTTTTTCCCAGATCTTCATGCCATGTTCCAGAAGCCTGATTCCTCTGAAATGGATTGTAACTCATTATTAAATTGAATTAAAATGGGTTGTAACTCTTTATTAAATTGAATTGAAAGGGATTGTAACTCTTTATTAAATTGCATTGAAATGGATTGTAACTCTTTATTGAATTGAAATGGATTGTAACTCTATTAAACTGGATTGAAATGGATTGTAACTCTATTATACTGGATTGAAATGGATTGTAACTCTTATTGAATTGAATTGAAATGGATTGTGACTCTATTAAACTGGATTGAAACGGGTTGTGACTCTTTCAGAGAGGAGGAAGAATTTGAAGAGTCGGACGCTGCTCAGAGCAATCGCAGTCAGGATGGGGGCAGTAACCATGACAACCTGGCAGACTCTCACTCTGCCAGTCTGGGTGAGTTGTGCATCACCCACCACCACCCCTCTCTCTCTCTCCCTCTCTCTCCCTCTCTCTCCCTCTCTCTCCCTCTCTCTCTCTCCTGCCATCGCTTCACTGGCTGCCTGTCTCACAAAGAGTCAAGTACAAAGTCGGTACCCTCTGTTACAAATGTCGACACATGACTTCACCCTCCTATTTCTGTGGCTGTCTTCATCTGTACACTCCTTCTCGTTCCTTCCGTTCTGCTGCAGATACCTTATGCTTACAAACGCCCAGATTCAAGCGATCCATTGTTGGTTGTCGCTCTTTCTCTGTTTCTGGTCCATCCATGTGGAATGACCTACCTCCCTCTTTCCCTTCGCCAAAAGCCAACATTTGATACTTTCAGGTCCATACTCCAGACACACTTGTCTCTGACCTAGGATCTCCCCTGTATGGTTGCACCTCTTATCTGTTCCTTCTTTCAAGAGACATCTCCATCTCCATCACCCTGCCGATGCATGTCATGTGAGTGTGTTTGTGTGTGAAAGTGCATGCTTGGCTGTGAGTGACTGAATTTAAAATCTGATCTTTTTTTTTGTGAACTGTCGCACACGTGTGGATGTCTCAAATGCAAACGCATTGATTTGTTTGCTTTACAAGATTCAGCGCTATGAAAATTCCATGTATTATCATTATTATTATCATCATCATTATTTGGGTTGTAGTGTGCTTTGCTCTCAGTTTAGCCCTGGCTTACATAATGCACTCTCCTTTCACCTTCACCTGTCATGTAATCTTGTAGACCATTAAGGCACCACTGAAGATTTTACAACCAGCTTCCTCCACTCCTGGCGGTCCTCGGCTTTCTGTAGCAAGTCGTTCCACTCGAGGCTACCAGTCCACTCTCTGATGTTGTCTTCCCATATGAAATCAGAGCTCCTGACTTCAGTGAAAAACCGCAAACTAAAGTGGTACACGAACATGTGGACTGGCCAAGACTGTCCTACAGGGAACAGTGCAAAGAGGGAGACAAAGAGGCAGACAGAGAAAACGATGGGAGAGCGTTATACAGTTATAGAAATGGCTAGTCTGGTGTAGTACTGATCTGACTCTCTGTGTGCGTGCAATGTGTGTGTGTGTGTATGCACTGTGTGTGTGTATGCACTGTGTGTGTGTATGTACTGTGTGTATGTATGCATGCATGCACTGTGTGTATGTATGTGCACTGTGTTGTGTGTATGTATACATGCATGCACTGTGAGTGTATGCGTGCATGCACTGTGTGTGTGTCTGTGTGTGTGTATGCACTGTGTGTGTATTTACTCTGTGTGTGTGTGTACTGTGTGTGTATGCACTGTGTGTGTATTTACTCTGTGTGTGTGTGTGTGTGTGTACTGTGTGTGTATGCACTGTGTGTGTATTTACTCTGTGTGTGTGTGTACTGTGTGTGTATGCACTGTGTGTGTATTTACTCTGTGTGTGTGTGTGTGTGTGGACAGAGATGGGCAAAGAGCTGACGTTGGAGTTGTCGCGGGTGGTGACGGAGATGGAGAGTGCCATGGCCAAACATTCCCCCCTCACCACCCAGCTTGGCCACCACCACCACCACCACCACCACCACCAGTCCCCTGACAAAGAGGCCACCACCCCCTCCACCACCCCCATAGCCAAGGTCAGTGGTGGTGGTGTCGTTGATGATTGATGATGAGGATGATAATATGATATGATGATGATGTTTGAGGATGTTGTTGACAATATTGTTGTTGTGGATGGTGTTGTTGATGATGTTGATCTTGATGATGTTTTTGATAATAATATTGTTGTTGTTGATGTTGCTGTTTACAGTCTGTTCACGCTTTATTAAAGGTAAAGGTGTTTCCATAATTCATGCAGTCAGCGCTGACCCCACTTCCCCTTAAGTCCTCCGGATGAGACTGTGAACTTGCCCCATGCGCAAACACATGTGAAAAATCCCTTCCACCTTTCATAAGAGTAGGCCATTTCATGTCTGTAAGAACGAATACTAACATGTTTTTGGTGAAAAAACGCATGCACACACTTGCCATGTTCAGACACCATCCCTGAAATCAGAATGCAGCTACCTAAATGGGGGGTAAAAATGGCCGCATACGCAAAAATCTCCCCCTTGGTGAACCTCGGAGCTCTTGCCAAGGAACAACAACAACAACAAAAGTCCCCAAACCCTCAAAGGATCGAACCCATAACTTCTCAGTTTCTAGGCAGGTGCAGAAAAAGGTAAAGGTGTCCCATAACCTATGTGGTCGTAGGGGAGCGAGGCGTCAGACACCTTAACTTCTCTAGGGCCAGCATATTGAGGGCGGCGCCCATCTCCTCTCCCTCGCTGTTTTACCTTCCCTGACCCTAAAAGAGAGCAGGTACCCATTTACAGCTGGGTGAACTGGGGGGACTGTACTGAAGCCAAGGCGCGCTAACGGTCACCCATCCAAGTGGTAACCACGCTCGACGCTGCTTAACTTGGCTGGGGGAAAACGAGTGCTCTGACCACTGAGCTATCCCGTCCCCGGGAAAATGCAGTACTTCATTTTCATTTTACCACTTTAAGTCACAAGATTTCTCTGCGTGAAAGTTGGGCTGCTCTCCCCGGGGAGAGCGTGTTGCCACAAGAGCAGCGCCACCCTTTTTTGTTGTTGTTGGGTTGGTTTTTTGTCTGCAACTGTTATTTGTTTCCCTATCAGAGTGGCTTTTTTTCTAAGAATTTTGCCAGGGACAACTCTCTTGTTGCCGTGAGTTCTTTTACGTGCGCTAAATAATTTTGTGTAATGCACGGGATTTCGGTTTTATCGTCTCATCTGAAAGACTAGCGCCCAGACCACCACTCATGGTCTAATGGATGAATTGGGGGGGGAAGTTTCGGGCCCTAACGGGATTCGAACCACCGCACACTTCCGACCCGGACTTTTTGCATTTTAGACAGGCGCGTTACCTCTAGACCACCGATCCACCATCTTCCATGGAAATACTTCCTTCTTCAGTTCAGTTTCTATCTATCTATCTATCTATCTGTCCCGTAGTCTGACGACCGTGGGGGCACCCTCAAAGACTCAACAACCAGTTCCCTCCATTCCTCTCTCTGTTCTGCCTTTCTCAGGGTTTTGTTGAGTTCTAGGCCTGTCCATTCGCTGATGTTATCCTCCCAGCTCTCTCCTTGGTCTGCCTCTTCTTCTTCCTCCTTGGACAGTGTCTTGTAAAATTGTCTTTGCAAGTCCTTTGGATCTTGTGACATGCCCATACCATTTAAGTTTACGCTTTTTCACGATCGTTAGAAGGTTCTCATAGGGTCCAATGGTTTGCTGGATTCTGTTATGCACGCTTTCGTTGCTTATGTGGTCTTTGTAGGAGATGCCAAGGAGTCTCCGAAAGCGTCTCATCTCCACCGCCTGTACTCTTCTCTCCAAATCTGCAGTCAGGAACCATGATTCACAGGCATACAGAAATATGGATATGACAAGGGAGCGCATTAGTCAGTTCAGTTCACAACACACAATATCCAACACCAGCCCTTTTGTCTTTTTTTTCTTCATTCATTCAATCTAAAACCCACGTTGTGACTGGCTGGTTGGTGATCAGGTTCCTAAAGAGGAGGATGAGGAGTACGATGAGGAGGAGGAGGAGGAGGAGGAATCGGAGCCCCCCACCCCTCCTCCCCGCCAGGCGCTGTCCCCGCTGCGCTGCTGCGGCCACTCGGGGTCGGGCCCCGGCGGGCCACGGGACGACGGAGACGTGATGGCCCTGCACGAGGCGGAGCTGTCGCGGCTGCGCTCACAGCTGCTGAGTCTGCAGGCCGAGAAAGAGATGCTGCAGGGCAGGGTGAGGGAGGAGTGGGTGAGGGGGGGGTGGAGGGAGGGAGGGGGTGGAGTGGGGGGTGGTGGAGGGGGGTGGGGGGTGGAGGGGGGTGGGGTGGAGGGGGGTGGTGAGAGAGAACTTAGAAATTTAATGTACCTGAGAGAGAGAGAACTTAGAGATTTAATGTACCTGAGAGAGAGAGAGGAGAGTGTGTGTGAGAGAGAGATTTTAGACATTTAATGTACCTGAGAGAGAGGAGAGAAAAGAAAGAAAGAAAAATCAGAGATTAATGTACCTGAGAGAGGAGAGAGAGAGAGAGAGAGAGAAAGAAAACTCAGAGATTTAATGTACCTGTGTAAGAGAGAGCGAAAACTCAGAGATTTAATGTACCTGAGAGAGAGAGAGAGAGAGAACTTGGAAATTTAATGTCCTGAGAGAGAGAGAGAGAGAGAGGGGGGGAGGGGGGGGAGAGAGAACTTAGAAATTTAATGTACCTGAGAGAGAGAGAGAGAGAGAGAGAGAGAGAGAACTTAGAGATTTAATGTACCTGAGAGAGAAAGAAAAAGAAAACTCAGATATTGAATGTACCTGGAGAGAGAGTGTGTGGTGTGTGTGTGTGAAAGAGAGAGAGAGAGTGTGTGTGAGAGAGAGAGTGTGGTGAGAGAGAGAGAGGAGTGTGTGTGTGAGAGAGAGGGAGCGTTGTGTGAGAGAGAGAGTTGTGTGAGAGAGAGAGAGAGGTGTGTGAGAGTGAGGAGAGGGGAGCGTGTGTGAGAGAGAGAGAGTGTGTGGTGACAATGACAATGACAAAATTCTTTTTATTTTGAGGATAATGAATAAGCACTCATGTGCTTTTTTACATCCAGTCCCGCCCGTAGGGATACATACATCTTAATAATAACCCAACACTGTGAGAGAGAGAGAGGGAGCATGTGTTGAGAGAGAGTGTGTGTGAGAGAGAGGAGTGTAGTGTGTGTGTGAGAGAGAGAGGAGGAGAGAGAGTGTGTGTGTGTGTGAGAGAGAGAGTGAGGAGAGAGAGTGTGTGTGTGAGGAGAGTGTGTGTGAGAGGAGTGTGTGTGAGAGAAAGAGAGTGTGTGTGTTTGTGTGGTGAGAGAGTGTGTGTGAGAGAGAGAGAGTGTGTGTGAGAGAAAGAGAGTGTGTGTGTGTGTGAGAGAGAGAGTGTGTGTGAGAGAGAGAGAGTGTGTGTGTGTGTGAGAAAGATGTGAGGAGAGAGTGTGTGTGTGTGTGAGGAGAGAGTGTGTGTGTGAGAAAGAGTGAGGAGAGAGTGTGTGTGTGAGGAGAGAGTGTGTGTGATGAGAGAGAGTGTTGTGTGAGAGAGAGAGTGTGTGTGTGAGAGAGAGAGTGTGTGTGTGAGAAAGAGGAGAGAGAGAGTGTGTGTGTAGAGAGAGAGTGTGTGTGTGAGAGAGGAGTGTGTGTGTGAGAAAGTGTGAGAGAGAGTAGTGTGTGTGTGAGAGAGAGAGTGTGTGTGTGAGAAAGAGTGAGAGGAGTGAGTGTGTGTGTGTGTGAGGAGGAGAGTGTGTGTGTGAGAGAGGAGAGTGTGTGTGTGAGGAAGGGAGTGGAGAGAGAGAGTGTGTGGTGTGAGAGAGAGAGTGTGGTGTGTGAGAAGAGTGAGAGGAGAGAGTGTGTGTGTGTGTGAGGAGAGAGTGTGTGTGTGAGAGAGAGAGTGTGGTGTTGAGAAGGAGGTTGAGAGAGAGAGTGGTGTGTGTGTGTGGAGGAGGAGTGTGTGTGTGGAGAGAGAGTGTGTGTGTGTGTGAGGTAGAGAGTGTGGTGTGAGAGAAAGGAGTGAGAGAGAGAGTGTGTGTGAGAGAGAGAGGTGTGTGTGAGAAAGAGTGAGGAGGAGAGTGTGTGGTTGTGTGTGAGAGAGAGAGTGTGTGTGTTGAGGAGAGAGTGGGGTGTGTGAGAGAGAGAGTGTGTGTGAGAGGAGAGAGTGTGTGTGTGAGAGAGAGAGTGTGGTGTGTGAGAAAGAGAGTGTGTGTGTGTGTGAGGAGAGTGTGTGGTGAGAGAGGAGTGTGTGAGAGAGAGAGTGTGTGTGTGTGAGAGAAGAGGGTGAGAGAGAGTGTGTGTGTGAGAGAGAGAGTGTGTTGTGAGAGAGGTGTGTGTGTGTGAGATGAGAGAGGTGTGTGTGTTGGAGAGAGAGTGTAGTGGAGAGAGAGTGTGTGTGTGCGAGAGGAGAGTGTGTGTGTGTGAGAAAGAGTGAGGAGAGTGAGTGTGGTGTGAGGAGGTTAGAGTGTGTGAGAGAGAGAGTGTGTGTGTGAGAGAGAGAGTGTGTGAGAGAGAGATTGTGTGAGAGAGAGAGTGTGGTGTGTGAGAGAGTGGTGTGTGTGTGAGAGAGAGAGTGTGTGAGAGGAGAGAGTGTGTGTGTGTGATGAGGAGAGAGTGTGTGTGTGAGAAAGAGTGAGAGAGAGTGTGGTGTGTGAGGAGAGAGAGTGTGTGAGAGAGAGAGTGTGTGTTGTGTGAGAGAGGAGTGTGTGTGTGAGAGAGAGAGTGTGTGTGTGTGTGAGAGAGAGAGTGTGTGTGTGAGAGGAGAGAGTGTGTGTGAGAAAGAGTGAGAGAGAGTGTGTGTGTGAGGAGAGAGAGTGTGTGAGAGAGAGAGTGTGTGTGTGAGGAGAGAGAGTGTGAGAGGAGAGGAGAGTGTGGGTGGGTGTGTGTGTGGAGAAGAGTGTGAGAGAGAGGGTGGTGTGTGTGTGTGAGTGAGGAGAGAGTGTGTGTGTGAGAGAGAAGTGTGTTGTGTGAGGAGGGTGAGAGAGAGAGATGTGGTGTGTGTGAGAGAGAGAGTGTGTGTGTGAGGAGAGAGTGAGAGAGAGAGAGTGGTGTGAGGAGAGAGAGTGTGGGTGGAAAGAGTGAGAGAGAGTGTGTGTTGAGAGAGAGAGTGTGTGTGTGAGGAGTGTGTGTGTGTGTGAGGAGGAGAGAGAGTGTGTGTGTGTGAGAGAGAGAGTGTGTGAGAGAGGAGAGGTGTGTTGTGCGAGGAGAGAGTGTGTGTGTGGAGAAAGAGTGAGAGAGAGTGTTGTGTGAGGAGAGAGAGTGTGTGAGAGAGAGAGTGTGTGTGTTGGAGAGAGAGAGTGTGTGAGAGAGAGGGTTGTGTGAGAGAGAGTGTGTGTGTGAGAGAGAGAGAGTGTGTGTGAGGAGAGTGTGTGTGAGAGAGAGAGTGTGTGTGTGTGTGGAGGAGGGTGTGTGTGTGAGGAAAGAGTGAGAGAGAGTGTGTGTGTGAGGAGAGAGTGTGTGTGTAGAGAGAGAGTGTGTGTGTGTGAGGAGAGGAGTGTGTGTGTGAGAGAGAGAGAGTGTGTGTGAGAAAGAGTGAGAGAGAGTGTGTGTGTGAGGAGAGAGAGTGTGTGAGAGAGAGAGTGTGGTGTGTGAGAGAGAGAGGTGTGTGTGTGAGTGAGAGAGAGTGTGTGTGTGAGAGAGAGAGGGTGTGTGGCGAGAGAGTGTGTGTGTGTGAGAGGAGTGTGTGTGAGGAGAGAGAGTGTGTGAGAGAGAGAGTGTGTGTGTGAGTGTGTGTGAGAGAGAGAGTGTGTTGTGTGAGAGAGGAGAGAGAGTGTGTGTGTGAGGAGAGAGTGTGGTTGAGAGGAGAGAGTGTGTGTGTGTGTTGTGTTTTTGTGTTTTTTTATTTATTCTTTTATATCGAGGATAATGGATAAGCATCATGTGCTTTTTACATCGTCCCGTTGTGTATGCGGATTTTTGTAAATGTTGTCATGGTTTCACTGCGTGAGAGAGAGTGTGTGTGAGAGAGTGGTGTGATGAGAGAGAGAATGTGTGTGTGAGAGAGATATAGAGTGGTGATGAGAGAGAGAGTGTGTGTGTGTGTGTGGAGTGAGAGTGTGTGTGTGAGAGAGGAGAGAGTGTGTGTGTGTGTGAGAGAGAGAGAGTGTGTGTGAGAGAGAGTGTGTGTGAGAGAGAGTGTGTGTGTGAGAGAGAGAGTGTGTGTGTGAGAGAGAGAGTGTGTGTTGTGTGGAGAGAGGGAGTGTGTGTGGAGAGAGAGATGTGCTGTGAGAGAGAGAGAGAGAGAGTGTTGTGTGTGGTAGAAGCAGATAAAAGGCAGATGATGAGTAAGTTCAAGTCAAGTTCAAATTTTTATTTTGGAATGGTACAAGTCATGCACTTGCTTTTTTACATCAAGCCATTGAGGGTGATGTTAACGAGACAGAGGACACACAGAGAGATGACAATGTGTGTGACTGTGACTCTGTGTGTGACTGTGACTCTGTGTGTGTGACTCTGTGTGTGTGACTGTATGCGTGTGTGACTGTATGACTGAGTGCGTGTGAGAGTGTATGTACTTGTGTAATCTTGTGAGTATGCATACTTATTATGTGTGTGTGTGTGTGTGTACATTACACAACTGTCTACAGTTATTGTATGCATTGTCTACTTGAATATGTTGCCTACAGGTGTGGGAGTTAGAGAATGGAGGAGGAGGGGGTGTTCCAGGTGAAATTCCCTGCAGTCCTGCCAGGACCCCTACCCACACTCAGAGCAGATCACAGTCTGCATGTCTGCCCCCTGACAAGTCAGTTGACCGTTTGGTGGAAGTGGGGGGGGGGGGGGGAGGAATGATGTGTGCTTTGTGTATGTCTGTGTGAAGTGTGTGTGTTTGTGTGGGGAGTGTGTTGGGGTCCACGTGTGTGAGAGTGTTTTTTGTCCGTGCTGTGTGTGTTTGTGACTCTTGTATGTGGGGTGGTGCGGTATTGTTTCATGTGTGTTATGTGTGTGTTATTGTCTTTTTTGTTTATTTATTTATCTATTTTTTAATTTTCAAGGATATGGCATAGCACTCATGTGCTTTTTTTTTTTTTTTACATCTTCCATGTGCATGGGGTTTGTTTTCTTTCCCTTTCCCCTGGCAAAATGCCCAAAGGCGAACAGTTGTAATGTGTCATGATGTTTAATGCTTTTCGTTCACAGGACTTAGTTTTGTCCTCAAGTGTGTTTTTGTGTGGGGGGGGGGGGGGGGGGTACACAGTATGCGCAATGATGTCCATGAATTGTGTAAAATTCCTCAGAGCGGTTGTGCGTACAATATAGGTTTGAAGGCTGTTGATATTGTGGTTGCCTGTGGGGATGCTGGAGGCTGTCAGATACATAGCATTCCCACCTTCAGAAAATTTTTTGCTAGAGTTCCCTTTTCTGCCCCCTTTTGTTTGCCTTGTCCTTTTTTCTGTCACTACCTCTTCTTTGTCTTTTGTCTGTTTCTTGGTCTTTTGTTGCTTTTTTTTCCCCCCCAATCAAATTTTTAAACCCTTCTAATTTTTTTCCCCCCAAAACCTTTTTTCCCCCCTGATAAACCGAGGTTCCGTGTGTTACACAAAATTATTAAGCCACGTAAAAGAACCTACTGCAAACAAGAGATAGCTGTCCCTGCAACATTCTGTAGAAAAAAGCCACTCTTATAGGGAAACAAATACAGTTGCAGACAGGAAAAGAAAAAAAAATAATATGGTGGCGCCTGCTCATGTGGCGACGCGCTCCGTCCGCCTGGGAGAGCACCAGAATTTCAAATGCAGAAATCTGGCCGTGACTTAAAAGGGTATGACATAAAATTTAAAAATAAGTAAGGGTTTTAGAAAGCGGTGGGAGGTGGTGGAGGGTTTTTTAATAATCTTTTAAAAAATTAATCAAAATCCTGTGCAGGGCACAGCATCCCAAAACACCCAATCCAGTCTTGTGTGTGTTAGAAAATAGAGGGTTGGGGGTGGGGGTGAGGAGGAGGCTGGTGGTTGTCATTTTAAAAATTGTTTTATCCATCCTGAGCTTTGTTTGACGTAGAATGTTTTTTTTATTATTATATTTACTTATGAGAACCCGGAGCTGCCAAAGAGAGGTAACCCTCATCATGTACACTTGGGGGAGGGGGGGTGGATAATGAAAAATTTATCTCTTTAAGTCAAGAGACATAGAATTGGGGACACACAAGCACGCAAGTACGCACAACTCTCCACATGCACATACACACAATACACACATTCTCCTCTCTCTCTCCTCATGCCTCTCTCTTCTCTTTCTCTTTGACTTGCTCTCTCTGATTTAATTTTTTTTATGTTTGTGTATGCTTATGTAGGTGTAAGTGTAAATGTACACATATGTGTATTATTTGTATGAAAAGTTGATGTTGAGAGATATGAAATGGGGAGATGAACGGGATTTTGCTGAGGCAGTTTGATATGGATGTCATTGTGCTGAATTAGAATTTCAGGTTTGTTTTGCTGTTAGTTTGTTTGTTTTGTGTGTCTCTTTAATTGAATTGAAATTGTATGCAAATATACATTGAGATGTTTTGGGCTTTTTCCTTTACGTTTTTCTTTGGGGGAAAGAGAATGGGTGGGTGGGGTTGAGGCATGGTGTAAAAGAAGCGTAAGCTTATCCATTTAACATCTCTATAAACAATTTCTTATTTGTAAATTTATAATATATATGTATATATTACTGTCTTGTTACCTTTTCCTAGGAAACGACAGTGACATCCCCGTTTAAGCGTCGCGCCCCGACTCTTTGCTCTCCTGACCCCTCTGACCTTGACCGAGACCTGGCAGCGGCCTTGACCCGAGAGCCGCAGGCCTGAAGGGCCGCGTCAGGAGCTGGTGGCCACGCTGGAAAAGATCTCGCGGAACTCGAAGTGCGCCACACGCATCGGCAAGAGTTCGACAAAAACGACCTGAAGAGAGCCAACAGTGAGAGAACTGGGGGTCTGTGAATGTGTGTGAGTTGTGAGTGAGTGATTGTCTGTCTGTTGTTTGTGTGATGAGTGTGTGATGTCTGTTGTTTTCTGTGTGTGTTTTCTGTTTTGTTTTGTGAGTGATGTGTTCTGTTGTTTTTGTGTGAGTGTAGTTACTGTTGTATGTGTCTGTGTGTGTGTCTGATTTGTTGTCTCCTGTGTGAGTGTCTGTTGTTGTTTTCTGGTGAGTGTCTGTTGTTTCTGTGTTAGTGTGAGTGTCTGTTGTTGTATGTTTTTCTGTGTGTGTGGTAGTGTGAGTGTCTGTGTTGTTTCTGTTGAGTGTCCTGTTGTTTCTGTGTGTGTGATGACTCTGTTGTTTCCTGTGTGTGACTGTTATTGTTTTTGTGTTGTGTCTGTTGCTGATTGTGTGTTGTCCTGTTGTTGTTTTTTGTGTGTGTGTGTTGTTGTTTTTTGTGTGTGAGTGATGTCTTTTGTTGTGTCTGTGTGAGTGAGTGTCTGTTGTTGTGTCTGTGTGTGAGTGTAGTGTCTGGTCTGTTGTTTCTCGTGTGAGTGGGAAGTGCTGTTGTTTTTTTGTGTGTGAGTGAGTGTCTGTTATGTTGTTTGTGTGTGAGTGAGTGTGTGGTGAGTGTCTGTTGTTTGTTTGTGTGAGTGAGTGTCTGGTTGTTGTTTGTGGTGAGTAGTGGTGAGTGTCTGTCTGTTGTTTTGTGTGTAGATAGTGTCCTTGTTGTTTTTTGTGTGTGATTGAGTGTCCTGTTTGTTTGTGTGTGAGGGAGGTGTGTGAGTGCCTGTTGTGTTTGTGTGTGTGTGAGGTGTCTGTTGTTTGTTGTGTGTATGTGAGTGTCTGTGTGTTTGTGTGTGTGTGAGTGTCTGTTGTTATTGTGTGTGTGAGTGTCTGTTGTTTCTGTATGTGTGAGTGAGTGTGTGAGTGTCTTGTTGTTTTTCATGAGTGAGGAGTATTTTTTGGTCTGTCTGTTGTGTGTGTGAGTGACTGTGTGAGTGTCTTTCTGTTGTGTGTGAGTGAGGTGTGTGAGTGTCTGTCTGTTGTGTCCTGTGTGAGTGTCTGTGTTGTGTCTGTGTGATGTGTACTTTGTTTATTCTGTGGGGGGGGGAGTGCCCTGTCTGTTGTTTCTGTTGTGTGAGTGTCCTCGTTGTTGTGTCTGTGTGTGTGTTGTGAGTGTCTGTTGTTTTGTCTGTGTGAGTGTGTGAGTGTCTGTTTGTTGTGTCTGTGAGTGTCCTGTCTGTTTTTTTTCTGTGTGTGTGATGATGTCTTTGTTGTGTCTTGTGTGCGAGTGTCTGGTTTTTTGTGTCTGTGTGATTGAGCGAGTGTGTGAGTGTCGTTGTAGTTCTGGTTGTGTGTGAGTGTCTGTTTGTTTGTTCTGTGTGTGTTATGTGTGTCCTGTTGTTTGTTTTGTGTGTGTGAGGTGTCTGTTGTTGTGTCTGTGTGTGTGAGTGGAGTGGTGATGTCTGTTGTTGTGTCCCTGTGTGTGTGAGTGTCTGTTGTTGTGTCCCTGTGTGTGTGAGTGAGTGTTTGTTTTGTGTGGTGTGAGTGTCCTGTTGTTGTGGTTCTGTTGTGTTGAGTGAGTGTCTGTTGTTGTTTGTGTGTGTGAGTGTTGTTGTGTGTCTGTGTGTGTGAGTGAGTGTCTGTTGTTGTTTGTGTTGTAGTTCTGTGTTGGTTTTGTAGAGTGAGTGTGTGAGTGGTCTGTTTGTTGTGTCTGTGTGTGTGAGTGAGTGTCTGTTATGTTTTTTCTTTCTGTGTGTTGAGTGTCATGTTTGTTTTTGTGTGTGAGTGAGAGTGGTGAGTGGTCTGTCTGTTTTTCTGTCTGTTGTGAGTGAGTGTGTGTGAGTGTCGTCTGTTGTTTCTGTGTGTGAGTGTCTGTTGTTTCTGTGTGTGTGAGGTGATGTGTGTGTAGTGTCTGTTGTTTCTGTGTGAGTGAAGTGAGTGATGTGTGTGAGTGTCTGTCAGTTGTTTCTGTTGTGTGTGAGTGATTGTGTAGTGGTTGTTTCTGTGTGAGTGAGTGTCTGTTGTGTTCTTGTGGTGTTGTTGAGTGAGTGTGTGAGTGTTTTTTCTGTTTGTGTGAGTGTCCTGTTGTTTCTGATGTGTGTGTGTGAGTGAGTGTGTGAGTGTTGTTTCATGTGTGTGTGAGTGTCTGTTTGTTTCTGTGTGTGTGTTGAGTGAGTGAGTGAAGTGTTGGTTTTGTGTGTGTGTGAGTGATGTTCTGTCCGTTGTTCTTGTGTGTGAGTGTCTTGTTGTTTTCTTGTGAGTGTGTGAGTGTCCTGTTTGGTTGTTTGTGTGTGTTGTGTGAGTGAGTGTGGAGTGTCTGTTGTTTTATGTGTGTGGTGAGGTTCTGTCGTTGTTCTTCAAGTGTGTCGTGTGATTGGTCTAGTTGTTTCTGTTAGTGTTGAGTGTTGATTTCTGTGTGTGAGTGTTTGTTTCCTGGTGTTGTGAGTGAGTGTCTGTTGTTTTCTGTGTGTGTGAGTGTCCTGTCTGTTGTTTCTTCTGTGTGTGTAGTGTCCCTGTTGTTGTTTGTGTGTGAGTGTCCTGTCTGTTGTTTTCTGGTGTGTGGTGGGGCAAGCGCTTGCCTAGTGGTTAGAGTGGTGAACTCGGGTCTGACATAGCCTGAGGGGTAGGTCGATCTTTGGGTGCGAAGATGACATTGTCCCACAGTGTGAGGTAAAAGCATTGAGCACCAGGCCTGACAAGTACAGAAGAGTATGGGTTCAAATCTTGTCTGCGAAGATGCTTTGTCACCGTGCGTGTTTTAAAAAGTATATTTTGAAAATTTTTACAAAAATCTTTTTATATCGAGGATAAAGGAAAAACCACAAATTGCTATATTACATCCAGTCCCGCTTGTGTATCCGGTTTTGTAAATTCTGTCCATCTGTTCCCACCGGCATGTGAGTCATGTGGTCAACGACTAAGCATTATGAAGACTTTTTTCTGTGAGTGAATTAGAAAAATAAACAAGACTTCAGTTTCCAAGTTGTGGTGTGTTGACATAATTTGGAGTATTTTAACAGTAAAGAGGCTGTGTTGACATGATAGTGGATATTTTACAGTAAAGGAGGGCTTGTGTTGACATGATTTGTGGAGTATTTTACAGTAAACGAGGGCTTTGTGTTGACATGATTGTGGCGAATTTTACGGTACAGTAGGGCATGTGTATGACATGATATGATGGAGTGTATTTACATTAAAGAGGGCTGTGTTGACATGATTGGGAGTATTATTACGGTACTGAGGGCTTGTGTTGGACATGATTGGAGGAGTATTATACGGTACAGAGGGCTTGAGTAGACATGATTGTGGAACATGAAACTGTAACGAGGGCTTGTGTTGACATGATGTGGAGTATATAACGTACAGAGGGCTTGTGTTGACATACTGTGGAGTATTATGCAATTATAAAAATAAATTATAATAAAAAAACAATCTCTAAAATTTAAAAAAAACCAGAAAAGCGGGCTTGTGTTTGACAAATGTGGATTATTTTACGGTAAAGAGGGCAGATGTTACATGATATGTGGATGTATTTTACGGTATAGAGAGGCTTGTAGTAATGAACATGCTATAGGAGTCATATACTGAAAGAGGGCTTGTGGAATTTTTTACAATAAACTGGAGTCATTACGGTATAGAGGGCTTGTGTTGACATGAATGTGGAGTAATATAACTGTTACATGAAGGCTGTTATGACATGATTTGTGGAGTATAATACGGTACAGAGGGCAGAGATTGACAAGCAAGTTTGAGTAATATACGGAATAGAGGGCTTTGTTTTTGACATAAGTGAGTCTCTTTAAATTTACGGTAAAGGCGGCTTGATGTTGACATGATTATTGAGTATATTTCGAGAATAAGGGCTTGTGTGCATGATTGAGGAGTATTGAACAGGTCATAGAGGGCTTGTGTTGACATGATTGTGGAATAATTTCAAGTACACTGGGAGTGACCAGTCCAATGTTGTGTTCACCCAATGTGGGTCACATATAAAAATGTAAAGAGTACCCATAACCTATATGGTCGTAGGGGAGCAAGGCGTCAAGACCTTCAAAACCTCTCTCCATTGGCCAGCCTATGATGGCGGCGCCCAACTCCACTCCCTCAACTGCTTTACCTTCCCTGCCCCTAAAGAGGCAGAACCCATTTACACCAGTGTGGAACTGGGGGACTGAACAGAAGCCAAGGCAGCAAACGGTCACCCATCCAACTGGGTAACCACGCTAGATGCTGCTTAACCTTAGCTAGGGGAAAAGCGAGTGCTCTGGACCACTGACTATCCCGTCCCCCATATATACATTTTTTTTCTTCTTCTATTTTTCCCCACCGCGCTGACACGCGGCCTTTCGAACAGCCACGAAACTTACCAGAGCAAGCTGAAAAAACTGGAAACTACAGCTGAAGTCAGTGGTCCCGAACGCTACGACACACAGGTCAGTAGTACCCAAGGCGACTGATCAGGAAATCCCAGTGTGCCTACAGTTTGTATTTGTTTTTGTTATTCCCGATCTGTCTGTCTGGTTTTCTTTTAGTCCGCTGTGTCTTTTGGTGTAGCTGAGAGTGTGTTCGTGTACAGCGTTCCTTTTTTTGAGTGGTAAATCTTGCTTAGCGAATCCAGTCATATGAAACAAAATGCCATAGAAAACTGCTAGGGGCAATATCGTGGAGAGAACGAAAGACCATGAAATTGTCCAAGAGCAAATAACAAACGGCTGGCAGGTCCACAGGACACCCCATCCTCACCAATCATCAAGAAAGATAAAATCTGACATGGTTTTCGGCCCACGTCACCCGCCCACAACACATCTGCCAAAAACAGTACTACTTGGCAGGGAACACTTGGAAGGTGGCAGAAAGAGGGAGACAGAACAAGTCATGATGGACCACATCAGAGAATGGACCAATGAATGACTCCACTAATAGCGCAGAGCCGAGGACCGAGATGGATGGAGGAGTCTTACCGACGCTATCGTCTTTCGTGTCACCCCACGAACCGCCAAGGTCAACGGTACCTGATGACGATACGATCTTGCATAGTTTTTGCCTTGGGTGTGAGTCACACATTTTTTTTAATGTTTGCTATTTGATCTTTGTGTGTATTTGTTTATCAGTTATATGAAAATCAAACAAGACGAAGATGATGGACCAAGAAGGCAGAAAAAGGACAAGAAGCGTGACATGAAGAAAAAGGGACAAGACAGAAACAAAGAGAGGATAGAAATGGGGAATTCCATGTCACAGACTTTCTGAAGGTGGGGATCTGTTTATACTGACAAGCCCCCCCCCCCCCCTCACCCCCCACAGGGGAGTAAACAGATAGAAGAATTCTGTTTCCACCGTATGAAAATCTTATATAACCTAAGTTCTTAAAATGTACACATAAAAAACAAAAATCCATCGCACAGAGTGCATTTTTTTGGATGCTGCTGCCATAACCTTGATTTTCCCTACATACTACACCTGTTCTACTTGCCAACAGAAAGAATCTTCATTTTGCAAGAGATCCTCTCTGTGTTTCAGATCTACATCATAAAAGAGTTTTCAATGGTCGGATCCTTCTCTGTGTTTCATATCATATTCTGAAAACAGAAGGCTTCAATGGTCAGATCCTAAATTCTTGTTACTGATCCGCATCATGACACAGAGACATTCATCTGTCGGATCCTTCACTGTGTTTCAGATTCCGTATTATAAACTAGAGGTTCCGTGTCAGATCCTACTCTCAGTTTCAGATCCGCATTATGAAACAGAGGCTTCAGAAGTCGGATCCTTTTTCTCATTTTCAGATCTGCAATTATGAAACAGAGCTTCAATGTCAATCCTTATTTCTTGTTTCAATCCATATTATGAAACAAGGCTTCATTGTCGATCCTTCTCTCTCTGTTTCAGATCTCATCTTGAAACGAGTTTTTTCAATGACGATCCCTCGCTGTTGTTTTCAGATCCTAATATGAAACAGAGGCTTCATTATCAGATCCTTTTCTCTATTTTCAGATCCGATTATGAAACAGGCTTCAATGTCCAGAATCCGCTCTGTGTTTCAGAACCCGTATTATGAAACAGAGGCTTCATGTCCAGATCCATCTCTCTCTGTTCAGATCCCTACATCATGAAACAGAGGATTAATGTATGGATCCTTCTCTCTCTGTTCAGAATCTACATCATGAAACATGAGGTTTAATGTCAGATCCTTCTCTCTCTGTTCAATCCGCATCATGAAACAATTTTCAATGTCGGATCCCTCTGTGTTTCAGAGTAATAATAATAATAAAAAATAAGTATGGAATTTATATAGCGCTGAAATCTGTAAAGCAACAAATCAAAGCGCTCAGAATTTATTTCATACCATTTAAGTTTGAAATTCGGGCTGCTCTCCACCGGGAGAGCGGGAGAACGCTCGCCACTAAGCCTGAGCCACCCTTTCACACCTTATTTTTTTTTTTTTTTTCGCAGCTGCATTTGTTTCCCTATCAGAGTGGCTTTTTTAAAGAATTTTAGCCAGTGACAACTCTCTTAGTTGCCCGTGGGGTTTTTTACGTGCGCTAAATAATACGTGAAACACACGGTACCTCGGTTTTATCGTCTCATCCGAAAGACTAACGCCCATAGACCACCACTCATTGTCTAATGGATTGGGGAAAAATTTCCGGTCCAAACGGGTCCAAACCGCCGCCCACTTCAGACCCGTACTGTTCAGATCCGTAATATGAAACAGGCTCATCAATGTCGGATCCTGCTCTGTATTCCAGATCCGTATTATGAAACAGAGCTTCAATTGTCAGATCCTTCTCTCTCTGTTTTCAGATCTACATCATGAAACAGAGGTTTAATGTCGGATCTCTCTCTCTGTTTCAGATCTACAATTCATGACAACAGAGTTAATGTCAGATCCTTCTCCTCTCTGTTTCAGAATCCATCATCATGAAACGAGTTTTCAATGTCGGATTCCCACTGTGTTTTCAGATCCGAAATTATGAAACAGAGGCTCAATGTCCAGATCCATCTCGCTATGTTCATATTCCGTATTATGAAACAGGCTTCAGTGGTCCCATATCCTTCCTAGTCTGATTCAGATCCGTAAATGAAACAGGCTTCATTGCAAGATCCTCTCTATGTTTCAGATCCGTATTATGGAAAACAGCTTCATTGCAAGATCCCTCTCTATGTTATCAGATTTGGATATGAAAACCGCAACAATTCAAAGATCCCTCTCTATGTTTCAGATTTGTATTATGAAACAGGCCTTCAATTTATCGACCTTCTCCTCTCAGTTTCAGATCCGCATCATGCAACAGAGGTTAGACCATGCTGGAAGATGAAGTGGCCGACCGCCTCCTAACGAACCACGCTCTTAAGACAACAAACCCCCCCTCTCCTCCTCTGCCTGCCAGCTGCCTGTGTGTGTGCGTGTGTCAGTGTGTGAGTGTGTATGTTTCGTAGGTTTAGCGATATGAATGCATAATCTGTATAATTTATTTTCGATGTTGTTTTAATCGAATTTTGCCATAATTGAACGGAAGGTGTTTATTTGATGTCAACTTGCATGTTTGGTTTTAATGGCTGTTGTTTTGTTTTGTTTTTGTTTTTTTGGGGGGGGTGTTACAAAATTGCGAGCCAAGTTTTGATAATTTATTTATATTTTTTATACATATTATAGACACTCATATTGCTGTGTATACTGTTCAATATTTTGGTTAGTTTTTATTAATGTTGTGTGTTGTAAAAAAAGTTAAGATGCTTTGGGCGATGGTGTCAACAGTGATAGATATCTTTTTGTTGTTGTTGTTGTACAGTGTAAAATAAGTACATGTATAGATAGCATGTGTGTGTGCGTGGTGAGTGTAAGTCAAAGACAAATTTTTATTTCTATACGAACATTGAATAACAATGCATTTGCTTGTTTTTTAAGTGCGTGTGGTGGTGCCTCACACCTCTCCACTAACAGAGAGAAAAACAAGACTCTAAGATGGAGTAACCGGGCTGTCTGCATGGCGGAGGTATTAAAGAAAACAGCCATACACGCAAACTTCTCATCCATGAGTCTTACAATCTCAGAGTGATACCCAATTAGGAGGAGTGAGTGAGACAGAGCGGCATGTTAATCTGTGTGGACCCCCCCCCCACACACCCACCCCTAGAATGTCAGTAAGCTGGGGAACCCACCCGACAACAGAATTGGTTACATGCAAGCAACAAGGGACCACAGACACATCACAACACTTTTGCGCTGTCCCTTTTCTGTTTCAAAAAGGAGAAAGAAGGTGGAAGGTACTGAGAACAGTATCTTTTTGTTTGTTTTTCTGTATTGGTATTTTGGCTGTCTCGTCTTCTGTAAACGTTTCTGACCTGCTGTTCCCACACCGCTCATTCCAATCTCTCCACCTCCCCACACAACACCCCCCCCCCCCCCCCATCCACTCACCCCCATTCATACTCTGGCTCGCTACTGTCACATGGGGGCAGGATACCTGTGGTTTAGAGTAATTGTGCATTGCGCTCGTGATCTGCTGACCTGGGATCAAATCTCGTTCAAGAGATTTTTCCTAAGTAAACATCAGTGCCGATCCACTCTCCCCAAAGTCCTTCAGAAGAGACTATAAAACCGAGGCCCCCTGTGCAGAATGTGCACACAGAACATCCTTGCGCACTACGTAAAAACTCGTTCTGGCTTTTAGGAAAGAGTAGGCCATTGTGTGCCCGGTGGGAACGGATGACAACATTGATAATACTGCATACATACAGGGACTGGATGTAAAAAAGGCACATGAGTGCTTATTCCATTATCCTCAAAATAAAAGAAAAAATAAATATATAAAATAAACAAATAATTACATCCTCAGGGTCTGAAGTCCACAGGGAGCTTATCCCTGCAAGGCTGCCGTGGGGCCACCAGCCAGAGTGTGACCCTTTGCCGTTAGCGTTTCAGGCCAAGGGTGTGGTGCCATGTGCCATTCTCTGCTGAATAGTCCGGACTCCATGATTGGTAGAAAACAGAACAGCTTTTATGGGAGTGTCCTGCGCACAGTCCACTTTTCTTTTCTTACAAAAACTAAAGACAGATGTGCAAAAGGGTGGTGGGGTGTTTTGAAGGAAGGGGTGGGGGGGAGGGGGGGTGAAGAATTTATGGAATTTTTTTGCCCATGCTGGAATTTCACATAGGGTGTGGGTGTTGTGTGCGTGTGCGCATGCATGCATAAAGCTAATACCGCATGATGTTGGAAAGTTTGTGATGTAATATACTGGAATTGTTAGGCTATTCAATCCTCATTGTTTGTTTGTCACCTTTATATAATAGAAGGTTTAAAAATATTGTGTACTTAAAATTTTTGCAAGTCCAATAACTTTTTAATTTGTTTGTGTGAGTGTGCGTGTGTGCAATGTGTTGTTTGGCTAAAACAAACACAATGTCATAGCGTGTGTGTAAGTTTTACAGGACAAGAATCTTTAGGCCATATTCATTTCAATATTTGTCAGCCTTTATTTATATCTTAGAAGGTTAAAAATATTGTGTACTTAAAATTTTTACAAGTACTTAACTTTTAATGTGTGCGTGCACGTGTGTGTGTGTTTGTATGTGTTTGTTCTTGTGCACGTGTGTGTATGCACGTTTGTGTGTGTGTGCATGCATGTGCGTGTGTGTATGCACTCTGTGTGTGTATATGCACATGTGTGTGTCTGTGTGTGCATGCATGCACATTATGCGCCTGCACACAAGTGTGTCAACACACATAACATGAAAACAAACTGGTCACACTGGAAACCCTGTACATATCACTGGTCTCAATTGACTCGAGTCAAAGTGTTCTCATCAGAACACGTTCTCATCAGAACACAACCAAAATTTTTCAACAGTGGAAGAAGTCTGGAGTGATGATTATGCCGTTATTTTGAACAATTTCATTATCGGAGAGAGATGATGGTGATATATTTTTGAGTCATGTTTTGTTTTAGTATTTCAGAAATTAAGGTGGGGGGTGTTCAGTGTGATTGTGCCTGTCTACAGCTGGTGAGGAATCAGTACAAACTAAACGCTTTGTAATGACTCTTCTTTTTCAATTACGGGGACGGGGTAGCCTAGTGGTTAGAACATTGCGCTCGCAATCTGTCGACCCGGGTTCGATTCCCGTTCAAGGGGATATTTTCCCCTGGAGTTAACATCAGTGCAGACTCCTCTCTCCCCAAAAGTTCTTTAGATGAGACTATAAACCGAGGCCCCATGTGCGAATGCACGCAGAACATCTTGCGCATACGTTAAATCCTGTTCCACTTTTCGAAAGAGTAGGCCATTGTGTGCTGGTGGGAGCAGATGACAAAATTGACAAAACCGCATACACATGAGGACTGGATGTCAATAAGCACATGGGTGCTTATTCCATTATCCGAGAGAGGGAGAGAGAGAAAAGGAAAAGGAATTATTTCAGAAGGCACGATGGCCCTCAAAAAATAATTCTGAATGAAACAATGGGCAATCGTTGAAAATAGTATTTCATGTAGAACATCCCACAGACATACTTCCACCAACAATCTTGTCAACTTTCTCTGACGTTTGCCTGTTGACTTTGGGCGCTTCCCCTGTCAGAAGGCAACTCTTTGCAGTTCTGACAGCTTCCATTCCAGTGTCATCTCCCCAAGGCCTATTGCTGGCTTCTCTGAAGGCGGAATGTGGGTACCTTCATGGTGGGCAAAAACAGTCGCATTTGCAAAATCTCACTATTGGTGAACCTCGGAGCTCTAGCCAAGGAACCAAAAACAAATTGCGGGCTGCTTGTCGCAGTGCGGCAGAAATTGGTTGATGGGCCACCCTGAGGCCACCAGGTAGAGCAACCCTGCACCGCTGCTGGGTTATTTTGTTTTGTATGACAAAAAGGACAGGCTGTGTATATCTTGTTTCTGGACCATGCTGTGAGAAATAGTCGGCATACAGAACAAAGAATGAAGGATTCTTCTTCCTCAGACAGCTACTACTGTAGTCTGTCATATGAGCGTAAATGAGTTCCGCTGCCGTTAAGCTCCTGACAAGTTAGGCCCAGCTCATCCGATTTTGGTGTGGGAGAGAACTGTTATCCTTTAAGTCTTTCTGGTAAAAAGGGCAGGGGAATGGACCAAGAAGGAGGTGACAGGAGGAAAAGTAACCAGGCAGAAACCTAGAGAGGGATAGAAGGGGGGGAATTCCTAGCTCAGAATTTTCTTCCGATGGGGATGCTATTTATACTGACAGGCCCCCCCCCCCCCATAGGGGAAAATGAGGGATCGTGTCATCTTTCGGGGATTTATTGTTTTGTTTTTACTTTGAAGACTTGTTCTGTCTACTATATCAGCTTTGTGAAAGAAGGTTAAATAAAAGATTTGTTCATTTTCATTTTTTTTAAACGAATCGAGAATATTCTCAGAGAGAAGAAAGCAGGAGAAAAAGACTATTTGTCACTGCCATTTTTTACTTTGTACTTAACATGTATATGGGTATAAACCATGTTTGTTTTGTTTTTGAAAAAATGCTTTTTAAAAGGTCCTTGGTGAATTGCTTGGCTTACTGTATGACTTGTGTGCATGGCTTCAGAATGGTTTTTGAATTCTGTTGATGTCACTGTCCTGTCTGTGAAATCATGGCTGGTTTTAATGTCAAGTCATTAACTCCTTTGTGAACAGATGACGAGATGTTCACAGGTCTTTAACTGCCATTTTTCAAACTCTGATCGCTGCATCATCTAGATGTTCATCAGCTCTGTTACTGCCAGGGTAACTCTTTCACTATCATGTGTCTAGATGTTCAATAGATATTTTTTTCTTGCATTTACCTCTTTCCACTGCATTTGTCTAGATTTTCCTAGATCTTTTTACTGTCAGTTTAACTTTTTCTTGCCCTAGCGGTTCAATATTCTTTTACTGTCCGATTTAACTCTTTCTTGTCTACTGTTCACATGATTTTTTTTACTGCCATTTAACTCTGTTACTGACTGCCATGTCTAGGTATTCAGAGTTTCCTTTACTGCCAATTTGTAACTCTTTTACTGCTGTCAATCTAGATGTTCCATAGTTCAATTATTACTGTCGGATTAACTCTTTCTTGCAAATGTTCGCCCACAGCTCTTTTATTATCAGCTTAACTCTTTCTTACCAAGGTCTGAGATGTTCACAGCTCTTTTAATTGTCTATGGTATGTCCGTAATTCTTTGGAAAATGATGTTTAAACTATGGAACTGCGATTATGAGTCGAAAAATACCAGTTTTCTGTTTACTGCGCTTAAGTCCTTCTCTACGAGATTTTTAATTTAGCACAGCTGTGCTGAGAATAGCAAGGCCTATTGTTTCTCGTGTGCGCATGCACAGTTTACAAAATGGGCAGTGCAGAGTGATACAGTCGGGTGTCAGAATGGGGAAAAGCAATAAAACCTGAAACCAAATTCTTGTTTCTTTTATTTGAGGAGATTATCCCACAGATTCCTGCAGAAGTCATACAGAAACGAATCCGTTCAATAATGCAATCTGAAATTCCCGCACTTTGCATATTTTCCACTGCTCAAACGTGGTCGATTCATTTTTTTTTGGACCTTTATATATTGTTTTTTTTTAAACTTTTAAAATTCGCCAACTTTATTCATTATGGGCAGAACTTGATTAAAAAACAAAAACTATGAGGAAGGGTGTGGCCTCCTTTCAAGCCAGTGTTAGGCCTACCACTCAGTCTGCATTGATGATAGGAGACTTGTACTGTATTCATAGTGAATAGAACTTGCGTCCAGCAACCCCACTCTCTGACTCTCTCTCTTGTGCATGCTTAGTGTGCGTGTGCATGCATGCGTGTGTGTGTGTGTGCATGTGTGTGTGAATGCCTGCACGTAACCATGTGTGAGGATTGAAATAAAGGAGCAGAATTTGGAAGAGGCACAGTGACTGTGTGAGGGTATTGTTTTTACCAGTTCTAGTACCTGTAACGCATCTGCCTCATTGGTAAGGCAAGGAACTTAAGTTCACATCAGATTGAAGTTTTGAGGATTATGTCTTAAGTTCACTTTATGCTATTTGTATGGGAAAAGTCCTATTAAATCAGAGACACTTAAATCAGTTTTCACTTTGCTTGTATTTCAAGACATGAGACTTTCCATCACACCATGACTTGATGTTTACTGTGTGAGGATTTTATTCATTGTTCGGTAATCAGATGAAAAGACATTTATCTAGCAATGAAGTTGAATTGTGTCAAAAATCAATATCCAACATGCAGTTTTAGACAGAGAGAGACTTTGCTTACATGAGTTTTGAGATAAGTTTATCAAAGTAAATGTTTACAAAGGATTGATAACATACACTTTGATGCCACCGCGGCAGGCCCTGAATTTGGAAAATAAATGGCCCCTAAAAAGCCCTACATTTTTTCCCCACCAATTCTGGTATGAAACCTTAGTGGATTAAGTGAGAGGGAGGGGGGGGCTCGAGGGTATGAGGTTGGGGGGTATTGTAGTGAGGGGTTGAAGGAAGAGGTTATTAAGGAGGGGGGGGTGGGGGTGGGGGGGGGGGAGGGTTTGTGATTGAAGTGTAGTGGGGAGAGGTGGAGGGCAAAGATATGAGGGGAGGGATTAAGTGAGGAGTTGTGGCCCACTGTAACCAGAGTGTCTGTGTGGTGTGTGTGAGTAAGTCTGTGTGTGTGGTGACTTCAGTGGTGATGTGTGTCGTGTGTGAGGTCTCTGTGTGTGTTCATGTCCTGTGTGTGTGTCTCTGTGTATGTATGTGTGGTGTGTGTCTGTGTGTGGTGTATGTATTTGTTGTGTTGTGTGTATTTCCTGTGTGTGTGTCTGTGTGGTGTGTATGTATGTGTGAGTGTGTATGTCCCTGTGTCTGTGTGTGATGCTGTTTGTGTCTGAGTGTATGTCTGTGTCACTCTGTGTGTGTGTGTGTCTTGTGTGAATGTACTCTGTCTGAGTATGTCTGTGTGTCTGTCTCTGGTGTCTGAATCTGTTTGTGTGTGTGTGGTGGTGGTGTCAGAGGAGAGAGCGGAGCTGAAGGCTGCCACTTACCTGCTGGAGAAGGAGTCCAGAGCCCATGAGCCTGCGCCTCTTCCGCCCACCATCCACAGAGAGGGCCGCCCACCGCCTCACCATCCAGCACCTCCGCTCCCAGCTGCAGCAGCGATCCGTGGCAGAACAGGGTGACTGACTGGCAGGCTGAATGACTGGCTGCTGATTGGTTGTGCTTGAGCTGAAAGGTTGGCTGGCTGTGCCGATTGACTGGCTGCTGATTGGGTGGCTGGCTTGCTGGCTGATGACTTTGTTGGCTGTCTGATTGGTTGGCTGGCTGGCTGATTGACTTGCTGGCTGATTGTTGCTGGCCTGCAGGCCTGATTGACTGCTGGCTGATTGTTGGCTGGCTAGGCTGACTGGATTGTACTGGCTGGCTGATTGGTTTGATGGATGGCTGATAGTACTGGCTGGCTGGTTGAGCTGGCTGTTGACTGATTGGCTGGCTGATAGGAGTTGCTGGCTGCATGACTGCACGAGCCAACTGACTGACTAACTGACGACTGTCTGCATGGACTGACAAACTGACTGCCTGATTGACTGATGAACCGACTGACTAACTGACTGACGACTAACTGACGTCTGACTGACATGACTTGACTGCAAGAGCGACTGACTGATTGACTTGACTGAACTGACTAACTGACTGACTGCCGTGTTTGTGTGAGTTTTTTTGTGGTTGGTGGCGCTTTAGATCAGACTTTCATTTTTCACAATGAATGTGAAACCATGTTTTGTGTTGTACATTGTGAGTTGAAACCCAATAAAAATGAAAAAAGAGTCCCACTTCAGTACTCCATAGCCTAGTGCATCGTGGTCTAGAGGTTAGACGCTCCTGCATAGAAATCGAAAAGTCCGGGTCAGAAGTGGCGGTGGTTTGATCCTCCGTTTGTGCCTGAAAAACTTTTTCCCCATCTATTAGACCCTGAGGGTGGTCTGGGTGGCAGTCTATTGATAAACCGAGGTTCCGTGTGTTACACAAAATTATTAAGCCACGTAAAAGAACCTACTGCAAACAAGAGATAGCTGTCCCTGCAACATTCTGTAGAAAAAAGCCACTCTTATAGGGAAACAAATACAGTTGCAGACAGGAAAAGAAAAAAAAATAATATGGTGGCGCCTGCTCATGTGGCGACGCGCTCCGTCCGCCTGGGAGAGCACCAGAATTTCAAATGCAGAAATCTGGCCGTGACTTAAAAGGGTATGACATAAAATTTAAAAATAAGTAAGGGTTTTAGAAAGCGGTGGGAGGTGGTGGAGGGTTTTTTAATAATCTTTTAAAAAATTAATCAAAATCCTGTGCAGGGCACAGCATCCCAAAACACCCAATCCAGTCTTGTGTGTGTTAGAAAATAGAGGGTTGGGGGTGGGGGTGAGGAGGAGGCTGGTGGTTGTCATTTTAAAAATTGTTTTATCCATCCTGAGCTTTGTTTGACGTAGAATGTTTTTTTTATTATTATATTTACTTATGAGAACCCGGAGCTGCCAAAGAGAGGTAACCCTCATCATGTACACTTGGGGGAGGGGGGGTGGATAATGAAAAATTTATCTCTTTAAGTCAAGAGACATAGAATTGGGGACACACAAGCACGCAAGTACGCACAACTCTCCACATGCACATACACACAATACACACATTCTCCTCTCTCTCTCCTCATGCCTCTCTCTTCTCTTTCTCTTTGACTTGCTCTCTCTGATTTAATTTTTTTTATGTTTGTGTATGCTTATGTAGGTGTAAGTGTAAATGTACACATATGTGTATTATTTGTATGAAAAGTTGATGTTGAGAGATATGAAATGGGGAGATGAACGGGATTTTGCTGAGGCAGTTTGATATGGATGTCATTGTGCTGAATTAGAATTTCAGGTTTGTTTTGCTGTTAGTTTGTTTGTTTTGTGTGTCTCTTTAATTGAATTGAAATTGTATGCAAATATACATTGAGATGTTTTGGGCTTTTTCCTTTACGTTTTTCTTTGGGGGAAAGAGAATGGGTGGGTGGGGTTGAGGCATGGTGTAAAAGAAGCGTAAGCTTATCCATTTAACATCTCTATAAACAATTTCTTATTTGTAAATTTATAATATATATGTATATATTACTGTCTTGTTACCTTTTCCTAGGAAACGACAGTGACATCCCCGTTTAAGCGTCGCGCCCCGACTCTTTGCTCTCCTGACCCCTCTGACCTTGACCGAGACCTGGCAGCGGCCTTGACCCGAGAGCCGCAGGCCTGAAGGGCCGCGTCAGGAGCTGGTGGCCACGCTGGAAAAGATCTCGCGGAACTCGAAGTGCGCCACACGCATCGGCAAGAGTTCGACAAAAACGACCTGAAGAGAGCCAACAGTGAGAGAACTGGGGGTCTGTGAATGTGTGTGAGTTGTGAGTGAGTGATTGTCTGTCTGTTGTTTGTGTGATGAGTGTGTGATGTCTGTTGTTTTCTGTGTGTGTTTTCTGTTTTGTTTTGTGAGTGATGTGTTCTGTTGTTTTTGTGTGAGTGTAGTTACTGTTGTATGTGTCTGTGTGTGTGTCTGATTTGTTGTCTCCTGTGTGAGTGTCTGTTGTTGTTTTCTGGTGAGTGTCTGTTGTTTCTGTGTTAGTGTGAGTGTCTGTTGTTGTATGTTTTTCTGTGTGTGTGGTAGTGTGAGTGTCTGTGTTGTTTCTGTTGAGTGTCCTGTTGTTTCTGTGTGTGTGATGACTCTGTTGTTTCCTGTGTGTGACTGTTATTGTTTTTGTGTTGTGTCTGTTGCTGATTGTGTGTTGTCCTGTTGTTGTTTTTTGTGTGTGTGTGTTGTTGTTTTTTGTGTGTGAGTGATGTCTTTTGTTGTGTCTGTGTGAGTGAGTGTCTGTTGTTGTGTCTGTGTGTGAGTGTAGTGTCTGGTCTGTTGTTTCTCGTGTGAGTGGGAAGTGCTGTTGTTTTTTTGTGTGTGAGTGAGTGTCTGTTATGTTGTTTGTGTGTGAGTGAGTGTGTGGTGAGTGTCTGTTGTTTGTTTGTGTGAGTGAGTGTCTGGTTGTTGTTTGTGGTGAGTAGTGGTGAGTGTCTGTCTGTTGTTTTGTGTGTAGATAGTGTCCTTGTTGTTTTTTGTGTGTGATTGAGTGTCCTGTTTGTTTGTGTGTGAGGGAGGTGTGTGAGTGCCTGTTGTGTTTGTGTGTGTGTGAGGTGTCTGTTGTTTGTTGTGTGTATGTGAGTGTCTGTGTGTTTGTGTGTGTGTGAGTGTCTGTTGTTATTGTGTGTGTGAGTGTCTGTTGTTTCTGTATGTGTGAGTGAGTGTGTGAGTGTCTTGTTGTTTTTCATGAGTGAGGAGTATTTTTTGGTCTGTCTGTTGTGTGTGTGAGTGACTGTGTGAGTGTCTTTCTGTTGTGTGTGAGTGAGGTGTGTGAGTGTCTGTCTGTTGTGTCCTGTGTGAGTGTCTGTGTTGTGTCTGTGTGATGTGTACTTTGTTTATTCTGTGGGGGGGGGAGTGCCCTGTCTGTTGTTTCTGTTGTGTGAGTGTCCTCGTTGTTGTGTCTGTGTGTGTGTTGTGAGTGTCTGTTGTTTTGTCTGTGTGAGTGTGTGAGTGTCTGTTTGTTGTGTCTGTGAGTGTCCTGTCTGTTTTTTTTCTGTGTGTGTGATGATGTCTTTGTTGTGTCTTGTGTGCGAGTGTCTGGTTTTTTGTGTCTGTGTGATTGAGCGAGTGTGTGAGTGTCGTTGTAGTTCTGGTTGTGTGTGAGTGTCTGTTTGTTTGTTCTGTGTGTGTTATGTGTGTCCTGTTGTTTGTTTTGTGTGTGTGAGGTGTCTGTTGTTGTGTCTGTGTGTGTGAGTGGAGTGGTGATGTCTGTTGTTGTGTCCCTGTGTGTGTGAGTGTCTGTTGTTGTGTCCCTGTGTGTGTGAGTGAGTGTTTGTTTTGTGTGGTGTGAGTGTCCTGTTGTTGTGGTTCTGTTGTGTTGAGTGAGTGTCTGTTGTTGTTTGTGTGTGTGAGTGTTGTTGTGTGTCTGTGTGTGTGAGTGAGTGTCTGTTGTTGTTTGTGTTGTAGTTCTGTGTTGGTTTTGTAGAGTGAGTGTGTGAGTGGTCTGTTTGTTGTGTCTGTGTGTGTGAGTGAGTGTCTGTTATGTTTTTTCTTTCTGTGTGTTGAGTGTCATGTTTGTTTTTGTGTGTGAGTGAGAGTGGTGAGTGGTCTGTCTGTTTTTCTGTCTGTTGTGAGTGAGTGTGTGTGAGTGTCGTCTGTTGTTTCTGTGTGTGAGTGTCTGTTGTTTCTGTGTGTGTGAGGTGATGTGTGTGTAGTGTCTGTTGTTTCTGTGTGAGTGAAGTGAGTGATGTGTGTGAGTGTCTGTCAGTTGTTTCTGTTGTGTGTGAGTGATTGTGTAGTGGTTGTTTCTGTGTGAGTGAGTGTCTGTTGTGTTCTTGTGGTGTTGTTGAGTGAGTGTGTGAGTGTTTTTTCTGTTTGTGTGAGTGTCCTGTTGTTTCTGATGTGTGTGTGTGAGTGAGTGTGTGAGTGTTGTTTCATGTGTGTGTGAGTGTCTGTTTGTTTCTGTGTGTGTGTTGAGTGAGTGAGTGAAGTGTTGGTTTTGTGTGTGTGTGAGTGATGTTCTGTCCGTTGTTCTTGTGTGTGAGTGTCTTGTTGTTTTCTTGTGAGTGTGTGAGTGTCCTGTTTGGTTGTTTGTGTGTGTTGTGTGAGTGAGTGTGGAGTGTCTGTTGTTTTATGTGTGTGGTGAGGTTCTGTCGTTGTTCTTCAAGTGTGTCGTGTGATTGGTCTAGTTGTTTCTGTTAGTGTTGAGTGTTGATTTCTGTGTGTGAGTGTTTGTTTCCTGGTGTTGTGAGTGAGTGTCTGTTGTTTTCTGTGTGTGTGAGTGTCCTGTCTGTTGTTTCTTCTGTGTGTGTAGTGTCCCTGTTGTTGTTTGTGTGTGAGTGTCCTGTCTGTTGTTTTCTGGTGTGTGGTGGGGCAAGCGCTTGCCTAGTGGTTAGAGTGGTGAACTCGGGTCTGACATAGCCTGAGGGGTAGGTCGATCTTTGGGTGCGAAGATGACATTGTCCCACAGTGTGAGGTAAAAGCATTGAGCACCAGGCCTGACAAGTACAGAAGAGTATGGGTTCAAATCTTGTCTGCGAAGATGCTTTGTCACCGTGCGTGTTTTAAAAAGTATATTTTGAAAATTTTTACAAAAATCTTTTTATATCGAGGATAAAGGAAAAACCACAAATTGCTATATTACATCCAGTCCCGCTTGTGTATCCGGTTTTGTAAATTCTGTCCATCTGTTCCCACCGGCATGTGAGTCATGTGGTCAACGACTAAGCATTATGAAGACTTTTTTCTGTGAGTGAATTAGAAAAATAAACAAGACTTCAGTTTCCAAGTTGTGGTGTGTTGACATAATTTGGAGTATTTTAACAGTAAAGAGGCTGTGTTGACATGATAGTGGATATTTTACAGTAAAGGAGGGCTTGTGTTGACATGATTTGTGGAGTATTTTACAGTAAACGAGGGCTTTGTGTTGACATGATTGTGGCGAATTTTACGGTACAGTAGGGCATGTGTATGACATGATATGATGGAGTGTATTTACATTAAAGAGGGCTGTGTTGACATGATTGGGAGTATTATTACGGTACTGAGGGCTTGTGTTGGACATGATTGGAGGAGTATTATACGGTACAGAGGGCTTGAGTAGACATGATTGTGGAACATGAAACTGTAACGAGGGCTTGTGTTGACATGATGTGGAGTATATAACGTACAGAGGGCTTGTGTTGACATACTGTGGAGTATTATGCAATTATAAAAATAAATTATAATAAAAAAACAATCTCTAAAATTTAAAAAAAACCAGAAAAGCGGGCTTGTGTTTGACAAATGTGGATTATTTTACGGTAAAGAGGGCAGATGTTACATGATATGTGGATGTATTTTACGGTATAGAGAGGCTTGTAGTAATGAACATGCTATAGGAGTCATATACTGAAAGAGGGCTTGTGGAATTTTTTACAATAAACTGGAGTCATTACGGTATAGAGGGCTTGTGTTGACATGAATGTGGAGTAATATAACTGTTACATGAAGGCTGTTATGACATGATTTGTGGAGTATAATACGGTACAGAGGGCAGAGATTGACAAGCAAGTTTGAGTAATATACGGAATAGAGGGCTTTGTTTTTGACATAAGTGAGTCTCTTTAAATTTACGGTAAAGGCGGCTTGATGTTGACATGATTATTGAGTATATTTCGAGAATAAGGGCTTGTGTGCATGATTGAGGAGTATTGAACAGGTCATAGAGGGCTTGTGTTGACATGATTGTGGAATAATTTCAAGTACACTGGGAGTGACCAGTCCAATGTTGTGTTCACCCAATGTGGGTCACATATAAAAATGTAAAGAGTACCCATAACCTATATGGTCGTAGGGGAGCAAGGCGTCAAGACCTTCAAAACCTCTCTCCATTGGCCAGCCTATGATGGCGGCGCCCAACTCCACTCCCTCAACTGCTTTACCTTCCCTGCCCCTAAAGAGGCAGAACCCATTTACACCAGTGTGGAACTGGGGGACTGAACAGAAGCCAAGGCAGCAAACGGTCACCCATCCAACTGGGTAACCACGCTAGATGCTGCTTAACCTTAGCTAGGGGAAAAGCGAGTGCTCTGGACCACTGACTATCCCGTCCCCCATATATACATTTTTTTTCTTCTTCTATTTTTCCCCACCGCGCTGACACGCGGCCTTTCGAACAGCCACGAAACTTACCAGAGCAAGCTGAAAAAACTGGAAACTACAGCTGAAGTCAGTGGTCCCGAACGCTACGACACACAGGTCAGTAGTACCCAAGGCGACTGATCAGGAAATCCCAGTGTGCCTACAGTTTGTATTTGTTTTTGTTATTCCCGATCTGTCTGTCTGGTTTTCTTTTAGTCCGCTGTGTCTTTTGGTGTAGCTGAGAGTGTGTTCGTGTACAGCGTTCCTTTTTTTGAGTGGTAAATCTTGCTTAGCGAATCCAGTCATATGAAACAAAATGCCATAGAAAACTGCTAGGGGCAATATCGTGGAGAGAACGAAAGACCATGAAATTGTCCAAGAGCAAATAACAAACGGCTGGCAGGTCCACAGGACACCCCATCCTCACCAATCATCAAGAAAGATAAAATCTGACATGGTTTTCGGCCCACGTCACCCGCCCACAACACATCTGCCAAAAACAGTACTACTTGGCAGGGAACACTTGGAAGGTGGCAGAAAGAGGGAGACAGAACAAGTCATGATGGACCACATCAGAGAATGGACCAATGAATGACTCCACTAATAGCGCAGAGCCGAGGACCGAGATGGATGGAGGAGTCTTACCGACGCTATCGTCTTTCGTGTCACCCCACGAACCGCCAAGGTCAACGGTACCTGATGACGATACGATCTTGCATAGTTTTTGCCTTGGGTGTGAGTCACACATTTTTTTTAATGTTTGCTATTTGATCTTTGTGTGTATTTGTTTATCAGTTATATGAAAATCAAACAAGACGAAGATGATGGACCAAGAAGGCAGAAAAAGGACAAGAAGCGTGACATGAAGAAAAAGGGACAAGACAGAAACAAAGAGAGGATAGAAATGGGGAATTCCATGTCACAGACTTTCTGAAGGTGGGGATCTGTTTATACTGACAAGCCCCCCCCCCCCCCTCACCCCCCACAGGGGAGTAAACAGATAGAAGAATTCTGTTTCCACCGTATGAAAATCTTATATAACCTAAGTTCTTAAAATGTACACATAAAAAACAAAAATCCATCGCACAGAGTGCATTTTTTTGGATGCTGCTGCCATAACCTTGATTTTCCCTACATACTACACCTGTTCTACTTGCCAACAGAAAGAATCTTCATTTTGCAAGAGATCCTCTCTGTGTTTCAGATCTACATCATAAAAGAGTTTTCAATGGTCGGATCCTTCTCTGTGTTTCATATCATATTCTGAAAACAGAAGGCTTCAATGGTCAGATCCTAAATTCTTGTTACTGATCCGCATCATGACACAGAGACATTCATCTGTCGGATCCTTCACTGTGTTTCAGATTCCGTATTATAAACTAGAGGTTCCGTGTCAGATCCTACTCTCAGTTTCAGATCCGCATTATGAAACAGAGGCTTCAGAAGTCGGATCCTTTTTCTCATTTTCAGATCTGCAATTATGAAACAGAGCTTCAATGTCAATCCTTATTTCTTGTTTCAATCCATATTATGAAACAAGGCTTCATTGTCGATCCTTCTCTCTCTGTTTCAGATCTCATCTTGAAACGAGTTTTTTCAATGACGATCCCTCGCTGTTGTTTTCAGATCCTAATATGAAACAGAGGCTTCATTATCAGATCCTTTTCTCTATTTTCAGATCCGATTATGAAACAGGCTTCAATGTCCAGAATCCGCTCTGTGTTTCAGAACCCGTATTATGAAACAGAGGCTTCATGTCCAGATCCATCTCTCTCTGTTCAGATCCCTACATCATGAAACAGAGGATTAATGTATGGATCCTTCTCTCTCTGTTCAGAATCTACATCATGAAACATGAGGTTTAATGTCAGATCCTTCTCTCTCTGTTCAATCCGCATCATGAAACAATTTTCAATGTCGGATCCCTCTGTGTTTCAGAGTAATAATAATAATAAAAAATAAGTATGGAATTTATATAGCGCTGAAATCTGTAAAGCAACAAATCAAAGCGCTCAGAATTTATTTCATACCATTTAAGTTTGAAATTCGGGCTGCTCTCCACCGGGAGAGCGGGAGAACGCTCGCCACTAAGCCTGAGCCACCCTTTCACACCTTATTTTTTTTTTTTTTTTCGCAGCTGCATTTGTTTCCCTATCAGAGTGGCTTTTTTAAAGAATTTTAGCCAGTGACAACTCTCTTAGTTGCCCGTGGGGTTTTTTACGTGCGCTAAATAATACGTGAAACACACGGTACCTCGGTTTTATCGTCTCATCCGAAAGACTAACGCCCATAGACCACCACTCATTGTCTAATGGATTGGGGAAAAATTTCCGGTCCAAACGGGTCCAAACCGCCGCCCACTTCAGACCCGTACTGTTCAGATCCGTAATATGAAACAGGCTCATCAATGTCGGATCCTGCTCTGTATTCCAGATCCGTATTATGAAACAGAGCTTCAATTGTCAGATCCTTCTCTCTCTGTTTTCAGATCTACATCATGAAACAGAGGTTTAATGTCGGATCTCTCTCTCTGTTTCAGATCTACAATTCATGACAACAGAGTTAATGTCAGATCCTTCTCCTCTCTGTTTCAGAATCCATCATCATGAAACGAGTTTTCAATGTCGGATTCCCACTGTGTTTTCAGATCCGAAATTATGAAACAGAGGCTCAATGTCCAGATCCATCTCGCTATGTTCATATTCCGTATTATGAAACAGGCTTCAGTGGTCCCATATCCTTCCTAGTCTGATTCAGATCCGTAAATGAAACAGGCTTCATTGCAAGATCCTCTCTATGTTTCAGATCCGTATTATGGAAAACAGCTTCATTGCAAGATCCCTCTCTATGTTATCAGATTTGGATATGAAAACCGCAACAATTCAAAGATCCCTCTCTATGTTTCAGATTTGTATTATGAAACAGGCCTTCAATTTATCGACCTTCTCCTCTCAGTTTCAGATCCGCATCATGCAACAGAGGTTAGACCATGCTGGAAGATGAAGTGGCCGACCGCCTCCTAACGAACCACGCTCTTAAGACAACAAACCCCCCCTCTCCTCCTCTGCCTGCCAGCTGCCTGTGTGTGTGCGTGTGTCAGTGTGTGAGTGTGTATGTTTCGTAGGTTTAGCGATATGAATGCATAATCTGTATAATTTATTTTCGATGTTGTTTTAATCGAATTTTGCCATAATTGAACGGAAGGTGTTTATTTGATGTCAACTTGCATGTTTGGTTTTAATGGCTGTTGTTTTGTTTTGTTTTTGTTTTTTTGGGGGGGGTGTTACAAAATTGCGAGCCAAGTTTTGATAATTTATTTATATTTTTTATACATATTATAGACACTCATATTGCTGTGTATACTGTTCAATATTTTGGTTAGTTTTTATTAATGTTGTGTGTTGTAAAAAAAGTTAAGATGCTTTGGGCGATGGTGTCAACAGTGATAGATATCTTTTTGTTGTTGTTGTTGTACAGTGTAAAATAAGTACATGTATAGATAGCATGTGTGTGTGCGTGGTGAGTGTAAGTCAAAGACAAATTTTTATTTCTATACGAACATTGAATAACAATGCATTTGCTTGTTTTTTAAGTGCGTGTGGTGGTGCCTCACACCTCTCCACTAACAGAGAGAAAAACAAGACTCTAAGATGGAGTAACCGGGCTGTCTGCATGGCGGAGGTATTAAAGAAAACAGCCATACACGCAAACTTCTCATCCATGAGTCTTACAATCTCAGAGTGATACCCAATTAGGAGGAGTGAGTGAGACAGAGCGGCATGTTAATCTGTGTGGACCCCCCCCCCACACACCCACCCCTAGAATGTCAGTAAGCTGGGGAACCCACCCGACAACAGAATTGGTTACATGCAAGCAACAAGGGACCACAGACACATCACAACACTTTTGCGCTGTCCCTTTTCTGTTTCAAAAAGGAGAAAGAAGGTGGAAGGTACTGAGAACAGTATCTTTTTGTTTGTTTTTCTGTATTGGTATTTTGGCTGTCTCGTCTTCTGTAAACGTTTCTGACCTGCTGTTCCCACACCGCTCATTCCAATCTCTCCACCTCCCCACACAACACCCCCCCCCCCCCCCCATCCACTCACCCCCATTCATACTCTGGCTCGCTACTGTCACATGGGGGCAGGATACCTGTGGTTTAGAGTAATTGTGCATTGCGCTCGTGATCTGCTGACCTGGGATCAAATCTCGTTCAAGAGATTTTTCCTAAGTTAACATCAGTGCCGACTCCACTCTCCCCAAAGTCCTTCAGATGAGACTATAAACCGAGGCCCCGTGTGCAGATGCACACAGAACATCTTGCGCACACGTTAAAACTCGTTCTGCTTTTAGGAAGAGTAGGCCATTGTGTGCCGGTGGGAACGGATGACAACATTGATAATACTGCATACATACAGGGACTGGATGTAAAAAAGGCACATGAGTGCTTATTCCATTATCCTCAAAATAAAAGAAAAAATAAATATATAAAATAAACAAATAATTACATCCTCAGGGTCTGAAGTCCACAGGGAGCTTATCCCTGCAAGGCTGCCGTGGGGCCACCAGCCCCAGAGTGTGCCCCTTTTGCCTTAGCGTATCAAGGCCAAGGGTGTGGTGCCATGTCCATCTCTGCTGAATAGTCCGGACTCCATGATTGGTAGAAAACAGAACAGCTTTTATGGGAGTGTCCTGCGCACAGTCCACTTTTCTTTTCTTACAAAAACTAAAGACAGATGTGCAAAAGGGTGGTGGGGTGTTTTGAAGGAAGGGGTGGGGGGGAGGGGGGGTGAAGAATTTATGGAATTTTTTTGCCCATGCTGGAATTTCACATAGGGTGTGGGTGTTGTGTGCGTGTGCGCATGCATGCATAAAGCTAATACCGCATGATGTTGGAAAGTTTGTGATGTAATATACTGGAATTGTTAGGCTATTCAATCCTCATTGTTTGTTTGTCACCTTTATATAATAGAAGGTTTAAAAATATTGTGTACTTAAAATTTTTGCAAGTCCAATAACTTTTTAATTTGTTTGTGTGAGTGTGCGTGTGTGCAATGTGTTGTTTGGCTAAAACAAACACAATGTCATAGCGTGTGTGTAAGTTTTACAGGACAAGAATCTTTAGGCCATATTCATTTCAATATTTGTCAGCCTTTATTTATATCTTAGAAGGTTAAAAATATTGTGTCTTAAAATTTTACAAGTACTATAAACTTTTATGTGTGCGTGCCGTGTGTGTGTGTTTTGTATGTGTTTTGTTCTTGTGCACGTGTGTGTATGCACGTGTGTGTGTGTGTGCATGCCATGTGCGTGGTGTGTATTGCACTGCTGAGAGGTATATGCACATGTGTGTGCTGTGGTGGCATGCATGCACATTATGCGCCTGCACACAAGTGTGTCAACACACATAACATGAAAACAAACTGGTCACACTGGAAACCCTGTACATATCACTGGTCTCAATTGACTCGAGTCAAAGTGTTCTCATCAGAACACGTTCTCATCAGAACACAACCAAAATTTTTCAACAGTGGAAGAAGTCTGGAGTGATGATTATGCCGTTATTTTGAACAATTTCATTATCGGAGAGAGATGATGGTGATATATTTTTGAGTCATGTTTTGTTTTAGTATTTCAGAAATTAAGGTGGGGGGTGTTCAGTGTGATTGTGCCTGTCTACAGCTGGTGAGGAATCAGTACAAACTAAACGCTTTGTAATGACTCTTCTTTTTTTCAAATACGGGGAGGGGTAGCACTAGTGGTTAGAACATTGCCGCTCGCAATTCTGTCGACCCGGGTTCGATTCCCTTCAAGGATATTTCCCCTGGAGTTACATCAGTGCAGACTCCTCTCTCCCAGAAAAGTTCTTATAGATTATACAATAAACCGAGGCCACCCATGTGCGAAATGCTCGCAGAACATCTTGCGCGATACGTTAATCCAGTACCACTTTTCGAAAGAGTAGGCATTGTTGCAGGGAGGGAGCAGATACAAAATTGACAAAACCGCATACACATGATGACAGGATGTCAATAACACATGGGTGCTTATTCCATTATCCGAGAGAGGGAGAGAGAGAAAAGGAAAAGGAATTATTTCAGAAGGCACGATGGCCCTCAAAAAATAATTCTGAATGAAACAATGGGCAATCGTTGAAAATAGTATTTCATGTAGAACATCCCACAGACATACTTCCACCAACAATCTTGTCAACTTTCTCTGACGTTTGCCTGTTGACTTTGGGCGCTTCCCCTGTCAGAAGGCAACTCTTTGCAGTTCTGACAGCTTCCATTCCAGTGTCATCTCCCCAAGGCCTATTGCTGGCTTCTCTGAAGGCGGAATGTGGGTACCTTCATGGTGGGCAAAAACAGTCGCATTTGCAAAATCTCACTATTGGTGAACCTCGGAGCTCTAGCCAAGGAACCAAAAACAAATTGCGGGCTGCTTGTCGCAGTGCGGGCAGAATTGGTTGATGGGCCACCCTGAGGCCACCAGGTAGAGCAACCCTGCACCGCTGCTGGGTTATTTTGTTTTGTATGACAAAAAGGACAGGCTGTGTATATCTTGTTTCTGGACCATGCTGTGAGAAATAGTCGGCATACAGAACAAAGAATGAAGGATTCTTCTTCCTCAGACAGCTACTACTGTAGTCTGTCATATGAGCGTAAATGAGTTCCGCTGCCGTTAAGCTCCTGACAAGTTAGCCCCGCTCATCCGATTTTGTGTGGGAAGAGAACAGTTATCCTTTAAGACTTTCTAGGGTAAAAAGGGCAGGGGAATGGACCAAGAAGGAGGTGACAGGAGGAAAAGTAACCAGGCAGAAACCTAGAGAGGGATAGAAGGGGGGGAATTCCTAGCTCAGAATTTTCTTCCGATGGGGATGCTATTTATACTGACAGGCCCCCCCCCCCCCATAGGGGAAAATGAGGGATCGTGTCATCTTTCGGGGATTTATTGTTTTGTTTTTACTTTGAAGACTTGTTCTGTCTACAATATCAGCTTGTGAAAGAAGGATAAATAAAAGATTTTGTTCCTTTTCAATTTATTTAAACGAATCGAGAATATTCTCAGAGAGAAGAAAGCAGGAGAAAAAGACTATTTGTCACTGCCATTTTTTACTTTGTACTTAACTTGGTATATTGGTTTAACTTGTTTGTTTTGTTTTTGAAAAATGATTTTTAAAAGGTCTTGGTGATTTGCTTGGCTTACTGATGACTTGTGTGCAGTGCTTTCAGTATGGTTTGAATTCTGTTGATGTCACTGTCTGTCTGTGTATTCATGGCTGGTTTAATGTCAGTGTCATTAACCCTTTGTGTACAGATGTCGAGATGTTCACAGGTCTTTAACTGCCATTTCAACTCTGTCGCTGCCATCATCTAGATGTTCATAGCTCTGTTACTGCCAGGGTAACTCTTTCACTATCATTGTCTAGATGTTCATAGATATTTTTCTGCCATTTTAACTCTTTCACTGCCATTGTCTAGATGTTCATAGATCTTTTACTGTCAGTTTAACTTTTTCTTGCCTAGCGGTTCATAGTTCTTTTACTGTCCGTTTAACTCTTTCTTGTCTACATGTTCACATGTTTTTTTACTGCCATGTTAACTCTGTTACTGCCATTGTCTAGGTATTCAGAGTTCCTTTACTGCCAATGTAACTCTTTTACTGCTGTCATCTAGATGTTCATAGTTCAATTATTACTGTCGGTTTAACTCTTTCTTGCATACTGTTCACAGCTCTTTTATTATCAGCTTAACTCTTTCTTTACCAAGGTCTGGATGTTCACAGCTCTTTTATTGTCATTTGACTGTCACTGCCATTGTCTTTAGATGTTCATAGTTCATTTACTGTAAGTTTTTAACTCTTTCTTTACCAATGTCTAAATGTTCATAGGTTATTTACTGGCAGTGTAACTCTTACTTGTCTAGATGTTCATAGTTCATTTACTGTCAGTTTAACTCTTTTTTTACCTATGTCTAGATGTTCATAGCTCTTTTTCTGTCTGTTTAACTCGTTTACTACCATCATCTAGGTGTTTACTGCTAGTCTACTGTCTGTTTAACTCTTTTATTACCATTGTCTAGGTGTTTACTGCTGGAGCACTGTTGTATTAACCCTTTCACTGCCATGATGTTGATGTTTGTAGCTCTTTCATTGCCAGTTTAACTCTTTCACTGCCATGCCCTGGTTGTGCTGAGCATTTTGGGGGATATAACTCTTTGCCATGTATTGTTATTAATAAATGACTTTTTGAAACCGAGTTGTTTATGGATAAATGACTTTTTGACATTGAGTTTATGGATAAATGACTTTTTGACACCGAGTTGTTTATTGATAAATGACTTTTTGACATTGAGTTGTTTATTGATAAATGACTTTTTGACATCGAGTTGTTTATCGATAAATGACTTTTTGAGACTGAGTTGTTTATCAGTAAATGACTTTTTGACACCGAGTTGTTTATGGATAAATGACTTTTTGACACCGAGTCGTTTATCAGTAAATGACTTTTTGACACTGCGTTGTTTATCGATAAATGACTTTTTGACACTGAGTTGTTTATCGATAAATGACTTTTTGAGACTGAGTTGTGTTTGTAATTTTGAAGATGTAAAGATGGTTTTATATCTCCCAAGTCCACATTTGGAGAGTAACAGTATTTTGATTTGTTATTTCTGTTTTGTTTTGACAGTATTTATATTTTTATACATTTCATTTGTTATGATTTTTTTGTTGTTTTTGTAGTTGGATATGTACATTTATCATTGCTGGTTGTGTCGGTGATGTTTGGTACACAAGACGAAGAGACAAGTCGGTAAATGTTGTGCGTTTGAAATAAAGCTGAGACATGCTGGTAAATATTGTGTTTGGTATTGACATGTACAACAAAAACATGTCGAACGATATTGTTTGATATTGACATGTACAACAAAAACATGTCAATAGATATTGCATGTTTGATATCGACATGAACAACAAAAACATGTCAACAGATATTGTGTGTTTGATACAGCACAGACTGTGTCGTGTCATTTGTGATAGCATGCCAAAGATTTCCAGTTTACTGGAATGACCGTTGAACAAGGAGAGAGAGAAGACAAAGTCGGGGGGGAAAGAAGATTTACGCCATTTTGTATCAACTAATTGCAGCATTATCAACTTTTTAAGCATTGTTCTGCAATTTTGCGGGGTGGGGAGGAGGGAGGGGTGGGGTGCAGATTTGCATATGATGCTATTGTTGACATAGTTTACACTACTGATGTCATGTGTTTTTGTCTGAAACATATTTTTTTGGTTTTGTTAATGTTAGCGTTTTGTATTTATTTTGTCTAGTTATTTTGTAATTGCTTTTGAAATGGATGCAACTGGCCATACTCTTGCAATGCTGTATGCAATAAATTAATAGAAATTTATCGCTACTTGCTGGCCGGCTGATGGTGTGTGTATGGATGGGAGCGTATCTGTAAACTGTGAGAATCCTGTTGAACACTTTAACACACGTAAAAGAACCCACGGCAACAAGAGAGTTGTCCCTGGTGAAATACTGTAGAAAAAAGCCACTCTGAGAGGGAAACAAACACACATGCAGACAGGAAAAGAAAAAAAATAATGGGTGGCGACGCATTGTCAGTGGGCAGGAGCAGCCCGAATTTCATGCAGAGAAATCTGCTGTGACTTCAAGTGGTGTATAATACAATAGTAAAGGTAAAGGTGTCCCCCCATAACCTATGTGGTCGTAGGGAAGCGAGGCATCAGAGACCTCAGCTTCTCCAGGGGCCAGCATATTGAGGGCGGCGCCCACCTCCTCTCCCTTGCTGCTTTACTTTCCCTGACCCTAAAGAGGCAGGTACCCATTTACAGCTGGGGGACTGTACTGAAGCCAAGGCGCGCAAACGGTCATCCATCCAAGTGGAAACCACCTCGATGCTGCTTAACCTTGGGTGGGGAAAAGCGAGTGCTCTGACCACTGAGCTATCCCTTCCCCATAAAATACAATACAAAAGTTTATTTTACTTCCTGAAGATAGCGAGTTTTCTCCCTTGATTTCACACTCGGACAGCCTGCTTGTTACGGTTGGGGAGGGGAAAAGTCATAAAGATTATGAAACATAAAACGAAGATATCAGGCTTGGTTATGGACACACCTGGTTATTTCAGCTCAAAGTTGTTACTATCATATTTCAGATATATAATATATATATATATATATATGTTGGGGGCCACAAACAAAGGAAAAGAAGACGAAAGTTCAGTAATGAGTAGTACCTTCAATGGTGTGTGTGTGTGTGGATGGAAAGTTTGCTTACACGACTCTTTTCAAGTATCTCGTCACATCGTCAGCCATACTCCGACTTCAGAGGAATATTTTTGGTACTTCTTTAATAAAGGAGAGTGAAGGTTGTTCTGCATAAGAGTTTGTCATGGCAGAAGACAATCTCCACACAACATTTCACACCATGGTAATGCAGGCTTTGGTACTTAGCTGACGTCAACAATTGACAATATTTTTTGTTTCTGTTTTAATTATTTATTGTGTAGCCTGGGCTATATACAAGCATATAAACCACCTTCTCTCTTACACACACATAAAGACAACATTATCCTTGATATAAAAGTGTTTTTTTTATTTTTATTTTTTTTAACTCCCAACACGACGTCTTCCTCACAGACAAACAGGGCCTGTGGACCTTTCATGAAACAATGCGACCTACAAGACTTATCGTGCGTGTGACTCAGAAATACAGCTAATCTTCACACACACATGTGCGCGCGCACGTACGCACGCACGCACGGACAGAGACAGAGAGAGCGCTAATCTTCACACACACACACACACACACCTCAACACCCACACCCCCACAGAGAGAGAGAGCTAATCTTAACATACGCACACACAAAGCACACACACAATTATACACACATGTCTTACCTCTACACATACGCACGCACACACATACATAATCTCTCTCACACACACAACCACACACACACACACACACATACACTTACCTGTCCTACCTCTCAGGCCCGAACGACTTATTTACGTAGAACTAGAACCAACTGTCAACTTCTCAAGTCTTTCAGCCAACACACACACACACACACACATACACACACACACACACACACACACACACACACACACACACACGCTCTCTCTCTCCTCTCTCCTCTCTCTCTCTCTCTCTCTCTCTCTCTACACACACACCACACACACACACAATCACTCTCTCTCTCTCTCTCTCCACACACACACACAGACAAACACACACTCACACGCACACACACCCCCCTCTCTATCACACACAACACTCTCTCTCACACACACTCTCTCACACACACAGACAAACACTCACACACACTCTCTCACAACACACTCACACACACACACACACACTCACACACACACTCTCTCTCTCACTCTCTCCACACACACACCACACTCTCTCTCTCTCTCACACACACTCACACAATACACTAACACACACTCACACACAACACACATACACACACAACACACACACACACACACACTCACTCATACACACAACACACACACACACAGGCAGTACTTTAACACACCATTCATTCGTGCTGTGCTTTGCTCCCACAAGCTTGCCCCACCCCCTAAAAAACATGACTGACTCACTCTCTGTTTATTCACATCCTTCGGATGAGACTATAAACCCAGGCCCCGTGTGCGAACGCACGCAGTACATCTTACGCACGCGTTAAATCCCGTTGCGCTTTTCGTAAGAGTAGGCCTTTGTGTGCCGGTGGGAACAGATGACAAAATTGACAAAACCGCATGCGCACGGGGACTGGTTGTTTAAAAAAAAAAAAAAGCTCACGCGTGCTTATTCCATTAACCTCCGTATAAAAGAATTAAATGAAATGAAAAAAAACAACATTAAAATGTTTTTTTCTTCTCTGCTTTTCTCTCCTCACCTCGGAAAAACTTTCGCTGACATTGCTTTTTTGTTTGAGTTTTTTTCTTCTCTTTTTTTTGGTTTGTTTTAATGTTTACTGGCCAACCACCACACGCACCGTCATAGTTCAAATCCACCATCTGTAAAAAATAATAATAAATAAAGACAAGAAAAAAATCTTCATCTCTTTCCTTCCTTACTTCCTTCCTTTCTTCTTTCTCTCTCTGTCTGTCTGTCTCTCTCCTCGACTTCCTCTCTTTTGTCTGTCTGTCTCTCTCTTTTCTCTCTGTCTATCTGCCTCTCGCCCTCTCTCTCACTCTGTCTATGTCTTACGTCTCTCTCTCTTTCCTGTCTTCTCTCTGTCCTCTCCTCTCTTTCTTCTGTCTGTCTGTCTGTTTCTCTCTGTCTGTCTGTCTGTCTGTCTCTCTCTCTCTCTCTCTCTCTCTCTCTTGTCTGTCTGTCTCTCTCTCTTTCTATCTGTCTGTTTCTCTATTCTCTCTCTGTTTCTCTATCTCTCTGTCTGTTTCTCTGTTTGTCTGTCTGTCTCTTCTCTCTCTCTCTCTCTCTCTCTCTCTCTCTCTCTCTCTGTCTCTTCTCTCTCTCTCTCTCGTCTTCTCTCTCTCTCTGTTCTGTTTATCTATCTGTCTGTCTCTCTCTCTCTTTGTCTGTGTCTGTCTCTCTCTTTCTCTGTGTCTGTCTGTTTCTCTGTCTCTTCTCTCTCTCTCTTTTCTCTCTGTCCGTCTGTCTGTCTCTGTCTGTCTGTCTGTCTCTCTTTCTCTCTGTTCTGTCTGTTTCTCTGTCTGTCTCTCTTGCTTTCTCTCTGTCTGTTTCTTTGTCTGTTGTTTCTCTCTCTCTCTCTTTTTCTCCTCTTTCTCTCTCTCTGTCTGTCTGTCTGTCTTTCGTCTCTCTTTTCTCTCTCTCTCTCTCTCTCTCTCTCTCTCTCTCTCTCTTCTCTCTCCTCTCTCTGTCTGTTTCTCTGTCTGTCTGTCTCCTTTTCCTTCTCTACTTTCTGTCTCTCCCTCTCTCTGTCTGTCTGTTTCTGTCTGTCTGTCTGTATCTCTCTGTCTGTCTTTATGTCTGTATATATATATATATCTCTCTCTCTCTGTGTCTCTGTCTGTCTCTCTCTCTCTCCCCTCCCCTCCCCTTTTCCTTTCTCTACTTCCTTCCTTCCTTCCTTTCTTTCTTTCCTTTCCCATGGTCCCAAAATGGCAGGCGGGTGAGAGAAAAGGGCGTGTGTGATTGAACAGTTCAAGCATTTCTATCCTAACGGCCCCGGCGATCAAATTTACCCCATTCCTTCCTCCTTCCAATCGGGGGAAGCCGAGACTGCAAATGCTAACATGTCCCCCCCCCCCCACCCCCATCCCCACCTCCCCATCTCCCCACCCCACCCCATCCCCTGTTTGTTGACTATCCCCAAAAAAGGAAATAAGGAGAGGCAGGATGTCTCTCTCTGTGTGTCTCTGACTGTCTGTCTCTGTCGGTCTGTCTGTTTCTGTGTGTGTCTCTCTGTAACCCTTGGAAAATAAAGATAACTCTCTTTCTCTCTCTATCTCTCTGTCTGTCTATCTATCTATCTATCTGTCTGTCTCTCTGTCTGTCTATCTACTTTGTATCTATCTAATATCTATCTATCTCTATCTCTGCTGTAACCCTTGGAAAATAAAGATAACTCTCTATCTCTCTGTCCGTCTCTCTGTCTATCTATTTTATCTATCTGTCTGTCTCTATGTCTATCTATCTAATATATATCTATCTCTATCTCTGTAACCCTTGGAAAATATTCTCTCTCCATTCTCTGTCTCTCCCTCTCGCTCTCTCTCACCTCCCTCTCTCTTCTCTCTTCTCCTCTCCTCTCCTCTCGTACTGTTAACTCTCTCTCTCCCTCTCTCTCTCTCTCTCCTCTCTCTCTCTCTCTCTCTCTGTAACCTTTGGAAAATAAAGATAATTATTCTCTCTCTCTCTCTCTCTCTCTCTCTCTCTCTCTCTCTCTCTCTCTCTCTCTCTCTCTCTCTGTGTAACCTTTGGAAAATAAAGATAATTATTCTCTCTCTCTCTCTCTCTCTCTCTCTCTCTCTCTCTCTCTCCTCTCTCCTCTGATCTCCTCCTTGACTGTTAACCACTTGGAAAATAAAAGAAAATAATTCTGTTCATTACCGTTAATATTTATTCACAACATAGCTTTCTGTTTTAGAAAATATCACAAGGCAGCCACCATACACACCAACACACACAACACAAATAGAAAAGACAAAATAAGACAAAAGGAAACGAGAAAGTGTTTTCATACCGAGAATATTTATTCAGACAAGACATAGCATTCCAACTTTTAGAAAAGGAAAAAGCAGCACACAGAACATCACCACCACATCACAAACACACCTACACGTTGATATTAAAAGCAAACAATCTCAGACAAAATGGTACACATCCACCGACCTTGGGTTTTTACCCTGAAATCACAAGGATCAAGGACATAATGAACATTCCAACAACTTATTCAAGAGACAAGGGCAGATAACCGTTCATTAACCAGGAACGATTTTTCCTCTCCCTTCGCCAAAAAACCTACATTTGATACTTTCAAATCCAGCCTCAAAACACACTTGTTTCCTTTCTGAGATCTTCCTCCCTCATAATCTGTCCATACTCTTTAACAGTCTCTCCCATCTCCACCACCTGGCCAAAGTGTTTCGTGCCCTCGCGGATGTATTCGTGTGTGTGTAAGTAAGTCTTCAATTTTAACGTCTTTCCACTTTAAGTGATACCAGACGGCCCTAAAATAGGAGACTGAATGAAAGAGATGGATAGATAGATAGATAGATAGATAGATAGATCTACTCTGTGTGTTGCGTGCGAGTGTGTGTGTTGTGTTGTGTGTGTTGTTGTGTGGTGTGGTGTTGTGTGTGTGTGTGTGTGTGTGTGTAATAAAGAGTAATAACAAGGGAAATACACAAGTAGTATTCTTAACATAAACAGACCAAGAACAACATTTTAAAAACAATAGAAAAAGAAGGGGGGGAAAAAGGGGAAAAAATTCAAACAGAACTACAACTACAATAAATGCCCTATAGGACTTAACAATAAACCTTTAGCAATGTCAAACGTTAGCTTTACATTGTTCAAAACTTCGTCAATGGTATTCTCAGAAAAGGCAGGGAGATAAGTTTTTAAATTCTCACATTCAAGTATGATATGGGTATTTGAAATATATTCACCACATAAGCATTTAACATCCTTGCTGAATTTTGTTGTGAATGCATTTAATCTTATCCTGAAAAACAATGCCTTGAGTTGTCTTTCTTTGACAGCATTTGTATGAATCTCTAAGTGATCAATGCATACAATTACGTGTGTGTGTGTGTGTGTGTGTAGATTTGACATTTGTTTATCTTATTTATGTGCGATCGCATGCGTGTCAATGATTTGAATGTAAACACTTTGATTTGTTGCTTTACACAATTCGGGGCAATATAAATTCCGCACGTTATTATTATTATTATTATTATTATTATTCCATACCAAATACTTAAGGGGCAAGTGCAAATAATGTAGCACCAACAGAGACATAAGGGACAATAACAAGGGGAGATCACTTCATACCAGCAGCAATGTAAGGGACAAAAGCCGTTCAACTAACGCCAGCCACAGCAACTCCCATCAAGACACAGGTGTCCCATAACCTATGTGGTCGTAGGGGAGCGAGGCGTCAGAGACCTCACTTCTCTAGGGCCAGCATATTGAGGGCGGCGCCCATCTCCTCTCCCTCACTGCTTTACCTTCCCTGACCCTAAAGAGGCAGGTACCCATTTACAGCTGGGTGAACTGGGGAACTGTACTGTAGCCAAGGCGCGCAAACGGTCACCCATCCAAGTGGTAACCACGCTCCACGCTGCTTAACATTG
>CM054164.1:32861971-32876971 GCA_028751875.1 Rapana venosa
AAAAAACCGTGCATGAAACACTCCACACGCAAAAATACTCTCTCTCTGTCTCTCACTCGTGTTTTGGTTTTTCCCTCGTCTGTCTCTCTGTTTTATCGTTCTGTCTTTCTCTCCTGTCTTTCTCTCTCTTTTTCCCCTCTCTCTCTCTCTCTCTCTCTCTCTCTCTCTCTCTCTCTCTTCTCTCTCTCTCTTCTCTCTTCTCTTCCCCTTCTTGTTTGTTTCCCCTCTCCCTCGTATCGTCTCTCTGCTCTCTTTTTGTCTGTCTGTCTCTCTCCCTCTTTCTCTTTTCCCCCTCTTCTCTGTTTTTGTCTCTCTGTTGTTTGTCTCTCTGTTTGTCTTTCTTTCCCCCCCCCCCCCCCCCCTCTCCTCCCATCTCAAAAACCACAACTGTTAGGGTTACCCCATCTAGACAATGTTATGTTAGTGTGATGATGTGACAGATGATACTGGCAATGAAATTGGATGATGACAACCACATAGAACAACTGAAAATTCGTACATAAATTTCCCATTCTATTCTTTCCTGAAAAGACTTTTTAGATTTATAAAGCCTCGTTGTTAATAATTTGGACTTTGCCTAGAAATGGATACACAGGGATGCGCAGAGACAATAACAAGAAAACGGACGATCTTTATTCCAACTAAAGAGCCACAAAATAACCGATGAAAACAACGAGTGTTTTGTGGGGTTTGTGTTCGGGTGAATGACAACTCTACATTGGCGACGAGGTTTAAAATCAAAACAAAGGAGGATTAATTAATTAAAACCAAGGAGTATGGTACAGCTGGCTTACCAAACTTCGAAAGATTCTTTAGTTCTTTGATAAGAAAATTTGGGAAAACTCGTTGGAAAAAAGGGTTTGGACTTTTTCCCCAAATCTCCTTGTAAAAATGAAGTGCGAAAAATACAAAAAAAAGAGCTTATTGTTACATATTGGTGAAAAAGTGTTTGATGTGTACGAATCATTCCCTGAGGCAACAAGGAGAAGCAAACCCGTTATGTCCCTAGTGGAATTTTTTAAAGGGTCTTTTCCCAACCCCAAAAAGGAACTTGACTTTAAAATTTTAAATTCAGACAGTAAAGCGCAAAAAGGAGAAGCAACTTTTTAAAAACCGATAGACTATTAGCGGGCAACTGTGAATTTGAAAATCCTGACCGTGAAATAAAGCTAAAATTCTACAAGGGGTAACTCATAAACCCCTGAGGAGACTGCTCTTCGTAAAAACAGACAGACCTAACAAAATTTCTCAAAACTCTCGTGCTTTGAACGTCTGATATTAAAAGCCAAAAAATTGAGGGGGGAATCCCAGTCCTCAATGCCGTTCTCAATACGAAGAATGAAAAACATCCTTCAGCCCCGAAAATGCATAAACAAGCTGGAATATGGTCCTAACAAGTCAGACACTCAACATCAACCCCAACGACTGTGTGGAGGTGTGGTCCCAAAAGCAATTTTCAGTGAGCGGGGGCCCCCTGCCAAAGACAGAACCTGTCGTCTATGCTCCAAGTTGGACATTTTGCAAAGGGGGTCGTTTGGTAAATCTTTAACCTCAGAAAAGGGAATCAGTTTTTCACTGCGAAAGTCAACAGTTTACAAAGCGGGGACACTCAATTTTCTCTGTGAAAATACGTGTTTGGTTTTTTCTGGGAAGTCTGGTGCAGCCCCAAAAAGTCAAACGGGGATCTCTCGGTAGTCCTTTCCCTTTTTTCCATGATATGGTGCTCTGTCAACATCTTTGTAAACAAACTTTCCAACTTTGACCCCTCAATGCAGATAAAACCTGCATCCACTTCAATTTTTGTTTTGGAACACGCACCCCTCTTGTTTTAGGGATGTTTGATGCTGTTGTCAGTAAAAGAATGCAAAAAACACAGGCATATTCTTTTTTGTCAAATAAAAGCCTGATGCTCGAGGGGAAAATCTTTTGGTGCCAAAACGCTCAACCCTTCGGGCTTATCTTTTTTGCATTTGCGCATCGCAACGCACCACAGCTGTGTTTTTTGTAGCGAATACCAGAATTGTTTAAAGGCATGGGGAGTTGAAGGATGTAAAATGAAGTTGTAATTAAAAAGAAGTAAAACCCAAAGTCGCTCAACCCCATCGAAGGTTTCCTTTTTCACATGAGGAAAAAAGGGGAACTGAATTCAACCCCCTTAAAACCTGGACTTAGAAAAGTTGATGGCCCTCCCCCTGGGTATCCCCTATTGTCGCTGCACCCAAACCAAAGAAACCGGATGAAATAGTCTTTTTTTGACTGAGCCCCAAAATAGAGCTATTGAACGTACTCTCATATATGAAAACCTTTTGAGATTCCTCATGAATGAATAAAGCGAAAGATTCCCAAATGGATTTGAATTCAGGATACACCAATTAAAATTGGGGAAAAGACTCCAAAATATACAACATTTCAATCATTTGGCTAGGCGGTACAAAGGTTAAATTTTTGGGAGTTACTTCGGCAAAAATTTTCCAAAATCACATTGCTGAATTACTTTGTGGACATTCCAAGTCATCAAACAAGGATTTTCTCATCTAGGGAAAGTCTCAAGAAAACATGTATGTCTCGGGAAAGTGTTTTCTGCTTCAGTGAAAAGGGACACTTCCCCAACAAAAGCAAGTGTGAATTCAACAAGGATCACATTAAATTTAGGGGTTTTTTTTTGGCAAAGATGGGTATCCCTATCCAAAGAAAGTAGAGGGTATACAGGGAAAACAGTTTCCCCTCCAATGGGAAAAAAATCCGCGTTTTCTTTGGTTTACCAACATGTCTCCAAGTTCATTCCACAATCCCCATCCAAAACCATTCGAGATTGATCGGAAAGATGCAGAGTGGACATGGGGCAGAAACTGAAGAGAACGGTTTTGTGAAAAAAAGTCACGACTACAAGCCCGACCCTCATGAAGTAATGACCCCGACGAAGACGGGGTCATTTGATGAGTCCCTTGTTGGGCAAAATTTTCACTCAGCGTGACAAGGACAACACCTCTACATTTTAGATTCTAGCCGGCCTAAAGGGTGTGGAATCGTACTCAAAACAGAACGTGAAACTCTAAGTGTGGGTCTTGTGAACATTTCACCTTACTTATGGTCGCGATTCACCCTTATCCTTTACCACAAGCCGTTAGAAGATTTACCAATCCCGCATCGAAGACGTTGCACGAATCGAAAGATGGAACTGCGTTTCCTCCTCGATTTTTGTTCTTCATACAAACCTGGAAAACAATCCAGTGATTTCTTAGTCGACATCCTGTTTTAAAATGCTGACACACATCAATCATGAGTCAAAATTGCTGCGAAACATCAAATTTATCAATTTATCCCACACCGTTCCTAAAAACCCCGACACTGGAAGACATCATCGAAGAACTAAAAGATCCGCTTGCAAGCTGTGAAAATGCAACAAATTCAACCCTGGCATGTACCCAAGGATTGTCCCGTTGGTTTTTTTCTTTCCAAAACTCAAGACAATCAAGGAGAAAAATGTCCACAGCGAAGATACGGAACTTCTCCGCAAAAAGTCGTGTGGTTATTCCCAAACTCTTGGGGAAGTAGTCGATATTGCTCATGAAGGACATCAAGGGAATTTTCAAGCAAAGAACCTCTTTCGCGAGAAAGTGTGGGGTTCCAATGGGGCAGATTAGGGATCAATGTCGTCCTGCCTTTCCTGTTATTTTCGACTCCAGACACTCTGGAAACCTCTTACAGTCCCCATCCCCATCACCCTGGTTGAATCGTCTTTTTTTGCCGGGCCCCTTTTTCAGGAAATACCTTTTGTAGTGACGACAACTCACGGGTTTCCTGGTTGAAAAGTCGTTTACCCCCGTGCAAAAAGCTACCATTCCCCAATTGACTCTATATTTGCTCGACATGGCATACCCGCATTTTGAAAACAAAAATGACCCCCATTCAAAGGCCCTGAATTTGGAATTTTTTCGTATTTAGGGTTTTCACCCCGCAAAAGTCCGCCTCCTTTGGCCCCAAGCCAAAGGTGGGGCAGAAAAATGTATTTCCCTGTGAAGAAAAACCATCCAAGCTCCCCGGTAAAAAGGAAGGTATGGCGCCCCAAAAACCCACAAGTTCTTCGCAATACGGGTACTCCACACAGCAGTCTGGTGTAAGCCCCGCCGAAGCTCTCTAGGAAGAAAAAATAAGGACCAATCCCCGGAATTAACGACCAAACTGGAAAAAACATCACAGAAGCTTGAAGGGAAATCCGCAACATGATGCTGCAATGAAAAAAAAAAATGAAATCTAGCAGACAACAACGTCTCTTCGAATCCAACATAAATTTTGGGGACACTGTGCTTGTCCGTCAGAAGAAAGAAAAAAAAACGACACCATATATAATCAGTACCCTGCAAGTCCAGCAAAAAAAGGATCCATGCTGACCGCCCGGCAGGGAAATGCAGATCACCCGCAACTCCTCATCTCAAGAAGATTGCACGACCTTCACCGTCTGATGAAAGGAAGGGGAAGAAATTCTTCAGCCCGATCCACTCCAAAAACCCCGAAGTCAACAAGAAACTCTTTGCCCCAGTACCGCCCGAGCCAGTGCGAGGTCCCCAAAAAAATTTCACAGCCCCAATACCTGAAAGACATATTTCAAAAAAGTTAGATTTTGTTTTCAAAAAAAGAATGTTTAACAGTTGTTAGGAAAAAATTGCCAATTCTTTTTTGGGTTTTTTGTTAAAGTTTTTTATTAATTCCATGTGCCCAGGTTCTTAACAATTCAGTCATGAATTTTTTTTTAAGGTGGGGGGGGTTTTTTAAGTGTACATCAATTATCCTTCTAGTTTATTTCCCTGAAAAGACGTTTTTGATTTTAAACCTCGTTTTTTAATAAATTTCTGACGTTGCCTAGCAATGGATAAAAGGGGGATGCGCGTGAAATAACAAGACAACGGCGATCTTTAGTTCCAGCCAAGCCACAATAATAAACCCCATTGAAAAACACGGCTGTGTTGTAGTGGTTGTGTTGGGTGAATGACATTTTAACAAAAACCCCACAGACAACCCCCAGATAAAAATGAATGGCAAAACAAAAAAAATAAAGACAAAACGATACGATAACATTAGTGATAACCGAAGACACGAAAAACAAAATTTTGACAATGAAACGTATAACAACACGTAGTGTTGCTAACAAAAAAGGATAATGGTGTTATGTAACACCCACCTGGCGGCCATCACGTCAATGAAGGGGGAGATGAATGAGCTGAAGACCAGGCTTCAGCAGGTGTGCCGAGAGAGAGACCTCCTGGAGAGACAGCTCAACATGAACCAGGTCAGTGCAGAGCAGTGCAGTGTTCTGTGCAGTGCATTACAGTGTAGTGCAGTGCAGTGCAGTACAGTGTAGTACAGTGCAGTGCAGGGCAGTACAGTGCAGTACAGTGCAGTACAGTACAGTGCAGTACAGTGCAGTGCAGGGCAGTACAGTGCAGTACAGTACAGTGCAGTAGAGTGCATTACAGTACAGTGCAGTAGAGTGCATTACAGTACAGTGCAGTAGAGTGCATTACAGTACAGTGCATTACAGTACAGTAGAGTGCAGTGCATTACAGTACAGTGCAGTAGAGTGCATTACAGTACAGTGCAGTAGAGTGCATTACAGTGCAGTAGAGTGCATTACAGTAAAGTGCAGTAGAGGGCAGTACAGTGCAGTAGAGTGCATACAGTAGAGTGCATTACAGTAGAGTTCAGTGCATTACAGTACAGTGCAGTAGAGTGCATTACAGTAGAGTGCATTACAGTACAATAGAGTGCATTGCAGTACAGTAGAGTGCAGTACAGTAGAGTGCAGTGCAGGGCAGTACATTACAGTGCAGTGCATTGCAGTACAGTAGAGTGCAGTGCATTACAGTACAGTAGAGTGCAGTGCATTACAGTGCAGTGCATTGCAGCACAGTAGAGTGCAGTGCATTACAGTACAGTAGAGTGCAGTGCATTACAGTACAGTAGAGTGCAGTACAGTAGAGTGCAGTGCATTACAGTACAGTAGAGTGCAGTACAGTACAGTGCAGTGCATTACAGTACAGTAGAGTGCAGTACAGTAGAGTGCAGTGCAGGGCAGTACATTGCAGTGCATTACAGTGCAGTGCATTACAGTGCAGTGCATTACAGTGCAGTGCATTACAGTGCAGTTATTACAGTGCAGTAGAGTGCAGTGCATTACAGTACAGTGCAGTGCATTACAGTGCAGTGCATTACAATACAGTGCATTACAGTACAGTGCAGTGCATTACAGTTCAGTGCATTACAATACAGTGCATTACAGTACAGTGCATTACAGTACAGTGCAGTGCATTACAGTACAGTGCAGTGCATTACAGTACAGTAGAGTGCAGTACAGTAGATTGCAGTGCAGGGCAGTACAGTGCAGTGCATTGCAGTACAGTAGAGTGCAGTGCATTACAGTACAGTAGAGTGCAGTGCATTACAGTACAGTAGAGTGCAGTACAGTAGAGTGCAGTGCATTACAGTAGAGTGCAGTGCAGTACAGTAGAGTGCAGTGCATTACAGTACAGTAGAGTGCAGTGCAGTGCATTACAGTACAGTAGAGTGCAGTGCATTACAGTACAGTGTAGTACAGTGCAGTGCATTACAGTGCAGTGTAGTACAGTGCAGTACAGTGCAGTGCAGTGCATTACAGTCCAGTGTAGTACAGTGCAGTGCATTACAGTGTAGTACAGTGCAGTGCATTACAGTGCAGTGCAGTACAATACAGTGCAGTACAGTAGAGTGCAGTGCATTACACTACAGTGCAGTAGAGTGCAGTGCAGTGCATTACAGTACAATGCAGTAGAGTGCAGTGCAGTGCATTACAATACAGTGCATTACAGTACAGTGCAGCAGAGTGCAGTGCATTACAGTACAGTGCAGTGCATTACAGTACAGTGCAGTGCATTACAGTGCATTGCATTACAATACAGTGCATTACAGTACAGTGCAGTGCATTACAGTTCAGTGCATTACAATACAGTGCATTACAGTAGAGTACAGTGCATTGCAGTACAGTGTAGTAGAGTGCAGTGCATTACAGTACAGTGCATTACAGTACAGTGCAGTGCATTACAGTGCAGTGCATTACAGTACAGTGCAGTGCATTACAGTACAGTGCATTACAGTGCAGTACATTACAGTGCATTACAGTACAGTGCAGTACATTACAGTACAGTGCATTACAGTACAGTGCAGTGGAGTGCACTGCTGTGTAGTACAGTGCAGTGCATTACAATACAGTACAGTGCATTGAAGTGCAGTACAGTGCATTACAGTACAGTGCATTACAGTACAGTGCATTACAGTGCAGTGCAGTAGAGTACAGTGCAGTGCATTACAGTGCAGTGCATTACAGTGCAGTGCATTACATTACAGTACAGTACATTGAAGTACAGTACAGTGCATTACAGTACAGTGCATTGAAGTGCAGTACAGTGCATTACAGTACAGTGCATTACAATACAGTGCAGTAGAGTACATTACAAAGTGCAGTACCTTACAGTGCATTAAAGTACAGTACATTGAAGTACAGTACAGTGCAGTACAGAACAGTGCAGTACATTACAGTGCAGTCTTACAGTGCATTACAGTACAGTACATTGAAGTACAGTACATTGCAGTGCAGTACATTACAGTGCAGTGACAGACAGACAGACAGGTTGGTTGAAACAGTCTCTTCCCTCTGTGGGGATGCCAGAGGTCTTGTCATTGTAACTCCATCATCATCACCACCACCATCATCATCACCATCATCATCATCACCACCACCATCATCATCACCACCATCATCATCATCACCACCATCACATCATCACGCAGCCACCATCATAACCACCACCATCATCACCACCACCATCATCACTACCATCATCATCACACACCTCCACCATCATCACCATCACCGCCACCATCATCATCACCACCACCACAACCATCAACATCATCATCACCACCACCACCACCATCATCCCACCAACCACAACCACCACCACCATCATCACCACCACCCCCACCACACCATCATCACCACCACCACCCATCACCAACACCACCCACCACCACCACCAACACCCACCATCACCACCACCACCACCATCACCACCACCAACACCACAACCATCACCACCACCATCACCATCATCATCACCACCACCACCATCAACCACCACCATCACCACCACCACCACAATCATCACCACCACCACCACCATCACCACCAACACCACAACCATCACCACCACCACCCCCACCACCACCATCATCACCACCATCACCAGCACCACCACCATCATCACCACCATCACCACCACCACCACAATCATCACCACCACCACCACCATCACCACCAACACCACAACCATCACCACCACCACCACCACCACCAACACCACCACCACCACCAGCACTACACTGAAGTGTCATCTGCACTCTGTGTTCAGAGCGACACGCTGTGTACGCAGCAGGAGGTGGAGGCGCGTGTGGAACAGGTGGCGGCGCGTTATGAGGAACGCATCATCGAGCTACACAGCGTCATCGCGGAACTGCGCAAAAAGCTGGAGCGTCACCACATCAACGTCATCAGGTGTGTACTGTGTGTGTGTGTGTTTGTTTGTGTGTGTGGATGGGAGTATAATATGTGTGTATGTGAGTGTGTGTTGTGTGTCTGTATGGGTGTGTGGATGGGTGTGTGTGTGTTATGTGTGTGTATTGAGTGTGTATGTGTGTCTGTATGGGTGTGTTTGTGGTGTGTGGGGGGGAGGTGTGGGGGTGTATGTATATGTGTGAGTGTTTGTGTGAGAGAGAGAGAGACAGACAGATAACTTGGACACACAGAGAGCAAGAGAGACAGAGTAAAAGGTGTGTGGATGTACCGCATGCATGCACATTGTGTGTGTGTGCACATGTGCATGTATGTGTGCATTGTGTGTGCATGCACATTTATCTGTGTGATATCTTCAGTTTAATGTGTATGCACACACACACACACACACACATATGTGCATGCATACCAGAAGTGTAGTCTGTTAAGGTAAGACATCCTAATGCTCACCTTCATATGTAAATGTTAATCCCTTTACACAGTTCCATACCTGATTGACATATTATGATCATTTGTTCATTGGCATGTGTGTAATGTATGCGGGCTGTGTGCGTGCATGAGTGTGTGCATGCGTGCGCGCTCATGTGTGGGTGTTCTTGGGTGCGTGTATGCGTGCGTCTGTGTGATTTTCATGATTAAATTAATTACTTTCTGTGATAAATGTTTCTGTTTATATTAATTTTATGTATAAGGTTTGTGATCCACTTGAATTCCTCTGTTTATCTGGTGATAAAGTGCTGGTATTGGTATTGTAATAAGTGCGTACTGATGTTCATATAGTATTTTGTGTTTTCTGTGATAAATGGGGTTTTTTTTTTAATCTATTTTTATGTCTGGCTTGTAGCTCACATGAATTTCTCTGTGAGATGATTAAGTGTTTGAATTGAATTGACATGGATTGTAACTCTTATCACATTGAATTGTTGAAATGGATTATAACTATTAGTAAATTGTTTGAATTGAATTGAAATGGATTGTAAATCTTATTAAATTGAATTGAAATGGATTGTAACTCTTATTAAACTGGATTGAAATGGATTGTGACTCTTTATTAAATTGAATTGAAACGGGTTGTGACTCTTTCAGAGAGGAGGAAGAATTTGAAGAGTCGGACGCTGCTCAGAGCAATCGCAGTCAGGATGGGGGCAGTAACCATGACAACCTGGCAGACTCTCACTCCGCCAGTCTGGGTGAGTTGTGCATCACCCACCACCACCCTCCCCCTCTCTCCCTCTCTCTCTCTCTCTCTCCCTCTCTCCTCTCTCTCTCTCTCTCTCTCTCTCCCTCTCCTCTCTCTTCTCTCATCTCCCTCTCTCTCTCTCTCTCTCTGTGTCTCTCCTGCCATCGCTTCACTGGCTGCCTCTCTCACAAAGAGTCAAGTACAAAATCAGTACCCTCTGTTAACAAATGTCTACACAAGACTGCACCTTCCTATCTCTGTGACTGTCTTCATCTGTACACTCCTTCTCGTTCCTTCCGTTCTGCTGCATATACCTTATGCTTACAAACGCCCAGATTCAAGCGATTCACTGTTGGTTGTCGTTCTTTCTCTGTTTCTGGTCCATCCATGTGGAATGACCTACCTCTCTCTTTCCCTTCGCCAAAAGCCTATATTTGATACTTTCAGGTCCATACTCCGGACACACTTGTCTCTGACCTAGGATCTTCCCTGTATGGTTGCACTTCTTATCTGTTCCTTCTTTCAAGAGACATCTCCATCTCCATCACCCTGCCTATGCATGTCATGCGATTGTGTTTGTGTGCGTGTGTGTGTGTGCGTGCGTGCGTGTTTGGCTGTGAGTGACTAAATTTTAAACTCTGATAATTTTTTTGGTGTGAACGGTCGCGCGCGTGTGGATGTCTCGAATGCAAACGCTTTGATTTGTTTGCTTAACAAGATTCAGCACTCTAATAATTCCATGTGTAATTAGTAATATTATCATTATTATTTTTTTATTTTTTTTAATAATTATTATCATTATTATTTGCGTTGTGGAGTGCTTTACTCTCTGTTTAGCCCTGGCTTACATTATGCACTCCTCTGCATTCCGAGCAGATCGTTCCACTCAAGGCTACCAGTCCACTCTCTGATGTTGTCTTCCCATCATTTTCTCTGTCTGCCTCTTCTTCGTCTCCCTCCTTGTACTGTTCCCTGTAGGACAACAGTCTTGGCCAGTCCAGATGTTCGTGTGACGTGCCTGTACCCACTTTAGTTTGCTAGGTAGAGTTATGCAGTCAAACAAACTGCTTATCTGGTGTAGTACATGACCTGACTGTGTATTTTTGCTGGGTAAAGACTTATCTCACCTCACCTATCCTGTAGCCCCTTGGACCGTGGGGGCACTATGAAAGATTTTGCAACCAGCTTCCTCCACTCCCTGCTGTCCTCTGCTTTCTGTAGCAAATCATTCCACTCAAGGCCAGTCCACTATCTGATGTTTTCCCATATGAAATAGAGCTCCTGACTTCACTGAAAAAACGCAAACTAAAGTGGTAGGGGCACGTCACACGAACATCTGGACTGGCCAAGACTGTTGTCCTACAGGGAACAGTACAAGGAGGGAGACGAAGAAGAGGCAGACATTGAGACAGAGAAAACGATGGGAGAGCGTTATACAGTTATAGAAATGGCTTGGCTAGTGTAGTACATGACCTGACTGTGTGCATGTACGCTCTGTTTGTGTGTGTGTATGCACTGTGTGCCTGTGTGCAGTGTTGTGTGTATGTATGCATGCATGCACTGTGTATGTGTATGTGTGTGCACATGTTGTATGTATGTATGCATGCATGCACTGTGTATGTGTATGTGTGTGCACTGTTGATGTATGAAAGCATGGCATGCACTGTGTATGTGTATGTGTGTGCACATGTTGTATGTTGTATGCATGCATGCACTGTGTATGTGTATGTGTGTGCACATGTTGTATGTATGTATGCATGCATGCACTGTGTATGTGTATGTGTGTGCACATGTTGTATGTATGTATGCATGCATGCACTGTGTATGTGTATGTGTGTGCACATGTTGTATGTATGTATGCATGCATGCACTGTGTATGTGTATGTGTGTGCACATGTTGTATGTATGTATGCATGCATGCACTGTGTGTGTGTATGTGTGTGCACATGTTGTATGTATGTATGCATGCATGCACTGGTGTGTAAGCATGCATGCTCTGATGCACTGTGTGTGTATTTACTCTGTGTGTGTGTGTGTGTGTGTGTGTGTGTGGACAGAGATGGGCAAAGAGCTGACGTTGGAGTTGTCGCGGGTGGTGACGGAGATGGAGAGTGCCATGGCCAAACATTCCCCCCTCACCACCCAGCTTGGCCACCACCACCACCACCACCACCACCACCAGTCCCCTGACAAAGAGGCCACCACCCCCTCCACCACCCCCATAGCCAAGGTCAGCGGTGTTGGTGTTGTTGATGATGATTGATGATGAGGATGATAATATGATATGATGATGATGTTTGAGGATGTTGTTGACAATATTGTTGTTGTGGATGGTGTTGATGATGATGATGTTGTTGATAATAATATTGTTGTGGATGGTGGTGTTGATGATGATGATGTTGATCTTGATGATGAGGATGTTGAGGATGTTGATGAAAATGATATTGTTGTTGTTGTTTACAGTCTGTTCACGCTTTATTAAAGGTAAAGGTGTTTCCATAATTCATGCAGTCAGCGCTGACTCCACTTCACCTTAAGTCCTCCGGATGAGACTGTGAACTTGCCCCATGCGCAAACACATGTGAAAAATCCCTTCCACCTTTCATAAGAGTAGGCCATTCCATGTCTGTAAGAACGAATACTAACATGTTTTTGGTGAAAAAACGCATCCACACACTTGCCATGTTTAGACACCATCCCTGGAATCGAAATGCAGCTACCTAAATGGTGGGTAAAAATGGCCGCATACGCAAAAATCTCCCCCTTGGTGAACCTCGGAGCTCTTGCCAAGGAACAACAACAACAACAAAAGTCCCCAAACCCTCAAAGGATCGAACCCATAACTTCTCAGTTCTAGGCAGGTGCAGAAAAAGGTAAAGGTGTCCCATAACCTGTGTGGTCATAGGGGAGCGAGGCGTCAGACACCTCAACTTCTCTAGGGGCCAGCATATTGAGGGTGGCACCCATCTCCTCTCCCTCGCTGCTTTACCTTCCCTGACCCTAAAGAGGGCAGGTATCCATTTACAGCTGGGTGAACTGGGGGAACTGTACTGAAGCCAAGGCGCGCTAACGGTCACCCATCCAACTGGGTAACCACGCTCGACGCTGCTTAACTTGGCTGGGGAAAAGTGAGTGCTCCGACCACTGAGCTATCCCGTCCCCGGGCAAATGCAGTACTTCATTTTCATTTTACCATTTTAAGTCACGAGATTTCTCTGCGTGAAATTTAGGCAGCTCTCCCCGGGGAGAGCGCGTCGCCACAAGAGCAGCGCCACCCTTTTTTGTTGTTGTTGGGTTGGTTTTTTTGTCTGCCAACTGTTATTTGTTTCCCTACCAGAGTGGCTTTTTTTCTAAGAATTTTGCCAGGGACAACTCTCTTGTTGCCGTGAGTTCTTTTACGTGCGCTGAATAATTTTGTGTAACACACGGGATTTCGGTTTATCGTCTCATCTGAAAGACTACGCCCAGACCACCACTCATGGTCTAATGGTATGAGGGGGGGGGGGTGGGGGGGGGTGGGGGAGTTTCGGGCCCTAACGGGATGCGAACCACCGCACACTTCCGACCCGGACTTTTTGCATTTTAGACAGGCGCGTTACCTCTAGACCACCGATCCACCATCTATCTATCTATCTATCTGTCCCGTAGTCTGACGACCGTGGGGGCACCCTCAAAGACTCAACAACCAGTTCCCTCCATTCCTCTCTCTGTTCTGCCTTTCTCAGGGTTTTGTTGAGTTCTAGGCCTGTCCATTCGCTGATGTTATCCTCCCAGCTCTTCCTTGGTCTGCCTCTTCTTCTTCCTCCTTGGACAGTGCCTTGTAAAACTGTCTTTGCAAGTCCTTTGGATCTTGTGACATGCCCATACCATTTAAGTTTACGCTTTTTCACGATCGTTAGAAGGTTCTATAGGGTCCAATGGTTTGCTGGAATTCTGTTATGCACGCTTTCGTTGCTTATGTGGTCTTTGTAGGAGATGCCAAGGAGTCTCCGAAAGCGTCTCATCTCCACCGCCTGTACTCTTCTCTCCAAATCTGCAGTCAGGGTCCATGATTCACAGGCATACAGAAATATGGATATGACAAGGGAGCGCATTAGTCAGTTCAGTTCACAACACACAATATCCAACACCGGCCCTTTTTTCTTTTTTTCTTCATTCATTCACTCTAAAACCCACGTTGTGACTGGCTGGTTGGTGATCAGGTTCCTAAAGAGGAGGATGAGGAGTACGATGAGGAGGAGGAGGAGGAGGAGGAGTCGGAGCCCCCCACCCCTCCTCCCCGCCAGGCGCTGTCCCCGCTGCGCTGCTGCGGTCACTCGGGGTCGGGCCCCGGCGGGCCACGGGACGACGGAGACGTGATGGCCCTGCACGAGGCGGAGCTGTCGCGGCTGCGCTCACAGCTGCTGAGTCTGCAGGCCGAGAAAGAGATGCTCAGGGCAGGGTGAGGGAGGGGGGGGGGGGGGGGGGGTGGTGGAGGGAGGGAGGGGGGTGGAGGTGGGGGTGGTGGAGGGGGGTGGGTGGAGGGGGGGGTGGGGGGAGGGGGGTGGGAGAGAGAGAACTTAGAAATTTAATGTACCTGAGAGAGAGAGAACTTAGAGATTTAATGTACCTGGAGAGAGAGAGAGAGTGTGTGTGGAGAGAGAGATTTTAGCATTTAATGTACCTGAGAGAGGAGAGAGAAAGAAAGAAAGAAAACTCAGGAGATTTATGTACACTGAGAGAGAGAGAGAGAGGAGAGAGAAAGAAAACTCAGAGATTTAATGTACCTGTGTAAAGAGAGAGCGAAAACTCAGAGATTTAATGTACCTGAGAGAGAGAGAGAGAGAGAACTTGAAATTTAATGTACCTGAGAGAGAGAGGAGAGAGGAGGGGGGGGGAGGGGGGGGAGAGAGAACTTAGAAATTTAATGTACCTGAGAGAGAGACGAGAGAGAGAGAGAGAGAACTTAGAGATTTAATGTACCTGAGAGAGAAAGAAAAAGAGAACTCAGATATTGAATGTACCTGTGAGAGAGAGTGTGTGTGTGTGTGTGGTTGTGAAAGAGAGAGAGAGAGAGTGTGTGTGAGAGAGAGAGAGAGAGTGTGTGTGAGAGAGAGAGAGAGAGAGAGAGAGAACTTAGAGATTTAATGTACCTGAGAGAGAAAGAAAAGAGAACTCAGATATTGAATGTACCTGTGAGAGAGAGAGAGAGTGTGTGTGTGTGTGTGTGAAAGAGAGA
>CM054164.1:32881971-32905993 GCA_028751875.1 Rapana venosa
ATTATTATCATCCTTATTATTGTCATCATCATGGTTATCAGTGGTCATCATGCTGGTGTTATTATTATCATCATAATGATTATGATCATGGTCATCATGTTGGTGTTATCATTATCATCATCATGATCATGGTCATCATGTTGGTGTTATCATTATTATCATGATTATGATCATGGTCATCATGCTGGTGTTATTATCATCATAATGATTATGATCATGGTCATCATGTTGGTGTTATCATTATCATCATCATGATCATGGTCATCATGTTGGTGTTATCATTATTATCATGATTATGATCATGGTCACCATGTTGGTGTTATCATTATTATCATCATCATGATTATGATCATGGTCACCATGTTGGTGTTATCATTATTATCATCATCATGATTATGATCATGGTCACCATGTTGGTGTTATCATCATCATCATGATTATGATCATGGTCACCATGTTGGTGTTATCATTATCATCATCATCATGATTATGATCATGGTCACCATGTTGGTGTTATCATTATTATCATCATCATGATCATCATGGTCATCATGTTGGTGTTATCATTATCATCATCATAATGATTATGATCATGGTCATCATGTTGGTGTTATCATTATTATCATCATAATGATTATGATCATGGTCACCATGTTGGTGTTATCATTATTATCATCATCATGGTCATCATGTTGGTGTTATCATTATCATCATCATAATGATTATGATCATGGTCATCATGTTGGTGTTATCATTATTATCATCATAATGATTATGATCATGGTCATCATGTTGGTGTTATCATTATTATCATCATCATCATTATGATCATCATGGTCATCATGTTGGTGTTATCAGAGTGTCTGGCACTGAAGCCTTTCCCGTGGCCAAAGTAGCAGAGCTGAAGAAATTACGAACACTGACCGGCGACCGACAGGCTCTGGGGGCTGAGGTTAGCTCCCTTGGGGTGAGTCTATGTGTGTGTGTGTGTATTTTTTTTTTATCTATATATATTTTTTTATATTGAGGATAATGGAATGTGCTTTTTTTACAGCCAGTCCCCGTGTGTATGTGGTTTTGTCAATTCTGTCATCTGTTCCCACCGGCACACAATGGCCTACTCTTACAAAAAGCGGAACAGGCTTTAACATGTGCGCAAGATGTTCTGCATGCGTTTGGACATGGGACCTCGGTTTAAAGTCTCATCCGAAGGACTTTTGGGGAGGGTGGAGTCTGCACTGATGCTAACTTCAGGGGAAAATATCCCCCTTGAAGGGAATGAACCCGGGTGTCGATTGCGAGGAAAAGTTCTGACACTGGCTACCCACTGGCTTCGAGGTCAAGTTTATGTCCGATGGTTGTTTGAATGAAAAAATGTATTTTTTAATTTGCATGATGATGTGAGATGTGATGTTTTAATGCTGCTGAGGGAAGTGCTTTGGCTTGGGGGGATACTTCACATGCCAGGGTTGTGTTTCATTGTACATCTGGCGCCAACAAGGTGGGGGAAAACAGACACCTGCAGTGTTGGTAGGTAAATTGGAAACACTCTCAAAATCGATCCGTTAAGGGGTGAAGTCGACGTGTGGTCCAGTCTTCCCCTGACCCCACAGCACACTCATTGGGGGTAGGAGCCAGAGGGGTTTTAAAAAAAACCCCTCTGATGTTCGGGATTGAACCCAGATTTTCCAGTCTGTTCCCTAACACTAAGACGGTTGGGTAAAGACTCTTTTTGTTCTTTTTTTTTTTCCATGAGCTACCATTAAAAAAAAAAACAAATCCCTTTGACGTTTGTGAGAGGAGTCAAAACGAGAGATGGAGAGGCTCAATGTAAAACCCCCCTGGGAGAAACATGACAAAAAAGGAAGTGAATTTGATGATGGGAAAGGTTCCGTTCGAAGCATTTTTTGTAAAAAGCTTTTGAGTCTTCTTTTTTCCAGTTTTTACGGAACTTCCTCCTCTGCTGAAAAAATTGTCTTTTTTCTCTGTACCTCCCCAAATGCGTCACTTTTTTAAAGAAAAGCGTGTCACTCCCATCGTCTCACTCTGCTGACGTATGCAGCTGCCCACCACGCAGACGGCGGAACACCTGGTGCAGAGCCTGCAGGTGAACTCCAGCGCCCAGGAGCTGGCCTTGACCCTCAACTCTGACCCTGCGGCCTCTGACCTGGACTCTCGCCTGGTGGAGTACCGTCTGGAGCTGGACCGTGTGCAGAGCCGTGCCGATCACCTGCGCGCCCAGAACGACACGCTGGGCCTGACCTTGAGCGAGTCCAAGGTGAGGGTGGGTGGGTTTGTGCGGGACGTTTGTGTGTGTGCGTGCGTGCGTTTGTGTGCGTGTGTGCCTGCGTGCGTGCCTGCTTGCGTGCGTTTGTGTGCGTGTGTGCGTGCGTGCCTGCCTGCGTGCGTGTTTCTTAGATATTTAAGAGCTACTTTTGAATATGTGACTCAAGTGTTTCTTTGTTCTTTTATGTCGAGGATAACGGAATAAGCACTCATGTTTGTTTTTTTACATCCAGTCCCCGTGTGCTTGCGGTTTTGTGAATTTTGCTATCTGTTCCCACCGGCACACAATGGCATACTCTTCCGAAAAGCGGAACTCGATTTAACGTGTGTGTGAGATGTTCTGCACGCGTTCGCACACGGGGCCTCGGTTTATAGTTTTATCCGAAGGACTTGAAGGGAGAGTGGAGTCTGCACTGATGTTAACTCCAGGAGAAAATCCCCTTGAACGGGATTTGAACCCGGGTTGACAGATTACGAGCACAATGTTCTAACCACTAGGCTATCCCGTTCCCCAAAGGCAATTCTGTGTTCTCAGTTTGATTCATGTACACTCGTGTAAATGTATTTTTTCCTTGCTTTTTGCCACAGCAGGTAGCCCATTTATATTGATATGGGGAAATTGTCAAAACAGTATTTTAAAAAACAACAAAAAACAAACGAAGAAAATAACAATTTTCAGACTTGATTCTTGACATCGAAAAGATTGGAGAGGTATGTTGTATTTTATCGTTATTTGCCATAATACAGAAAATAAGGAAGGTTGGGAATGTGATGTTGTATTGTTATCTACCGCGTAGAAAATATGTCCAGTTTTGTGGTCAGCATGTTTGAGTAAGCTGCATTTTTGGGGGTTGTTTTGTTTGGGGATTTTTTTTGTTGATTTTTTGGCGGGGGGGGGGGGGGGTTGGGTTGGGTTGTTTTTGTTGGGGGAAGGGGGGGGGGGGGGATGGATTGTTTGGGTTTTGTTGTCTTTTAGGTTTTTTTGCATTCCTTGGCTAGAGCCTCCAGGTTCACCCAATGTGATATTTTGTGTATTCAGCCGTTTTTGCCCACCATGAAGGTAGCTGCATTCTGTTTTCAGGGATGATGTCTATACAGGACACTAGTGGGCATGCGGTTTTGTTGTTTGGGGTTTTTGGTTGTTGTTTTTTTAAAAATATATTACCATTGTCGTCCATTCCCACTGGCATAAAATGGCCTACTCTTTTGAACAGGCAGAGCAAGTTTTTAACGTGTGCACAAGATGTGCATTTACACACAGGGTCTCGGTTTATTAGTCTCATCTGAAGGACTTTGACATTCGGTTTGATTTTCTCATCAAACTGGGAAGAAAGGGCAAGGCTGGGAATTGAACCCAGAACCTCACAGTTTACTTGATAGGCAGGTGAACGTCTTAACCATCCTGCCACCTTCCTCCTTACCCCAACTGTCTAACCTCGCAACTAATAAAAAGCAAAAACAACCAAGCACACACACGTGCATGCACACGCACGCACACACGCTCACACACACTAACACATACACACGCACACACGCTCACACACACACTAACACATACACACGCACACACTAACAACACACAACACATACATACATACACACACACACTAACCCACAGAGACTAACACGCACACACTAACACACACATATACACACACCACACACATACACACACACGCGCTCACACACTCACACCACACATACACACTAAACACATACACACACACACTTTCACAAACACTACAATAACACACACACACACACACACATACATACATACCACACACACTAACCCACAGAGACTAACACACACACACACACCACCACACCACACACATACAACCACACTAACACATACACACGCACACACTTTCACAAACACTAACATAAACACACACACACACACACATACATACACACACACCACTAACCATAGAGACTAACACACACACACTAACCACACATGCTCACACACACACACACACCACACTAATACACACACATTAACAACACACACACTTACATACCACACACACACTAACCCACAGAGACTAACACACACACCCCACCACTCCATCACACGCATGCACACGCACTAACCACACACACACACCCACCACACACACATACACACACGCACTAACACGCAGCTCCCTGCGCTGCCACAGGCTCATGCGGAGCGACTCAGCACGCTGGTGGGGAAGTACGAGTCCAACGCCACAGCCTTGACCTTGGCGCTCAGCTACTCCGACCTTGCCCTGGAGGCGTGTCAGTCGCTGATCGCTCTGCTGGACTCCGAGATTGGGGTTCTGCTGGCCAACTGTAGGGCTGCAGGCATCGGGGGATTCGGTAGGTGTGGGTGGTGGTGTGGGTGGTGGTGGTGGTGGTGTTGGTGTTGTTGTTTTGTTGTGGTCAACTGTTGAGCTGCAGGCATCGGGGGATTTGGTAGGGGTGGGGGGGGGGGGGGGGGGGGTGTGGCATCAGGGGATTTGGTAGGTGGGGGTGGTGTTGTTTTGGTATGTGTGGTGTTGGTGGATTTGGTATGTGTGGGGGTGGTGGATTTGGTATGTGTGGTGTTGTTACGTGTGGCATCGGGGGATTTGGTAGGGGGGGGGGGGGGGGTTTGATGTGTGTGGTGGTGTTTTGGTATGTGTGGTGTTGTGTGTGGCATCGGGGATTTGGTAGGTGGGGTGGTGGTGTTGTTTTGGTGTGTGTGTTGTTGTTATGTGTGGTCAACTGTTGAGCTGCAGGCATTGGGGGATTTGGTAGGTGGGGGTGTTGGTGTTGTGTGTGTGGCATCGGGGGATTGGTAGGTGGGGTGGTGGTGTTGTGTGTGTGGTGGTGTGTGTGTGGCATTAGGGGATTTGGTAGGTGGGGGGTGGTGGTGTTGTGTGTGTGGTGGTGTGTGTGGCTGGGGAGATTTGGTAGGTGTGGTGTTGTGTGGCATTAGGGGATTTGGTAGGTGTGGTGTTGTGTGTGGTGTTGTGTGTGGCATCGGGGGATTTGGTAGGTGGGTGTTGTGTGTGGCATTAGGGGATTTGGTAGGTGTGGTGTTGTGTGTGGCATTAGGGGATTTGGTAGGTGTGGTGTTGTGTGTGGCATTAGGGGATTTGGTAGGTGTGGGTGGTGTGTGTTGTTGTGTGTGGCATTGGGGGATTTGGTAGGTGGGGGTGGTGTGTGTGCATTGGGGGATTTGGTAGGTGTGGTGTTGTGTGTGGCATTAGGGGATTTGGTAGGTGGGGGTGGTGTGGGCATTGGGGGATTTGGTAGGTGGGGGTGGTGGTTGTGGTGGGGGTGGTGTGTGGCATTAGGGGATTTGGTAGGTGGGGGTGGTGGTTGTGGTGGGGGTGGTGTGTGGCATTGGGGGATTTGGTAGGTGGGGGTGGTGGTTGTGGTGGGGGTGGTGTGTGGCATTAGGGGATTTGGTAGGTGGGGGTGGTGTGGTGTGGTGGGGTGGTGTGTGGCATTAGGGGATTTGGTAGGTGGGGGTGGTGGTTGTGGTGGGGGTGGTGTGTGGCATTAGGGGATTTGGTAGGTGTGGTGGTGTGTGTGGCATTAGGGGATTTGGTAGGTGTGGTGTTGTGTGGCATTAGGGGATTTGGTAGGTGTGGTGGTGTGTGTGGCATTAGGGGATTTGTTGGTGGGGGTTGGTGTGGGGCATTGGGGGATTTGGTAGGTGGGGGGGTGGTGTGTGGCATTAGGGGATTTGGTAGGTGTGGTGTTGTGTGGCATTGTGGGATTTGGTAGGTGTGGGTGGTGTGTGTGGCATCGGGGGATTTGGTAGGTGGGGTGTGGTGTGTGGCCATTGGGGGATTTGGTAGGTGTGGGTGGTGTGTGTGGCATTAGGGGATTTGGTAGGTGGGGGGTGGTGTGGGGCATTGGGGGATTTGGTAGGTGGGGGGGTGGTGTGTGTGGCATTAGGGGATTTGGTAGGTGTGGTGTTGTGTGGCATTGGGGGATTTGGTAGGTGTGGTGTTGTGTGGCATTGGGGGATTTGGTAGGTGGGGGTGGTGTGTGTGGCATCGGGGGATGTGGTAGGTGTGGTGGTGTGTGTGGCATTAGGGGATTTGGTAGGTGGGGGTGGTGTGTGTGGCATTAGGGGATTTGGTAGGTGGGGGTGGTGTGTGGCATTGGGGATTTGGTAGGTGGTGGGGGTGGTGTGTGGTGTTGTGTGTGGCATTGGGGGATTTGGTAGGTGGTGGGGGTGGTGTGTGGTGTTGTGTGTGGCATCGGGGGATTTGGTAGGTGGGGGGGTGGTGTTTTGTGGCATCGGGGGATTTGGTAGGTGGTGGGGGTGTGGTCAATTTCATATGTGTTGGGGAGAATGTTGTTGTTGTGTGTATGTGGCCAACTGCCGAGCTGTTGGCATGGGTGGATTTGGTATGTGGGTTGTGTGTTGGGGAGATTTGTTGTTTAGTGGTAGTGTTGTTGTTGTTGTTGTGGTTCTTGTTGTTGTGTGTGTGTGAGAGAGAGAGAGAGAGAAAACTCTTTTTTTCAAATTGTGAAAGTGTTGCAAAATAGTCACGATACTCAACTTTCGATCCCCCCCCAAAAAAAAAAAAAAAATTTGCAGAAACGGTCAACACTAAAAGAAATGGTATCCTGATGCACACATCTGATTTTTTCAAAAAATTTTAAACCCCAACTAAACAACAACAAAAAAGAGTCACAATGCACAGCCGCGCTGAAGGGACAGAAGTAAGGGGCCAGTGTTTCCATCCATCCATCCATCCTTGCTTCACCTCTCCACTCCTCTCCTCCTCCAGGCTTCGACAGCGGGGAGGACGAGCAAGGGGAGGTAACGGCGCTGCTGCAGCAGTCACAGGGGGCGCGGCGGGCGGCAGAGAGCATGGCACGCCACCTGCTGCATCGGCTGGACCGCAGTCATGGCAACCACGCCCTCACCTGCTGCCCCAGCCCCTGGGATGACCTGACCTCGCTCTCCCACACCACAAGGTCGGTCAGAGGTCGCGTGCGCGTGGCGGCTGCTGATTGGTCATTTTTTGCTGTGGTCGTTTTTCTCTCTGAGTGTGTGTGTGTGTGTGTGTGGGGGGGGGGGGGGGGGGGTTACCTTTTTTGTGTGTGTGTTCTTTTTCGGTTAGAAGTCTTGAGTTTTACTTACTGATGGTGAGGTTTTGAGGTTTTGCGATCTTTTTTTTTTTTGGCCCCACCGTGAAGGTTAGCCACATTCCCCACTTCAGGGGGGATGTATGCTGAGGATATGTTCGTGTGTCCGTAACCCCACTGAACGGTGGCATGGATGACGAGATCTTTAACGTGCATGTTTGGTCGTCTGCGCGTGTGTGTATACACGAAGAGAATGATGGCACTGGTATGTTTGCACTTGAAGCTGAGGTGGGAGATCGTCAAAATCCCCAAGCCTTCGTTCACCAGACGCCGTTGCCGAGATTCGAACCGGAAATAGTCAAACTCCCCAAGCCTTCATTCATCAGACACCGTTGCCGAGATTCGAACCGGAAATAGTCAAAATCCCCACCCTTCATTCATCAGACACCGTTGCCGAGATTCGAACCCACGACTTCATGGACGCATGGGATTGAAGTGGTGTTGTCTTAACCACTCGGCTATGACGTCCATCGATTTGATATAATTTCAGGCAAATTACGGAGTGTACCACCACCCACCCCCCATCACCTGCCCCACATATTTTCTGACACATGAAATTCTAGCCGAGCTTTAGCGGGAAATCCTGGGTTGAGTTTCTTTGTTTCAAAACAGCTGGGGCCAGCCAAGTATGTGATAGACTGCTGAAAGTAGGGTCTGCAACTCAGTAAGATAGCCCTGAGACTGATTGTATGATTATTTCCCTTTGACCGTACATACCATAGAAAGGCCGAACTGCCTGTCTGCCACTATTGGCCAACAGGGCTGTTAACTCTTTTCTTGTTTGCACATTTCTGTGAGGAGTTACTTCCCTTTATTCCAAAGTTTGTCGAATAAATTATTCCTGGAAAAAAGGTTACTTGGTTCAAAATGGAATGACACTAAAATGTATCATTATTAACACTATCCCTACGTTAAGGGAGATAACCCCTCTTTCCCAGCACATGTGCACTGTGCACATTTGTATGTTACCGTAACCCAGTGGTGGGTGATACGGAGGGAAGGGCTGGTAGATGGTTGGTTACCCTGTAGCAGGTTTCCCGTAGGTCAAGTCAAGTCAAATTTTTATTTCCAGATGGTACATTGAATAAGCAGTGCATTTGCTTTATTTCATTAAGCCATCTATCTAGGGAAAAAACCCAACTCGATCAATACTACCTAACTACATTATTACACGGTCCATAATAATAAAATACACTCAATAAAAAATAGTAAGAAAGCCACAATATACTACAGAACTTATAAACAGGTGTGTGCATGCGCACACACACATGTACACACACACATGCACACACACATTCACACTCACACACAAGCGCACACACATTCACTCACACACACACTTTCATACATACACATTCACACACACACACACACATGGGCACCCATGCATGTGTATACACTTAATTGTACATCTTTTTTTAAATAAAGTAATAATGAAAAGAACAAATCATAAAATGTCCCCAAAAAATTATACCAGGTTACAATACCATCGGTGCTGTTCTTTCACGTTCATACTTAATAATTTAAAAAACCATTAAAAAAACTCGCTAAAAAACAAAATACCAATGCACTTTCATTCATATGACAGACAATACTAGTTGCTGTCTGAGCATTCGATGAAGAAGAAGAAGAAAATATTATGCTGTGATTGTCCTCAGTCATGACAAACTCTTTTGAAGTTTTTCTGAAGAAGAAAAAAAGGGCAGGAGAATGGACCAAGAAGGCAGAAAATAGACAAGGAGGTGACAGGAAGAAAAGGAACAAGGCAGAAACAAAAAAGAGAGAGGGATAGAAAAAGGGGAATTCCAGAAATTCCAGAGGGAGGATGCTATTTTACTGACACCTCTCATTCCCCGGGAAATTCCTACAGTGGGATGAGAAAACCCAAAGGGGGGGGGGTTTTTTCGTGAACCCCCCCCCTTAATCTGGGGTTTTTCCCCCGATTTAACACCCAGTGTGCTAACCCCCCCAAAATTTTGAAAACTGTAAACGAGGTCCCCTGTTTCAAAATCACGGGGAACTCTTGGGACAAAACGTTAAACCTGTCCTTTTTTGGGAAAATTTGCACCCACTGTGGGGGGGAAACGGGTGCAAAAGGCAAAACTCATTCCGGGGACTGGGGGGAAAAAAAAAGCCATAAATGCTTTTTTCCGTTACCCCTCGAAAAAAAAGAAAAAAAATACATTTACATAGTACACATCCACCTTCCACATAATAATAATATAATAAATGAACTTTATAGCGCAATATCTGCAAAAAAAATCAAACGCATGCATTAAACCCTAACTTACACGTCAAAAACCCCAAATCAAAAAAATAATAGTTAAAAACAAAAATTTAAAAAACCCGGCACGCTGCAGACCCACTTAAAAAAATTGCAATAGTCGAATGTTTTTCAAAAGAACCCAACAACACCAAGGTTATACTTTAGCAGGAAGGACAGGGGTAAGTGAAGGTGTATAGTTCTGAATGAACAAGGGGGAAACTTAGTTTGAAATAAAAAGTTTGGACGGATTTTAAAGGTCATAGCTAGCTTCGGGCGAAGGAAAGGGAGCCTTCCCCGGTCAAGGGACCCAAAATAGAAAAAGAGCGGCGGCCCAACGGTAGATGGTTAAAATCTGGTTTTTCGTAACAAGGTATCTGCAGCGAGCAGGGGAACGTGAAGGATGTACAGGGTTAAGACATTACAGGGGTGGGAGGGTGCATTTTTGGGAAAACTTTTGTAACAAGGATACTGATTTTATAATCCTACTCTCTGGGGGACAGGCAGCCAGTGGAGAGATCGCAAGGGGGGGTTTTATGTGCTCCGATTTTTTCTTTCTGAGAACTATCGAGCTCCCAGAGTTTTGTATACGTTGAAGGGAGGGGATAGATGATGCTGGCGGGCCAGACAAAAAGAAATTGCAATAGCCAGACGTGAAGAATGAGAGAATGACAAGTTTGGCTGTTGCATCGGTGGACAGGTACTTCGAATTGCCAAATTTACGCCGTAACTGATAGTAGCACGACTGACAGGTCTGGGTGATGAATTTTTGCATAGAGAGTGTGTTGTCGATAACAACACCTAGATACCTCACAGCAGTGGATAGAGGGACTGATGCATTGCCGAGTTCTATATACACTCACATACTCACACACACCCAAAACACAAAACACACACCCCCACACACAAAAACACACACCCACCCACACACACACCACACACAACACACACACACACACACACACACACACACAACACACACACACACACACCCACACACTTACACACCCACCCACACACACACTTACACACACACCTACACACCACACACACCCACACACTTACACACACACATAACACACACACACACACACTTACACCACACACACACACACACTTACACACACACACACACATACACTTACACACACACACACACACACAGAGTATTAAACTACAAAACACACCCAATAAACACCCACACACCAAAAAAAAAAACCCAAGACGAAAAAAAACCCAACCCAACCACCCCTGTGTGTGTTTGTGTTTGCTGAGCGCTTTGATTTGTTGCTTTACAAGATTCAGCGCTATATAGGGAAACAAATACAGTTGCAGACATGAAAAAAAAAGAAAAAAAAAGGGTGGCGCAGCGCTTGTGGCGACGCGTTCTCCCGCTCTCCCCGGGGAGAGCAGCCCGAATTTCACGTAGAGAAATCTGCCGTGACTTAAAGTGGTATGAAATAACATCTGAGCGCTTTGATTTGTTGCTTTACAAGATTCAGCGCTATATAAATTCCATACATTATTATTATTATTATTATATAAATTCCATACATGATGATGATGATTATTGTTTGCTGTGGACAGCACGACCAGCTCCACAGACAGCGGGGGGGGGGAGGGGGAGCTGGGGAAGGGGGAGGAGCAGCGGCTGCGCCAGTACGTCCTGCAGCTGCGCAGCCAACGCTCCGCCGTGCGCGCCACCGTCCTGCAGCTGCAGCCCCTCCACCTTGACCCCTTGACCCTGCAGCAAGGTCAACACCCGGACGCGGCCCGCCTGGATCTGGAGAACGCCGTGCTCATGCAGGAGCTGATGGCCATGAAGGTGGTGAAGGGAGGGGGGGTGGGAGTGTGGATCAGGGCTCGTACAAATCTTAAAAAGCCCTGAAAGGCCCTGATTTTTGAAGATTCAAAATAAGGCCCCTAAAAAGCCCTAAAACTGAGACTTTGGCCCTGGAGGCCCTAAAAGCCCTAAAACTGGGAACCATGAGTGAGAGTTTCTGTTGAAATATAGACTAAACAAATATACAAAATAAAACTTATGAGAAATGAAAGCAATAAGTGTCCAAAGATCGTGATATCGCCGATAGAATGCCTGTCGTCTGCTATTCACGGTGCGTCACCTATTTTGCCAAGGGAGGTAATTTGCCTCCATTGAACGCGCATATATACGCTTTGCTTTCACCAGTTATTTTTTACATGCGAGGGACTACCTACCCCTATGGTATGTCCGTAATTTCTTTGGAAAATGATGTTAAACTATGGAACTGCGATTATGAGTCGAAAAAATACCAGTTTTCTGTTTACTGCGCTTAAGTCCTTCTCTACGAGATTTTTCAATTTTAGCACAGCTGTGCTGTGAATAGCAAGGCCTATTGTTTCTCGTGTGCGCATGCACAGTTTACAAAATGGCAGTCAGTGATACAGTCGGGTGTCAGAATGGGAAAGCAATAAAACCTGTAACCAAATCTGTTCTTTATTTGAGGAGATTATCCCACAGATTTCCTGCAGAAGTCATACAGAAACAAATCCAGTTCATAAGGCAAGTCAGAAATCCCAGCACTTTCCATATTTCCCACTGCTCAACGTGGTCGGTTCATTTGACTTTACTTTAAAATTCGCAACTTATTCAGTTATGGGCAGACTTGATTAAAAAAAAAAAACTATGAGGAGAGGGTGTGGGCCTCCTTTTCAAGCCAGTGTTAGGCCTACCACTCAGTCTGCATTGATGATAGGAGACTTGTACATGTATTCATAGTGAAGAGAACTTGCGTCCAGCAACCCCTCTCTCTGTCTCTCTCTCTTGTGCATGCTTGTGTGCGTGTGCATGCATGCGTGTGTGTGTGTGTGCATGTGTGTGTGAATGCCTGCACGTACGCATGTGTGAGATTGAAATAAAGGAGCAGAATTTGGAAGAGGCACTGTGACTGTGTGAGGGTATTGTTATTACCAGTTCTAGTACCTGGTAACCATCTGCATCTTTGGTAAGGCAAGGAGACTTAGTTCACATCAGATGAAGTTTGAAGGATAGTGTCTTAAGTTCACTTTGCTAGTTGTTTGTGAAAAAACCTATTAAAATCAGAGACACTTATTTCAGTTTTCACTTTGCTTGGTATTTCAAGACATGGAGACTTCCATCACACCATGACTTGATGTTTTACTGTGTGAGGATTTTAATTCATTGTGGTATCTATGATTGAAAGACATTTTATTCTAGCACTGAAGTTGAATTTGTGTCAATAATCAATATCCAACATGCAGTTTTAGACAAGGAGACTTTGCTTACATGAGTTTGAGATTAGTTTATCAAAGTAAATGTGTACAAAGGTTGATAACATACACTTTGATGCCCCGCGGCTAGGCCCTGAATTTGGAAATAATGGCCCCTAAAAAGGCCCTACATTTTTTCCCACCAAGTCTGTATGAACCCTGTGTGGATGAAGTGAGGGAGGGGCGGTCGAGGGTATGAGGGGGGGGGGGTATTGAAGTGAGGGGGAAGGAAGAGGGTATGAAGGGAGGGGGGGGGGGGGGGAGGGGTTGTGATTGAAGTGAGTGGGGGAGAGGTGGAGGGCATGAATGAGGGGGAGGGATGAAGTGAGGTGTTGTGGCCCACTGTAACCAGTGTGTCTGTGTGTGTGTGTGTGTATGTCTGTGTGTGTGTGTGTCTCTGTGTGTGTGTGTGTCTGTGTGTGTGTCTCTGTGTGTGTCTGTCTGTGTGTGTGTCTCTGTGTATGTATGTGTGTGTGTGTCTGGTGTGTGTATGTATGTGTGTGTGTGTGTGTGTATGTCTGTGTGTGTGTCTGTGTGTGTGTATGTATGTGTGTGTGTGTATGTCTGTGTCTGTGTGTGTGTCTGTTTGTGTCTGTGTGTATGTCTGTGTCTCTCTGTGTGTGTGTGTGTCTGTGTGTGTATGTCTCTGTCTGTGTATGTCTGTGTGTCTGTCTCTGTGTGTCTGTATCTGTGTGTGTGTGTGTGTGGTGGTGGCAGGAGGAGAGAGCGGAGCTGAAGGCTGCCCACTACCTGCTGGAGAAGGAGTCCAGAGCCCAGGAGCTGCGCCTCTCCGCCCACCAGTCCACAGAGGCCGCCCACCGCCTCACCATCCAGCACCTCCGCTCCCAGCTGCAGCAGCGCTCCGGGGCAGAACAGGTGACTGACTGGCTGGCTGATTGACTGGCTGGCTGATTGGTTGGCTGGCTGATTGGTTGGCTGGCTGGCTGATTGACTGGCTGGCTGATTGGTTGGCTGGCTGGCTGGCTGATTGACTATTGGTTGGCTGGCTGATTGGTTGGCTGGCTGGCTGATTGACTGGCTGGCTGATTGGTTGGCTGGCTGGCTGGCTGATTGACTGGCTGGCTGATTGGTTGGCTGGCTGGCTGATTGGTTGACTGGCTGGCTGATTGGTTGGATGGATGGCTGATTGACTGGCTGGCTGGTTGGCTGGCTGGTTGACTGATTGGCTGGCTGATTGGTTGGCTGGCTGGCTGACTGCATGACCAACTGACTGACTAACTGACTGACTGACTGCATGACTGACTAACTGACTGCCTGATTGACTGCATGACCGACTGACTAACTGACTGACTGACTAACTGACTGTCTGACTGACTGACTGACTGCATGACCGACTGACTGATTGACTGACTGACTGACTAACTGACTGACTGCCGTGTTTGTGTGTGTGTTTTTTTGTTGGTGGTGTTGCTTTAGATCAGACTTTCAGTTTTTCACATTGAATGTGATACCATGTTTGTGTTGTACATTGTGTGTTGGAAACCCAATAAAAATGAAATAAGAGTCCCACTTCAGTACTCCTTAGCCTAGTGCATCGGTGGTCTAGAGGTAACGCGCCTGCCTAGAAAGCGAAAAGTCCGGGTCAGAAGTGAGCGGTGGTTTGATCCCCGTTTGGGCCTGAAACTTTTTCCCCTATCTATTAGACCATGAGGGGTGGTCTGGGTGCTAGTCTATTGATAAACCGAGGTTCCGTGTGTTACACAAAATTATTAAGCGCACGTAAAAGAACCTACAGCAACAAGAGAGCTGTCCCTGGCAAAATTCTGTAGGAAAAAAAGCCACTCTGATAGGGAAACAAATACAGTTGCAGACAGGAAAAGAAAAAAAATAATAGGTGGCGCTGCTCTTGTGGCGACGCGCTCTCCCCGGGGAGAGCAGCCTGAATTTCATGCAGAGAAATCTGCCGTGACTTAAAAGTGGTATGAAATAAAATTTAAAAATAAGTAAGGTTTTAGCGGTGGAGGTGGGGGAGGGTTTTTTTAATAATCTTTTTAAAAATTAATCAAAATCCTGTGCTGGGCACAGCATCCCAAAACACCCAATCCCAGTCTTGTGTGTTAGAAAATAAGGGTTGGGGGGGGGGGGGTGGGGGAGGAGGCTGGTGTTGTCTTTTTAAAAATTGTTTATCCCTCCTGAGCTTGTTTGACGTGAATGTTTATATGACTTATGAGAACCGCGCCAAAGAGAGGTAACTCCTCAAGTCATGTACACTTGGGGGAGGGGGGGGGGGGATAATGAAAAATTTTTCTCTTTAAAGTCAAGAGACATAGAATTGGGGACACACATGCACGCAAGTACGCACACGCTCACATGCACATACACACAATGACACACATTCTCCTCTCTCTCTCTCTTGCTCTCTCTCTCTTTCTCTTTGACTGCTCTCTCTGATTTAATTTTGTTTATGTTTTGTGTATGCTTATGTAGGTGTATGTGTATATGTAAACATATGTGTATTATTTGTATGAAAAGTTGATGTTGAGAGATGATATGGGGAGATGAAGGGATTTGCTGAGGGCAGTTTGATATGGATGTCAGTGTGCTGAATTAGAATTTCAGGTTTGTTTGCTGTTTGTTTGTTTGTTTGTGTGTCTTTTTAATTTAATTGAAATTTGTTATGCAATTATTTACATTTGAGATGTTTTGGGCTTTTTCCTTTACGTTTTTCTTTGGGGGAAAGAGAATGGGTGGGTGGGGTTGAGGGCATGGTGTAAAGAAGCTGTAAGCTTATCCATTTACTCTCAATAAAAAATTTCTTATTTGTAAATTTATATATATATATGTATATATACTGTCTTGTTACCTTTTCCTAGGAGAACGACAGTGACCTGCCCCCGTTTAGCGTCGCCGACCTTTGCTCTCATGACCCTGCTGACCTTGCCCGTGACCTGGCAGCGGCCTTGACCCGAGAGCGCAGCCTGAAGGGCCGCGTTCAGGAGCTGGTGGCCACGCTGGAAAAGATCTCGCGTAACTCTGAAGTGCGCCACAAGCAGTCGGCAGAGTTCGTCAACGACCTGAAGAGAGCCAACAGGTGAGAGAGACCTGGGGTCTGTGAATGTGTGTGAGTGTGAGTGAGTGAATGTCTGTCTGTTGTTTGTGTGAGTGAGTGTGTGAGTGTCTGTTGTTTCTGTGTGTGTGTGTCTGTTGTTTTTGTGTGAGTGTGTGTCTGTTGTTTTTGTGTGAGTGTGTGTCTGTTGTTGTGTCTGTGTGTGTGTCTGTTGTTGTCTCTGTGTGAGTGTCTGTTGTTGTTTCTGTGTGAGTGTCTGTTGTTTCTGTGTGAGTGAGTGTCTGTTGTTGTTTCTGTGTGTGTGAGTGTGTGAGTGTCTGTGTTGTTTCTGGTGTGAGTGTCTGTTGTTTCTGTGTGTGTGAGTGTCTCTGTTGTTTCTGTGTGTGTCTGTTATTGTTTTTGTGTGTGTCTGTTGCTGTTTGTGTGTGTGTCTGTTGTTGTTTTTGTGTGTGTGTGTTGTTGTTTTTTGTGTGTGAGTGAGTGTCTGTTGTTGTGTCTGTGTGAGTGAGTGTCTGTTGTTTGTGTCTGTGTGTGAGTGAGTGTCTGTCTGTTGTTTCTGTGTGAGTGAGTGTCTGTTGTTTTTGTGTGTGAGTGAGTGTCTGTTTGTTGTTTGTGTGTGAGTGAGTGTGTGAGTGTCTGTTGTTGTTTGTGTGTGAGTGAGTGTCTGTTGTTGTTTGTGTGTGAGTGAGTGTGTGAGTGTCTGTCTGTTGTGTGTGTTGTGAGTGAGTGTCTGTTGTTTTTGTGTGTGAGTGAGTGTCTGTTGTTGTTTGTGTGTGAGGGAGTGTGTGGAGTGCCTGTTGTTGTTTGTGTGTGTGTGAGTGTCTGTTGTTGTTTTGTGTGTATGTGAGTGTCTGTTGTTGTTTGTGTGTGTGTGAGTGTCTGTTGTTTTGTGTGTGTGAGTGTCTGTTGTTTCTGTATGTGTGAGTGAGTGTGTGAGTGTCTGTTGTTTCTGTGTGAGTGAGTGTCTGTCTGTTGTGTGTGAGTGAGTGTGTAGTGTCTGTCTGTTGTGTGTGAGTGAGTGTGTGAGTGTCTGTCTGTTGTGTCTGTGTGAGTGTCTGTTTGTTGTGTCTGTGTGAGTGTCTGTTGTTATGTCTGTGAGTGCCTGTCTGTTGTTTCTGTGTGTGTGAGTGTCTGTTGTTGTGTCTGTGTGTGTGTGAGTGTCTGTTGTTGTGTCTGTGTGAGTGTGTGAGTGTCTGTTGTTGTGTCTGTGAGTGTCTGTCTGTTGTTTCTGTGTGTGTGAGTGAGTGTCTGTTGTTGTGTTTTGTGTGTGTGAGTGTCTGTTGTTGTGTCTGTGTGTGTGAGCGAGTGTGTGAGTGTCTGTTGTTGTGTCTGTGTGTGTGAGTGTCTGTTGTTGTGTCTGTGTGTGTGAGTGAGTGTCTGTTGTTGTTTGTGTGTGTGAGTGTCTGTTGTTGTGTCTGTGTGTGTGAGTGAGTGTGTGAGTGTCTGTTGTTGTGTCTGTGTGTGTGAGTGTCTGTTGTTGTGTCTGTGTGTGTGAGTGAGTGTCTGTTGTTGTTTGTGTGTGTGTGAGTGTCTGTTGTTGTGTCTGTGTGTGTGAGTGAGTGTCTGTTGTTGTTTTGTGTGTGTGAGTGTCTGTTGTTGTGTCTGTGTGTGTGAGTGAGTGTCTGTTGTTGTTTGTGTGTGTGAGTGTCTGTTTGTTGTTTGTGAGTGAGTGTGTGAGTGTCTGTTGTTGTGTCTGTGTGTGTGAGTGAGTGTCTGTTGTTCTTTCTGTGTGTGTGAGTGTCTGTTGTTTTTTGTGTGTGAGTGAGTGTGTGAGTGTCTGTCTGTTGTTTCTGTCTGTGTGAGTGAGTGTGTGAGTGTCTGTCTGTTGTTTCTGTGTGTGAGTGTCTGTTGTTTTCTGTTGTGTGTGAGTGAGTGTGTGTGTGAGTGTCTGTTGTTTCTGTGTGTGTGAGTGAGTGTGTGTGTGAGTGTCTGTCTGTTGTTTCTGTGTGTGTGAGTGATTGTGTGAGTGTTGTTTCTGTGTGTGTGAGTGTCTGTTGTTTCTGTGTGTGTGTGAGTGAGTGTGTGAGTGTTGTTTTCTGTGTGTGTGAGTGTCTGTTGTTTCTGTGTGTGTGTGTGAGTGAGTGTGTGAGTGTTGTTTCTGTGTGTGTGAGTGTCTGTTGTTTCTGTGTGTGTGTGTGAGTGAGTGTGTGAGTGTTGTTTCTGTGTGTGTGAGTGAGTGTCTGTCTGTTGTTTCTGTGTGTGTGAGTGTCTGTTGTTTCTGTGTGAGTGTGTGAGTGTTGTTGTGTTTTTGTGTGTGTGTGTGTGAGTGAGTGTGTGAGTGTCTGTTGTTTATGTGTGTGTGAGTGTCTGTCTGTTGTTTCTGTGTGTGTGGGAGTGTCTGTTGTTTCTGTGTGTGTGAGTGTTGTTTCTGTGTGTGAGTGTTGTTTCTGTGTGTTGTGAGTGAGTGTCTGTTGTTTCTGTGTGTGTGAGTGTCTGTCTTTTGTTTCTGTGTGTGTGAGTGTCTGTTGTTGTTTGTGTGTGAGTGTCTGTCTGTTGTTTCTGTGTGTGGTGGGGGCAGCGCTGCCTAGTGGTTAGAGTGGTGAACTTCGGGTCTGACAGTAGCTGAGGGGTAGGGTTCGGATCTTTGGTGCGAAGATGTCATTGTCACTGTGTGTGGTAAAAGCATTGAGCTCCAGGTCTGACAGTAACTGAAGAGTATGGGTTCAAATCTTGGCTGCGAAGATGTCTTTGTCACCGTGCGTGTTTTTAAAAAGTATATTTTGAAAATTTTTACAAAATTCTTTTTATATCGAGGATAAAGGAATAACCACAAATGTGCTTTTTTACATCCAGTCCCCGTGTGTATGCCGTTTTGTAAATTCTGTCATCTGTTCCCACCGGCATGTGTGTCAGTGTGGTCAAGACGTAAGCATTATGAAGACTTTTTTCTGTGTGTGAATTAGAAAAAGAAACAAGACTTCAGTTTTCAAGTTGTGGTGTGTTGACATGATTGTGGAGTATTTTACAGTAAAGAGGGCTTGTGTTGACATGATTGTGGAGTATTTTACAGTAAAGAGGGCTTGTGTTGACATGATTGTGGAGTATTTTACAGTAAAGAGGGCTTGTGTTGACATGATTGTGGAGTATTTTACGGTACAGAGGGCTTGTGTTGACATGATTGTGGAGTATTTTACAGTAAAGAGGGCTTGTGTTGACATGATTGTGGAGTATTTTACGGTACAGAGGGCTTGTGTTGACATGATTGTGGAGTATTTTACGGTACAGAGGGCTTGTGTTGACATGATTGTGGAGTATTTTACGGTATAGAGGGCTTGTGTTGACATGATTGTGGAGTATTTTACGGTACAGAGGGCTTGTGTTGACATGATTGTGGAGTATTTTACAGTAAAGAGGGCTTGTGTTGACATGATTGTGGAGTATTTTACGGTAAAGAGGGCTTGTGTTGACATGATTGTGGAGTATTTTACGGTATAGAGGGCTTGTGTTGACATGATTGTGGAGTATTTTACGGTATAGAGGGCTTGTGTTGACATGATTGTGGAGTATTTTACGGTATAGAGGCTTGTGTTGACATGATTGTGGAGTATATTTACGGTACAGAGGGCTTGTGTTGACATGATTGTGGAGTATTTTACGGTACAGAGGGCTTGTGTTGACATGATTGTGGAGTATTTTACGGTATAGAGGGCTTGTGTTGACATGATTGTGGAGTATTTTCAGGTATAGAGGGCTTGTGTTGACATGATTGTGGAGTATTTTCAGGTATAGAGGGCTTGTGTTGACATGATTGTGGAGTATTTTCAGGTATAGAGGGCTTGTGTTGACATGATTGTGGAATATTTTCAAGTACAGATGGGTGTGACCAGTCATTGTGTGTTCACATGGGGGGTCACATATAAAAATGTAAAGGAGTCCCATAACCTATATGGTCGTAGGGGAGCAAGGCGTCAGAGACCTCACTTCTCCAGGGGCCAGCATATTGAGGGCGGCGCCCATCTCCTCTCCCTCACTGCTTTACCTTCCCTGACCCTAAAGAGGGCAGTACCCATTTACACCTGGGTGAACTGGGGGACTGTACTGAAGCCAAGGCATGCAAACGGTCACCCATCCAACTGGTAACCACGCTTGATGCTGCTTAACCTTAGCTGGGGGAAAGCGAGTGCTCTGACCACTGAGCTATCCCGTCCCCCATATATACATTTTTTTTTTCTTCTTTTTTCCCCAGCGCGCTGATCACGGCGTTCGACAAGGCCAAGAAACGTTACCAGAGCAAGCTGAAGAAACTGGAACTACAGCTGAAGTCAGTGTCCGAACGCTACGAAACACAGGTCAGTATGTAACCATGGCGACTGATCCAGGAAATCCCTGTGTGCCTACAGTTTGTTTTGTTTTGTTTTCCAGTCTGTCTGTCTGGTTTTCTTTTAGTCGCTGTGTCTGTTTGTGTAGCTGAGAGTGTGTTCGTGTACAGCGTTCCTTTTTTGTGTGTGTATATCTTGCTTAGCGAATCCAGTCATTTGAAACAAAATGCCATAGAAAACTGCTGGGCATATCGTGGAGAGAACGAAAGACCAATGAATTTGTCAAGAGCCAAATAACACGGCTGGCAGGTCCACAGGAACCCCTTCTCACCATCATCAAGAAGAAAAAGCTGACATGGTTCGGCCACGTCACCCGCCACAACACTCTGCCAAAAACAGTACTGCAGGGAACACTGGAAGGTGGCAGAAAGAGGGGAAGACAGAACAAGTCATGGATGGACAACATCAGAGAATGGACCAGGATGAATGACTCGGCACTATTGCGCAGAGCCGAGGACCGAGATGGATGGAGGAGGCTTACCACGGCATCGTCTTTCGTGTCTCCCCCACGACCGCCAAGGTCACGGGTCTGATGACGATGACGATCTTGCTTAGTTGCCTTTGGGTGTGTCACACATTTTTTTAATGTTGCTTATTTGTATCTTTGTGTGTATTTGTTATCAGTTATTTTGAAAATCAAACAAGACGAAGAGGATGGACCAAGAAGGCAGAAAATGGACAAGAAGGCGGTGACAGGAAGAAAAAGGGACAAGGCAGAAACAAAGAGAGGGATAGAAAAGAGGGAATTCCTTGCACAGACTTTCCTGAAGGTGGGGATGCTGTTTATACTGACAGGCCCCCCCCCCCCTCCCCCCACAGGGGAGTAACAGATAGAAGAATTCTGTTTCCACCGATGATATCTTTTATAACCTAAGTTCTTAAAATGTACACAGTAAAAACAAAAATCACATCTGCACAGGGCATTTTTGGATGCTGCCAAAACCTTGATTTTCCCTACATATACTCCTGTGTCTGACTTGCAAACAGAAAGAGCTTCATTTTGCAAGAGATCCTTCTCTGTGTTTCAGATCTACATCATGAAACAGAGGTTCAATGTCGGATCCTTCTCTGTGTTTCAGATCCATATTATGAAACAGAGGCTTCAATGTCAGATCCTTATTTCTTGTTTCAGATCCGCATCATGAAACAGAGACTTCATTGTCGGATCCTTCTCTGTGTTTCAGATCCGTATTATGAAACAGAGGTTCAGTGTCAGATCCTTCTCTCTGTTTCAGATCCGCATTATGAAACAGAGGCTTCAATGTCGGATCCTTTTTTCTCTGTTTCAGATCTGCATTATGAAACAGAGGCTTCAATGTCAGATCCTTATTTCTTGTTTCAGATCCATATTATGAAACAGAGGCTTCATTGTCAGATCCTTCTCTCTCTGTTTCAGATCCGCATCTTGAAACAGAGTTTTCAATGTCGGATCCCTCGCTGTGTTTCAGATCCGTATTATGAAACAGAGGCTTCAGTATCAGATCCTTTTCTCTATGTTTCAGATCCGTATTATGAAACAGGCTTCAATGTCGGATCCTGCTCTGTGTTTCAGATCCGTATTATGAAACAGAGGCTTCAATGTCAGATCCTTCTCTCTCTGTTTCAGATCTACATCATGAAACAGAGGTTTAATGTTGGATCCTTCTCTCTCTGTTTCAGATCTACATCATGAAACAGAGGTTTAATGTCAGATCCTTCTCTCTCTGTTTCAGATCCGCATCATGAAACAGAGTTTTCAATGTCGGATCCCTCTGTGTTTCAGATAATAATAATAATAATAATAATGTATGGAATTTATATAGCGCTGAATCTTGTAAAGCAACAAATCAAAGCGCTCAGATTTTATTTCATACCACTTTAAGTTGAAATTCGGGCTGCTCTCCCCGGGGAGAGCGGGAGAACGCGTCGCCACTAAGCGCTGCGCCACCCTTTCACCCTTTTTTTTTTTTTTTTTTTTTTTCTGCAGCTGCATTTGTTTCCCTATCAGAGTGGCTTTTTTCTAAGAATTTTGCCAGGGACAACTCTCTTGTTGCCGTGGGGTTTTTTACGTGCGCTAAATAATTACGTGTAACACACGGGACCTCGGTTTATCGTCTCATCCGAAAGACTAGCGCCCAGACCACCACTCATGGTCTAATGGATGGGGGAAAAATTTCCGGTCCAAACGGGGTACAAACCGCCGCACACTTCAGACCCGGACTTTTCAGATCCGTATTATGAAACAGGCTTCAATGTCGGATCCTGCTCTGTGTTTCAGATCCGTATTATGAAACAGAGGCTTCAATGTCAGATCCTTCTCTCTCTGTTTCAGATCTACATCATGAAACAGAGGTTTAATGTCGGATCCTTCTCTCTCTGTTTCAGATCTACATCATGAAACAGAGGTTTAATGTCAGATCCTTCTCTCTCTGTTTCAGATCCACATCATGAAACAGAGTTTTCAATGTCGGATCCCTCTGTGTTTCAGATCCGTATTATGAAACAGAGGCTTCAGTGTCAGATCCTTCTCGCTATGTTTCAGATCCGTATTATGAAACAGGCTTCAGTGTCAGATCCTTCTGTCTGTTTCAGATCCGTATTATGAAACAGGCTTCATTGCAAGATCCCTCTCTATGTTTCAGATCCGTATTATGAAACAGGCTTCATTGCAAGATCCCTCTCTATGTTTCAGATTTGGATTATGAAACAGGCTTCATTGCAAGATCCCTCTCTATGTTTCAGATTTGTATTATGAAACAGGCTTCAATGTCGGATCCTTCTCCCTCTCTGTTTCAGATCCGCATCATGAAACAGAGGTTAGCCATGCTGGAAGATGAGAGTGGCCGACCTCCTCCTAACGAAACCTCGCTCTGAAGACACCCCCCCTCTCCTCCTCTGCCTGCCTGCCTGCCTGTGTGTGTGCGTGTGTCAGTGTGTGTGTGTGTGTGTTTCGTAGGTTAGTGATATGAATGCATATTCTGTATAATTTATTCGATGTGGTTTTATCGATTTGCATAATGACGGAAGGTGTTTATTTGATGTCAACTTGCATGTTTGGTTTTATTGCTGTTGTTTGTTTTGTTTTTGTTTTTTTGGGGGGGGTTGTTACAAAAATTGCGGCCAGTTTGATAATTTTTTTATATTTTTATTACTTATTATAGACACTCATTTTGCTGTGTATACTGTTCAATATTTGGTTGTTTTTATTATTGTTGTTGTTGTAAAAATGTTATGATGCTTTGTGGCGTTGGTGTCAAACTAGTGAGTAGATATCTTTTGTTGTTGTTGTTGTACAGTGGTAAATATGTACCATTGTATTGAGTGCAGTGTGTGTGTGCGTGTGTGTGTAAGTCAAAGTCAAATTTTTATTTCTAGACTGAACATTGAATAAGCAATGCATTTGCTTTGTTTTTTAAGTGTGTGTGTGTGTGTGCGCTCACACTCTCCACTACAGGAGAAAAACAGTCCTCTGAAGATGGAGTACGGCTGTCTGCATGGCGAGGTATTAAGAAAACAGCCATACACGCAAACTTCTCATCCAGTGTGTACTTACAATCTCAGAGTGATTCCCAATGTAGGAGGAGTGAGTGAGACAGAGCGCATGTTAATCTGGGTGGACCCCCCCCCCACACCCACCCCTAGAATGTCAGTTAAGCTGGGGAACACCCGACAACAGATGGTTTACATGCAGCACAAGGGACCACAGACACATCACAACACTTTTGCGCTGTCTTTTCGTTCTAAAAAAGA
>CM054164.1:32911493-32951493 GCA_028751875.1 Rapana venosa
TAAAATAAGTTATTACCTTTTTTTGTTATTTTACAGTGACTAGTCTGTCAGGTATTTTCGTTTATCTTGAACTTGTTTTGACGAAAGAGACTGAAGGTTCAACAGAGGTTGTTGTTTTTGTTGTTGTTTTTTTTTACTCTTTGTTCATCTACAGAGTGAACGAATTCAGAGATCAGACCTTGTTTGGTGATAGTGACAGGATTCGCAAGAAGCAAGGAACATTTCAGTAGCACTGAACTTACATTGTATAAACACCGTGACCTTGCTATATTGACAATAGATTTTATCACAACGATTAACCTCACTTCAAACTGGGCGTTTGAAAAGTACATCAAAAACTCTGTGTCGATATATTTTTTTTTTTTTGTATAAAACCAAATTTAGCTTTTAAGGCTGGAATTGATCTTGATATTTTTGTGTGAAGTTGAACTTTTAGCTGACATATTTATTAGACATTTTTGGTGGTGTGGTTGGATTTTATTTGATTTTTGTTGTTGTTTTTTTTCCTATCGCAAAATTTGTTATTTTCTGAAGTTGAAGCCACTTCTCAGAACATCATCCAGACTTCACTCGGAACCTAGACTGGAGACAATATCCAAGATAACTTGCGCACTTTGCATCGAAAAATATAAAAGCAAACAAAATACAAAATCCACCAGTTAAATGATAGCAGTTTCAAGAAATTATGGTCAAATATGAACCATTTACGCTGAACAGAGACCAAAACTGCTGAAACAATACAAAAGTTGGCTGTTTGCTTTTAATATATATATATTTTTTAAATTATAGAAACATTACGTTAAACAGTTCAGAGACAAAACGTCCACTTTCAACACCAAAAAGCCAACCACAGATCAAAACACAGGAAGAGAAGATAACCCACACAGCAAGACAAAACAATCCACTGCAAAAACACTAAGGGGAAAAACCCCACCCAAAATCCCCTGAGAACGTTCTAAGCTTCTCAACCTTCCCCCACCACACACACACACACACACACACACACACCACGCCATGACAGCGACAGTGATGACTCACACGCCTTTCCCCTTGATGACGCTGGGAGTGGTGACGTCATTGGTGGTGGTGACGTCAGTGCTGCAAGGGGTGAGGGGTCACGGACGGCTGATGGACCCCCCAGCCAGGAACAGCATGTGGAGACTGGGCTTCGACAACCCCGTCAACTACAACGACAACGAGCTGTACTGTGGGGGACGGATGGTGAGTAGGCCACCTCAGGGAGGGGGTGCATGGAGTAGTAGTAGTAGTAGTAGTAGTAGTAGTAGTAGTAGTAGTAGTAGTAGTAGTAGTAGTAGTAGTAGTAGTAGTAGTAGTGCCGTCAGCGCCTGGGCTTTATCACAGTTCGCTGGGGGCAACAGCAAAGTGAGAGGCTGTAGTATGACCAGTGGCTTTCTTTCCCACTCATGGAGTTCCACTTTACAGCTTAGTCTTTAGTGATCGACTATAACTCTCTGACTAGGAGGCTTGACTCGCACAGTCCTTATGTGCTGCAGCCCTGGGGGCTGGTTGGCCTTTAGAGAACATCTCCAATGCTGACTGTCCTTATGCCCACTTGGCCGAGAGAGTGGGGATGTACTGTGGGCAAGGCATCTCCACTATAATCAAATTTCTGCCCAGTTTCCAAAACAGCAGCTGCCTCCTCTGCTGTTTTGGAGGTCATCGTCGAACACGACGGACAAACATACAGTAGTAGTAGAAGAAGAAATAGCAGGTGGAAGAAAAAGAGAAGCTCGATCGGTGGTCTAGAGATAACGCACCTGCCTAGAAAGCGAAAAGTCCGGGTTTGAAGTGTGCGGTGGTTTGATCCCCGTTTGGGCCAGAAACTTTTCCCCCATCTACCAGACCATGAGTGGTGGTTTGGGTGCTAGTCTTTCGGACGAGACGATAAACTGATGTCCTGTGTGTTACACATAATTATTTAGCGCACGTAAAAGAACCCACGGCAACAAGAGAGTTGTCCCTGGCACAATTCTGTAGAAAAAAGCCACTTTGAAAGGGAAACAAATACAGTTGAAGACAGGAAACTAAAAAAATAACGTGTAGCGCTGCTCTTGTGGCGACGCGCTCTACACGGGGAGAGCAGCCGGGATGGCAAGCAGATAAATCTGTCGTGACTACAAGTGGTATACAAAGAGGAAGAGGAGGACAGCAACAATTGCAGCAGCAGTGGCAGCAGCAGCAGCAGCAGCAGCAGTAGGAACAGTAGTCTCAGTTTACCACACACAGACAAAATTCTTTATCGTGTGGTCAAATCTAGATGCTTCGCAGTCACAGTTTTCACCCGTTCACTCGATGATAAGAGATGGTGGCCTGGGTGCTAGCCTTTTGGATGAAGTCATAAAATGAGCTCCGACTTGTCACATGCAATCAGTGCATGTAAAAGAACCCACAGCAACAAGAGAGAAGTCTTTGGCAAAATTATGTAGAGAGTAACTCACTTTTTTTAAGGATACAAAATTAATACACTCACACACAAGGAAGCAAAATGAGGCGTTGTTCTTGTGGCTGGATGTAAAAAAGCTTTTGTTATGCTTATTCTATAACCCTCTATAAATAAAATTTGTTCATTGTTCTCTTCCCCATGAAGAGAAGCCTGAATTTCACGCAGAGGAATCTACTGACTTAACTTGAAAATGGCACACAAACTATTCCTGACAGAAGCAGACCGTGATTTGCCGTTCCAGAAGGAGAATAGTTACGTCAATGGATATTCAAGAGGTAAACTTGCAATGTCTAACGATTTCTTCTTCATCGTCGAACTCTCAGCAGCTATTGTGGTCTGTCATATGAGCGAAAATGCGCCGCGCTGCCATTAAGCGCCTGACAAGTCAGGCCCAGCGCGTCTGACTTCGGCGTGAAAGAGATTGGTTATCTTTGAAGTCTTTCTGGGGAAAACAAGGCAGGAGAATGGACCAAGAAGGCAGAAAACAGGCAAGAAGGAAGAGACAGGAAAAAGAAAGGAACAAGGCAGAAACAAAGAGAGGGATAGAAAAGAGGGAATTCCTAGCACAGAATTTTTGCAAAAGGTGGGGATGCTGTTTATACTGACAGGACTCTGGCCATCCCCACATTGGGGGAATCTGGTTCATAGAAACAGGATGCCAGGCTTATCATTATGTGAGGGAAAAGTAGTATAAAATCAATATCTTCCCACTGTTACAGAGCAGCGTGACATAACAATTCTTAACTACGAGGAAGGAATATTGTTGCTTATAAGATTCAATGGTTCTATAAAAGGTAAAGGTAAAGGAGTCCCATAACCTATAAGGTCGTAGGGGAGCGAGGCGTCAGAGACCTCACTTCTCTAGGGCCAGCATATTGAGGGCGGCGTCCATCTCCTCTCCCTCGCTGCTTTACCTTCCCTGACCCTAAAGAGGGCAGGTACCCATTTACAGCTGGGTGAACTGGGGGAACTGTACTGAAGCCAAGGCCCGCAAACGGTCACCCATCCAAGTGGCTGCTTAACTTGGCTGGGGGAAAGCGAGTGCTCCGACCACTGAGCTATCCCGTCCCCGATTCTATGATTCTATACTTTTATTTTATTTATTTATTTCATTCTTTTATTTCATTCTTTTCTATCGAGGATAATGGAATAAGCACTTACGTGCTTTTTTTTACATCCAATACCCGTCTGTATGCGGTTTTGTAAATTCTGTCATCTGTTCCCACCGGCACACAATGGCCTACTCTTACGAAAAGCGCAACAGGATTTAACGTGTGTTCAAGATGTTCTGCGTGCGTTCGCACACGGGGCCTCGGTTTATAGGACTTTTGGGGAGAGTGGAGCCGGCACTGATTGTGGTTGTGTGTGTGTGTTGTGTGTGTGTGTTGTGTGTGTGTGTGTGTGTGTGTGTGTGGTGTGTGTGTGTGTGTGTGTGGTATGTGTGTGTGTGTGTGTGTGCAAGCGTGCGTGTGTGTGCAAGCGTGCGTGCATGCAGGAACTATATACGATCAAGAGTCATCGAACAGTAGTCGGGCCGGGGGGGGGGGGGGGGGGGGGGGGGGGGAGGGGGAGGATGTGCATGCAGCATGGACACACGCGCATGTGTATGTATGTACGTATGTATGTATGTATATGTGTGTGTGTGTGTATGTGTATGTATGTGTGTGTATGTATGTATGTAAGTTAGCAAGGATGTAAGTATGAATGTATGAATGTATGAATGAATGAATGAATGAATGATGTATGTATGTATGTATGTATGTATGTATGTATGTATGTATGTATGTTGTATGTAGTAGTAAGTAAGTAAGTAAGTAAGTAAGTAGTATGTATGTATGTATGTAGGGTGTGTGTGTGTGTGTGTGTGTGTGTGTGTGTGTGTGTGTGTGTGTGTGTGTGTGTGTGTGTGTGTGTGTGTGTGTGTGTGTGTGTGTGTGTGTGTGTGTGTGTGTGTTGTGTGTGTGTGTGTTGTGTTGTGCGCGCGCGGCGCGCGTGTTGGCAGTGTTCATTCAGAGGGGACGGGATAGCCTGGTTGGTTTGAGAGATGCGCATTGCGCTCGTGATCTGCTGACCCCTGGTTTGAATCCCTTTCAAGAGGATTTTTCCCCTGGAGTTAACATCAGTGCCGACTCCACTCTTCCAAAAGTCCTTCGGGAAAGACTATAAACCGAGGCCCCGTGTGCAAACGCACGCAGAACATCTTGCGCAAACGTTAATACCTGTTCCGCTTTTTGGAAGAGTAGACCATTGTGTTCCGGAGGGAACGGATGACAAAATTGACAAAAGGGCATACACAGGGGGACTGGGTGTAGAAAAAAGCACATGAGTGCGTATTCCATTATCCTGGAAATAAAAGGTGGGATTTTACAAAAGTGTAATAATGCTATCACAGGCGTGTTGGCCGTCAGCAGAGCTCCTGCAGGAAGGAAGCTCTCAGTGCTGTGCTGACAGAACCAGGCTTCTGTTTACACGGCTAACCAGAAGAACGGGGTGGTGCACACACACACACACACACACACATACATTCACACACACACACACTACACACACACATCACATCACACACAATCACACACACACACCACACACACACATTCACACACAATAACACATACACACACACATTACACACTACTAACAACATCAATTCACAACACAACACACCAACTTCACACACTCACATTACACAACAATCAAACACATCAATTCACACACACAATTCACAACAAACACATTACACACACAAACACAACACACACAACTACACACAACAACACACACATTCACACACACACACTACACACATAAAACACACACATTCACACACACACACACACAAAAACATCACACCACACACACACAACATATATTATAATATATATACAAACACAAGCGGTTGTGTGTGTTCGAAGCTTAAGATTTAAGTGAAAGTCAAACATTTATTTTCAGTGACACAATATTGAATATGCATGCTTTTGCCTTTTCGCAGCAATCATCCATCTAAAAAAAAACTAAGAAAAAATACACGATGATACAATAGAATGAAAACACCAAAGCAAAATGAAAGAAAATGCACACACACACACACACACACCACACACTACACACAAAACACAAGAAAAGCGATACCACGCAGGAATAAAAACATATCACAAAATGAATATTTACAATAACTCTAACCTTCCTCTTTCTTCCCTCGCCGTTTTGCCCTACAAGCTATAAACCATTATATAGGGAGATACCCAATTACCAAATAGATAAGAAGTCTCAACAATCACCCTTCCACACACTAACACTACCACAAACACACACACTCACACACACACACACTCATCACCACTACTCAACACAACGCACGCGCGCGCGCGCACGCACGCACGCTCAACACATCACACATCCCCACACACACACAACAGTGCTTCTCTATTGCTTTAAAATATGTTGTTTTTTCACATCGAAAAAAAATACAATCCAGCAAAACAAATTTCAAACAAAATCCATCAACATCTCTCAAACAACAACAAAATATCAACAAAGCACAAAAAAAATGAAACAAAAAAAAGAAAGAAAAAAAAGCCAAGAAATCCAAATCCAAATCCAAAGTCGTTAGGCGTGGGGAAGGGGAGAGAAGCACACCTAGGTTATACATGTTGAATTATCTATTCTTTGTCAAGAACTACTGACTTGTGTCTGTTCATATTAATACAGTAATCTCCATTATCCTGATTATTCCATTAAGTTTCTGTTCAGTCTTTACAAACTTTCTTTAACTATGCATTGTTTTGATTATTTCCTTCTGTCTATCCCATACAAATATTTATTCTTTTACCTACTATTCTATGTATTTTTTACGCACTTTCATCATCTTTAGTGTTTCTTTTTGTTCTATTAATTCTTTACGAAATTACAATATCTTTATCGCTTCTTTTTATTCTGCTTTTCTTTTTCTTTTAACAAACCTTTACCATCTTTATTATTCCTGTTTTGGGGGTTGTTTTATTTTGTTCTTTTGTTTTGGGGGATTTTTTTTTTGCTGCTTCATCTTCTGTGACGTTCCTGTCCTGCTGTTCTCACGCCGCTCATTCCAATCTCCTCGCCACAGCCATACCCGGCCAGATTTGCTATGTCTCATCCCCAGGGTCGGAAGTCCAGAGTGAGCCCATAAATATCAGCTACTAAGCCTCATACTGACGACAGTATTAGCTCAGTCGCGGGGTCAGACTGAGTGAGTTGCCCACCTGAGGTGACCATCACCACAACGTCCCTCCAACGACTGTCCCCCGCAAACCTCCAACCCCAAAGGCCCCGACACAAACTCACCACAGGCACAGAAGTGTATGGGGAAACCGAATCTGAGGTCACCATGAGACCAGAGTAACTGGGGCCACAGAATCAGAGGCTTTTTTTAATTGCATGATGATCAAGGACAATGAGGATGACGTAATGATGCTGCTGTGGAGGTGGATTTGCTTTGAGACTACTTGACAGGGTTGTAATCTACGCTTACTATCATAATATATCCCGGCGTCAACCAGGCCCGAGAGATGCAGACACCTGCAGTGTTGGTCAGGTAATTTGAGCAACACTCTCAAACTCGCATCTGTTAAGTGGATGAAGCTCGACTGTGTGGTCCCAGTCTTCCCACTGAGCCCACAGCACACTCACTCTGGGTAGGAGCTGGTCGGAGACCGAAAAATCCCTATGACTCTTATAGGAATCGAACCCGCGACCTTCCAGTCCGTAAACCAAGGCGCTAACCACTGCGCCATGGCGGCTGGTATTACTCTTGTTTCTATTTCGTCTATACAGACATTCATTGTTTAGTTACTCCCATCTGTTTCTATTTCTTCTTTATGAACATTTACTGTCTTTATTAATTCCTTCTATTTCTTCTTTACTGTCCTTCATTATTTTAATTGCTTCTTTCTGTTCTATTTCTTCTTCACAAAATGTTCATTTTCTTAATTATTTTTTTCTGTTTCTATTCATTAATTATTTTTACTAACAAAATCTTGCGTCTATCTTAAACCATCCACCTTTTTTCATATGAAAGGTTCTGTCATGGTTTACACACACAAAATAACCTCAGTGTTAAATCTGAGCCAGAATAAGCAGACCTTTTTTTAAACTGCCAATCCCTTCTTTAATTAAAACGTTGATTAGATCAATTACTTTTGATTGTGGACCGTTCTTCTGCCTCTCTACATCTTTGTGTCAACTATCACTGAATCTCTTTCTCTGAAGTCAGAGTATGGCTGCCTATAGTTATAGCGAGGTACTTTTTATAAATAAAAAACGTCATATACGCAAACTTCTCATTCAGTGTGCAGTTTCAATCTCACAGTGATTCCCAGGTGGGATGATGAGTGAGTCAGAGTGCACGTTCTAGATGACCCCCCACAGTGTTAAGCTGGGGAACGCACAACAGCAACAACGACAGCTGAATCTTTTACTTGCTTATTCCAGGTAATTTTCCCCGCTAGGTTGCTGTGGGCCTGTCAGTATAAACAGCATCCCCACATTCTGCAAAATTCTGTGTTAGAAATTCCCTCTTCTCTATCCCTCACTTTGTTTCTGCCCTGTTCCTTTTTCTTCCTGTCACCTCCTTCTTGTTGTCTAAGTTCTGCCTTCCTGGTCCATTCTTCCGACTTTTTTTCCCCCAGAAAGACTTGAAAGATCAGTATTTCTCTCCCACACCGAAGATGGGATGTGCTGGGCCTGACTTGTCAGGCGTTTAACAGCAGCGCAAGTATTTTCGCTCATAGGACAGACAACAATATTGGCTGTCGGCGTTCCATGAAGAAAAGAAGAAAAGAATCCAGGTGGGTTTCCGTTCTCATGTTGACGTCATCCCGGACCCCGGGAAAAAACCCCGCAACAATCTCGTCTCTTCTTTTCCCTTCTTGCCCATCTCTGTTCGCAAGGGAAGCAAACTATGGCCGGCACCGGAAACACGACCGAAAAGCGCCCCCGTGTTGCACACGCCCTTAGACCAAGGGCGGGCACTGCGTGCGTTTCCCCGTCCCAAGGTCTCCATGTTCCCCACTGCTGCCCCTCTGCGCAGCTGGGCCCTTTTGCCCCCGCCTCATGTCGGTATTGCCCGGATGTTGGTGGACAGACGCAAACAGGCCACAGAACCCCCTTGGGGGGGCGAGCCCCAATTGGCAGTCAACAAGAAGGAATGAGAGGGATGCATACAGAATATCAACTGTCTTTGTGGGTTCTGAAATTAAAGCAAAGAAGACCACCAAAAAAACCAACAGAATTCCTGGCGATCATTCATGGGGCTCAGGCACAACTTCCCAATATCGGTTCTGACATGTTTCTGATGCCATCTTCTCGCCTAAGAAAAGAAAAGAAAAGAAAAAGAACAACAAAAATCTCTTCTCCCCGCTTTCGTACTATTGTGTGTTCACTTATCTTGTGGATTACTGCTTGTGAAATATCTTCACATTTTGATCTTGGAGGGTGGTGGGGAGTTTGCAAGGTGGGGAAGGGGGAGGGGGGGGGGGGTTTAGATAGGAGAGGTGGGGGGGGGGGGGGGAAGCTAGTGCGTTTGGTTTCAAAATAGATTCCGAGTGGTTTAGCCCAGGACCATTACTCGGAATAAACACCGAGATCGGTGGTCTAGAGGTAACACGCCTGCTTAGAAAGCAAAAAGTCCAGGTCGGAAGTGTGCGGTGGTTCGAATCCCTGTTTGGGCCCGAAACTTTTCCCCCATCCATTAGACCATGAGTGGTGGTCTGGGCGCTAGTCTTTCGGATCAGACGATAAACCGAGGTCCCTTGTGTTACACAAAATTATTTAGCGCACGTAAAAGAACCCACGGCAACAAGAGAGTCGTCCCTGGCAAAATTCTTAAAAAAAAAGCCACTCTGATAGGTAAACAAATACAGTTGCAGACCCCAAAAATGGGTGGCGCTGCTTTTGTGGCGACACGTTCTCCTCGGGGAGAGCAGCCCGAGTTTCACGCAAAGAAATCTGCCGTGACTTAAAGTGATATAAAGAAATAAATAAGAGCCCAACTCCATAGTCTTACGATACTGATGGCTGCCTACTAGTGTTACTCGGGTATATCCTTGCCAGTGTCAATCGTCGAATTATTTTTTTCCATCATTACTTTAGCGGCTTTCATTTTGTATATGTCCAAAATGGGGATGGTTCTGTCTACAGTTACATGCCAAATAAGGGCATGTTTCGCAGCTACTGTTGTTGTTGTAGCTGTTGATGTTGCTGTTGTCCTTGTAATATGCTGCTGTCAGGATGACAACTAAACGATTACTCTTTCATGTATGAATGATAATGTCTAAGTACCAATGATGTAAGTATCAATGATGAAGTGTACCAATGACGTAAACAAGACCGACATTGTGCAATCATGACGTATGTAACAATGATAATGAGTAACTATGACGTTAAGAAAACACGGCAATGTGTAAGCATGACGTAAGTACCAATGACACGGCTTAGAAATGATGTCAGTACCACAAGAACGGGAAACAATGACGTAAACAGAAATGACAAAATGTGACAATGAATAAAACATTAGTGACAGTGTGTAACAATGACCTCAACACCAGTAACAGTGTGTAACAATGACGTCAACGCCAAGTGACAATGCGTAACAATGACGTCAACACCAAGTGACAATGTGTAACGATGACGTCAACACTAAGTGACAATGTGTAACAATGACGTTAACACCAAGTAACAGTGTGTAACAATGACGTCAACGCCAAGTGACAATGTGTAACAATGACGTAAACATCAGTGACAATGTGTAACAATGACGTCAACACCAAGTGACAAAGTGTCACAATGACGTCAACACCAAGTGACAAAGTGTCACGATGACGTCAACACCAAGTGACAAAGTGTCACGATGACGTCAACACCAAGTGACAAAGTGTCACTATGACGCAGGTTCAATGGATACGAAACGCCGGCAAGTGCGGAGTGTGCGGTGACGCCTACCATAAACCACGTGACCACGAGGCGGGCGGCAAATACGCCAATGGCATCATCACACGTCACTTCCGTCAGGGTGACGTCATGCCCATCACCGTGCACCTCACAGCCAATCATCAGGTGAGTAATAAATAGAACGCTTGCGTCATTTAGCATTTTTGTGTGTCATGTCATCTTATTATGGGCTCTGTCGATCACTTGACACACGTTTTGTGTGATACAATTTGAAGCATGTCAGCTCACCCCAACTCAACTGTCTCCATTGCCGCTGTCGTCGGTAGAAGCTCCACGCAATACCACCACCAGGGTTCGCCATCTTTCTCTGTCTCTGCTGAGTTCTGCAATCTACTGTAGCCCTCCTCCCAGACCACTGACCTCAGTGATGTTGGCAATGTAGGATGTTGGTGGTCTGCCTCTTTTCCTTCCGCCCTCATTGGAGAACTGTCATCATCAGAATTGCCTGCGTGTTTTCTGTTTTCATGACCAACATACTTATCTCAGTCTGCGCTTATCAGTTTCAGCCAGCATTTGTCTTTGCACTGAGAGTTCATCAAGAATGCTTTCATTTGTTCTTCTATCTGACCATTTGATTCTAAGCAGTCGCCTGCAGAACCACATTTCGGCTGTGTTTATTTTGCTCTTTCCAATTTTTGTAGTGTCCAGGCTTCTGACCCATACAGCTGTACAGGCCAGATGAGTGTTTCGATAATTCTGATTGAAGCAGGTCATCATCATCATCATTAGCCATTACACCCAGCGGTGTGTAGGGCAGCAACAAAGCACTTCCACTCCTGCCTATTCTGGGCCAACCTAGTCACTGATCCCCAAGAGTGCTGCATGGCCTTCATCTCACTTTCTACAGTTATTCTCCACGTTGCTTTTGGTCTTCCTTTCTTTCTCCTTCCTTCTAGGGTCCAGTGCAATGCTGTTCTTGTGATTGACTGTGGGTCTCTTCGGAGGATGTGCCCAATCCACTTCCACCATCGTCTGGTGATGATGGTTCCCATGTCTTCTTGCCTGCATCTCCGTAGTAGATCTTCATTGGAGATCTTCTCTGGCCAAAAGATCTGGAGAATTCTTCGCAGGCATATGGTGTGGAAGGATCGAAGTTTGGTAAGATCCACTTCCGTCCTCCTCCAGCACTCAAAACCGTACAGGAGCGTAGACACAACACAGCTCTGGTATAGCTTCAGCTTGGTGTTGGTGCTGTACTGAGTTGATCTCCAGATATTGTTCATCTCCCTAAACACATTCCTGGCCTTGCCCAGTCTGTTGTGGATGTCTTCTTTTGTGCCGCCCTCTGGTTTGATGATGCTGCCAAGGTATGTGAACTTGTCTGTCTGGCGCAGGTCAGTTCCATTCACTTTCACAGGGGCTGGTGTGTTCACATTGAGCGACATTGTCTCTGTTTTCTTGGTGCTAATACGAAGCCCCACTTGCTGTCCGAATGTTTGGAGTCTGCTGGTCTTCTCCTGGATATGTTGGTGTGTGTGGGACAGCAGCGCCAGGTCATCCGCAAAGTCAAGGTCGTCTAGTGTTGAGAACAGGCTCCAGCGAATCCCGCTTGGGGTGTCTTCTGTCGTCTTCCTCATCACCCAATCAATGGCCAGATTGAAGAGAACGGCTGACATCACACATCCTTGTCTTACTCCAGTCTTGACTTCGAAGACAGTGTTGCTATGGTCCACAGAGCATCTGAAGTTGTCATAGAAGCTTTTAATAAGGTGTACCAGTTTCGATGGGATGCTATAGTGTCGAAGGATACTCCAAAGGCTGTCTCTGTGTATGCTGTCAAATGCCTTTTCGAAGTCCACAAGCAGGTAGAAGTTGGAAAATGGGATTCTCTGATTAATTTATTGTGTAGTAAAACTTGCTTCCATAGGTCTGAGTAAGACCCCCCCCCCTCCCCCCGTCCTTGTCTTTCCGCTCTTTTGGCTCGGACCAAAAGCTTTGTTATTATCAGTGTAAACCAAGTGCTAGACCCTGGAGAGAACGAAAGACCAATGAATTTGTCAAGAGCCAAATCACACGGCTGGCAGGTCCACAGGAACCCCTTCTCACCATCGTCAAGAAGAAAAAGCTGACATGGTTCGGCCACGTCACCCGCCACAACACTCTGCCCAAAACAGTACTGCAGGGAACACTGGAAGGTGGCAGAAAGAGGGGAAGACAGAACAAGTCATGGATGGACAATCAGAGAATGGACCAGGATGAATGACTCGGCACTACTGCGCAGAGCCGAGGACCGAGATGGATGGAGGAGGCTTACCACGGCATCGTCTTTCGTGTCTCCTCCACGACCGCCAAGGTCACGGGACTGATGATAATGATGATGATGAAACCCAATGATTTCCCGAAGTCGGAATGCGGCTACCTTCATGGTGGGAAAATACGTTCGTGTACGCAAAAATTCACCATTGGTGAACCTGGGAGCTCTAGCCCAGGAACGAAATCAAATCAAATAAACCACCCGCCAAAAAAACAACAACAAAACAACAACAACACACACAACAAACCACACACACACACACACACACACACACACACACACACACACACACACACACACACACACACACACACCAACACCCCAAACAAACAAAAAACCCCAAACACACAAAACACGACACATCTTGTTTTACAACGCTATGTTCAGATTGTTTTCATTCATGACAACTTCTTAGCATAATCAAATGAGATCGACTTTAAAAGAGGGGGGGAAAACACACATAAATCTTCTGAAGTCGGAGTATAGCTGCCCAAATGGTAAAGAACTGTGACACAACCCCGCATACAGGCAAATTTCTCATCCAGTGTGTACTTCCTATCTCACAGTGATTCCCAGGTGGGACGAGAGTCAGAGTGTGGCATGTTCTGGGTGATAGACCCCCAGGGGGTTAAGCTGCGGAATGCCCAACAACGGCTCAATCTTCACTCCTCGTTTTTTTTGTTTTTTTTGTTGGGTTTGGGTGTTTTTTTGTTGGTTGGTTTTGTTTTTCTTAGCTACTTTTCTTTTCTTGGGGGACGGGGTAGCCTAGTGGTTAGAACATTGTGCTCGCAATCTGACGACCCGGGTTCAATTCCCGTTCAAGGGGATATTTTACCCCTGGAGTTAACATCAGTGCAGACTCCACTCTCACCAGAAATCCTTCGGATGAGACTATAAACCGAGGTCCCGTGTGCGAACGCACGCAATGTACATCTTACCCACACGTTAAATCCTGTTCCGCTTTTTTCAAAAGAGTAGGCCATTGTATGCCGGTAGGAATAGATAACATTTACCAAACTGCATACACATGGGGACTGGGTGTCAAAAAGCACTTGAGTAATAATAATAATAATAATAATAATAAATGGAATTTATATAGCGCTGCATCTTGTAAAAAACAAACAAATCGAAGCGCTTGCACTCAATCATTTACAGGCATGCAACTCTCCTTAAACATAATGAACAACAGATTTCAAATCCACGCGCGCGCACGTAGGCACGCACACGCACAATACACACAATAAGAGTAGCGTCTTCCATTATCCTCGAAATAAAAAAATGAAATAAAAAAATAAAATTCTCGATAAAAATAATCAATCAATCAACCAATCAATTCATCAATCTCCACTGTGTTTGGGTAGGGGTTTGTGACGGAGACTAGGGAGAAAGTTTGTGCTTTGGGGGATGTTTTCTTTGTTCCTCGGCAAGACCCCAAGGTTCACCAATAGTGAGATTTTCGCGTATGCGACCGTTTTTGTCCCACCATGAGGGTAGCTGCATTCCGACTTCGGGGATGTACTCTGGGTATGTTCCTGTTTCCGTTACCCACCGAACGCTGACATGAATGACGGGGGATCTTTGACATGCATATTTGATCTTAATCATAATAATCATAATGTATGGAATTTATATAGCGCTGAATCTTGTAAAGCAACAAATCAAAGCGCTCAAAGTGATCTTCTGCATGTGTGTATATATATACATGACGGGAATGAAGGCACTGGCAGGTCTGCACTTGAAGTTGACTTGGAAGATCGTAAAAAATCCCCAACCCTTAATTCACAAGACACCGCCGAGATTCGAGCCCACGACTTCATGGACCCATGGGATTGAAGTCCTTCAGTCTTAACCACTCGGCTATAGTGACTGTCGAGCTTTCTTCGGAATGAGGTGACATCCCTGATAGGGCCTCTGTGGCTGTCGGGGATACATTAATTTTATTATTCATTTATTTTTCTTTTATTATTCTATTCTTTTATTTTCAGAATAACGGGATAAGTACTTGTGTGCTTTTCTTTTTACATCCAGTCCCTGTGTGTATGCAGTTTTGTCAATTTTGTCATCCGTTCCCACCGGCACACAACGGCCTACTCTTCCAAAAGAGCGGAACAGGTTTTAACATGTGTGCAAGACGTTCTGCGTGCGTTAGCACACGGGACCTTAGTTTATAGTCTTATCCGAAGGAATTTTGGGGGAAAGTGGAGTCGGCACTGATTTTAACTCCAGGAGGGGGAAAAATTCCCTTGAACGGGATTCGAACCCGGGTCAGCAATGAGCAAGGCTGTAGCGAACCACCAAGCTATCCCGTCTCCCCATACACATAAATCAATGTTTGTTTGTTTGTTTTTTTATAATATTGTATTCCTACATTGGTGTGTGTGTGTATGTGTGTGTGTGTGTGTGTGTGTGTGTGTGTGTGTGTGTGTGTGTGTGTGGTGTGTGTGTGTGTGTGTTGTGTGTGTGTGTGTGTGTGTGTGTTGCGTACCGTACGTGCGTGCGTGCGTGTGTGCGTGCGTGTGTATGTGTGCGTGTGTGATACTTTTATTTAAGTTATCTTAGAATGTTTATAACCAATACGAAATGTACCTTTCTTGTATCTTTCGAGATAACGAATAACGTATCACTGTGCCTGTCAGTATCGTAACTGCCCTTCATGGGGATGATTCAAAGTGCTTTCTTGACTTGACTGGACTGGGTGGGGTGTTCATCAGGGGTGGTTCGAGATACGGGTATGTCCTATCAACGACGTGAAGAAGAAGGTGACCCAGGAGTGCCTGGACAAGCACGTGCTGCGCAGGGTGGACGGGGGAGGGGTTCGATTCCCCGTGCCCAAGGGCAAGTACAACGCCTTCTTCAACTACACGCTCCAGCTGCCGCCTGGGCTGACGTGTAGCCAGTGCGTGGTGCAGTGGAAATACCGCACAGGTCTGTGGTACTATACGCCAGCCACCATCATCGTTTTCGTTGTCGTCGTCGTAATCGTCATCATCGCCATCATCGTCATCGTCATCATTTTTATCATGATCATCACCCTCATCCTCATGATCACCATTATCAACAGTTCACTACATCAGCAGCAGCAGCAGCAGCAGCAGCATCATTGTCGTCGTCGTTGTCATCATTATATTATTCTCTCTCGGTCTCTGTCTGTCTGTCTGCTTATCTGTCTGTCTGTCTGTCTGTCTGTCTGTCTGTCTGTCTCTCTCTCTCTCTCTCTCTCTCTCTCTCTCTCTCCAAAATAAATAAATAGATAAATAAATGAATAAACAAACAAACAAATCAATAAATAAATAAATAAAATTCATACAGAGAAATTTGCCACGAGATAGAGTGGCATACACAATGTCATACAAAGGTCAAGTTGTCAAAGGTGCATAAGAGTGTTTAGCCCAAACCAAAAACAAAAGCTTCGTCAGTTTTTTGCTGTAAGCTCAGTACTAAGGACTCCATTCACATGTTAGGTCGTGTAAATGCTCATGGAGATTGTCTTGAGTCATCACAAGCTCCTAAACAGAACAATCTGCATTCTCCTTGAAAGGAGACACTAGTCCCGAAGTCGGAATGCAGCTAACTTACGGTGGGGGGAAAAAGAGGAACGCACAAGCAAAATCTCACCATTCTGTGAACCTCGGAACTGTAGTCGAGGAACGAAAAAAAAACAAAAACAAAGGAGAGAAGAAAAAAACCCCTCTGAAAGCGGAGTATGGCTGTCTACGTGACGAGGTAAGTCCCACAGGAACCTTTCTCATGCAGTGTGTGCTTTCACTCTCACAACACAACCGTGATTCCCAGATGGGAAGAGTGTGTTAGAGTGCATATTCTGGGTGACCCCCCAGAGTGTAACACTAAAGATAAAGGGTAAAGGTGTCCCATAACCTATGTGGTCGTAGGGGAGCGAGGCATCAAAGACCTCAACTTCTCTAGGGGCCAGCATATTGAGGGCGGTACCCATCTCCTCTCCCTCGCTGCTTTACCTTCCCTGACCCTAAAGAGGCAGGTACCCATTTACAGCTGGGTGAACTGGGGGAACTGTACTGAAGCCAAGGCGCGCAAACGGTCACCCATCCAAGTGGTAACCACGCTCGACGCTTCTTAACCTTAGCTGGGGGAAAGCGAGTGCTCTGACCACTGAGCTATCCCGTTCCCTGGGTGCCACACTGAAAACTCACAACAACAACAACAACAACAACAACACAACAATATAACAGCAATATGACACAACACTAAACCAACGTCCTAAAAAAAAAATTTCAGGCAACACGTGGGACAAGGACGACAACTCTGGCGTCTTCTGTCTGGGTTGCGGGCCGCAAGAAGAGTTCTACAACTGCGCAGACATCGCCATCTTGCCGGACAAAAGCGCCAAGACCAAACAACAACACCAACACCAACAGCAACAGGAGAAGAAGAAGAAGAAGACCCCTCAACACTTCACACCCAACGCCTCTACCACACCAGGCCCCCGCACCAAACAACCGACGCAAGCAGAGGCCGGGCTGACGGCAGCAAAGAACGATGCCGCCTCCATCCTTGCGGGTCAAGAAGGAACGTGGAGCAAGAGAGGAGGGAAGCCGGTTCTGGCAGACCTCCAGGAGGAGAACTCCTTGAGCGACAAGCAGACACTTTAGAGAAGAGACGGCAGGAGGTCAAAGGAACGATCGGCCGAAAGCTGACCAAACCTCGAGATGACCCCTACAGCTGGAGGGCGGGGTCAGCCTTCGATTGGTTCAGGGTCACCGGAAAACCTTCTCAGACATCCCACCCCACCACCACCACGACAACAACCACAACAACCACAACCACAACCACCACAGCAGCAAAGACAGTCCCCAGGTTCAGAAATCCCTTCACCCCTCCCAAAACAAAACCAACAGCTATGGATCGCTTCCGCGATTACAGGAGACGTCTTGTGCCTGCGAAATTCAATCCGGCTTCTAGAAAAATGGCTGCCAGCAACCAAGGGAGACCACTAGTCAAAAACGTTCAGGAAACGACAACCAAGGCGGCTGCCAGACCACCAATGGCAGGCCAACACACTCGCTCCAACCTTGATCAAGATTCGGGTCCAGTGCCGACTTGGTTACTACGGTTGGCAGACGCCAGCAGGCGGAAAATGGCTGCCCAGACAGTGGCCAGCACTTCGCAGGATGGTGGTTCCCGTACGAAGAAGTATCGTAACCCCTTCACCCCTCAAGGAGCACGTGACCCGTTACATCAGAGTTTGTGGCGTCACCTGTTACGGCCTGTGCAGAAGAAGCAGAATGACGTCGTCATCTCCAGAAATGCCAGGTGGGTAACTGAGATTTTTTTTGAGAGAGAGAGAGAGAGAGAGTGTGTGGTGTGTGTGTGTGTGTGTGTGTGTGGTGCGTGCGTGCGTGCGTGCGTGCGTGCGTGCGTGCGTGCGTGGTGTGTGTGTGTGTGTGTGTTTATTTTTTATTTTGTTCTTTTATATCGAGGATAATGGAATAAGCACCTATGTGCTTTTTTACATCCAGTTCTCGTGTGTATGTGGTTTTGTAAGTTCTGTCATATGTCATTCTGTCGTGTGTGTGTGTGTGTGTGTGTGTGTGTGTGTGTGTGTGTGTGTGTGTGTGTGTGTGTGTGTGTGTGTGTTTTGGTGTGTGTGTGTGTGTGTTCTGTGGTTGTGTTGTTAGTACTAGTATCTACTGTGAGTGTCTAGGAATTGTACGTCTTGTAGGTAAAAATACATGCAAGACGAACAGTAAAAAAATATAGCCGCTCATGTGAGACGTTCTCTCGGCAAATTGACAAAAGCCAATTTTAGGAGGACAAATTTACACCATGAGACAGAATTTATGAGTAAAAAAAATTAATAAGGTGGCGCGTTCTGTGTGCGTCTTTCCTTGGAAGACACCCGTAATTCACGCAGTAGTGCGCTTCACAGGATGAAATTTTTGCAGAAAGTTACCGTTTTTGCCCACCACGAAGGTAGCTGCATTCTGCCTTCAGGGATGCATATTGGGTATGTTTGTGTTTCCGTAACCCACCGAACACTGACGTGACTGGCGGGATCTTTAATTGATCTTCTATATATGTGTATACACGAAGGGAATGAAGGCACTGGCAGGTCTGCACTTGAAGTTGACCTGGGAGATGGTAAAAATCCCATTCTTTCATTCACCAGCAGACGCCGTTGCCGAGATTCGAACCCAGGACTTCATGGGCCTATAGGATCACAGTCGAACGGTCTTAACCACTCGGCTATAAGCATCCCTGACTGGGTGTGGTAACCCGGGGGGACGAAATAGCCTAGTGGTCAGAACATTGCGCTCGCAATCTGACAACCCGGGTTCGATTCCCGTTCAAGGGGGGATATTTTCTCCTGGAGTTAACATCAGTGCAGACTCCACTCTCCCAAAAGACCTTCGGATGAGACTATAAACCGAGGCCCCGTGTGCGAACGCACGCAGAACATCTTGCACACACGTTAAATCCTGTTCCGCTTTTCGTAAGAGTAGGCGATTGTGTGCCGGTGGGAACAGATGACAGAATTTACAAAAACCGCACACACACACCACGGGGACTGGATGTAAAAAAAAATTACATAAGTGCTTATTCCATTATCCTCGATATAAAAGAATAAAATATAAAATAAAATAAATAAACCCTGTTAAACTTGCTGGTAATTCTCAGCACCAGAACAACGATGCTGACTGCTTGATTTTAAAAGAAATCACAGACAGATAACATCACTCCCGGTCTTCATCCCTTTTCTGGGAAGAGTAGGCCATCATTTTCGTGCCGGTAGGAAGGAACGGAAAACGAAATTTAAAAAAAACAACGCGCGCAAACAAATCGTGTTTAGACCAAACCAGTCCAATCCTGTTGTTTTTATTATGCCCCTCCGACCACAGAGTGTGTAGACACAGTCCCCGGAATCGAATGCGGCTAACTTAAATGTTGAAGAGGAGAGGGGGTGGGGGAGGGGGGGAGGGGGGTAGTGTCCCATACGCAAAAAATCTCACTATTGGTGAACCTCGGAGCTCTAGCCGAGGTACGAAATTTTTTTTTTAAAGTAAAACAACCCTTAAAAAAAAAACCAACTCAACTTTCTATGGCTGTTTTCTTTTCTTTCAGGAACTCTGCAGAACGTGAAGAAGACCTCCAGCCCACCACCACCACCCCCAACCTCCACCCCACACCACCACAGTCAGCTCTACTTGCAGTACCTCCACCCTCACGCCCAGGCACCCCCCCTCCCCCGACACCCCTGCACCCCCCAACACACCCCGCAGCGGTGCCTCCCGAACCCTCCCTCACGCTGACCAGTCCTTCACGGGAAACGACCTGCACCCCAAACACGTGCGTGACAGTCGCGTGCGTGACCAAAACGTGCGTGACAATAGCTTGCGTGATCACAACGCGCGTGGTAGTAGTGGTAGTAGTAGTAATAATAATAATAATAATGATAATAACGGGCGTGCCAATAGTGTGCGTAACAACAACAACAACAACAACAACGTGCGCAACACCAACACGCGCAGCAACCACAACAACCACAACAACAACAACCACAACAACAACAACAACGACAACAACAACGTGCGCAATACCCACGCGCGAGATTCCAGCCAGCACGACCTAACCGCGGACGCCGTCAATCCCCTCCAGAACTCTAGGCCCCACCCTGGAGACGACCACGACCCTTTCCTCGCCTACCACAACCACGACAACAACAACAACGACGACAACGACCACAACCACCAGCACCACCAGCATCTCCTGCCTTACCTGCAGCAGCAGCAGCAGCAGCAGAATCCAAACAGCTTCTCCCAGGAGAGCTATTACCGCCACGATGATGACGACGACGCCGCTGACTCAGGCCTGTACTCCAACGGAGAAGGACATGTGCAGTACCAGCAAGGGCCAGTCACCCAGCTCTTTCAAGCCATGGAGCCCGTCCCTCTCACCCACCCTGTACCCGAGTCTGGGACCGGGGGGTGGTGGCAAGGGTACAGCAACATGGTGTGGGCCTCGGTACCCGGCCAGCAGCGGGTGGTGACCCGGCTGGAGTGCAGGGCGGTGGTGGCGCTGGGCGGTGGCATGGACGCCTGGTGCACAGCCAACTGCAACGCCAACTACTGCCCGGCCGCCATGTGTCTCTGCGCGCCCGGTCAGGACTCGGTGGCCTCCCCTTACAAGCTGGTCCAGGCAAGGGACACCACTTGGATTCAGCCTTACCGGCAAGTCACGCGCACCAGTTACCCGACTTGGCGGCCTCTACGGCTGCCCATCACGGTCAAAACGACGGAAAGCCGCTCCATTTTCGCCTCCCCGGAAGACGTTTTTCAAGATGGCGACAGGATGAGGAGTCCCTTCGTGGCCACTTATTCCCCCTTTGTCCGCCGGGATCAAGCCAGGAACAAAGAAAACATGGACGTGGACAAAGTCAACGCCGGGAAACAAAGCCAGTATCTTGGTCTTGCTGACGTCGACACCCCGCCCTCTTTGTGGGAAGAGAAGGCCACTACCCAGAGACGGTCCAGCCCCGATGACGCGGGACAGGCGTGGCCAGGAAATGACGTAGACGTGACGTCATCGGAACCCCGGAATGAGGTCATGGGAAATGACGTCGTCACCGAGAATGACGTCACGAGAAATGAGGTCACAGGCTGGGAGGAGGAGAAGAAGAAGAAGAAGAAGATGATGATGATGACGACGACGACGACGATGACGGAACAGGGCCGAAGCGATAACGCTCGCGGAGGGAGAGGGAAAGGGAGGGGAGGAGGAGAGAGGAGGAAGACGGTGTGTCGCGCTACAGGGCTGTACAGAGGGGTGAGTCATTACGACACGTGGTGCACTAACAACTGTGCTCAGGCCATGTGTCCCGTCTTCCTCTGTGCTTGCCAAACCTTCTGATGCCACACACCTTTTGTTTTTTGTCTTTGATGGCACACTTTCTGAATGAAATACTTTCTGACATTTTCTGAGGGCACACTGGGGTTTTTTTCCTGCTTGCACCCTTTCTGACACTTCTCATGGCCACACTTTCTGATGCCATACTTTCTGACGATACATCTTTTGATGCCATATCCTTTAATGGCACACCTTCTGGCGGTACACACTCTGATGGCACGCCTTCTAATGCCACACTTTCAGATGGCATATCTTTTGATGGCACACACTCTGATGGCACATATGATGGCACACCCTGATGACACACCTTCAGATGGCATATCTTCTGATGGCACACACACTCTGATGGCGCATCTGATGGCACACCTTCTGATGACAAGAGCATACCCTGATGGCACTGCCTCTGTTGGTCATCTATGTCAACCTTTTGAACAACAATACCTACATGGCACACCTTCTAATCATCAAGATCATCAACAACACTGCCTACATAGTAAAGCTAAGACAAAACGAGAACAAGAACAAAATTACAACCTAAACAATAACACAAAACACAACAACTCTGTCCATCTATCCTCTCTCTTCACATCCTCATAAAAAAATATAAAAAAAGTAAAAAAATATAAACAAGATGGGAAATGAACAAACAGTGAACAAATATGTCTACGCCCACCTTATTAATATAATCAAACAACAAATACCATAAGCCTTCCTCCTTGTGATCTCTTCTCTGTTTCTTCTCTCGATTCTCGCTTCTCTCTATTTTGATAATTTATATAATTATATATTATTATATGATTATATATATATATATATATTATAAAGCAGAAGACATTTGGAATGATGTACAAATTTCATGTGTTGTTTATACTGTATGTATATTTATGTCTAAGGCTTGCCTCTTTATTGAATAATAATGGTCAAATCTTAGTCCACTGGGACAACATATATGTTGTACAGACCTTGACACTCCTTAGTGATTTTGTTGTTTTGTTTAGATTTTCGCTTTTGTATTTTGATAACCTTTTATACACTTGAATATTATCTACTGTGATTATATACCATACTGCTAGTCAATCTGATTGTATTATATCTTCTATTGTACTTCTCTCTGTCTCCGTTTTTGTTTGTCGGTCTTTCTGTCTCTATCTGTCTGTCTGTCTGTCTGTCTGTCTGTCTGTCTGTCTCTCTCTCTCTCTCTCTCTCTCTCTCTCTCTCTCTCTCTCTCTCTCTCTCTCTCTGCGATCGTATTATATTGTCTATTATAGTTTTCTCTCTCTCTCACACACACACACACACACACACACAAACATCTTGCGCACACGTTAAAACTTGTTCCGCCTTTCGGAAGAGTAGGCAATGTAGTACCGGTGGGAATGGATGAGAACATTTACAAAAATGCATACAAACGGGGACTGAATGTAAAAAAGCACATGGGTTCTTATTCCTTTATCCTCGAAAATAAAGAATAAAATATATAAACTGCTCTCACTTTCTATATGCCTATCTGTGCGCATGCACACACGTACACACACGCTCGCGCGAACACAGAGAGAGAGAGAGAGAGAAAGAGAGAGAGAGAGAGAGAGAGAGAGGGGAGAGAGGGAGAGAGAGAGAGAGAGAGAGAGAGAGAGAGAGAGAGAGAAGAGAGAGAGAGAGACAGACAGACAGACAGAGAGAAAGAGATAGAGGTCCATTGTGTAGAGGAATCGGTTTTATAAAATACACGTGTGTATGTATGTATGTATGTGTGTGTGTGTGTGTGTGTGTGTGTGTATGTATGTATGTATGTATGTTTGTATGTATGTATGTATGTGTGTGTGTAGTGTTGTGTGTGTGTGTACACGCACGCGCATGTGTGCATGCATACGTGCGGTGTGTGCGTGCATATGTGCCTTCAAGCGCACGCAGTACCCCTCTCCCCACTCCCTCCAGTTAGTAACTTCTTCTTCGTCGTCAAACGCTCAGACAGCAACTTCTGTTGTCTGTCATATGCGCGAAAATGCGTTGCGCTGCCGTTAAGCGCCTGACAAGTCAGGCCCAGCCCCTCCGACTTCGGCGTGTTCAACATCTGTATGTGACTTCTTTTTCTTTTTTTTTAACAAGCATCACACATATACTTTTCTGATTGCGTGGCTTTGATACCTTTGATACTATTGTGGAAAAAATATTAAATCCTATATGTATGTTTCTTTTTTCTGAATCTGACATGAACAGTCATGTATACACTCGGGGACTGGATGGAAAATAAGCATATCAGTGCTTGTTCCATTATCCTCGAAATAGAAGAATAATAAAAAAAATTTAATGAATGTAGGCTGGGTCAGAGTTCAATGGCCATTTATATCAGTTCCAAACCTAAACGGCCATTTATGATGGAGAGGCCATTTATGGAGTGGCCATTTATGATGGAGTGGCCATTTATGATGGAAGCCTCAGGATTCCTTTGAGGAGCCGTTTATGTTTTATCAGTATTGATTTGATTGGCCATTTCTGCTGTATGCATTAACTGGAATTGATTTGAATGGTGATTTGTGGTGTGTCAGAATTAAATGGCCATTTATGGTGTGTCAGGATTGTTTATGTGGCCACTCATGGTGTGTGTGATTTGACTTGAATGGCCACTGGCTGTTGTCAGGATAAAATAGCCATTGTAGGGAGTGTCAGGATTGATGGAAACGGCTATTTATGTTGGTTCAAAATTGAAACGGTTATTTTTGTTAGTTCAAAATTGAAACGGCTGTTTATGTTGGTTCAAAATTGAAACGGTTATTTTTGTTAGTTCAAAATTGAAACGGCTGTTTATGTTGGTTCAAAATTGAAACGGTTATTTTTGTTAGTTCAAAATTGAAACGGCTGTTTATGTTGGTTCAAAATTGAAACGGCTGTTTATGTTGGTTCAAAATTGAAACGGCTGTTTATGTTGGTTCAAAATTGAAACGGCTGTTTGTTATGTCAGGATTCAGGATGTTATGGTTTGCCAGGATTGATTTGAATAATCATTTATGTCACGACAGGATGGACTTGGAATGGTCAGTCATGGTACTATGGAACTGAGTGGCTAGTTCTATTTTATCAGTGTAGATCAACACGATATAGAATGACCATTATAGAACTGAGTGGCTAGTTCTGTTCTATCAGTGTAGATCAACAGGATATAGAATGACCATTATAGAACTGAGTGGCTAGTTCTGTTCTATCAGTGTTGATCAACATGATATAGAATGACCATTATAGAACTGAGTGGCTAGTTCTATTCTATCAGCGTTGATCAACACGATATAGAATGACCATTATAGAACTGAGTGGCTAGTTCTATTCTATCAATGTTGATCAACACGATATAGGATGAACGTTATAGAACTGAGTGGCTAGTTCTGTTCTATCTGTGTAGATTAACAGTGATGCTTGTTCTATGTAGATACTGTCTACACCAGTCACTGGTTCTACGAAAACATCTTCAGGTATTGTAAATTTTGCCTGAACTTACCCTGTGTGGCAAAGTTGCTCGCTTTGATGACCAAGGAAGCTAGGATGCCAACTGCCTTTGTGCGTCAGACACAGTGATGAACAGAGATGTTGTGAACATGCTTACTAAGTCAGTTTCTTAAAGACAATGGTCGTTAAGAAAAGATACCTCTTAATATTGTTTCCTTAAGACAATGATGGTTAAGAAAAGATACTTCTTAATGTTGTTTCCTTAAGACAATGATGGTTAAGAAAAGATACTTCTTAATGTTGTCTCTTCAAGACAATGATCTTTAAGAAAAGATACTTCTTAATGTTGTTTCCTTAAGACATTGATGGTTAAGAAAAGATAGTAGCCAATATTATTTTTTCAAGACAATGCTCTTTAAGAAAAGATACTTCTTAATGTTGTTTCCTTAAGACATTGATGGTTAAGAAAAGATAGTAGCCTATATTGTTTTTTCAAGACAATGATCTTTAAGAAAAGATACTTCTTAATGTTGTTTCCTTAAGACATTGATGGTTAAGAAAAGATAGTAGCCAATATTGTTTTTTCAAGATGATGATCTTTAAGAAAAGATACTTCTTAATGTTGTTTCCTTAAGACATTGATGGTTAAGAAAAGATAGTAGCCAATATTGTTTTTTCAAGATGATGATCTTTAAGAAAAGATACTTCTTAATGTTGTTTCTTCAAGACAATGATGGTTAAGAAAAGATACTTCTTAATGTTGTTTCTTCAAGACAATGATGGTTAAGAAAAGATACTTCTTAATGTTGTTTCTTCAAGACAATGATGGTTAAGAAAAGATACTTCTTAATGTTGTTTCTTCAAGACAATGATGGTTAAGAAAAGATACTTCTTAATGTTGTCTCTTCAAGACAATGATCTTTAAGAAAAGATACTTCTTAATGTTGTTTCCTTAAGACATTGATGGTTAAGAAAAGATAGCCAATATTATTTTTTCAAGACAATGCTCTTTAAGAAAAGATACTTCTTAATGTTGTTTCCTTAAGACATTGATGGTTAAGAAAAGATAGTAGCCTATATTGTTTTTTCAAGACAATGATCTTTAAGAAAAGATACTTCTTAATGTTGTTTCCTTAAGACAATGATGGTTAAGAAAAGATATCACTTAATGTTGTTTCTTCAAGACAATGATGGTTAAGAAAAGATACTTCTTAATTTTGTCTCTTCAAGACAATGATGGTTAAGAAAAGATACTTCTTAATGTTGTTTCTTCAAGACAATGTTCGTTAAGAAAAGATACTTCTTAATGTTGTTTCTTCAAGACAATGTTCGTTAAGAAAAGATACTTCTTAATGTTGTTTCCTTAAGACAATGATGGTTAAGAAAAGATACTTCTTAATTTTGTCTCTTCAAGACAATGATGGTTAAGAAAAGATACTTCTTAATGTTGTTTCTTCAAGACAATGATGGTTAAGAAAAGATACTTCTTAATTTTGTCTCTTCAAGACAATGATGGTTAAGAAAAGATACTTCTTAATGTTGTTTCTTCAAGACAATGATGGTTAAGAAAAGATACTTCTTAATGTTGTTTCTTCAAGACAATGATGGTTAAGAAAAGATACTTCTTAATGTTGTTTCTTCAAGACAATGATGGTTAAGAAAAGATACTTCTTAATGTTGTCTCTTTAAGACAATGATGGTTAAGAAAAGATACTTCTTAATGTTGTTTCCTTAAGACAATAATGGTTAAGAAAAGATAGTAGCCAATATTGTTTTTTCAAGATGATGATCTTTAAGAAAAGATACTTCTTAATGTTGTTTCTTCAAGACAATGATCTTTACGAAAAGATACTTCTTAATGTTGTTTCTTCAAGACAATGATCTTTACGAAAAGATACTTCTTAATGTTGTTTCTTCAAGACAATGATCGTTAAGAAAAGATACTTCTTAATGTTGTTTCTTCAAGACAATGATGGTTAAGAAAATATACCTCTTAATGTTGTTTCTTCAAGACAATGATCGTTAAGAAAAGATGCCTCTTAATGTTGTTTCTTCAAGATAATGTTCGTTAAGAAAAGACACTTCTTAATGTTGTTTCTTCAAGACAATGATGGTTAAGAAAAGATACTTCTTAATGTTGTTTCTTCAAGACAATGATGGTTAAGAAAAGATACTTCTTAATGTTGTTTCTTCAAGACAATGATTGTTAAGAAAAGATGCTTCTTAATGTTGTTTCTTCAAGACAATGATAGTTAAGAAAAGATACCTCTTACTGTTGTTTCTTCAAGACAATTGTCGTTAAGAAAAGGTACTAACCAATGTTGTTTCTTTAAGACAATGGCCAATATAAAAAAGAAGATTTTTTTTTCTAAAACCCGTCTTTTAGTTATAGAGTTAAGCTGAGTATCAACATTGCTGCTTGATTGATTTTTTTCTGCAGCTGAGATTTGTCTTGTCTTGTCTTGTCTCGTGTGTGTATCTGTGTGTGTGTGTGTGTGTGTGTGTGTGTGTGTGTATGTGTGTGTGTGTGTGTGTGTTACAGTCATAGATATGCTGACCATTTCTCCCTATGTCTTCGTTATGGTAATGTACAACAGCAAAAGGCTGTTGAAGGCAATGGTTCTCTCATGGGAGATAGCCTCTTATCTGTGTTACATTTAACCTTTTTAATGGAATGTGTTTGCTATGATGCAAAAAGGCAAAAAGTCTGTACTAGGAATAATAGGAGATGCCTTCTTCTTGCATAGGAGGGGGGGGGGGGGGGGTGATGGGGAAGGGGTCGTTGTCATTGGGAGGTATTTCTGAAACTGGTGGTCATCTTACAAGATTGAAGTTAATTTTGGAACCCTTGAGTTATTTTCTTTAACATCTTTGTTATAACTTCAAGGTTTCATCACATACATGTTTTGAAAAACCTTTCTTTGTCTCAGCAAAATTGTGAAACTTGAGGACAACACAAACGTTAGTATGGCCAGATCTTTTAGGAATAAGTATTTGCCAGATCTTTTACCTATAACTATTTTAATCTTTAAACAGAAAATTTCTGACGTTTCGGCTCTTAATATGTTAATACAATTTTAAAATTAAGGAAGAAATGGAGATATGACCAAAAACTCATTTTAATAATAATTATTATTATTATTTCAGAAATGCCTCCTACGGAGAACGTTTTAAGTATAATCTCCCTTTGCTGACAGTGTTAAAGAACATTTCTGTTGTGAAGTTTTAAAGCGGACTTATCTTTATTTTTTTTATGAAATGAGAACAGTTGTATTAAATGGAAATCTGAGTGTTGATTATTTTAATACAGTCAGAAAAGAAGTAATGGAATATGAGGCTTTTCTATTTTCAAAATTCAACAGTTATATTTTTGTCAACGAAAACTTGCTACCTTACAGGAAACCAAGCTGGCATACTGTAAATCCTTTATAAAGGTGATTTTTGGGTTTTTTTAGTATAAAACAACCGCATTGTTTTTTGTATTACACCATGCAACACAATACTCTACACTACAATGCAATAAAACACAATACAATGCAATGCAACACAGTGCACAAAGCAACACATTGCAAAATACAAAACAACATGATGCAATACAAAAGCTGGAATGGTTTGTACATAGTGATGTATCATTATTGATTGATGCTGTTTCTTCAGTACAGGTATGTTTGGAATAACACTGTTTTTGTTTACTATTCATATTTTTCCAATAAAATGTAAACGAATCAACGACATGGTGTTGTTTTGGTTGAGGATTTCAGAGAGAAAGAGAATGAATGAACGAATGAATCTTTATTCAGATATATATATATATATATATATATATATATAAGGAGAGAGAGAGAGAGAGAGAGAGAGAGAGAGAGAGAGAGAGAGAGAGAGAGAAGAGAGAGAGGAGAGAGAGAGAGAGAGAGAGAGAGAGAGAGAGAGAGAGAGAGAGAGAGAGAAAGACAGAGAGAGAACGCTGACAAGTTTTATTGTACTTCGGCCCTGGGCCACTATACAAAGTATGTTTGGGGCAGGGGGTAGGTATACATCATAGCAAGCGTTAAATCCATATCGCATTTCCACTTCTGCAAGCATACAGAATCACACTTCTAGTCTTCTGGTTATCATCATCCCCATCATCATCTTCAGCTATCAGCCCCTTTCATTATCTATATCAGCAGCTGCAGCACGTATGTCAACAAAGCCATCATCACTTTCATCATCTACGTCATCATCACCAACATCATCATCCTCATCATCTACACGAGAGAGAGAGAGAGAGAGAGAGGAGAGAGAGAGAGAGAGAGAGAGAGAGAGAGAGAGAGAGAGAGAGAGAGAGAGAGAGAGAGAGAGAGAGTTACCTGACGATAAGAAGCAAAGACGTATAACAATACTTCTCACCTATTAATTGTAAATGGCTGCAAGTGAACGAGTAGGATGGATGAAAGGCTTTGATTTGTTTTGTTGCAAGATATAGCGCTATGAAATTCCATTTATTATTATTATTATTATTATCATTTTAAACTTTAACCAAATGTGCACTACCATTAGCTTTGAAGCTCCTGAAAACACTTAAACTATTTTATCGGTGATGACTCAAATAACGTGTGGTATATCAAGGTTACGGTCAAGGTGTCCCACAACCTATAAGGTCGTAGGGGAGCCAGGTTTCAGAGACCTCAGCTTCTCTAAGGGCCAGCATATTGAGGGCGGCGCCCATCTTCTCTCCCTCGCTGCTTTACCTTCCCTGACCCTAAAGAGGGCAGGTACCCATTTACAGCTGGGTGAACTGGGGGACTGTACTGAAGCCAAGACGCGTAAACGGTCACCACATCCAAGTGGTAACCACTCTCGACGCTGCATAACCTTGGCTGGGGGAAAGTGAGTGCTCTGACCACTGAGCCATCCCGTTCCCCTGGTATATTACACCCTCATATTCTGACTCCCATGAAAACGAACATACTATGCTCACTCATAAACTCTCTCTCTCTCTCTCTCTCTCTCTCTCTCTCTCTCTCTCTCTCTCTCTCTCTCTCTCTCTCTCATATGCATGCATGAGAACACACACACACATACACACAATCGATCCTTTTCTCCGAAAGGCTAGCATTCAGACCAAGGGTGCATCCAGTTATAGAATCTGTGTTTATTTAATATTGGTGACACAACTGGTTACACATATTCGACAGGTTGTACACGGTCCATGCAGATGACACTGATAATATTAATGGCCATACTGTTTGATTCAGACATCAGTGTTACGCTAATACCACACTTTGTTCATACCATCCCTTTTTTTTTGGGGGGGGGGGGGGGTTAGAAAGTTTTACATCATATTATGTTACACCGAGAATATTTATGTTGTTGGTATTTTGCTGTGAAGACACCATCCCATGCTTTTGTCACAAGGATACATCATGTCACATCAAGATTTTGCTGGGAGCACTCAGGCTGCAGTTGTTGTGGGTTCTTTAACCTGTGTGTGTGTGGTGTGGTGTGTGTGTGTGTGTGTGTGTGTGTGTGTGTGTTGGTGGTGTGTGTGTGGTGTGTGTGTGTGTGTGTGTGTGTCTGTGTGTGTGTGTGTGTGCGTGCGTGCGTGCGTGCGTGCGTGCGTGTGTGTGTGTGTATGGGTGCATGGGTGCATGGGTGGCAGGCAGGAGTATTCAACGTTTGAAGCTGCCGATTTCTCGCTTGATGGTCTCCACTTCCTGGATAGGCTTGTACATGTCTGGGTTGACAACGATCAGCTGTGAGGGACAGAGCACCAACATCGCCTGCATTAACCAAAGCCTGGCTGCAGACAGCTGACTGGTCTTGTAAACTAAGGTAAAGGTGTCCCATAACCTATGTGGTCGTAGAGGAGCGAGGCATCAGAGACCTCAACTTCTCTAGGGCCAGCATACTGAGGGCGGCGCCCATCTCCTCTCCCTCGCTGCTTTACCTTCCCTGACCCTAAAGAGGGAAGGTACCCATTACAGCTGGGTAATCTGGGGGACTGTACTGAAGCCAAGGCGCGTAAACGGTCACTCATCCAACTGGTAACCATGCTCGATGCTGCTTAACCTTAGCTGGGGGAAAGCAAGTGCTCTGACCACTGAGCTATCCCATTCCTACTGGTCTGATACATCTACATATGTTGGCATTGACGCTGGGGGCGACAGCAAAGTGAGAGGCTGTATGACCAGTGGCTTTACACTCATGGAATGCTTCCACTTTACAGCTTAGTCTTTAGTGATGGACTAGGACTCTCTGACCAGGAGGCTTGACTTGCTACAGTCATATGTCCTGGGGGCAAAATGGCTTTTGGAGAACATCTCCAACACTGACTGTCCTTATGCCACTTGGCCGAGAGAGTGGGGATGTGCTGTGGGCAAGGCATTTCCACTATAATCAAATTTCTGCTGCCTCCTCTGCTGTTTTGGAGGTCATCGTCCAACATGACGGACCAACATTTGGCTTGCCTTCTCTCTACAAATTTTGCTAATATTCAGAGCAGATTTGCTCTGTGTCTGTCTGTCTGTCTGTCTGTCTGTCTGTCTTCTGTCTTCTGTCTGTCTTCTCTCTCTCTCTCTCTCTCTCTCTCTCTTCATCTCTCTCTCTCTGAAATCTCTCTCTCTCTCCTCTCTTTCATCAATATAAACAGCATCTCCACCTTCTGGGAAATGCTGTGCTAGCTATTCCCTCTTTTCTATTCCTCTCTTTGTTTCCGCCCTGTTCCTTTTCTTCCTGTTAACTGCTTCTTGTCTGTTTTCTGTCTTGTTCCATAAAGACTTCAAAGATAATCATTCTCTCCCATGCCGAAGTCAGATGCGCTGGGTCTGACTCGTCAGGCGCTTAACGGCAGCGCAAAGCATTTCCGCTCATTTGACATAAAACAATAGTTGCCGTTTGTAGGTTGGACCAAGAAGAAGAAGTCTCCTTTGTTGTACTTTCTGAGCTAACTGTGTCCACAACTTAAAGGAAAATGCACAGATAACTTCACAATGACACTGGTTTGGTTTTCTAAAAGGTGTTCTCATAATCTATACGGTCCTGGGGAGTGAGGTGTCATATACCTCAGCTTCTCTAGGGCCCAGCATATTGAGGGCGGCGCCCATCTCCTCTCCCTCGCCGCTTTACCTTCCCTGGCCCTAAAGAGGACAGGTACCCATTTACAGCTGGGTGAGCTGGGGGATTGTACTGAAGCCAAGGTGTACGGACGGTCACCCATTTACGACGCGACAACGCTCAATGCCGCTTTCGGATGAGACTAAACCGAGGTCCCGTTTGTGAACACATGCAGATCATATTGCGCACACGTTAAAACCCGTTCCGCTTTTCGGAAGGGTAAGCCATTGTGTGCCGGTGGGAACGGATTATAAAATTGACAAAACTGCATTACACACGGGGATGGAATTTTTTTTAAAAACAATAGTGCTTATTTCATTATCATCGAAATAAAATAAGAATAATGAAAAAATAAATAATAATAACTTAACCTTAGTTGTGAGAGCGTTAACTAGCCAGAGAGCCACCTCATCCCTGTTTTCACAAACTGTACTGTGAAAACATCATTAATTTCAAAACACAACTTCATTGGCAGTGCCCGAGTGTGTGAAGATGATTATTTTTCTCTGAAACAACAAAGTTGAGAGTTTACCTTATGTTTGTCTGAAAAAACAAAGTCCCGAGTTTACCTTATGTTTGTCTGAAAAAACAAAGTTGCAAGTTTACCTTATGTTTGTCTGGCAAGAAAAAAACAAAGTTGCAAGTTTACCTTTTGTTTGTCTGAAAAAACAACGTTGAGAGTTTACCTTATGTTTGTCTAAAAAAAAAGTTTTAAGTTTACCTTATGTTTGTCTGAAAAAACAAAGTTGCAAGTCTACCTTATGTTTGTCTGAAAAAACAAAGTTGCAAGTCTACCTTATGTTTGTCTGAAAAACCAAAGTTGCAGTCTTACCTTATGTTTTTCTGAAGGCTTCACATTCTCCCATTCAGTTTTGATACAACCATTGCCCCGTAAAATTCTGGTGACAAAAAAACAGCAAGGACATCACCACTAGTATGACAAATGAATCTCTACACAATAACATTGCACATGTAGGCGAGCGCGCACACGCACGCACGCACGCATACACACACACACACTTCTTTATAACTCAATCTACTATCAATAGAATCAGACATGTTTATAACTCAATCTACTATCAATAGAATCAGACATGTTTATAACTCAATCTACTATCAACAGAATCAGACATGTTTATAACTCAATCTACTATCAATAGAATCAGACATGTTTATAACTCAATCTACTTTAAATAGAATCAGTCATGTTTATAACTCAATCTACTTTAAATATAATCAGTCATGTTTATAACTCAATCTACTTTGAATAGAATCAGACAAGTTTATAACTCAATCTACTATCAATAAAATCAGACATGTTTATAACTCAATCTACTATCAATAGAATCAGACATGTTTATAACTCAATCTACTTTAAATAGAATCAGCCATGTTTATAACTCAATCTACTATTAATAGAATCAGACATGTTTATAACTCAATCTACTTTAAATGGAAACAGACATGTTTATAACTCAATCTACTTTAAATAGAATCAGACATGTTTATAACTCAATCTACTTTAAATAGAATCAGACATGCTTATAACTCAATCTACTATCAATAGAATCAGACATGTTTATAACTCAATTTTACTATCAATAGAATTAGACATGTTTTTATCTCAATCTATTATCATTGGTATCAGGCTTGCTTGTAACTCTGAATTGGTTGGTTGCCCTTCTCCAAACTTGGGTAGCACCAACTGCCAAGTTCTTGGTGCCAGACTCCAGCCCACCCTTCCTTCTGCCACCCCCATCCTATCCATCCCCTCCCCCACCCCCCACTCCACACACACATTATTCATACACTTCCTATCCCCCTTACAATTAAACCCTTTCCCACCTCCTTGCTAATAGAAAAATGTGTGTGTGTGTGTGTGTGTGTGTGTGTGTGTGTGTGTGTGTGTGTGTGTGTGTTGTGTGTGTGTGTGTGTGTGTGTGTGTGTGTGTCTGTGTGTGTGTGTGCCCGAGTGCGCGCGCGCATACATGTGTACGTACTTTGTAGGAGAGGATAGAGAGTAGGCCTGACTTAGAGAAGAAAGACAGGGCACTCACTTGATGTCCTGTTTGCAGGACAGGTTGTAAGCTATGAAGAGAAGCCCCCCAGTTACTGCACAGCTCACCACGCACACTATGGGGATCAGCTGTAGACAGACAACACAGCACACACTATGGGGATCAGCTGTAGACAGACAGCATAGACCGACAGACAGCATAGACAGACAGACAGCATAGACAGACTATGGGGATCAGCTGTAGACAGACAACACAGCACAGAAAGACAGCATAGACAGACAACACAGCACAGACAGACAGCATAGACAGACAGACAGCATAGACAGACAGACAGCACAGACAGACAGACAGCATAGACAGCATAGACAGACAGACAGCATAGGCAGACTATGGGGATCAGCTGTAGACAGACAACACAGCACAGACAGCATAGACAGACTATGGGGATCAGGTGTAGACAGACAGCAAAGACAGACAGACAGCATAGACAGACTATAGGATCAGGTGTAGACAGACAGCATAAACAGACAGACAGACAGCATAGACAGACAGACAGACAGCATAGATAGTATATATGGATCAGCTGTAGACAGACAGCACAGACAGACTATAGGGATCAGCTGAAGACAGACAGCATAGACAGACAGACAGCATAGACAGACTATAGTGATCAGGTGTAGACAGACAGCATAAACAGACAGACAGACAGCATAGACAGACAGACAGACAGCATAGATAGTATATAGGGATCAGCTGTAGACAGACAGCACAGACAGACTATAGGGATCAGCTGAAGACAGACAGCATAGACAGACAGACAGCATAGTCAAACAGACAGCATAGACAAACAGACAGCATAGACAGACAGACAGACAAGACAGACAGACAGCATAGACAGACAGACAGACAGATAGACAAAGACAGACAGACTAGACAGCTAGACGCGGATACAAACAGGTAGAAACAGACAGCATAGACAGACAGCAGACTAGACAGACACACATCAACAAAACAGCAACACTATGAAGCAAATCAGAGCTGTACAGACAGCACAGACAGCATAGACAACAGATACACAGACACGACAACGTAGACACCGACACAGCAGACAACACAAACACAGCAGCAACAGAAGACAGGTTATCCCAACACACACACACACTATAGGAACTAGCGTAGACAGACTGCCACAGACAGGATGCCATCCACACACACTAAAACAACTGTAGACACTCACACACACACTACACACACACACAAAACCCCCACACACCCCACCACCAACACACACACACACAACACACACACACACACACACACACACACACAGAGGATCCCCCCCCACACACACACACCACCACCACCACCAACACACACACGACACCCCCCCCCCCACCCACCACCACCACCACCACCACCATACACATCACCCCCCCCCCCCTTCCCAACCTACCCCTCACCCACACCCACCCACCCACCCCACACCCCTGCCCCCGCGAGCGACACCCACACCCACCTCAGGGAATCGTTTGAGTCCACCGAGACCAAAGCCAAAGCTGGGAAGCTTCTTGGAGCTGTGAGGTCTGCCCAGCCCGCTGGGACCAGGGTCGTCAGACATCTTGAAGGGGTCAGCGATTCTGGCCACGCCTCCTCCTCTTCCTTACTTACTGACTGTCTGGGCAGGAACTTCCGCCTAAGCTCGGATCTGCCCGGATGTAGATAGCAAACGAACGGTGCAGTGCGCAAGTCCGGGCAACGAACGGTCTATGTTCTTCTTCGGGTTTTCTATCACAGATGTGGTGTTTTTCAGCATCCTCCCTTGGAAAGTAAGCATAAATGAGTGCTTAAGGAATCTGTGTCGGTTAGTGATGGTTGCGCATTGCGAGGCCTAAAAAACATAAACAGAAGTTCTATTGTTGTAATAATTGTTTGTTGGTTGAGATTGCCGCTTCAGCATGAGCACATTTACCCAATGTAACTACACTGCACTACAATCTTTATAAGGAGGAGGAACAAAAATTCCTCTGAAATTCGGCCCGTATGCGTCGGGCCCCTGCATGGCCGATTACTCTTAAAAAAAAACCCAGTGTCGAACACGCAAAGATCTCATTCATGTGTGCAATTTTCTTCAATACACAGTGATTCCAGGTGGGAGATGAGAGATCAGAGTGCTCACATGGTGGGTAACACACAAGTGTTCCATTCTGTGGTAAATAACATCAAAAAATAATGAAAAGTTGGCGCAGAACCATCAGACACTGATGACGGGTGGGGGGGGGGGGGGGGGGAGGGGGTGAAGGGGGGTAAGGGGATAGGGGCGGCAGCCTAGTGGTTAGAGGGTTGAGTTCGTAGATCTGACGGCCCGGGATCGAGCCACCACGGAGGCTCCCGTTTTAAGGGGATTTTTTTTTTAATCAGTACTGACTCCACTTCCCTCAAAAATCCTTTGGAATAAACTATAAACCGATGTCCCGTGTGCGAACGCACGCAGAACATCTTGCGCATGTGTTAAAAAACCCGTTTCCACTTTTAGAAAGAGTAGGCCATTTCGTGCCTGTCGAAACAGATGACAATGGTTTAAAACAGTTGCATGCACGCATGTTTTTCGACACTATCCCCGAAGTCAGAATGCAGCTTACCTTCATGGTGGGTCAAAACGGTGGCATACGCAAGATCTCGCCGTTGGTGAACCTTGGAGCTCTAGCCGAGCAACGAAAAAAGAAAAAGACATTACAACCGAGATTTGCTGGTGTCAGTTAAGAGGACTGCATCAGCATGGCCAAGAAACAAGATCCAATGGCCTCAGGGGTAGACAGAATCAAAAATGTGGGGCTGATTAGATAGTAAAAGGTAAAGGTGTCCCATAACCTATGTGGTCGTTGGGGAGTGAGGCATCAGAGACCTCAACTTCTCTAGGGCCAGCATATTGAGGGCGGCGCCCATCTCCCTGACCCTAAAGAGGGCAGGTACCCATTTACGGCTGGGTGAACTGGGGGACTGTACTGAAGCCAAGGCGCGCAAACGGTCACTCATCCAAGTGGTAACCACGCTCGACGCTGCTTAACCTTAGCTGGGGGAAAGCGAGTGCTCTGACCACTGAGCTATTCTGTCCCCATATCCATACCTGATCCAAGCGAGAACAATCATTCATACTCCAAGCTCTGCACGTAGATCTATACTGGAAGAAAAAAAAAATTAATATCACCAATAGCTTATCTCTTTTTTCTTCTTTTTTTTTGGTTCGTTTCTCCCCTAGAACTCCGAGATGTTTTGCGTATTGGGACCGTTTTGGGCCAACCAGAAGGTTGCGACATTCCGACTTCGGGGATAACGGCTCATCTAACAACGCGGGCTTTATCAGGAGAACCATCACGGAACAGCCAGCTTTAGAGATCTAGTGATGATCATTCTTTTTTTTAACATGGAGAATTTGGTAGGAAAAAAATCTCCTAGGAGTGGTTTGTTCGTAGCCTTATATGATATTCTGGTTATCAGAATGATTTATCAACGCTAATTTCACTGTCAAAATGGCTGGTAGTGGAATATTACCTTCAAACAATGAAAGGTTTAAAAAATCAAAAATATCTGGTTGAAGGTATGATGATTTCGATAACACAGTAAAGCAACGTACTTTGAAGATCTAGATTCAAGATGAAAGTCCTTTTTTGGGGGGGTATGGGGGATTACAAACAAACTCAACAAGAGAATAAACCTAACAGCAATACACCCCCAAAACAATATCAATTCGGGTACATTTCACTCGACTAGCAGTCTTAAGTAAGAACCGAGACATAAGATATTAAATCTAGTATTCAGTCTTAGGCCCTGGATCTGTACTGTGCCTCCAGCTCTGCATACTTTACTCGATATTTTCTGTATATTTTTGCGTCTGGGTCTGTTCCAGTTCCTGATTTGAGTATTTTGGACGTACCCTACTCTCAGAACAGAGATTTTCACAAGATAAACTGTACTTTTTCCAGAACGCTGGCTGCAGAAAAAAGCATTAGGCCTACCTGTTTTTTGGGTGGAATAGGAACTGACAGCAGGAGTAAAAAGTATGACGTCAAAATGTGTCTCTAATGACGTTGTGTGTCTTCAATTTTACGTCTGTTCACTTAAAGTCTTTACGCCCAGACGTTTTCAAAGAGAGGCTGTCAAGGGAGACAAGCCCAGGCAAAGGTTATTTCGAAGACGGTTGAATGCAAGCGCTTTGATTTGTTTGCTTTGCAAGCTTCATATTCATGTGTGTGCGTGTGCACATGCATGCTCGCTCGTGTGTGTGAGTGTGTATGTGCGTGCGTGTGAGTGTGCGGGCGGACGTGTGCGCGTGCCTGCGTACGTGTGTGTGTACATGTGTATATATGCGCTTGTGCGTGTGTGTGTTTGCGTGACACATATCTCTGTGAGAAAGAGTAATCTCTGAGAGAGAGAGAGAGAGAAGATCAAGTGAAACCAAGTCAACACAAATCAAATTGAGTCACGTCAAAACATTTTTTATTGAGGATAAAAGATTTAAGCTGATAGGCCTACATCTTTTCGTCGACCTTCTGTCGTAAATAGTAATGATGATGATGATGATATATAATATATATAATAATAATAATAATAGTGCAATATGCACAAAATGTTTTATGGAATACAAATTTTAAATCATGACGAAATAAATGAATAAGGAGAAGAAGAAAAAAAGAAACAAGCAACATCAATGCATGATTTTATTAAAAAGAAAAAAATTGGTGTGTGTGTGTGTTGTGTGTGTGTTCGTGCGTGCGTGCTTGCTTGCTTGTGCGGCGTGTGTGTGCGTGCGTGCGTGCGTGCGTGGGCGCGTGAGTGTGACTGCATGTGAGTGAGAGTGAGATGCGAAACAATACGATACTATACAATACAATGAAAGACAATACAAAACAATGTAACGCAAATATATATTAGAATTCGATACAGTACTGTATTGTAAGTATAATACCATACAAAACAAAAGTGATAGCAACATATTTCAAAACACAATGATCAGAATTCTGAGACACAGAAGGGGTGAATGTAATCATTGCACATAATGCCACACACACATTCAGTGTTGCGACATCAAAGATGACAAGAATAGATATTAGACCAGATACCAACCACAATTTGTAAGACGAGCATATTCTTTCACCGTATCACACGTACATAGTTACAATAACATCAAAGGATAAGAAACACCTTCTTGTCGTCGAACACTCAAACAGCAAATTATCATTCTCTGTCATAATTATGACCGAAAATGTGTTGCGCTGCCGTTAAACGCCTGGCAAGTCAGGCCCAGCGCATCCGACTTCGGCATGGGAGAGAACTGTTAGCTTTGAAGTCTTTCTGTGAAAAAAAACAAAGGCAGGAGACTGGACAGAAAATAGACAAGAAGGAGATGACAGAAAGAAACGGAACAAGGAAGACAGACAGACAGAGAGACAGAGGGACAGACACAGAGAGAGAGAGAGAGAGAGAGAGAGAGAGAGAGAGAGAGAGAGAGAGAGAGAGAAGAGAGAGAGAGAGAGTTGCTGTCTGAACGTTCGACGACGACGACAACGAAGAAGAAGAAGAAGAAGAAAAGGAGGAGCAGGAGGAGGAGGAGGAAGAAGCAAATGCTGATGCTCTCACAGGAACAAAGCCGCCATCTTGTGACCTGACCTATCTGTCAGTCAAATATAATCATTGGAAAATGCCGCCAAAAAGATAAAAATTAATTAAAAAACGTGAAGTACAGTAAAACGTAAAGGTGTCCCATAACCTATGTGGTCGTAGGGGAGCGAGGCCATCAGAGATCTCAACTTCTCAAGGGGCCAGCATATTGAGGGCGGCGCCCATCTCCTCTCCCTCGCTGCTTTACCTTCC
>CM054164.1:32961493-32963993 GCA_028751875.1 Rapana venosa
TAGTAGTGGTAGTAGTAGTAGTAGTAGTAGCAGCAGCAGCAGCAGCAGCAGCAGCAGCAGCAGCAGCAGCAGCAGCAGCAGTAGTAGTAGTAGTAGTAGTAGTTGTTGTTGTTGTTGTTGTTGTTGTATCATCATCACTATCATTATCATTATTGTCATTGTTATAATTATTATTATGTTATTATCGTCGTTATATATGATGTCGCTCAGTAGTAGTAGTAGTAGTAGTAGCAGCAGCAGCAGTAGTAGTATTTTATAATCAATTGATGAATATGATGATTCATTTAGCAAAATCTTTGAGAGAGAGAGAGAGAGAGAGAGAGGAGAAGAGAGAGAGAGAGAGAGAGGAGATGAGAGAGAGAGAGAGAGAGAGAGAGAGAGAGAGAGTCAAACTGAAAAATTAAGAGCTCGTTCAGTTAACATCAGTGCCATCTCCTCCCCACCCCTCCCCCCACCCCCTCCCCACCCCAAAAGTCCTTCAGACGAGACAATAAACCTAAGTCCCGTGTGCAAACGCACGCAGAACATCTTGCACGCACAGTAATTTCATGTACCCCTTGGGGGGTTTCTTGAAATAAAATCATGAATCTTAAAACCTCTTCCGCCTTTCAGAAGAGTAGGCCATTCGTGCTGGGGGGAACCGATGATAAAATTTACAAAACTGCGTGCACACGGGGACAGGATATTTTTTTTAAAAGCACATAAGTGAATACATCATTTTTATTGAAATAAATCAAAATATAAAGAAATATGTGAATGAACAAATATACATAAATGAATGAATAAATCAACAAATAAAACAGACATCTAGACAGCTAGGCAGACAGCCAAACAGACAAGACAGACAAGACAATCAGACAGACAAGCAGGCAGATAGACAGACAGGCAGACAGACATGCTGACAGACAGTCAGACAGAATGACAAACAGGCTGACAGACAGAAAAACAAGCAGGCAGAAGAAAAGGCAGGCAGGTAGACAGACGTGAAGGTAGACAGACAGGCTGACAGACAAACGGACAGACAAGGAGATATACAGACAGACATACAGACTGACATACAGACAAACAGAAAGACAGACAGGCTTACAGACTGGGAGACAGACAGGCAGGCAGGCAGGAAGACAGACAGACACACAGACAGACATACGGACAAACAGACAGACAGACCGACAGACAAACACAAAGACACACACACACAGACACACACACACACAAACAGACAGCAGACATTATCTTTTTTCTCTCTGTTTTTTTTTTCTTTAGATCGATGGCTTGATGTAAAAAAAAGCAAATGCACTGCTTATTCAATGTACCATCTGAAAATAAAAGTTTGACTTTGACTTTGACAGCAGACAGCAGACAGACAAACGGACATACAGACAGACAGACACACAGCAGACAGACAGACAGACAGACAACAGTTCATACCTGCAGATGGAGGTGGTGTTTCCATTACTGGTGTATGGCTTCTCCCGATTCTTTTTTCCTTAGAAAAGGGCAGGGGAGGAAGGGGGGATTTTAGGGGGGGGTATTTTAGGGGGAGGGGCTTATATTGGAGGTTTGGTTTTTTTCCCTAGGGTCAGGGGGGTACTCTATAGTTTGGGGGAGGGGAGGGGAGGGGGCTTGTTGTCCTTGTTGTTGTTGTTGTTCTGGTTTTATTTTGTTTCTTTGTTGTTTATCTCTGACGTGGTTCTTTGCCTCTGGTTGAGGTGAATCTTCTGCGGAGAGGGGAGTGGAGGAAGCTGGTTGCAAAAATCTTCAGTGGTGCCCCCACGGTTCTCGGGACTTCGGGTGAGGTGAGGTGAGGTGAGGTGAGGTGAGGTGAGGAGGTTGATCTGGAAGAATATCGTAAAGTGTTAACGCTGTGTTCTTATCATATAAACAGAGAAAGATCGCAGACACACAGAGACAGACACACAGAGGCAGACATAAACACACACAGACATATACACAGACAGACACAGACACACAGAGACATATACACAGACACACAGACACATATATACAGACACACAGAAACATATATACAGACACACACAGACATATACACAGACACACAGAAACATATATACAGACACACACAGACATATACACAGACACATACACAGACACACACACAGACACACACAGACATATACATAGACACAGACATATACACAGACACACAGACATATACACAGACACACACACAGACATATACACAGACACACACACAGACATATACACAGACACACAGACATATACACAGACACACACACAGACATATACACAGACATATACACAGACACACAGAGACATATACACAGACATACACAGACACACACACAGACATATACACAGACATATACACAGACACACACAGACACAGACACACATAGACATATAAACAGACACACACAAACATACACACACACACACACATAGAGAGAGACACACACACATACACAAAGACACACACACGCACACACATGCACACACACATATTTATATTCACAAAGAC
>CM054164.1:32966493-32978993 GCA_028751875.1 Rapana venosa
CCTTCAACATCAACAAGACCTATACCACGTATTTATCGATTTTAAGAAGGCATTTGACAGGGTGTGGCATGCAGCTTTGTGGGCAACCATGAACTTGTACAGCATCAATGCAAACCTGATCAGAGTCATCAAACAGCTGTACAGCGAGGCCACCAGTGCAGTGTACTACAACAACAACATTGGAGAATGGTTTCGAACAACAGTTGGAGTAAGGCAGGGCTGTCTACTCTCACCCACTCTTTTCAACATCTTCCTTGAGATAATCATGGCTGATGCACTGGAACATCATGAAGGATCAGTCAGCATCGGTGGCAGAACGATCACAAACCTCCGCTTCGCAGATGACATTGATGGAATAGCAGGATCAGAAAAAGAGCTTGCCAGCCTAACAGAACACTTGGATAAGGCCTCCAAAACATACGGCATGGAAATCAGTGCAGAGAAGACCAAACTGATGACTAATAACCCCAACGGCATTAGCACTGATATCAGGGTTAATGACCAGAAGCTGGAAACAGTTCAAAGCTTCAAGTACCTGGGAGCCATTGTATCCGACCAGGGATCCAAGCCAGAAGTAGTATGCAGGACTGCACAGACAATACCAGCTTTGTCAAAACTAAACACCATCTGGAGAGATAAGAATATCTCACTTATCTCCAAGATCAGACTAATGCGCTCCCTTGTCATATCCATATTTCTGTATGCCTGTGAATCATGGACCCTGACTGCAGATTTGGAGAGAAGAGTACAGGCAGTGGAGATGAGATGCTTTCGGAGACTCCTTGGCATCTCCTACAAAGACCACATAAGCAACGAAAGCGTGCATAACAGAATCCAGCAAACCATTGGACCCTATGAGAACCTTCTAACGATCGTGAAAAAGCGTAAACTTAAGTGGTATGGGCATGTCACAAGATCCCAAGGAATTACAAAGACAGTTTTGCAAGGCACTGTCCAAGGAGGAAGAAGAAGAGGCAGACCAAGGAAGAGCTTGGAGGATAACATCAGTGAATGGACAGGCCTAGAACTCAACAAAACCCTGAGAAAGGCAGAACAGAGAGAAGAATGGAGGGAACTGGTTGCTGAGTCTTTGAGGGTGCCCCCACGGTCGTCAGACTACGGGACAGATAGATAGACATTGAATAAACAGTGTGTATGTGTGTGTGGTGTGGTGTGTGTGTGTGTGTGTGAAAGTCAGTCCTTATTTCCTGATAGTACATTGAATAAGCAATGTGTGTGTGTGTACTCGTTTCTTCTATTAAAATTTCTTTTCTTTTTTGAGTGATTCTTACGGTTTAAACAAAATGTTATTCAAAGAAAATCATACATATGCGCTCTTATAATAGAGTAATAACAAGCTAAATGCTTGAAATGTGCTCAACAATATTGATTCTTTTATTTCCAGGATATTGGAATAAGCATTCATCTGCTTTATTTTTATAGCTTGTCCCCGTGTGCATGGGTTTTGTACATTTAATCATCCGTTCCCACTGGCTCAAATGTCCCAACTCTTTCGAAAAGTGGAACAGGTTTTAACGTGTGTGCAAGATGTGTGTGTGTGTGTGTGTATGTGTTGTTGTTGTTGTTGTCTTTAATTTAACGTCTGTTCACTCTAAGTGATATTAGACAAATGTGTGTGTGTGTGTGTGTGTGTGTGTGTTCACACTTGGAAACAATGATGATGATGATGATGATGATGATGATGATGAGCATCTCACTCCCCCACCCCACCCCCCACCCCCCGCCCTGTGCGCAGAACATCTTGCGCACACGTTTCGCTTTTCGGAAGAGTAGGCCATTGTGTGCCAGTGGCAACGGATGACAAACTTTACAAAACTGCATACACACGGGGACTGGATGAATAAAAGCACATGAGTTCTTATTCCATTATCTTCGAAATACAAGAATGAAATAAATTTTAAAAAATAAAAGATAAATATTCTCTCTCTCTCTCTCTCTCTCTCTCTCTCTCTCTCTCTCTCTCTCTCTCTCCTCTCCTCTCTCTCTCTCTCTCTCTCTCTCTCTCTCTCTCTCTCTCTCTCTCTCTGTCTACGTCAAACAGCCTCACTAAGAAAACAAACTTGCCATGCAAGTCTCCTTACCTCACAAGTTAACAGCAACACACACACCACCACACCTACATTCGTATCCCTCCCTTCCCCTCCCCCACCCCTCCCCTAAGAAAATGAAGGCCTCTCTCTCTCTCTCTCTCTCTCTCTCTCTCTCTCTCTCTCTCTCTCTCTCTCTCTCTCTCTCTCCACACACACACACACAAGCACTCTTCTACATCATTCTACACCCAAAAAACCCCACGAAACAAAAGTACACACACACACACACACATACACACACACAATCTGATGACCTGGGTTCGATTCCCGTTCAAGGGGCTATTTCCCCCTGGAATTAACATCAATACAGACTCCGCTCTCCCCAAAAGTCCTTCGGATGAGACTATAAACTGAGACCCCGTGTGCAAACACACGCAGAACATCTTGCGCACACGTTAAATCCTGTTCCACTTTCGTAAGAGTAGGCCATTGGGTGCCGTTGGGAACAGATGACAGAATTTACAAAGCCGCGTACACACGGGGACAGGATGTAAAAAAGCACATAAGTGCTTATTCCATTATCCTCGATATAAAAGAATGAATTTAAACACGCAAGCGACACACAACCTTACCGTTCACACTGCTAACCAGCCACCCTCTCCAAAACTTCCTAACCTGCCCCAAACGAATAGACAAGAGTCCTGCTGAAAGAAGGTTTTCAACATAAAGGGCGACGTCTGCTGGTATAAGCCTTACATAACGCTCTGGTAAACTTGAAATAACCACCGCGCCAAGATTGCCACAGCTATTTATAGCTTTGATCTTTATCTTCCCCCAGACTGATAATTATTATCGTCTGTTAGACTGAACTTTCCTTAAGCATTCGACCAATAGGAATCCTCCTGAACATGTCACGTGTGCACATCAGACGACATGCAACCAACAACAACAAAAAACAAAAAAAAAGGATGGACTGAAGTTTTCTAAGAACAGAAACACAAACATTAATCAGCCACATATATAAAGAAGGAAGTAGAGGTTGGGGTGTGGGGGGATAGGGGGTGTTTCTGTGTGTTTGTCCTGGTCATTGCGCCTACTGCTTGGTAGAAATGATGTTTGTTTGTTTTTTTATGTGTGTGTTTGTTCCTTCTCTCTCTCTCTCTCTCTCTTCTCTCTCTCTCTCTCTCTCTCTCTCTCTCTCTCTCGCTCTCTCTGGGTGGGGGTGGGGGTGGGGGGGTGATGGGGGATGTTTTTAGGGTTTTCTTTTATTAGTTTGCTTTGGGAGGGGGGAGTTGTTGGGGGGGGGGGGGCTGCTTTAAAAAGGGTTATTTCCCCATGTTTCTACTGTGAGACTGTATAAGTGTTGGGTTATTATTAAGATGTATCCCTACGGGCGGGGACTGGATGTAAAAAAGCACATGAGTGCTTATTCATTATCCTCGAAATAAAAGAATTTGTCTTTGTCATTGTCATTGTCATTGTCATTCTCTCTCTCTCTCTCTCTCTCTCTCTCTCCTCTCTCTCTCTCTTCTCTCTCTCTCTCTCTCTCTCTCTCTCTCTCTCTCTCTTCTCTCTCTCTCTCTCTCTCTCTGATGAAGATTATTCAATGTACGGGGCTGGATGTAGAAAAGCACATGAGTGCTTATTCATTATCCTCGAAATAAAAGAATTTGTCATTGTCATTCTCTCTCTCTCTCTCTCTCTCTCTCTCTCTCTCTCCTCTCTCTCTCTCTCTCTCTCTCTCCTCTCTCTCTCTCTCTCTCTGTTTTTGTGTGTGTTTTTTGTTCTCTGTTTGTTTGTTTGTTTTAAATGGTTTTTCCCTTTGTTTTTAATGTGTGAGTGTATGAGTATTGAGCTTATTATTAAGATGCATCCCTACGGGCAGGGACTGGATGTAAAAAAGCACTTGGGTGTTTATTCATTATCCTCGAAATAAAAGATTTTGTCATTGTCATTGTCTCTCTCTCTCTCTCTCTCTCTCTCTCTCTCTCTCTCTCTTCTCTCTCTCTCTCTCTCTCTCTCTCTCTCTCTCTCTCTCTCTTAGTTTACTATCATAATGGATCTCTGATAAGGGCGGGGACTGGATATAAAAAAGCACATGGGTGCTTATTCTTTATCCTTTAAATAAAAGAAATTGGTTTGATTTGGAGTCTCTCTCTCTCTCTCTCTCTCTCTCTCTCTCTCTCTCTCTCTCTCTCTCTTCTCTCTCTCTCTTCTTTTGATTGTGTAATTAACTAAATGTCATTATTCTTTCTTTTATACCCTTTTGTGATGAAGATTATTATTGTTATTATGGTTATGTTAATAGCGATAACTTTCTTCTTGTTTATATATTCTTTTCGTCAATGGATCCATCAATGGATTTGAGAAGAGATAGATGACATCATATCTGTAAGTAAGATATTATTATACTGTTCCTTTTTTCGTTCCAGCATGCATTTATATTCCCTTCTTGTGACACAGTACACGTTTTTGTCCTCGTTTCTTAATGTTTTTCGGAACGTCTTCAGAAATTTTCTGACCTTATATTTCATACTTTTACATTCATTATCAAACCACTTTTACATTCATTATCAAACCAAGTACCATTTGATGGACCTTTATTGATATCTACCTGTTTCTTCATACATTCAGCACTGGCTTTTATGAAACCATTAAACAAATCTAGAGCTTCATCAATGTTCTCATCAATCATCTGAAAGGCATTTTTTAAAAATTGTACACATGTTCACATCTTGGAGATTTTCTTTATAAGCTGATAGTTTTCATCCCATACAAACTTTTCCATAACAGATGGCTCCTCAGTTTCCACACCTGTATTATATACTGGATTAATATGTAATTCAACAGGAAGGTGATCGGAATCAGAACGCTCGGCAACAAACAAACGACAGGAGTCAAAAATCTGAGAGAACAAATCATCTGACACTAAGAAATAATCATGAACACTACATCCTCCATCAGAGATGTATGTATAGCGTCCTTGTTGGTCACCATTACATACGCCATTTAGAATTTGTAAACTAAGGGCAGTGCACATATTCAATAGTAATTTACCATAATTGTTGAAGAGAGAGAGAGAGAGAGAGAGAGAGAGAGAGAGAGAGAGAGAGAGAGAGAGAGAGAGAGAGAGAGAGAGAGAGAGAGAGAGAGAGAGAACGCTGAACGCTGAACTCTGAACGTGTTTAATATGTACATTGGCCTTAGGCCACAATACACGGAGTTTGGGGGAAGGAGGGGAATCAACATACTGGTATATACAGTACCATAGTATATGGAAGAAAAGAAAACAAACAAACCAACATCCGATTAAAGTGAATCATGACTACAGTGATCAAGTCTTGGACTATGAACTAGTTAAACAATGCTATTTGACTGCGTAAATATTTATAACACAATATATATCAAAATCGGTATAAATCAAAATGTAATATTTAAATTCAGGTTGATAAAAACAATATTTGTATAGACATATCTTATTTGACACACATATCAATTAAGTCACATTATGACACAGCAATTTCTTCCTTCTATTTATGGAATGGAATATGTATCTGGATAAATAATGACTGTGTTCACCATTTGATGTTTTGAGTAGCTTTGATATTGGTACATCAATACATTCAGTTAAAAACTTATCCCTTAAATAGGAGTACATTGAGCATTCAAACACAAAATGGGCTTCGTTTTCTAATTTTGTTTTACAAAACGGACAAAGTTTTTCTTGCTCATTTGCACTGTATCTACAAACATTGTTATTAAGAGGTAAAACACTCAGCCTAGCTTGTGTAATAGCAACTTGAAAACAATATGTGTCTATTGAGTTAATGTAGTTTTCTTTTTCAAAAATAGTTTTAAATGATCTATAGTTTTCATATCTCTCTTTATCTCTTATGGTTCCATACCACTCTTGGGTAAACATATCGATTAATCTCCGCTTAAAAACATGCAAAAATGCTTTTGCATCACCAACACCTTGTTGTAACCATACAATGTTGAATCCAGTTTCACATAGGATTTCTCTTACTTTTGATACCCAGCATTTTTTTCCATTTGTATCGATTTCCAGCAGCATTTGGTAAGCACTGTATGGCAATCTGTTTGGACTCATTTGTAGAAGCTTAAACCAGTAAACAGAGAGAGAGAGAGAGAGAGAGAGAGAGAGAGAGAGAGAGAGAGAGAGAGAGAGAGAGAAGAGAGAGAGAGAGAGAGAGAAGAGAGAGAGAGAGAGAGAGAGAGGAGCGCAAACAACGCAAAACAAACAAAACAAAAAACACAGAAACAAGAGAGAGAGGGAGAGAGAGAGAGAGAGAGAGAGAGGGGGGGGGGGGGTTGAACAAGGAAGTCTGGAAGATCAGGTCACACACTCAGATTAAAAGTTTCCAATTTCTCTGGTGCCAAGCCTATCCCTAGATATAAAGTCTCCCTTGGGTGGTAAATTTATACCTCACAAGTTGACCAATAGTTTGCCTGTTGAAGAATGCCAGGCTGAAATATCGCTGATTGAATCCTATGATCCCCGTGGGTATAATAATAATAATCATAATCATAATCATAATCATAATCATAATGTATGGAATTTATATAGCGCTGAATCTTGTAAAGCAACAAATCAAAGCGCTCAGATTTCATTTCATACCACTTTAAGTCACGGCAGATTTCTCTCCGTGAAATTCGGGCTGCTCTCCCCGGGGAGAGCGGGAGAGCGCGTCGCCACAAGCGCAGCGCCACCCATTTTTTTCTTTTTCATGTCTGCAACTGTATTTTGTTTCCCTATCAGAGTGGCTTTTTTCTAAGAATTTTGCCAGGGACAACTCTCTTGTTGCCGTGGGTTCTTTTACGTGCGCTAAATAGTTATGTGTAACACACGGGACCTCGGTTTATCGTCTCATCCGAAAGACTAGCGCCCAGACCACCACTCATGGTCTAATGGATGGGGGAAAAGTTTCGGGCCCAGACGGGATACGAACCCGGACTTTTCGCTTTCTAGACAGGCGCGTTACCTCTAGACCACCGATCCACGATCCAATATAATAATAATAATAATAATAATAATAATAATGTATGGAATTTATATAGCGCTGAATCTTGTAAAGCAACAAATCAAAGCGCTCAGATTACTTTTTTTATATCGAGGATAATGGAATAAGCACTCATGTGCTTTTTTTTACATCCAGTCCCCGTGTGTATGCGGTTTTGTAAATTTTGTCATCTGTTCCCACCGGCACACAATGGCCTACTCTTTCGAAAAGCAGAACAGGAATCAACGTGTGCGCAAGATGTTCTGCATGCGTTCGCACACGGGGCCTCGGTTTATAGTCTCATCCGAAAGACTGACATTCAGTTCTTTTTTGTTGTTGTCAAACTGGGAAGAAAGGGCGAGGCTGGGAATCGAACCCAGAACCTCACGGTTTACTTGTTGGCAGGCAAACGTCTTAACCATCCTGCCACCTTCCTTCCACAATATATATCCCCAGCTGATGACCCCTCTGGGGATACCAGGGGTCTGTCAGTCTATATATATATATATATAGTATCCCCAGCTTCTGGAAATTCCTATGCTAGGAATTTCCTCTTTTCTATCCCTCTCTTTGTTTCTGCCTTCTTGATCCATTCTCCTGCCTTTTTTCCAGAAAGATAGATAACAATAATCTCTCTCTCTCTGTATATATATATATATATATATATATATATATATATATATATATATATATATATATATATATATATATATATATATATATATATATGGGTATTGGGCTTATTTTAGTATATGATGTATTCCTAAGGGCGGGGACTGGATGTAAAAAAGCACAGGGGTGCTTACTCGTTATCCTCGAAAGAAGAAAATTCGATTTGAATTGATTTGATCTCTCTCCCTCTCTCTCTAGATTTTTGTTTTAGTGTTTTTGGTTTTTCCTTTTGTTTGTTTGTTGTTGGTTGGGTTGGGTTGGGTTGTTGTTGGGTGGTTTGTTGTTTGTTTGTTTGTTTGTTTTTGTTTTTGTTTTGGGGGGGGGGGGTGTTCTTTTGTTTATTTGGTTTTTTAGACGTTGTTTTGGTTTTGTTTTTCCATTGTTTCTACTATGTGAGAGTATGAGTATTGGGTTCATTATTAAGATGTATCCCTACGGGCGGGGACTAGATGTAAAAAAAGAACATGAGTGCTTATTCATTATCCTGTAATAAAAGAATTTCTCTCTCTCTCTCTCTCTCTCTCTCTCTCTCTCCCGATGTGAACTCGCAAAAAGCCAACTGTAATGGACCTTTCATTCATTCATTCATTCATTCTTTGGTCTAAATAAGGTTTATTCATTAATAAGCATGAAAACAAGCATACCATAATAAACATAATCAGCACATAGCAGCAACAAGCAAGTAGCTTATGTTGGGGGATTTTTTTTTTTTTTTTTTTTGGGGGGGGGGAGTATTTGTGGCTTTTCCTTTAAAAAAAAATGTCTCGTGTGGCAGCAAATCCAGCAAAGGCGTGTGCGTGGTCACGTACACACCTACTGCTACATTCCATTCTGAAAGACTTCTTTTTTCAAACTGACAACAACAACAAAAGAACTGTGAACACTGGGGTTTTTTTTGTTTTTGTTTTCCCTATTATTTTTGTTAGTCCTAGCAGGTCAGCACAAGCCTTTTCATATTTTATTGTCAAGACCTTGTTAGTAGACTGGTTGCCATTATGACCAAACAGACCTTTCGGTATGTAAATAGATCTTATCACACCGCCAACACGGAAGCTTCCGTGTTTTTCCCATCCAAAAGATTGTTTGTCTCGAGGCGACCACTACGGTATTGTATTTTAGTGTAGTGTACACCCCTAAGATTTCTCTGCGTGAAATTCGGTCTGCTCTCCCACGTGGGAGAGCGCGTAGCCACAAGAGCAGCGCCACCCATTATTTGGGGGAGGGGGGGGGGGGAGGTGTCATTTTTTTGTTTTCCTATCTGCACCTTTATTTGTTTCCCTATCAGAGTGGCTTTTTTTTTTTCCCCCTAACAGAATTTTTGCCAGAGACAACTCCTGTGGATTCTTTTACGAGCGTGAAATATGTGTAACACACGGGGTCTCAGTTTAACGTCTCATCCGAAAGACTAGCACCTAGACCACCACTCGTGGTCTAGTGGATGGCGGGGGGTGGGGGGGGGGGGGGGGGGAGTTTGTGGCCTAAACGGGGATCGGACCACCACACACTTGAAACCCGGACTTTTGGCTTTCTAGGCAGGTGCATTACCTCTAGACCACCGATCCACTAGGCCTAGGCTTGTTTATTTCTCTGTCACTTTGTCAGGGTTGGGGGGTAGGGTAGGGAGGGGGAGGGGATAGCTGTTGTGTTTACTTACTCGGGCTGTGTGTGTGTGTGTGTTGTGTTTTGTGTGTGTGTGTGTGTGTGTGTGTGTGTGTGTGTGTGTGTGTGTGTGTGAGTGAGAGAGAGAGAGAGAGAGAGGCAATGACAAATTCTTTTATTTCGAGGATAATGAATAAGCGCCCATGTGCTTTTTTACATCCAGTCCTCTCCCTTAGGGATACAGTATATGAAAATAAAATAAAATAAACCCACTACCAATACACTCACACAGTCAAAGAGAAATCGGATTAATGTTATACAGTCATACCAAAGACAGGCACACGAAAGGATAAAGGGAGTGTATAGAGCAGGCAGAAATAAAGAGACTCACGCCTGCTACACCCTATCTGTACGTAATCCAAACCGATTCCATTGTTGGTCAGCACATAATTATATTATAGGAACATACTTTCGGTTACCACAACCACTATAAAATTGGTACAATGATCCCTTCAACCCACGACACAAGATCAATAACAATGGTTCCCTTACCTGGCCTTCCCTAGGGCACTGGCCCCACAGGAACACCAAGTACACTGTTGGAATCCATCCCCTTTACACTGCGTTCTTTTCTTTTGCTGGCAGGAGTTTTTGTCCTCTTCCTGGTCAGCCTGTCTTCAGGTCAGCCCCACTCCTATCTCTACTCGCTGTCCAGTTCTTCTGTCTTAGCTTCTTCCCTTCTCTCTTAGTTTTTTCTTCCTAGGCTGCTTCTCTCTGGGGCCGACTGTAGGGCTGTCTACTGGTCACATTTTAGACTGGTTTATCACCGATGTTTCACAAGGTCTAGTCACATCTCAGTCTGCATCTGTCACTGACGAACTGCTCTCCGATCATTCTGCTATTCTTTTCTCCCTAAACATTTGCAAAGCCTATCAGAAAGAAGAAGTGCATTACCCGTCGCAACCTCAAGGCCATAGATATTCAAACTTTTCTTTCCCAAACTGCTGAACGTCTATCACAAGCACCTGACCATACTGACCCTTCTAAGCACTACAATACCGTCCTCAGCCAACTCCTTGATGAGCATGCTCCTCCTGCTGACCATCTCCTGCCTGATAGGCCCTGTGCACCATGGTACAACATCCTGGTCGCAAAACGCAAACGCCGACAACTAGAGGGCAATGGCGAAAAACAAAAACTGAAATAAACAAACAGCTTCTTGTAAACAAACCAACAAAGTCAAAACCTTAATCCATTCAGCAAAAACAAAGTATCACTCTTCTCAAGTTCTTGATGCGACTTCTATGAAATATCTTTTTCCCTCACATCCACTCTTTTTGGATCTGCGAAGGATAGGCCTCTGCCTTCTATCTACAACCACTCTGAACTTCCTTCTATATTTTCTGTATTCTTTTTCTGACAAAATCCGCAACATTCGCTCTAGCTTGGATCAGACTCCTTTCCAGCCTGCAATTTCTAATCCTCAATTTTCTGGCACGCCTCTCCTTTTCTTTCATCCCGCAAGCGAGAAAGAAATCGCCACAATTCTGAAAGGAATGACTATAAAATCATGCGATCTCGACCCCATACTTGCTTCTCTTTTTGCCACAGCTCATACCCACTATCACGAAAATAGTAAACTCATCTCTTGTTTCTGAAAATGTTCCTTCAGCTCTCAAAACTGCTATAGTCACACCACTACTCAAAAAGCATGACCTTGACCCTAACATTCTGAAGAATTATAGACCTGTTGCAACCTACCTTTTATCTCTAAAGTCATTGAAAAAGTAGTTCTGAAACAGCTCAACAACCACCTTCTCTCCAACAGTCTTCTTCCTGCATTTCATTCTGTCTATCCTTCATCCACAGCACCGAAACCACCCTAGTCCACACCTTAAACACGCTTCTACTTGCTTCTGACTCAGGGAAAAATCTCCCTTCTCACTCTACTCGACTTATCTGCAGCCTTCGACACTATTGAGCACTCTGTTCTTCTCTCCCGTCTTCAAGAAACGTTTATTGTTACTGGTACAGCCTTCACCTGGTTTAGCTCACACCTGACTGACCGATTCCAGACAGTCACAGTAAACAAGATTCAGTCAGTACCTGCCAGACTGGAATGTGGAGTCCTGCAGGGATCAGTTCTGAGCCCTGTTCTTTTCACTCTCTACACCACTCCACTGTCACATATAATAAACCGTCATCAAATCAACCATCACTTTTATGCAGATGACTCAGAATCTAAGCAGTGACACTCTTGAAAAATCTGCCTTCTCTCTTGACAAAATTAATATGGCCTACTGCTTTCAAGATATCCAAAACTGGATGATAGAGAACAAGTTACATCTAAACGCTGATAAAACTAAAGCCATGCTTATAGGGACCAAACACAAACTCTCTTCCATTACAACAGCTTCAATAGAATTCGGCAATGCATCAGTTGCTCTATCCACTGCTGTGAAGTATCTACAGGTCATTATGGACAACACACTTTCTATGCAAAAATTCATTGCCCAAACCTGCCAGTCCTGCTACTAACAATTACGGGGTATTATTGCAATTCGAAAGTACCTGTCCACAGATGCAACATCCAAACTCTGGGGTCTCTCATTCTTTCATGTCTGGACTTGCAATTCTCTTTTGGCTGGTCTGCCAGTATCACCTATCCACTCCCTTCAACGTATACAAAACTCTGCAGCTTAATTAGTACTCAGAAAGAAAAAAATCTGAGCACATTACCTCTCTCTTGCAATCTCTCCACTGGCTGCCTGTGCCATAAAGAATAAACTATAAGATCAGTACTCTCTGTTTCAAATGTCTCCACAAAACAACACCCTCCTACCTCTGTGAATGTCTTCACCTGTACACTCCTTCTCGTTCCCTTCGCTCTGCTGCAGATTCCTTGTGCTTACGAATACCTAGATTCTCTGTTTCTGGTCCATCAATCTGGAATGGCCCCCCTATATCTCTTTTCCAAAGGCCTTCTTGTGACACTTTTAAATCCGGCCTCAAGACATATTTGTTTCAAACCTAAGATTTACCTCTCCTGTTTTCATTTCATAGCTGTTCCTGCTTTTTAACAGCCAAAATCCCATCACCCTGCCAAAGTGTATAGCCTCTGTGTGTGGTGTGTGTGTGTGTGTGTGTGTGCGTGCGT
>CM054164.1:32983993-32986493 GCA_028751875.1 Rapana venosa
CAGCTCGACTAGTTCTCAGAAAGAACAAATCTAAGCACATAACCCCTCTCTTGCGATCTCTCCACTGGCTGCCTGTGCCACAGAGAGTAGATTATAAGATCAGTACCCTCTGTTACAAATAATGTCTCCACAAAACTGCATCCTCCTACATCTGTGAATGTCTTAACCTGTACACTCCTTCACGTTCCCTCCGCTCTGCTACAGATACCTTGCGCCTACAAATACCTAGATTCAACCAATCCACTGTTGGCCGCCGCTCTTTCCCTATTTCGGGTCCATCGACCTGGAATGAGCTCCCTCTCTCTTCTCCAGAAACCTAGTTATGACACTTTTAAATCCAGCCTCAAGACATATCTATCTCAAACCTAAGATTTCCCCCCTCCTGTTTCATTTCAGAACTATCCCACCTTCACTAACCCATGTCCTATCAACCTGCTAAAGTATATGACCTGTGTGAGTGTGTGTGTGTGTGTGTGTGTGTGCTTTTGAAAACATTTGACTATTGCAATTTTATTTCATAGATTTGGTCTGCAGCGTACCATGTTTGTAATATCTGTTTGTTTAAACTATTGATTATTTGTCATTGGTTGCATGACTGTGTAAGATTAGGTTGAATGCATGCGCTTTGATTTGTCTTTGCAAGATATAGCGCTATATAAGTTCCATTTATTATTATTAAAAGGAAATCTGAAATAAAAGAAAAAGAAAAATCACACACACACACACACACACACACACACACACACACACACACACACACACACACACACACACATCTAGGCATGACAATAAGTTTCAGGATGTATTGGCCATACTAACAGGACAGGGAAGAAAGTGTTGTTATCACAAGCAATGTTGACTTAAAATGTTTGTTCAAGATAACGCTGATTTTGGACAGGCCTTGAACTATTGTTGTGTGTGTGTGTGTGTGTGTGGTGTGTGTGTGTGTGTGTGTGTGTGTGTGTGTGTGGTGCGCGCGCGCGTGCATGAGTGCGTACGTGCGTGCGTGTGTGTGTGTGTGTGTGGTGTGTGGTGTGTGTGTGTGTGTGTGTGTGTGTGTGTGTGTGTGTGTGTGTGTGTGTGTGTGTGCGTGCGCGCGCGCGTTCCTGCTGATCTGGGTCAGAAATTTATGTCCGTGAAATCCTCTCCCAGATCAGAAGAAGAGTAATGGTTTAAATAAGATTTTTTTTAAAAAGACAGACACAGCTGTGACAAATTATAGTCAACTGTGTGTGTTATTTTTTCTTCTTAAGATGTAACTGATGAAGGATTTGTGGCAGATGTTAACTGATGAAGAGTAGGGGGAGGGGTATGCACATAAATAATCAATCCCAATAAACAAATATTATGAAAAAAAGCATAAACAAGAATTCTGAACAGAAAAAAATGAACAGTTTAAAATATTAACTTTGCAATTCATATAACCAGAAGCTATACTCATATTAAAGGAGTCTGAAATAGGTGTATGACTTAATGACAATACAATATGTTTCATTAATGGAATGTCTTGTAGAATTTGTTGTAAGCTACGGACTGGGAAGGCAGGTAAAACGTTTTTCAGATCTCTGCATCGTAAAAGAATATGATCATTGGTAAGATTTTCGCCACAGATACATGTTGCTTTTTTTGAAAATTTAGTTTTTAAAAGCATTGAGCTTAAACCTGTAGATAATAGATACAACATTTCTATATTCATGTAAATTACGACATTTGATCTTATCAAAAGATAATACATGGGTTATATCATCACTCCAGGAATAACTGGTACCTTGTAGCTTCTTTTTAAAGTGTTTCCAACATGCATTTTGTAACATGCTATAGCCCTCGTGGGTGGATAGAGGAACACTTATGCTGCAAGACCCATCCCTATGTTCAGCTCCACATTTTGCTATTCTGTCAACTTTTTCATTAAAGTAGATACCACAGTGCGAGGGTATCCAGCAAAAGGTAACACCAGTGCCTGTATCATCAGAAAATGAATTAGATGACTAATCTCAGTTATGAGATCTTGTCTAACTTTTGAACTGAAGTTTCTCAGAGCAAGTAAGACTGACCTGGAATCAACACAGAAAAGCGTTTGAAATATGTCTTTAGGAAAATCTAGAGATAATATAAAGCCAACAAAATAGCAGATAATTCAGCTGTAAATATAGATCGATTTTTCCCAATAGAAAATGATCTCTCTATTTTCAAAGATGGAATGACAAAAGCTGCACCCACCTCATTGTTGTTCAAAAGGGAACCATCTGTGTATATTTTTTAATGATTTGGATATGTAGTTTGTATATATTCTTTTACTGATGAGCTAAGGATATTTTCATTACCTTTGTGTGTGTGTGTGTGTGTGTGTGTGTGTGTGTGTGTGTGTGTGTGTGTGTGTGTGTGTGTGTGTGCGCGCGTGTGTATTCTTTATTATTATTATTATTTATTCTTTCATTTCGAGGATAATGGAATAAGCACTCATATGCTTTTTTACATCCAGTCCCCGTGTGTATGCAGT
>CM054164.1:32991493-33031493 GCA_028751875.1 Rapana venosa
AAACCTGCGAACGCACCCAGAACTCCTTGCGCACACGTTAAAACCCCTTCTGTTTTTCGGGAGAGTAGGCCATTGTGTGGGAACGGATAACAAAATTTTAAAAAGAAACAGCATTCACATGGGGACTGGATGTAAAAAAAAACCCACACGAATGCTTATTCCATGATCCTCGATATAACAGATTATACAATTAGAAAGGAGAATGGTGACTCTGGAATGGCTTCATGGGCCACGAACAGCTTACTGCTGAAAGGCAGCTTCTCTGGCTTCGGGAATGTCCCGTAAGCCAGGTCTGCAGGCACAGAGGCAGGCAGGATGTCCTGTGCCTCCCTGCCCCTCACCTTGCCTTGGGCACTCCTCACAGAGTCAGTCAGCCACCATATGGTGCCTGACACTTTCCATTAGACACTCAAGGTCTTCACTAGTGGAGAGGGAAAAAGTTCAGGGAGAAATTAGGGCACTTCTTTTTTTTTTCTTCTTTTCTTTTATATCGAGGATAATGGAATAAGCACTTATGTGCTTTTTTACATCTCGTCCCCGTGTGTATGCGGTTTTGTAAATTCTGTCATCTGTTCCCACCGGCACACAATGGCCTACCCTTACGAAAAGCGGAACAGGATTTAACGTGTGCGCAAGATGTTCTGCGTGCGTTCGCACACGGGACCTTCGTTTAAAGTCTCATCCGAAGGACTTTTGGGGAGAGTGGAGTCTGCACTGATGTTAACTCCAGGGGAAAATATCACCGTGAACGGGAATCGAACCGGGGTCGTCAGATTGCCAGCACAATCTTCTAACCACTAGGCTATCCCGTCTCCACTTCTCACTTTCTAGGTAGATGCCTTACTTCTCCAGCCCTGATCTATACATCACCTCATTGGTAAAATGCTTCAGTAGGTAGTGGGCAAGCAAAGCCAGATATATTATCATTCTTTTATTTCGAAGATAATGGAATAAGCATTCATGTATGTTTTTTTCATCTATTCCCCATGTGTATGCAGTTTTGTAATTGTCATCTGTTCCCACCAGCACACAATGGCCTACTCTAAGATGTTCTGAATGCATTCACACACAGGACCTCAGTTTATAGTCTCATCCGATAGACTTTTACTTTTTTTAGGGGGAGTGGAGTCGGCACTGATGTTAACTCCAGAAGAAAAATCCTCTTGAACGAGATTTGAACCCAAGAGGTAATGTACCTAACCCCCCCCCCCCCCCCCAAAAAAAAAAAAGGGGGGGCAATGCACCTGCCTAGAAAGTGAAAAGTCTGGGTTCAAAGTATGTGGTGGTGCAATCCCCGTTTGGGCCAGAATTTTTTCCCCATCCATTAGACCATCAGTGGTGGTCTGGGTGCTAGTCTTTCAGATAAGACTATTAACAGAAATCCTGTCTTACACATATCATTTAGCCCATGTAAAAGAACCCACGGCAACAAGGGAGTTGTCCCTGGAAAAAAAATTGTAGAAAAAGCCACTCTGATAGGGAAACAAATACAGTTGCAGACCGGAAAAGAAAGAAAAAAAGGGTGGAGCTGCTCTTGTGGCGACGCGCTCTCCCGGGGAGGGAGAGCAGCCTGAATTTCATGCAGAGAAATCTGCCGTGACTTACAGTGGTATACGATACAGTACACTGCTGGGGAATTGGCTCCACCAGAAGTGTGGCCATTCTCTTCTGAAATACTTGGGTTTGTTTTTTTTAAATCATGCAACCATTCTGTATGTATGGCAGTGTGTGTGTGTGTGTGTGTGTGTGTACGCACATGCAGTGCATACTTCCAAGTGTGAATACAAATTAAGTATGTGGGTGTGCCTACATTTGCACTGTGTGTGTTTATTTTATTCTTTTATTTCGAGGATAATGGAATAAACACTCATGTGCTTTTTTTTTTACCTCCAGTCCCTGTGTGTGTGCAGTTTTGTCAATTTTGTCATCCATTCCCACCAGCACACTATGGCCTACTCTTTTGAAAAGCAGAACAGGTTTTAACATGTGCACAAGATGTTCTGCGTGCATTCGCTTGCGGGGCCTCGGTTTATAGTCTCATCCAGAGGACTCTTAGGGAGAGTGGAGTCGGCACTGATGTTAACTCCAGAGGAAAAATCCTCTTGAACGGGATTCGAACCTGGGTCAGCAGATCACCAGCACAAGGCGCATCACTCTAACCACCAGGCTGTCCTGTGTGTATGCGAGTGTATAGTGTCACGCATCTTTCAAGTGTGAATGGGTGTATACAAATTAGGTTATATTTGAGTGTGCATGCATTTACACTTTTGTGTATGAGTGTGTATGTGTGCATGTTATTATGTGTGTATGTGCATGAGCATGCATGTACATGTGTGTACCATTCTATATTATCATTATCATTATTAATATTATCATTATTATTCTTTTATGTCAAGGATAATGGACTAAGCACTTATGTGCTTTTTTACATCTAGTCCCCGTGTATATGCGGTTTCAGTGAATTCTGTCATCTGTTCCCGCCGGCACACAATGGCCTACTCTTACGAAAAGCGGACCAAAACGTGTGCACAAGATGTTCTGCATGCGTTTGCACACGGGGCCTCGGTTTATAGTCTCATCCGAAGGACTTTAGGGGAGAGTGGAGTCTGCACGTGTTAATTCCAGGGGAAAATATCCCCTTGAACAGGGATCAAACCCGGGTCGTCAGATTGCGAGCGCATTGTTCTGACCACTAGGCTATCCTGTCCCCCTATAAATGCACTTTGTGTTGTGCGATATATACATATAAATACACTCAAGCACTCTGCATGCTCACACACTTTTTTTTTCCAGCACACACACACACACACTCCTGCATGCATAAAAAAACCAATAACCCAAACCAAAAATGTTATCCACATGTTACTTTATTGTTAATTTAAAAGTAGTGCACATGACATCTGAAAAACCCGAAAAGGAAAACACCCCACCCACCCCCTCCCCTCCATGAGCTAGCTAAAAGTCTACAGGCACAAGTGTAGCAGGACTGCAGCTGCGATGGAGCTGGAGAAGGAGAGGGAGACGCAGGTGTGGTCCTGGTCTGTCTCCATCGCCGTTATCATCCATCCATGCTGATGTCCTCCACTTGTTTTTACCTGCGCACGCGCACACACACACACACAACCATCAAATCTGATGTCAAGAATTAAAAGAACTTGAATTAAATTGAAGTTTTAAAAAAATATTCCACCCCTATTATTGTAAGTTACAATTAAAATGCCATAAGTTATTTTAAAAACATATTCCACCCCTATCACTATAGATAGTCAGGTACAGTAAAATGCCATAAGTTAAAATATATTCCATCACTATGGATAGCCGGGTAGAAGTAAAATGCCATAAGTTAAAACATATTCCACCCCTATCACTATGGATAGCCGGGTACAAGTAAAATGCCATAAGTTGAAACATATTCCATCACTATGGATAGCCGGGTACAAGTAAAATGCCATAAGTTGAAACATATTCCACCCCTATCACTATAGATAGCCGGGTAGAAGTAAAACACCATAAGTTAAAACATATTCCACCCCTATCACTATGGATAGCCGGGTACAAGTAAAATGCCATAAGTTAAAACATATTCCACCCCTATCACTATGGATAGCCGGGTACAAGTAAAATGCCATAAGTTAAAACATATTCCACCCCTATCACTATGGATAGCCGGGTACAAGTAAAATGCCATAAGTTAAAACATATTCCACCCTTATCACACTATGGATAGCCGGGTACAAGTAAAATGCCATAAGTTAAAACATATTCCACCCTTATCACACTATAGATAGCCGGGTACAAGTAAAATGCCATAAGTTAAAACATATTCCACCTATCACACTATGGATAGCCGGGTACAAGTAAAATGCCATAAGTTGAAACATATTCCACCCCTATCACTGGAATTTCAAGTAAGTTACTATCAAAAGCCAAGTCAGGTCAACTTCAAGTCAAAAACACTTATCATCCCATGAAGGGCAATTACAATACTGACATGCACATTGATACGTATCATAATCTTGGAAGACACAAGAAAGCTACATTTCATATCGGTTTAAACCAAAAAAATGCCACGAGGTAAAATATACTCCACCCCTTTCACTGTCAGTTACCTACAATTAAAATGCCATGAGTTAAAACATATTCCACCCTTTCCACTGCAGGGTACAATCAAAACTCTGTTATGGTCCAAATATATACTCCGCCTTATTTAATGTAAAGTACAATTAATCAAAAAGCCATCAATCCAAACATGAATTATCCCACCCCTATCACAGAAGGGTACAGTTGTAAAATGCAACAAGATAAAACATACTCTCTCCTACCATAATGCAGGGTATTATAACTAAAAGAAAAAAAATGTTAAGAACTTTGTTTTTCAATTGAAAAGACCTAAGTTCAAACATTTTAAGGAGCATACACTGATACAGAAACTGATAAAGACCTATCCTTATTTCTCCTCTTATTTCTCTTTGTCAACTGTAAAAATATGATACAGTACTGATTAAACTGGGTGGTTGGGGTTCTTTTGTTTGTAACATCATGGCCAGGTTTCTGGGTTATTTTTTCCCTTCTGATGGGACTTTGTGTTGTCTTGTTCAGCTTGTGTTTTCATAATAAATATAAACTGAATAGCTTTTTGTTTTGTTTTGTTTTAAATGCAAGGCAAATGATTTTTCTTCTGAAGGGGATACATCCTAGCTGTTTTGTTTGTTATCTTTCATATTAACTCAAAAGGCCTTCAGATGAGACTATAAACCAAGGCCCCGTGTGTGAATGCATGCAGTACATCTTGCGCACACGTTAAAATTCTGTTCCGCTTTTCGTAAGCTTTGTGTGCCGGTGGGAACAGATAACAGAATTTACAAAACCGCATACACACGGGGACTGGATGTAAAAAAGCACATAAGTGCTTATTCCATTATCCTCGATATAAAAGAATAGTAATAATAAAATAAAATAATGAGAGTTGAACTAAGTTACACTCTTGCTGTATACACTATTTTGGCCATAGTTTTAACAAAATTCAGCAAAGCTGGGTTTTAAAAAAAATCATTAAATATGTATACATGTAAAGACTTGAAAATTATATTATAGTCCCAGCGGAAATATTTCCGCTTTAGGCACTGTGGCCACAAGTCATCCCACTTGAGCTCCTCGGGCCATCCTAAAAATAGGACAGTTCTGATTTATAAATAACAGTGCCAGGCCCACACAGGCACGAAAGTGCCGCACAAGCCAGAGTCGATATGTAAAGACTTACACTAGTGCTGGTTTTGAAATACAAGACACTCTATGCAAATCAAAGGACTCGCCTTGCCTTTTTTGAGACCTACAAGGCTTGTGTCAGATGTGTGAGAAATGATGCCACCAAAACAAATGTTTGTTTGTTTTTTAAAAAGGAGAACTGGCAACATTACCTAACAAAGTAACTAAAATACAGGAACTCTTTTTCTCTTGATCAGGAAAAGTTTTGTTTTTTTTTAAAATCACTGAAGTGCCAAACATAACAATGCAGACAGAATGCTTATGTGTATGTGCAAGCATGCATTAAGCAAAAAAAAAACAACCAACCCCCCCCCCCCCCCCCCCCCCCCCCCCCCCCCCCCCCCAACCATGAATAAACAAAAGCAAATCAAGAACAGCAACCCCCCCCCCCCCCCCCAAAAAAAAAAGAAAAAAAAAAAAGAAAAGCAACAACAAAGAACCCAAACAAATAACCAGAAAACAAAAATTCCACGATAAATTGCACTGTCACAAAATAAAAGAATGAAAAGCTCTTTTCTTTTCTTTTTTATAAAAAAATAGTATTGCTTTCTTCCTTTTTTTTGGTTATATAGCAGTTTTTAAGACATGCATATAATTTTTATAAAGCAGCAACAAAAATGCGGCCATCAAATAAACTGAACACTTTTTTTCAACTGATACTTAGCTCAGAGCTTTAGAGAAGCTTTAACACTTCCTTGCAGTTATTTAAAGCTGTCAGACAAAGCAACCAAAAAAAAAAAAAAACCAACCAAAAAAGCCACATGTAATGAACAAGCTATATTAGTATAAATCTTAATATCCACATTGTATATGTTTTCAAGTACATGTGTAGCAGTGTACTGAAAACGGAACAGCACAGCACTTGCAACTGATAATATTGTGTTATATACATACCACACCCTTTAAACAAACACTACTACAACATTTTTTGTATCATCAGATTTTTCAGAGCAAAATGTGGAAGACTGTTTCCCAATTAAATGGCCTTTTTTTTTCCTTCAAAAAAATATATATATAGATACTCTGCTGTTTACTAACACAAAAACAAATTTCCATGCCAAGAAAGCATTTTATATGTTTCTTCATCAAACTTTTGTAAATAACCAGTCAAACATATGATCTACTGTTTTTTAAATAAAACCCAAACAGACTGAAACCTAAGCTGATGTCAGTAAGAATCATCCTACACCAAGAGAATAAACTTCAGCAGTAGCACAGCTCTTCTTTATTTCTAAATCTCTTGAACATAAATTCAGGATTTGCTACCTTTTTGTGGGACACTGTCATTTTGATGGACTGGTTCAATGAATCAATCCTTGAAACTTTGTATTTTTTCAGAGTTCTGGAAGTATAAAAAGGTAACAGTAAAGGTGTCACATAGCCTATGTGGTCGTAGAGGAGCGAGGCATCAGAGACCTCAACTTCTCTAGGGGCCAGCATATTGAGGGCGGCGTCCATCTCCCCCCTGCTTTACCTTCTCTGACCTTAAAAAGGGCAGACACCAATTTACAGCTGGGTGAACCTGGGGGACTGTACTGGAGCATGCAAACGGTCACCCATCCATTTGGTAACCACGCTCAATGCTGCTTAACATCGTAACTCTTGTTCTAGGAGACTGTTGTGTAGCATGGAAACTTACCCCTTGTTCAGTGTGGTGACTACTGCCTTCACTTTTTCAAAATCTGGTGGCGGACCAGCAGGAAGGGCGCGGAAAACCCGCTGGAGAAGAAGAGAGCGAAAAAGACGGTCAGCTTGTAGCGGTTGCTGATGTCAAAGGGCAGATTCTGAAACAGTTTCGAAGGAAAATTATCAATTGCACAAGCCTTTATTAGTTTATAATACTATAGCTTTCAATCTGGATCGGTGGTCTAGAGGTAACGCGCCTGTCTAGAAAGCGAAAAGTCCGGGTTCGTATCCCGTCTGGGCCCGAAACTTTTCCCCCATCCATTAGACCATGAGTGGTGGTCTGGGCGCTAGTCTTTCGGATGAGACGATAAACCGAGGTCCCGTGTGTTACAGAAAATTATGCAGCGCACGAAAAAGAACCCACGGCAACAAGAGAGTTGTCCCTGGCAAAATTCTTAGAAAAAAGCCACTCTGATAGGGAAAGAAATACAGTTGCAGCCAAAAAAAAAAAAAAAAAAAAAAGAAAAAAAAAAGGGTGGCGCTGCTCTTGTGGCGACGTGCTCTCCCCGGGGAGAGCAGCCCGAATTTCACGCAGAGAAATCTCGTGACTTAAAATGGTATAAATAAATAAATAAATAAATATGTTGAAACCAATTACAAGTGTATGTGTGTGTGTGTCACTGTGTGTGTCACTGTGTGTCTGTGCATGCATGTGTTAGTGTGTGTGTAACAAATTAACTAGTTCTCAGGAGAAGCTTATAAATTTATATAAGTTATATTAAAATCCTATCAAACTTGAAGTGTCAGTATTTTGTTGTAAACATTACTCTGTCTGCCACTAAGCCATGAAATGTAATAACAAAATTATGTATTAAATCCAAGCTCTGTAGTACCATTAAATTAATACAATAGGTCTAGGTTGTTTGAATTCTATCATGCAAATTACCAATACAACTGAATGCTTTTGTAAAACTTGTACTAGTTTAATTATAATCATATACTTAAGTACTTCTGTTTCTACTATTACTAGTATTAGCATCATACTATACTCAGTATACTGGTTGTACTGTTGCTGCTGCTGCTCCTCCTCCTACTAATAGTAATAGTAATAGTACTCCTGATGACAAAGCAGATTTCTTGCCCTAAACTTGGCTAAGGAGTAAAATCATATGACCTGTAGTGGCTGTAGATGAACTTACAAAACCCTTGAAGTTTTTTAAAGTTTATCAATTATGCTTGTTACAGTATTAGTTGTTTTCAACAAATCATACATGAGTGTGCACATAGGTTGATACCCCATGGGCCTGGAAATAAAATCTGACTGGACTTGACTAGGCCTGACAGGGCCTACACATTTCATCGATTTTTCTTGTCCCTGTTCAAATGTAAAAAAAACACACCCCAAAACAAACATATCCAGATCTATCCAAATTCAATGGAACTCTTGTTCCCTAGCAGTAGCTTCTAAGTTCTACTGTTCTAGTCCTACATTTCTTCAATGGATTCAGCACCTCAACTGGCAAGTCCATCACATGTTTCATTTTTGAGCATGTCACTCAACTTACTGTAGGGCGAAGAAAAATCAATATTTTAAATTATCAATAGTTGGATCAGACATTTCAAATGCTCTGTCAGCCCTCTAGTGCTCACAATAGCATCCATAGTTACTGGGAAACATACTCTGCACAGCAGTTGTGTGAAATGATCTTGAAGTTGATCTTGAACTTTGAAGCTATAGTATTAATTTAGCTCGAAAATATGTCCAATAACTGCAAAACTGTAGCTTTCAATTCTTATGAACGTGTTCATTCATGGCTCAAGCTGGTTTGCAGCTCTTAACAATCGGATCCTGATTTGTTCGAAAGTCGACTGCTAACACTTTGCACCTAGCCAATGTTAACATGTTACACAAGTTTCACTCCCTTCTGTATTTTGACAGTGCAAATCAACAAAATGTGCTGAAATCGGGGTAGGAATATCATTTTTAGTATTTTAGCCATAGACATCTTACTTTCATAGTCCCACCCTACAGAAATAGCATTTTCAGAACTGAAAAGATCCGTTCTTGATTCTGATACGGTCATGACCTTCGTTTCATAGCAGACAAGTCGGTGGCTTTTCCGCTACCGGCCATTCTATTGAAACTTCACACATGACGGATAAATAATGACACTGAATGATTTACTTTGTACATACCGCTCCTGGAATACCATACTGCTGCCATCCTTGACTTCTGGCGACAGCAGAAGTGCTGAATTTTCTCGCAACGGAGCGTGTGACCTGACCGAACACCATTTTGGATAGAGCGTGCACGATTGCAGGATGATCGAAGTCACGTGATTTGAAGGTCCGACAGGGAGACCACTCTTGACTTTCAAGTTGATAAGATAGTGAAGAATAAACGAAATTATGTGTATTTTTGTAACTAAGTAAGGATAAACCCGAGTTGGCACGATATTATTATTATTGTCATCATTGTTTTTATTATTTTCATTAGTATTAGCAGTATTATAGGTGTCTAGAGCCAACTAGAAAGCCAGAGTCTAGAAAGCGAAAGTTGACGGTTCGATCCCGTTTGTTGTTGGCGTTCCCCAGCTTAACATCTTGAGGATCACCCAAATTATGCATTCTGACTACTGTGTGTGTGTTTGTTGTTTTTTCTTTGCTTTTATTTGTTGTTGTTGTCGTGTGTTGGGGGGGGGGGGGGGGTGCGTATGTGTGTATGTGCATGTGCGTTTCCTTCAACTAAAAAGAAGACGTCCTTTCCACAAATTCATTAAAATCAATCTGGAGGCACAGAGTGTGGAGCATTGGGGGCACTAAACGTATGGGTTTTTGTTGTTGTTGTTTTTTTGCTGGTTTGTGTGTGTGTGTGTGTTTGTTTGTTCCTTGCCTAGAGCTCTGAGGTTTATCAATGGTGAGACTGTGTGCATGCAATCCTTTTTACCCTCCATTAAGATAGCCACATTTCCACTTCAAGAGCTCTGAGGTTTATCAATGGTGAGACTGTGCGCATGCAATCCTTTTTACCCGCCATTAAGATAGCCACATTTCCACTTCAAGAGCTCTGAGGTTTATCAATGGTGAGGCTGTGTGCATGCAATCCTTTTTACCGGCCATTAAGATAGCCACATTTCCACTTCAAGAGTGGTGTCCAAACACAACACCGGTTTGCATGCATTTGGGGAAAAAAAATGTCCACTTTTCCTACCAGCATGCAATGGCCTACTCTTCTGAAATGCAGAACAGGTTTTCAACATGTGCCCAAAATATTCTGCTTGTGTTCTCACATGGCTGGGGCTTTAGTTTATACTTATAGTCTCATCTGAAGGACTTTTGGGGAGTGGAGTCAGTACTGTTGTTAACTCCAGGGTAAAGTCCCCTAAAATGGGCACCACCATGGCGGCTCAATCCTGAGCACAGTGCTCTAACCACTAGACTATCCTGCCCCTTAAGTCTGTTATGACCACCGTCACCCCACTCTTCAACATCAAGCTAATAATCAAGCTTTTATTGAGCACAGCTTTCAGTCTGAAATTACAGTGCTCCAACAGAAGTGAGACTTTGCATCTGGCTTTAACTTGAGGGGATGGGATAGCTCAGTGGTCACTGCACTCACTTTCCCCAAACTAAGGTTAAGCAGCGTTGAGCATGGTTGCCTGTGGACTGGTGACCATTTGCGCGCCTTGGCTTCAATACAGTCCTCCCAGCTGTAAATGGGTACCTGCCTCTTTAGGGTCAAGGAAGGTAAAGCAGCGAGGGAGAGGAGATGGGCGCCGCCCTCAATATGCTGGACCCTAGAGAAGCTGAGGACTCTGATGCCTCGCTCCCCAGTCACGGTAAAGGTTATGGGACACCTTTACCGTTACCGTCTTTGTAGGAGGCACCATGGTCAAGTGGTTTAGGCGGTCAACTCGTGATCCAGAGGTCGCGGGTTCGATCCCCGCTCGGCTCGGTGTTGTGTCCTTGGGAAAGACACTTTACTCCTATTTTCCTCACTCCACCCAGGTGTACAAGTGGGTACCAGCTCTGCTGGGGAAGTATCTGGCGACAGACTAGCGTCCTGTCACAGGGGTGGTGAAAAACCATCAGTTCGCTTAACGCTACAGAAACCGGGATAAGCTCCGGCTCTATGGGCCTTCTGGCTCGAAAGAACATACTTTTTTTACCGTTACCATTTCTAGTTTTAATGGAACTCTACATAAATTTACATGATATCTTTAGAACAGTGTGTGTGCGTGCGCGCACATGTTGTCAATGTGTTTGTCAGTTTGAGTGAAACAGATATCACAAATATCATCTTGCAGCATATATATCCAATACACACAGGTCTGGTATTAGCATTGTCTTTATTCATCACCTGTATTTCACACAGCTTTTACACAGCATTATATTATTGCATTGTACAACACAAAACAGTCATTGCAGATTTCTTGGAATGACATTTGAGCTGCTCCCCCCTCCCCCAAAAGACTAGCACCCAGACCACCACTCAAGGTCTAGTAGGTGGGCGGGATTGGGGGAGGGGGGTTGAATTCAGTTTCAAACATGGATTAGACCCTCAGCTTCTCATTTTCTGGACGGGAGTGCTAAATTTAGACCACCTGTGTGCGTGTGTTTTTTCTTTCTGTTGTCTCATCTTTTGTGACGTTCCTGTCCCGCTGTTCCCACGCCGCCCATTCCAGTCTCTCCACTCCAGCCACACCCAGATTGTTTATGTTGCATCCTCAGGGTCAGAAGTCCACAGGGAGCCCATCAATGTCAGGCCGCCATGGGCCCACCAGCCAGAGCTACTCTGCACTGCTGCTGGGTCACTTTGGTGGCGTTCAGTGGTGCCTGTTCTGAGCTAACATATGCAGGACACTTCTACAGGCTACTTCTAATTCCAAATACTTTTGCGGTCTAAAAACAGAGAAATTCACGCCACCTACTAAGCCCCCTACTGACGACAGTGATTACTCAGTCATGGAGCCAGACTGAGTGAGACGCACACCCAGGGTGGTGGCAGCCACCACAACTTCCCCCCACCCCCCTCCAATGACTCTTTCCTGTGAAACACCAACCCCAAAGGCTTTGACACAAACTCCGTCCAATCCATTCATGCTGTTTACAGCCCCGCCAACCACAGAGGCCATATTGGGGCTGTCACCTTGTCCATTTTGTAAAAGCGCACACCTTAAAACCTGTTCTGCTTTTCGGAATAGTAGGCCATTGTGTGCCGGTGGGAAGGGATGACAAAATTTACAAAACTGCATACACATGGGGACTGGATGAAAAAAAGTATGTGAATGCTTATTCCATTATCCTCAAAATAAAAGAATAAATAAATAAATCTCAGATTAAAAGTGTGCAGCTATATGCAGATTAAAACGGGGTATAAAACCAACTCTACTATCATTCCTTGTATCAACTTCCCTGGCCAACCATAAGAGTCAACCCAGGACGGGCACTACGTTGTGGGAAAAAACCACATCAACCACACATAAAATGAGACAAAACCAAAACCAGATTCCATTAAAACAACCTTGCTCTTAGTGACTATCTATGACATCTTCACTCTTATCAGAGGACACAAACTCACCACAGGCACAGAAGAGTATGGAGAAACTGAAACTCAGGTCACTATGAGACCAGAGCAACCAGGGCCACAGAATCAGGGACATTTTTCTTTTATTGCCTGATGATCAATGACAATGAGGGTGATGTCATGATCCTGCATTGGAAGTGTATGTGCTTTGAGACTACTTGACAGGGTTGTACTCTACGCTTCCTATCATAATATATCCCTGCATCAACCAGGCCCAACAGATACAGACACCTGCAGTGTTGGTCAGGTAATTTGTGCAACACTCTCAAAACAGCATCCGTAAAGTGGTTGAAGCTCGACTGTGTGGTCCCAGTCTTCCCTATAAGCCCATAGCAAACTCGCTCTGGGTAGGAGCTGGCTGGAGTCTGAAAAATCCCTGTGACTCTTATGGGATATGGGATTCCCAGTCCGTAACCTAAGGCGCTAACCATGGCGCCAAGTTGGCTGGTCTGTGTCATTCTTTTTGTCATCCATTCCTCTTAGTGTGTGATGGCCTACTGTTCTTTGCAAGATGTAATTGGATTGTAGATGTTCACAAAACTATGAGCTGCAAGTCTTCTAACACAGAATTCCCCATGGAAATGCCAGGGGCCTGTCAGTATAAATAGCATCCCCACCTTGTGGAACCTCTGCAAGGAATTCCCTCTTTTCTATCCCTCTCTTTGTTTCTGTCTTGTCCCTTTTTTCCTGACACCTCCTCCTTGTCTATTATCTGCCTTCTTGGTCCATTCTCCTGTCTGTTTTCCAGAAAAACTTAAAAGATAACAATTCTTTCCCATACCAAAGTCGGATGCACTGGGCCTGACTTGTCAGGCGCTTAATGGCAGCATAACGCATTTTTGCTCACATGACAGCCATTTGCTCTCTGAGCATTCAATGACAATAAAGAAGAAGACAGACGGGATTCTGATTTCAACACTCTTCCAAAAGACAGACTGGAGTTTGGAGTCTGCACAAGTGATGGTTCCGGACAGGAAGTTGTTTTTTTCCAACAGGGCAGCTGTACGGGAAGGTTCAAACCCAGGACTCTTAGATCTTGTGTCACAGGTTCTACCCGCTGGGCCAACTTGGTCCACATCTTTCTTTTTTCCTATGCCGACACTTTGGGGTGTCAGCTGTCGGGCAAGTTGCCCAGCAGTAATTCTGCGATGTCCAGTTTGTCCAGTTGTATGGTCAGTTCTGGCTGCTTGCACCTCTCCACCTGAAATTTTAAAAAAATTTGAATGTATGTATCTATTTTTATTTTCTTATTTTATTTCGAGGATAATGGAATAAGCACTCATATGCGTTTTTTTCATCCAATCCCCGTGTGTATGCAGTTTTGTCATCCGTTCCCACTGGCACATAATGGCCTACTCTTCCGAAAAGCGGAACGGGTTTTAATGTGTGTGCAAGATGTTATGTGTGGTTGTTACTGTTGTTGTTGTTGTTGTTGCACATTGCCCAGCTAAACATCTTTGAATTTCCACTTCCCCCAAAAGTCCTTCAGATGAGACTATAAACCTAGCTCCTGTGTGTTAATGCATGCATAACATGTTGCACACACGTTAAAACCCGTTCCACTTTTCAGAAGAGTAGTCCACTGTGTGCTGGAGGGAACGAATGGCAAAACTGACAAAACCCCATACACACAGAGACTGGATGTAAAAAAGCACATGAGTGCTTATTCCATTATCCTCAAAATAAAGGTAACGGTGGATCGGTGGTCTAGAGGTAACGCGCCTACCTAGAAAGTGAATAGTCGGGGTTGGAAGTGTGTGGTGGTTTGATCCCCGTTTGTGCCAGAAACTTTCTCCCATCCATTAGACCATGAGTGGTGGTCTGGGTGCTGGTCTTTCAGATGAGATGATAATCTGAGGTCCCATGTGTTACACAAAACTATTCAGCGCACCTAAAAGAACCCAAGGCAACAAGAGAATTGTCCCTGGCAAAATTATGTAGAAAAAAAGCCACTCTGATAGGGAAACAAATACAGCTGCTGACAGGAAAAGAAAAAAAATAATGGGTGGCGCTGCTCTTGTGGCAACGCGCTCTCCCCGGGGAGAGCAGCCTAAATTTCACAGCAGAGAAATCTGCCGTGACTTAAAGTGGTATCAAATAAAAAAGGGAAAAAAAAAGAAATAAAGAAATAAAAGAATGAATAAACAAATAAACGAATTACCCAAAATATACACTCTGTTTGATTCATCCTAACTGGGAATCACTGTCAGACTGAAAGCACACACTGGATGAGAAGTTTGCGTGCCACGACTCTTTTCAAGTACTTCACCACACAGGGAGCCATATTCCGACTTCAGAGAAACTGTTCCTCCTTTCAAAGAGCGCGCAGGTTGTCATGCTGAAAGCTTGTCATGGCTGAAGCATCGCAAAGTGATATTTCAGCTCAGCAGCGTTTTGATATGGGCCTGAGCTCATGTGACCGTTTTTGCCCACCACGAAACTGAATCTCTGAGCTCTAGCAAAGGAACAACCCCCCAAAAAAACAACAACAAAAAAACAACCCCCCCCCAAAAAAAAAACACCAAAGAAAACACCAAAACAACGGTTCCTACCATGAGAAAAACACAAACCCCAAAACCCAGCATAGTGAAACAGACCTTGCTGGGAGCGGAGAATTTCGCCTTGAGAAAGTTGACGTGCTGAGCGGAGACTTTCTCCGATTCCTGGAAGAGGGCGCAGGTGTGGAGCAGTTCTCTCAGGTGAGGGGTGTCCAGGTGCAGCAACCTGTGCAGTGTGGCCACAGGGTACTGGCAGGCTTTGCTGCTGTAGGCCACACTCATCACGCGCAGCGCGTACCTGTTATAGCCATTAATTGCCGGTGAGGGGGTGGCCAGTGTGTGTTTTCAACATACAGTGCAGGCACATGAAAACATGATTATAAAGATACCCCCTGACGTTCATACACACTCAGGTAAACACACCCACTCATCTTCGTCTTCCTTTTTTGTCATGTTTCTACCAGGGGAGGTTTGGCATTGATGAGCCTTCTCCATCTCTCTCTGTTTTGAGCTTCCTCCTCATTTATGCCCCTTTCTCTAAGATCATCTGCAATACAGGCAGCCCAGGTTTTGCTAGGTCTTCCCTCTGGTCTCTTTCCATCCACTACGAAGTTCATTGCTCTCTTTATGATGTGGTGGTGTGCTTTCCATTGAACGTGCCCAAACCAGCGCAGTCTATTGCTACTAGCTACAGACTTCAGATCATCAACTTTGCACATTCTCCATAGTTCTTCGTTCGTGATCCTGTCTTCCCATTTGATCTTTGTCATGTAGCGTAGCATTCGGTTTTCACAGCTCTTCAACAAACGTTCAACACACCCACACAAACTGCAGAATATCTTGCCCACACGTTAAAACCTGATCCACCTTTCAAAAGAGTAGGGCATGGCATGCTGGTGGGCACCGATAACAAAATTGAAAAAAGAAATAAACATGAATGCACACTGGTGTCATGTTTAAACATAAACCCTGAAGTTGGAATGCAGCCATCTAAATGGTGGACAAAAACGGCGGCATACGCAAAATCTCATCACCGGTGAACCTCAGAGCTCTAGCCGAGGAACAAAAACAAAATAAATAAAAAATAAAATAAAATAAAGACCTACAGATGACCGCCCCAACGACTCCTCCAGCAGTTAAATGAAAGTCAAAGAAAAAAAGGTGGCAGGAGAGTTAAGACATTCACATGCCTAACAAGTAAACCTGTGGTTCGATTCCCAGCCTTGCCCTTTCTTCCCAAACCAATTTGATGAGAAATCAGACTCAAAGTCAAATTCCTTCAGATGAGACTACAAACCAAGGCCACATGTGCAGAACATCTTATGCACTTGTTAAAAACCTGTTCCGCCTTTCAGGAGAGAAGGCCATGCTGTTTCGGCAGGAAAGGATGACAACAACATTTTAAAAAATGCATGCACACTGGTATCGTGTTTAAACACCATCCCCAAAGTCAGAATGCTGCTACCTAAATGGTAGGAGGAAAAAAATGTTGCATACATAAAAATCTCACCATTGGTGAACCTTGGAGCTCTAGCCAAGGAACAAAAAAACGAAATAAATGTTTTAAATTTAAAATCCTACAGACAACTGGGGACAGGATAGCTCAGTGGTCAGAGCACTCGCTTTCCCCCAGCCAAGTTAAGCAGCGTTGAGTGTGGTTACCAGTTGGATGGGTGACTGTTTGCGCGCCTTGGCTTCAGTACAGTTCCCCCAGTTCACCCAGCTGTAAATGGGTACCTGCCCTCTTTAGGGTCAGGGAAGGTAAAGCAGCGAGGGAGAGGAGATGGGCGCCGCCCTCAATATGCTGGCCCTAGAGAAGTGAGGTCTCTGATGCCTCGCTCCCCTACGACCTTATAGGTTATGGGACTCCTTTACCTCCTTTTTTACAGACAACTTCTCCATCGACTCCTCAAGGAGTCAAATGACTGGAAGGAGGTCAGGACTCACAGGCGAAGATGATGGAAGTGGCGGTGTACAGCACACAGACACAGGGGAGACAACCGCTTCAAAGCTCGGCGGAAAAACCGTACGTAGTTGCCGTGCAGGAAAGCCATGTTTAGCGCTAAGGCCTCTTGCACTGGGGGAGAGCTTCTGCAATATATACATGTATGTATATGTGTGTGTGTGTAGATATATATATATATATATATATATATATATATATATATATATATATATATATATATATATATATATAAAAATAAATATATATATATATGGAAAAAAAAAGAAGAACATTTATCATTGTCATCTTAGCTATTGTTATGATCATTTATATTCATATTCATTGATATTTCATTCTTTTATATCAAGGATAATGTTTATGCACTCATGTGCTTTTTTACATCCAGTCCCCGTGTGTATGTGGTATTGTAAATTCTGTCGTCTGTTCCCGCCGGCACACAATGGCCTACTCTTACGAAAAGCAGAACAGGATTTAAAGTGTGCGCAAGATTTCTGCGTGCGTTCGCACATGGGACCTCGGTTTATAGTCTCATCCAAAGGACTTTTGGGGAGAGTGGAGTCGGCACTGATGTTAACTCCAGGGGAAAATATCCACCTTGAACAGGAATCGAACCCGGGTGGTCAGATTGCGAGCGCAATGTTCTAACCACTAGGATATCCTGTCTCATCATCACCACTATTATCAAACTCACAAAAATAACTGAATCACAATTATGACGAAAAGAAGAAGAACAACAATGAGGATGAGGATGACAATGTTAAAGTTGTCATGATGATGGTAATTATGATAATGACAAAAACATTGATGATAATAATAAAAATGATGATAATAATGATAATTAATGATAATGATGATAACAATCATCATTATCATCATATATCGTCATCGTCATCATCTCATCATCATAGTGGTTCTACTGTATGTCAAAATGAGTATTCTGGGAAAACTTTCAAAACAGGATATTTCATAATAATAAAATCACGACTACTGCTACACTATTACTACTGCTATACTACTGTTACTATTATTTATAATGCAACATTTGCTACTACCACCACCACTACTACTACTACTACTACTACTACTACCACCACCACTATACTGCTACTACTACTACTATTGCTACCACTACCACTACTACTACTACTGATACTGCTATCACTTCCACTACTACTACTGCTACTACTACTACTTGCTGCTGCTGCTACCACTATTATCACCATAACTACTACTGTGACTGTCATCACCACCACCACTACTACTACCAACACCACCGTTACCAAACCCACACCTACAATGACTTCTACTATACCATAACCACTACCACCAAAACCACACCTACTATGACAATCAACACCACCACCACCACCACCACCACCACCACCACTACCACCACCACCACTACAACCACATCACCACCACACATTCACCACCACCACCACCACCACCACCACCACTACCATCACCACCACTACAACCACCATCACCACCACACATTCACCACCACCAACCACCACCACCACCACCACTACCATCACCACCACTACAACCACCATCACCACCACACATTCACCACCACCACCACCACCACCACCACTACCATCACCACCACTACAACCACCATCACCACCACACATTCACCACCACCACCACCACCACTACCATCACCACCACTACAACCACCATCACCACCACACATTCACCACCACCCACCACCACCACCACCACTACATCACCACCACTACAACCACCATCACCACCACACATTCACCACCACTACAACCACCATCACCACCACTACCATCACCACCACTACAACCACCATCACCACCACTACCATCACCACCACTACAACCACCATCACCACCACACATTCACCACCACCACCACCACCACCACCACCACTACCATCACCACCACTACAACCACCATCACCACCACACATTCCCACCACCACCACCACCACCACCACCACCACTACCATCACCACCACTACAACCACCATCACCACCACACATTCACCACCACCACCACCACCACCACCACTACCATCACCACCACTACAACCACCATCACCACCACACATTCACCACCACCACCACCACCACCACCACCACCACCATCACCACTACTACAACCACCATCAACCACCACCACACCACCACCACCACCACTACCATCACCACTACTACAACCACCATCAACCACCACCACCACCACCACCACCACTACCACACCACTACACAACAACCACACCATCAACCACCACCACCACCACCACCAACCACCACCACCACTACCATCACCACTACTAACAACCACCATCAACCACCACCACCACCACCACCACCACACCATCACCACTACATACACAACCACCATCAACCACCACCACCACCACCACCACCACCACCACCACTACCATCACCACTACTACAACCACCATCAACCACCACCACCACCACCACCACCACTACCATCACCACTACTACAACCACCATCAACCACCACCACCACCACCACCACCACCACCACCACTACCATCACCACTACTACAACCACCATCAACCACCACCACCACCACCACCACCACTACCATCACCACTACTACAACCACCATCAACCACCACCACCACCACCCACCACCACTACTCACCATCACCACTACCATCACCACCACACTACAACCACCATCAACCACCACACACCACCACACACCACCACAACCATCACCACTACCATCACCACTACTACAACCACCATCAACCACCACCACCACCACCACCCACCACTACCATCACCACTACTACAACCACCATCAACCACCACCACCACCACCACCACTACCATCACCACTACCATCACCACTACTACAACCACCATCAACCACCACACCACCACCACCAACCCATACACCAACCACATACCATCACCACTAACTACAACCACCATCAACCACCACCCACCACACACCAACCACCACCACCCAACCACAACCACCACCACATTAACTACAACCACCATCAACCACCACCACCACCACACCACCACCACTCAACCATCACCACTACTACAACCACCATCAACCACCACCACCACCACCACCACCACTACCATCACCACTACTACAACCACCATCAACCACCACCACCACCACCACCACCACTACCATCACCACTACTACAACCACCATCAACCACCACCACCACCACCACCACCCACCACCCACCAACCACTAACCACACCCACCACTACCCCAACCACCATCCACCACCACCAACCACCACCACCAACCACTACCATCACCACTAACTACAACCACCATCAACCACCACCACCACCACCACCACCACAACCACCACTACCATCACCACTACTACAACCACCATCACCACCACCCGCCCTCACCACCACACATTCACCACCACCACCACCACCAACCACCACCAACCACAACCACCACCACCACCACCATCAACCACCACAACCACCACCACCATCACCATCAACCACCACAACCACCACCACCATCAACCACCACCAACCACCACCACCATCAACCACCACCACTATCAACCACAACCACCACCCCCATCCCCCCCCTACCTACCACCACCACCCACCAACCTTCAATCCCCCTCCACCCCCCCCCCCCCCCCCCCCCACCCACCCACCACCCCCTTCACCACCACGGACATCACCTGTTGTCTCACCTGACAGGTACGGGCAGGGACACGCCGTGAGTCAGGCTCTCCTCACTGCCCAAGTTGTGCAGGAGGTAGAGGGATTCGAACCCCGGCCGCTGGTCATGGGGCCCCGGTGTGGCCGCGTACAGTCGCAGCAGCTGCTTCAGGCACTCCAGCAGGTGTTGGTCGTTGAGGACTGGGTCAAACTGCTCTGTGGGCGCCTCGCACAGTCTGCACACACACACACACACGCACATGGGAGAATGTCAGGTATGTGTTGTGTGCACAGAGAACATAATAGTGCCTCAAAACGCACTTATACTCTACTTGAGATCTCCCCCTGTTATCTGTTCCTACTTTTCAATAGCTGCCTTCACCTCCACCACCCCCACCTAAGTGTGTTGTGTATATAAATTTGATATTTGTTTATCTTGATATTTATGGATGGTTGTATGCGTGCGTGGGAATGATTTGAATGCAAGCGCTTTGATTTGTTTACTCTACAAGATTCAGCGCTATATAAATTCCATACATTATTATTATTATTATTATTAATATTACGGTGGTGTAAGCTGTAAGCTCTCTGATGACACGTAACCTGGTTCATTCTTTTGTCCTGTAGATGTGTAATCCTTTGCTCGTAATCTTAATGGGGGAACGGGATAGCCTAGTGGTTAGAACATTGCGCTTGCAATCTGACGACCCAGGTTCGATCCCCGTTCAAGGGGATATTTTCCCCCTGGAGTTCACATCAGTGCCGACTCCACTCTTGCCAAAAGTCTTTCAGATGAAACTATAAACCGAGGTCCCGTGTGCGAAAGCACGCAGAACATCTTGCACACAAGTTAAATCCTGTTCTGCTTTTCGTAAGAGTAGGCCATTGTGTGCCGGTGGGAACAGATGACAGAATTTACAAAACCACATACACACGGGGACTGGATGTAAAAAAGAACATAAGTGCTTATTCCATTGTCCTCGATATAAAATAAAATAAATGTTATAAAAATGAATGTTCCTGTTTTGAAATAGTAAAGTATTTGGGATTGGAATTGGAACACGCACACAAACATTTGTGTTTTTTGTTGTTGTTCCTTAGTTTTGTGTGTGTTTGTTGTTGGTTTTGTGTGTGTATGTGTGTATGCATGTTTTCTTCAGAGAAAGTATTTTTTAAAGAATTTGTTTCTGTTTGTTTAATTTGTGTGGCTTGTTTTGTTTAGGTTTTTATCATTATAGATGCATACTTATGACTTTATTTCATTGGTTTTGTGTGTGTGTATGCATGTTTTCTTCAGAGAAAGTATTTTTAAAAGAATTTGTTTCTGTTTGTTTAATTTGTTTGGCTTGTTCTGTTTAGGTTTTTATCATTATAGATGCATACATATGACTTTATTTCATCAAGCCATCCATCCATATAAAAATATGGATGGATGGCTTGATGAAATAAATTAATTTCACTATTTATTCAATGTACCTTCTGGTAATAAAACTTTGGCTTGACTTGACTTGACAACACACACACACAATGTGTGCACACAGACATGTTGTGTCCTAATATTTTTTTATATAGAGTAAGTACAGCAGACAGATGCTATAGCCAGGAAGATATAACGTTATTTTTGTTGTTGTTGTTTTGTTTCTTGGCTAGAACTCCAAGGTTCATCAATGGGGGACAGGACAGCCTTGTGGTTAGAACATTGCGCACGTGATCTGCTGACCCCAGTAAAAACCCTGCTTAAGGAGATTTTCCCCCCTGGAGTTAACATTAGTAACAACTCCACTCCCACCCACCCACAGACCTTCGGATGAGACTATAAACTGAGGTCCCGTATGCAAACACCACAAAGAACATCTTGGCACACATGTTAAAACCTAATATCACTGAGTGTGAACAGACATTAAATTGAAGACAACAACAACAACAACATGTTAAAACCTGTTCCGCTTTTCAGAAGAGTAGGCCTTTGTGTGCCGGAGAGGAACAGATGAAAATTGTTTTGCAAAAAAACACATACACACAGGGGGATATAGAAAAAAAATCCCATGAGTGCTTATTCCATCATCCTGGAAATAAAAGAATGAACTAAAGCATGAAAGAGAGACTGACCTATAGCCCGCGTAGACATGAAAACGCACGATGCACTCCAGAAGGCGGACCAGCGCGGGCCCATGCAGCGCTTGCAGCACAGCGTCTTGTCTGACGGCACGCAGACGGTCAAACACAAAGTCGTACACCTGCACCCAGTCTGCTTCCTTGCTGGGTACGATTCTGAAACATATACACGTATAAAAATGATTGATACCTGCAAATAATAATAATAATAATAATAATAAATGGAACTTATATAGCGCTATATCTTGCAAAGACAAATCAAAGCACATGCATTTAACCTAATCTTACACAGTCATGCAATCAATGATAAATAATCAATAGTTTAAACAAACAGACAAACAAATGACTGATAGTGATACTTAGTACTGCAGTAAAAAAAAACCCAACAACAACAGATAAACAAAGAAAAAAACACCCTTAAAAGTCATTTTACATATTTTGTGAGTGTGTGTGTATGTGCATATGTGTGTGTGCGAGTGTGTGTGTGCGTGCATGTGTATTTGTTCATTCTTGTACTTAATGTCTGTTTACTATAAGTGATATTACTTTTTTTATTAGACAGGTGTGCGCATGCGTGTATGTGCACTGTGCTCAAATATACACAAATAATACCACACCTTTCAAACAGGTAATTCACAGTACACACACACTTACACAAAACCACACCCCCACCCCCCCCCAACCCACTCCCCCCCAACCCCCTCCACAACCACCAACACACCAACACATACAACCCCTCCCCCCCCCCCCCCTCCCCACACACACCTTTCAAACAGGTAGGTCACAGTCTGAAGCAATACAGGTGCTGGTCTCACGTCAGCAGGAGAAGGGTTAACTCTCCCCGCTGCTGGTCGTGAAAAAGTTTTCACCGTACGCTTTGGGTCAGCTTTGGGTCTGTGTGTACACACACACACAGCAGAAGTTTGTTCGAAACAACGCAACACGATATTGAAAAAATACAACATTGCAATATAGTGTGATGGAATGCAACACAGTACAAATGTGATACACTATAATGCAAAGTAAAGCAAAGCGATGCAATGAAATACAAGGCAAGGTGATACATTGTGTGCCGGTGGGAACAGATGACAAAATTTACAAAATCGCATACACACGGGGACTGGATGTAAAAAAGCACATGAGTGCTTATTCCATTATCCTCGATATAAAAATAAATAAATAATGAACTTGACTGCTCGTAAACAACTCCCTGTTGCAAGCCTAGATGAAGTCTAATGTACACCAAATTCGATGTGCTTCATGAAAAATGGATGCTAAATCCACTTTTTGTTGTGCGTATGCCTGAATGAGTGCTTAGATTACATGTTAGTGTTTAAGTGTGTATGTATTCACACAGTATATATATATTATCAATTATCATGGATAAGACATCTGACATATCAGACATGAGATAGAGAGCAAAATAAAGTGATTTCATCATCATCATCATTGTCATCATCACCATCATCGTCATTAGCATTGTCATCCTCAACACCATCATTGTCACCACCACCACCACCAACATCAACAACAGCATCATCACCATCCCCACCATCATCATCATCACCATTAGAAAGGCATTACCATCACCACCAACATCATCATCAACGTCATCATCATGTCAATGTCACTCTACAAATATTCGTTCAAATTTATTCTTTCATAATATTTACCTCCTCCCATCTTTTCTGTCTTCTTGGCAAATCTCAAACACATGAAGCAGCCTTTCCTTCTCACGCCTAAGAAAAAAACAAGGCACAAACAAAATGATTGAAAAACAAGCTTTAACTTAAAACACCGAGTTCACATTTATAGATACTGACATTCCCCCCACCCCCCTTTTTCCCCATTTCTCTGTTAGAACTCTGGGTTTCACCAATGGTCAGATTTTGCGTATGCGACCATTTTTGCCCACCAAGAAGTGAGCTGCATTCCAACTTAGGGGATGTATACATGTATGCTTGGTATGTTTGTGTTTCCGTAACCCACCAAATGCCGACATCTTTAACACACATATGTGATCTTCTGCATGTGTATAAATAAACTGATTCTTCCTCTTCTCTCTTTTTTCTCATGTTTCTCCCTCGGGGGATTTGACATTGATGAGCCTTCTCCATCTCTCTCTGTTTTGAGCTTCCTCCTTATTCATGCCCCTTTCTCAAAGATCATCTGTAATACAGGCAGCCCAGGTTTTGCTATGTTTTCCCTTTGGTCTCTTTCCATCCACTATGAAGTTCATTGCTCTTTTTATGATGTGGTGGTCTGCTTTCCGTTGAACGTGCCCAAACCAGCGCAGTCTATTGGTACTAGCTACAGACTTCAGATCATCAAATTTGCACATTCTCCATAGTTCTTCATTCGTGATCCTGTCTTCCCAATCAATAAACTGATAAAGGGAATTAAGCCACTAGGCCTAGCAGGTCATCACTGAATTGACCTGGGAGATTAAAAAAAAAATCCCCGCCCTTATGATCAACAGACACCGCTGAGATTTAAACCCACGACTCCATGGATCCACAAGACTGAAGTCGAACTGTCTTAACCCCTCAGCTAAAGTGTCCTTCCCAATACTCATACCAGTTGACATAAAAGTGGGTGGAAAACTTGCGACATTTAAATGAGTCTGCAAAAAAAAAAAAAACTCTAAAGGATTACAGAAAATCAAAATCCATCAATCATTAGTATAAGTTACTATACGTGTGCATAATATTAAAACATGTGAACTTCACCCCCGCCTCTCACACAGACACAGACATACAGGTCTAGGCCTGCACACAAACATATGATAGTATGTTAATTTAATGTGGAACTCTAAGTCTGACCTTAGACTGAACACACACACACACACACACCACACATACACACAACCATCAAAACTCACACACACACACCTACACACACACCCTGGAGTTAACATCAGTGCAGACTCCACTCTCCCCCAAAGTCCTTCGGATGAGACTATAAACCGAGGCCCTGTGTGCGAACGCAAGCAGAACATCTTGCACACGTTATATCCTGTTCCACTTTTTGAAGGAGTAGGCCATTGTGTGCTGGTGGGAACAGATGACAGAATTTACAAAACCGCATACACACGGGGACTGGATGTTAAAAAGCACATAAATGCTTATTCCATTATCCTCGATATAAAAGAATAAAATAAATTAATTAAATTAAATAAAACACACACACCGCTTTTCGGAAGAGCAAGCCATAGTGTGCGGGTGGGAACGGACGACAAAGTTTACAAAACTGAACACACGGGGACTAGATTTTTAAAAAGCATATGAGTGCTTATTCCATTATCCTTGAAATAAAAGAATAAAATAAGACCCCAAAAAACCCCCCAAAAAACACACACACACACACACACATGGAGTTTCACCACCACCCACCACACGTACGTGCGTACACACACACACATACACACACACACACACAAAAGCAAGAAAACTTACAAACGCAATTCAGCCACAGGACACATGGTCTGGCATACCCCCTGTACAACATCTGATGATTCTCTCTCCAACTCCATGATCGTTCACTTTCATCACAGGCTATCTAAATAGTTGATGGGGGGGGGGGGGGGGGGGGGGGGGGGGAGGGGGCAAGGAAGAAACAGACATAAAAGAAAAAAGGAATTAAAGTCCCAGCCAAGTGCTACCCTGGCACATTGATAATATTAACAATCTCAACAATATCAAAAAAGAGATCAATATGAACAAAATATTACCTACAGGCTACACTGTACAGTTAAAATTTTTACCAAAAAGAAAAAGAAAACTCTCCTGCAAAAATGATAAGTTCTTGCCTGCTGTTTTTATCATCTAGTACATGTGCGTGCGTGCATACATGATGTATGCATGTGTGTGTGCGTGTGTGCGTGATCATTTATTTAATTTACAGTAACTTGAGCAAGGAATATATGTGTGTCTGCAAGTATGCTTGCATACTCTGTGAGTGTAATATGTGTGTACGTGTGCATGTGTGTGTGTGTGTGTGCATGTGTATATGCACATGCATGTGTTGTGTGGGTGTTGACTGTTATGCAATAGTGCATGCATTCATGCATGTGCCTTACTTTAACAGCTCCTCACAATTTACTCACACAATACTTGATGTAATATGAAAATGAACTAATGATTAGGTTTTATAAAATTATGTCATTTAGAAAATGTGTGTTTGTCACTTTGTGTGACTGTGTCAGTGTGTGTGTGTGTGTCTGTGTACGTTTGTGTCACTGTGTGTGTGCCTGCGTCAGTGAGTCTGTGTGTGCACATTGTATACATGTTCATGTGTTTGTTCCCAGGCATGTACATGTGCATACATTCCTGTGAATATCAATATTCTTGCATACTTGTATACATGTGGTGTGTGTTGTATGTGTGTGTTGTAAGTTTTTGGTGGTGGTGGTGGTGGTGGTGTGTGTGTGTGTGTGTGTGTTGTGTTGTGTGTGTGTGTGTTGTGTGTGTTGTTGTGTTGTGTTGTGGTGTGGTGTGGTGTGCGTGATGTGGTGTGTGTGTGTGTGTGTGTGTGTGTGTGTGTGTGTGTGTGTGTGTGTGTGTGTGTGTGTGTGACTGATCGTGCGATTAGTTTTCATCCAAGTTTACTTCTAACACAGTGACAGATTCTCATACTGAGGAGTCCCCACGAACGGGAAAACAAGACATATTTTGTATGCTATAACACTGATAAAACGTCGCAAATGAAATCGCAGTAAACGTAAAAACGAACAATAATAAACGACTACCAATAGGTAAGCTTAAACAACATACGTGATGATCAACACACTCGTAGGCTAATGTCCAACAGACATACCATGCACTTTCAGTATTTCTTGTCTTCTGCTGCGTCTTCCGGAAATATCCGTTTACAACATTTTATACAAATAATGACCTCGTCCTCTGCGATTTGTTTTTCTCTTTCTCTCAAGCCAAATCTAGATAATATGAATTACACATGCATATTTCACCAACATAAATAATATGTTCAGATTAACAAATATTTTACATTCCAGAAATGTGGAAACAAGAAGCAGCGATGAAGACAGACTTAGCCTATCTAAAGTTTGTATGAAAAGATAGGAAGTTGTCAAAATGGCGGTGGCTTCAAAACAAACCCGTGTGGTTGACGACTGAATGCGAAATAGATCAAATCAAAAATGTGGATGAGGTCAGGTATTGTTTTTAATGCAATCCAGGAACATGTAACTATTGCGCGCTTACTAGTATTCCCGTGTCAGTGGCCCCTGATTTGCAAAATGTCGGGTAGGGAGCGAGCGTGTCTGTGGATCGGCATGTCCCGACTTGTTCAGAACAGAAAATAAGAACATTGAACAGGCCCGAGATCGTGTTCGCACTTGGCACTAGCATCTAACTCAGAACAGCAGAAGTCGGATTGTGAAGTTGGTTTCTTTTGTGTGTATGTGTGTTTGTCACACACAAGGGTTTTTTTCAACTTAAAGCAGAGTTTGCAAGATGAAAGTAAATCGAGATGAGTGTTGCAACGAGTACGTCTGCTGTGATAGCGTGAGTCACTGAGTGTTCTAGCACTTGTTCTGTAGCAGCAGTAGGATCGCGCATTGACTATTCATACTCATACTGAGTCAGTGATGTTTCACACATTCGGCAGCAGAATCATAATCATCAGGATGGAGTGGATAATGTTCCTATAAACTAGTGCCTCCTAGTTCTACTGGAGTGAAGAAACTAAAGTTGAACGTGTTGTTGTCATGCAGAATATGTCAAGTGCTATACATGTGTAGAGTTGAGAAGACTCATACAGCTATGATGATTTTGTGTTGTTGATGTGTGAAAGCTTGGCATTTTGTTTTTGGAACAGTGCTGTTTTTCAACTAATAATATCCCAAGTAATGATTGTTTCGTGTGTAAAGAATTAACCATCCACTGTTAGTAAGTGAACATACACTATGATTGTCAGATAAATAGATGGTGGATTACTGGAAACTTGTATGAACGCACATGCTCGCACTCACACACAGTGACACACACATTCACACACAGTGGCTCAAACACACATGTGTGTACACACACTCGCTCACACTCACAGTCACACACACACAAAACACACACAGTCACACACACTCACACACACACTCTCTCCTCTCTCACACACACACACACATAGTGGCACACACACACACACACACACACACACACACACACACACACCACACACACACACACACACACACTTTCCTGTGTTGAAATACTGAACTTCTCTCTGTGTTTTCTACGTTCACTGCCTAACCTTAGAACCAAACATTGAAGTAGTGACGTCATCTTTTGTGTAACTGTAAGCTGAAAAGTCTCTTAGTCTGAGACTTGAACTTCAGCTTGAGCATTAACTCTCTTAGAACAGGTACCATTGTGTGGCCAAGCTATTAAAAAAAGAAAAAAAGAAAAGAAAATGTCAAGACTTACAGGAGGGAACATGAAAACACTTTCCAGTTTCTCTTAGTTTATTTTCATAATTATCATTAATCATATGTGATCAGTGATATGAACATAAAGTATTTAACCTTTTTTTTTTTTGGGGGGGGGGGGGGGAGGGGTTGTAGTTTTGGTCTGTTTCACTCTTATTGATAATGATTTCAATGATTACTTGTAAACTCTCTGTTTCAGATCAAACAAAGCATGAGCTGTGGTTGTGCTTGTGTGTGTTAATATGCATGTGTGAGCCTTGGGTGTGTGTGGATACATGTGTGTGTGTGTGTGTCACTGTGTCAAGTGTGTATGTATATAATATTATGTATGTGTGTGTTTAAGGAACAGGGGGGCTGGATACTGGATAGCCAGTCCTGCCAATATACAAGACTCATCAGTAATGTCACTTATCATTTTTCACCCCACAGGTACTATGAATCTTCACGTGGATGCCGCTAGTAAAAAAGAAGGGAGACTGTCCTGGTAGTCACAGAGAGTGAGGGGAAGGTGTGACTGTGTGTGTGTGTGACTGTGTGTGTGTGTGTGTGTGTGTGTGCGGTGAGGCATGGCCATGAGCACCAACGTCAGTCTGAACAACGCGGGCACCAGCCTCAACTTTGACGGCCAGGCTTTGCAGCATCAGCAGGAGGCGGAGATGGAGAGGGAGGAACAGCTGCAGCAGAACGAAGTGAGGAGGAAAATGAGGGTGGAATTATTTATGAATACAACTATAAAATATATTATAACACTCTTGTCAGTTTGTTGTGGAATTATTTATGAATATAACTATAAAATATATAACACTCTTGTCAGTTTGTTTGTATTGAATTGTATTGTATTTCATTGGTTAGTATTGTACTGTTTGTATTGAATTTATTGTATTGCATTGTATTGTATTGTATTGTATTGTATTCTCCTCCGTGGGGATGCTGGGGGGCCTGTCAGTATAAATAGCATCCCCACCTTCTGGAAATTCTGTGAGCTGCTACAAATGTCCTCTTTTCTTTCACTCTCTTTGTTTCTTCCTTGTTCCTTTTCTTCCTGTCACCTCCTTGTCTGTTTTCTGCCTTCTTGGTCCATTCTCCTGCCCTTTTTCCAGAAAGACTTAAAAGATAACAATTCTCTGTTGCTGAAGTCAGATGTGCTGGGCCTGACTTTGTCAGGTGCTTAACAGCAGCGTCACGCACTTTCGCTTAAATATAGCACTTTTAACATTTTATTTATTTATTCTTTTATATCGAGGATAATGGAATAAGCACTCATGTGCTTTTTTACATCCAGTCCCTGTGTGTATGCGGTTTTGTAAATTTTGTCATCCGTTCCCACCGGCACACAATGGCCTACTCTTACGAAAAGCGGAACAGGATTTAACGTGTGCGCAAGATGTTCTGCATGCGTTTGCACACGGGGCCTCGGTTTATAGTCTCATCCGAAGGACTGACAACAATAGCTCATTAGTTGCTGTCTGAGTGTTCGATGGAGAAGTATTAATATTGTAAACCACTTCTCAGCTCTACCCAGGGAGATGGGGTCACCACAAGAGTGGCGCCACCTTTTCTTTTTTTCCCTGTCTGTATGTGTATTTGTTTCCCTAACAGAGTGGCTTTTTTCTACAGAATTTTGCCAGGGACAACTGTCTGTGGTTTTCTTTATGTACACTAAATGTGTGTAGCACATTGGACCTCTGTTTATCGTCTCATCCAAAAGACTAGCACCCAGACTACCACTCACAGTTAATTGATTGGGGGGAAAGTTTCAGGCACAAATGGGGATCAGACCACCACACACTCCAAACCCGCAGATTTTGCCTTTTAGGCAGGTGCGTTACTTCTAGATCACAGATCCATCTGTAAACATGTTTGTTTTGTCTATTTTGAGAGAGAGAGAGAGAGAGAGAGAGAGAGAGAGTATAAAGATAACAATTCTCTCCCATGCCAAAGTCGGATGCACTGGACTTGACTTGTCAGGAGCTGAATGGCAGTGCAACACATTTTCACTCGTATGACAGACAGCAATAGTTGCTGTATGAGCGTTCTACATAGAAGAAGAAGTTTTTGGCCTTCAACATCAGGCTGGACAGTGCGGTGCACAAACACAACTGTCAAGATTGATGAACAGAGTGAATGGGATATTACAGAATGTAAAAATTACACATGTATTCACTTATCTATTATTTTCAGCTGCGGCAGTTACTGTCCAACGCTTTTGACGATCTGGATGACGACATTCTGTCAGTGGCTTCGTCAGAAGATGACCTGTCAACACCAGTCACATGTCGGCACATCACGACATGTCGTCACTGCGGGGCAGGTAGGTGTGGCACACAGCTGTCAGTTTCCCCTGCTTTCAGCTCCTCTCAGCTGCTATGCAGTCCATCCCCGCTGGTGCTGATTATAGCAGAAACTGACCACACTTGGACTTGGCAACTGTGTGCCTTCCTAGGTCATATGACTGGTTTTTGTGTTTTGTTTGTTTTTTGGGTGTGTTTTTTTAAAAAGTCATACGACTATTTTTTTTTTTAAGAATTGGGTAAGCTGATATTTATCAGCAGGATCTGTGACAAATGTTTACAAAATGTTGTGAAAATTGTCTTCCTTCTTTCTTTGATCTTCTTTGAGTCCCATCAATCAGAGTTATAAATCCGATTTAGGGATTGTATCAACCAACCACCACCACCACCACCATCAAGCAGCTCTTCGAGAGACCTCTTAATTATCTGTCTGTAGAGTTGTGTCTGTGGGGTTCTTAAAACCAGTCAGAACAACAACAACAACAACAACAACAACAACAACAAATCAAACTCCGAAAAATGCCTTTCCTGTCCTGTTACAGAAGCAGATTTGTCTCTTCTGGAAAAGAAGCTTGAAACAGATACAAAGGTGCGCTCACTGTTCTCATGTTGAGTGCATTCCTGTCTGTGTAATTTGCGATAAAAAAATTTCTGTTGGAGGTTTTAGTGAGATTTTTAAAGGGCAGATTTTGGTTTTTGGACGAAGTGGAAGTCACAGTACTTGACATTATAAACTTATCTACTTCATTTAACTTACATTCATGGTTCATCAATAATAACAATAATAATAATAATAATAAATGGAATTTATATAGCGCTGTATCTTGCACAGACAAATCAAAGCGCTTGCATTCAACTCATTCTTACACAGTCATGCAACCAGTAGCAATTAATAGTACTAACAAGTCCAAATGTACACATACACACACACACACACATACACACACACACACACACATGTATGTGGGGTGTGGGCAGTAATCATCATTCATCATGTATGGAATTTATATAGCGCTGAATCTTGTAAAGCAACAAATCAAAGCGCTTAAATAAATGGTATTATCGGCCAAGGATTGTTTGTTGATTTATTTTTGGTTTTTGTTCCTCAGCTAGAGCTCTGAATTTCACCAGTGGTGAGATGTTGTGTGTGCGACTGTTTGCCAACTATCACTCAAGGTAGCCACAGTCCCACTTTGGGGATGACGCTAACACGACCAGCATGCACATTTTAAACAAAAATTGTCATCCATACCTACAGGCACACAATAGCCTACTCTCCTGAAAGGTGAAGCAGGTTTTAACTTCAGCGCTATATAAATTCCATATATTATTATTATTATTAACTTGTGCACAAGATGTTCTGCTTGCATTTGTACACAGCACTTCGGTTTATAGTCTCATCCGAAGGACTTTCCGGGAGAGTGGAGTCAGCACTGATGTTAACTGCAGGGGGAAAACATTCCTGGGATGGGTGTCTCAGTGGTGGTGGCAGAACTTCGCACTGTCAGATCATGAACTCAGTGCTCTAACCACAAGACTATTGACCCTCCTCCTCCCTACCCTGCCCCATACCCCTAGCCAAGTTGCGTACATTGCTGTCAGTTCATGTATAGACAGAATTATTGTGATCAGACAGAATTATTGTGATCTCTGTCTGCCTTAGGACGGGATAGCTCAGTGGTCAGAGCATTCACTCTCCCCCAGCCACATTAAGCTGCGTTGAGCATGGTTACCACTTGGGTGGGTGATTGTTTGCGTGCCTTGGCTTCAGTACAGTCCCCTGGTTCACCCAGCTGTAAATGGGTACCTGCCTCTTTAAAGACAGGGAAGGTAAAGCAGCGAGGGAGAGGAGATGGGCGCCGCCCTCAATATGCTGGCCCCTAGAGAAGCTGATGCCTCTGACGCCTCGCCCCCCTATGACCGCATAGGTTATATGGGACTCCTTGACCTGACCTTGACCTGTCTGTCTCCAGCCTTGCCATGGACAGAGCCACCACCACCACCACCAGCACCACCGCCACCACCAGCACCATGGTGTCCAAACCGCCAGCCGCCATCACCAACGCCTACTCCCCTCATCCCACCCCACCCCCTCCCCACCTCCACCCGCACTCCCTCCGCGCTTCCCAGGAAGGCAGTCTCGGGGGAGCGTCCCACAATTCCCCTGCGCCGCAAGCGGAGGACAGTTTTTCCTGGCGACACGTTTATCGAGGGCGGCAACTGGACCCGCGAAAACAACGGCGGGCACGTACCGGCTAGTGTCGACGACGGTTGGGGAGTGAGGCCGAGCGGGGGTCAAGGTCAGGGAGGGGAGGTGGAGGTGGAGGAGGAGGAGCCTCAACGGGATGTGGATGGTTTCCAGCCGTCGTCAAGCGTGCCGTATGCGGCGGTTGACAGCGGCGTCGATGTATCCCTACACGGTGACGCACGCCACCTCCACAGCGGCCGTGTCCTCGCTGCCCTACAGCCACACCACCCCCGCTCCCTTCCCCTCCAGCTCTGCTGCCCAGTTCTGGGGGCACCAGGGTGCTGGAACCTCTCACCCCGTGAACGCCCACGCCCGTCACATCCCACTGGGCCCTGCCGGAGGAGGGCCGGCCAACAGCGCTCCGCACAGCCACGCCGCCGCCTTCACCAACGCCGCTCAAGGGTGGAGCACTCCGCAGACCAAAGAAACCGTCACTCTCCCTGATCGCCTCCCTTCTTTCTCACAGTCGCAGAGTACCGGCGCGGGTAGCTACCCGCAGTACGCGCCGCACCCCTACTCTGATGCCGGGTGGAACAGAAGCGGCGAACAGGGGGCAGACACGGCTGTTTCCTACCCGGGGTACTCCGCTACCCGGCTAGGGTCGCAAAGCGGGTGGGACGGGGGTGATCAGGGTGGGGGGGGGGTGATGGCGAGAATGGGGGGCGGGGTTGGGCGCCAGGAGGGGGGAGGGGAGGAGGGGGAGAGCTACGACGATGACTACACCGTCAGTTACAAGAAGAGACAGGGGGCGAAGTTTCCGCCCACATCCACTGCCGCTGCTGGTGATTTGAAAGTCAACTTTATCATGCAAGGTTGGTTCTGTGTTTCACGTGCTTTGTGTTGTGGAATTTTTTTTTGGACAGTGTAAAAGCTGTGTTTGCACGCTCCTTGAAAATCCTTGGAATTTTGAGACCCCCTTTTTTTAAGGCCTTGAATCTCGATCCCCCCCCCCACACACACACACACACACCACCACCACCACCACCACCAAATTCCGTTTTCTGGATTCTCAAAGGTTGGCAGCTGTACTTATATATGACAGATTTTATTTAGACTGGCAATCAGTGATAGAGCTTAGTTAGCATCAATCAGTGATAGAGCTTAGTTAGCATGTGTAAATTATAAATTTATGTAATACTCCAGGAGTTGCACCTTTGAATTTCTTTCCAAAAATTTTTTTTTTAAAGAAGCTTGAAAGCTCCTTGAATTTCATACAGAGAAGTCTAAGGTACAAAGTCTGAAAAGGAAGAAAGGTCTACATTATTTTTGTCAGCTGTCATTTTTGTTTGTCTGTTACTCTGTGTGTGGCGTAGCTGTTGCTGAACCAGTTGCCTTTTTTTCTGGGAATTTTTCCAGTTTTTAACCGCTATTCCAGTTTTCTGGCTATCTAGAAAATTTTCCAGTTTCCAAATTTATCACCCCCCCTCCCCCCCCCAATTTTTTTTTTTAATTGAGTAGGATATCAATGTGCATGCTGGTTTCCAATGCTGATTATGAAGATGTTGAAGAAAAATGCAAAATCTGATATCTGTGCCCATCAGAAGTTTGTTCTCAAACACAAAGAGGATTTTCCAGACATTGATCAGTCTCAACAAGGCAAAAGTCATGCTTTCTGCTGCACTCTGTGTTTGTGTGATTTAAACATTTTGTGCTGCAGAAGAAATAACATTACTGCAGATGAGAAGAAGAGTTGTTTACCTCTACAATTTGGGCATAGCAGTTCCGATTTCAGATGTCCTGTTGCGGTATTATGCCAGTTGCTCACAAACTCTTCATTTTGGGTGTGTTTTTAGTGAAGGTTCAAATGCGAACAAGTGGACAAAATGGACAAGGAGTAGTAGACGATAGTGTTTAAGTGCACAGCACACAAAACCAGCATAACTCAGTCAAGGGTCCAGGGCCCAGTGCTAAAATCAACCCCTTCCTTTTACCAAGTCCAAGTGCGGTCAGTTTCTGCTATAGTTAGCACCAGCTGGAATGGAATGGACAGCAGCTGAGAGGAGCTGACAGTGGGGGAAACTGACAGCTGTGAGGGAGGCAGTGACTTCGAAGCAGGGTTCAGAGGCTAGATGACCAAAGTAGGAACAAACGAAACAAGAAATTTTGCTGAGCATGTGGTAAATGGGGATAGGGGATAGCTCAGTGGGGTCAGGATAGTTCAGTGGTCAGAGAACTTGCTTTCCCCCAGCTAAGATTAAGCAGTGCTCATCAAGTGTGGTTGCCGCTTGGATTGATGACCGTTTGCGTGCCTTGGCTTCAGTACAGTTCCCCAGTTCACCCAGCTGTCAATGGGTACCTGCCTGTTTAGGGTCAGGGAAGGTAAAGCAGCGAGGGAGAGGAGAAGGGCGCCGCTCTCAATATGCTGGCCCCTTGATAAGTTGAGGTCTCTGATGCCTTGCTTCCCTACGACCATATAGGTTATGGGACACCTTTACCTTTTTATGTGATAAACAGCATCAGGCTGCAAGCAGCAGTGGACAGCTGTGAAGCTGTTGCCAGCTGCAAAGAGCTGATACATGTAGTCTGACCCAGGTCGGACACTTTGTTTGGACTTTAGTTGCTGTATAAAACAAACAAAAAGCAACACAAATCAGTGCAACTGGTGCTCAGTTTGCACATATGTATGTATGTGTGGGGGACGGGATAGCTCAATGGTCAAAGTGCTTGCTTTCCCCCAACCAAGGTTAACCAGCATCGAGCGTGGTTACCGATTGGATGTGTGACCGTTTGCACGCTGTAGCTTCAGTACAGTCCCCCAGTTCACCCAGGGGTACCTGCCTCTTTAGGGTCAGGGAAGGTAAAGCAGCGAGGGAAAGGAGATGGGCGCTGCCCTCAATATGCTGGCCCCTGGAGAAGGTGAGGTCTCTGACGCCTCGCTCTCCTACAACCACATAGGTTATGGGACACCTTTACCTTGACCTTTATGTGTGTGTGTGTGCACCTGTCGCAGAAGGAGACAGTGAAGAGAGCGCTCGTCAGGCCCAGCTGCAGACGCTGTACGAGGCCCGAGGTCGACAGCTGGAAGATTTGAGGTCAGAGATGGACAAGGTCACGCAGGAATCGGCCAAAGAGCGGCGCATGTTAAAGCACCTTCTGTCCGTCGCCACAGGTCAGTGCAGACAGTCACCAGGGCGTGGTGGTGTGTAGTCAGGTCTGAGGTTAAAATTTGATGAGGTGACAGCCTCTGATATAATAATAATAATAATTATAATAATAATAATAATAATAATGTATGGAATTTATATAGCGCTGAATCTTGTGATACAACAAATCAAAGCGCTCAGATTTTTGGGGGATTTTTTTTTATCGAGGATAATGGAGTAAGCACTCATGTGCGTTTTTTTACATCCAGTTCCAGTGTATATGTGGTTTTGTAAATTTTGTCATCTGTTCCCACCGGCACACAGTGGCCTACTCTTTCGAAAAGCAGAACAGGATTTAACGTGTGCGCAAGATGTTCTGCATGCGTTCGCACATGGGGCCTCGGTTTATAGTCTCATCCGAAGGATATGACCTCTGTGGTTGGTCAGTGGGGCTATAAACGACAAGACTGGATTGTATCGGAGTGGAGCATTGTCAAAATTGGCACTTTTGTTTGTGAAGGTAGAATGAAAGCATTTATGAGGGAATGGGCAGTTTTGCTGGGTAGGGGCACATTGTGCTATAGGCAACAAGACTGGATTGTATCGGAGTGGAGCATTGTCAAAATTGGCACTTTTGTTTGTGAAGGTAGAATGAAAGTATTTATGAGGGAATGGGCAGTTTTGCTGGGTAGGGGCACATTGTGCTATAGGCAACAAGACTGGATTGTATCGGAGTGGAGCATTGTCAAAATTGGCACTTCAGTTTGTGAAGGTAGAATGAAAGCCTTTATGAGGGAATGGGCAGTTTTGCTGGGTAGGGGCACATTGTTTCTTGAAAGGGTCGGTAGCTGAGTGGTTAAGACCCTTTGAGTTCAGTCAGCGTGGGCCTTTGAATTGACGTCGTGGGTTCGAATCTTGGCGGCCACGTCTGGTGAATTAAGGGGTGGGGATTTTTATTATCTCCCAGGTCAACTTCAAGTGCAGACCTGCCAGTGCCTTGATTCCCTTCATGTATATATATATACATGCAGAGGATCAAACATGCACCTTAAAAGATTCCACTTTTTATGTCCATGTCTCTCCCCCTCCCCTCTCTCCCCCTCTCCCCCTTCTGTCTCTCCCTCTCCTCCCTCCCTCACTCCCCCTCTGTCTCTGTCATATATCCAATCCAACAAACAATGAACTACACTACACTACACTACACTACACTACACTACACTACACTACACTACACTACACTACACTACACTACCCTACACCACACCACACCACACCACACCATACCACACCACACCATACGATGCTATGCTATGCTATGCTATGCTATGCTATGCTATACTATACTATACTATATTATACTATACTATACTATTCTAATACTAGTATACTATACTGATATTATACTATACAATACTACACTAATAGTAATACTAATACTCTACTACACTACATTACACCACACTACACTACTCTGCACTGACCTACACTACACACTGCACTACACTACACTACACTGCACTACCCTATACTATACTATACTATACTATACTATACTATACTATACTATACTATACTATACTATACTATACTATACTATACTATACTATGCTATGCTATGCTATACTATACTAATATCATACCTTACCATACCAAGACCAATACTACACTACACCTCACTCCACACCACACTGTACTGTACCATACCGTACTCTACTCTACTCTACTCCACTCCACTCCACTCCACTCACTATACTATACTATACTATACTATACTATACTATACTATACTATACTATACTATACTATACTATACTATACTATACTATACTACACTACACTACATCACACTACACTACGCCACAAGTGCTACACTACATTACACTCCACTCCACCACACCACACACCCCACACGCCACACCACACCCCACCCCACTGCACTGTGCTGTGCTGTGCTGTGTGTGTGTGTGACAGGGGAGAAGGAAGGGATGGAGCGGAGTCTACAGCAGTGTCAGCAGATGCTGGCCGAAGTCAGAGAGGAGAAGAGCCAGACCTCTGCCCAGCTGCAGATCTCCCACACCCAGCTCAAAGCCCTGACCGACAGCAAGGAGGAGGTCGGTGATTGATGACGATGATGGTGGTGATGATGATGATGATGATGATGGTGATGACGACGACGATGATGGTGGTGGTGATGATGATGATGGTGATGACTGTCGTGATGATGATGACTGTCGTCTTGTTGGTGGTGGTGTTGTTGGTGGTGTTATTGTTGCTCTTTTCTTTATTCTTGTTGTTCTTCTTGTTCTAGTTGTTCTTGTTCTTGTTCCTCGTCTTCTTCTTTGCTGTTCTTCTTCTTCTTCGCTCTTCTTCTTCTTCTTCTTCTTCTCCTTCTTTTTGTTTTCTTCTTCTTCTTCTTCTTTGCAATTGTTCTTCTTTGCAATTCTTTTTCTTCTTTGCAATTCTTCTTCTTCTTTGCAATTTTTCTTCTTTGCAATTCTTCTTTGCAATTCTTCTTTGGAATTTTTCTTCTTTGCAATTCTTCTTCTTCTTCTTCTTTGCAATTCTTCTTTGCAATTCTTCTTCTTCTTCGCAATTCTTCTTCTTCTTCTTCTTCTTCTTCTTCGCTGTTCTTCTTCGTCGCTGTTCTTCTACTTCTTCTTCTTCCTGTTCTTCTGTTTTAATCTGTATACAGTTGCACAGTTTTAATCTGAGGTTTAACATTTTACGAGGAGACAGCCCTGATATGGCCTCTGTGGCTGGGGGAGCTATAAACAACAGGATTGGATTTGATTCTTCTTCCTCTTGTTCTTGTTCTTGTTGTTGTTCTTCTTCTTCTTCTTGTTCTTGTTCTTGTTGTTGTTCTTCTTCATCTTCATCTTCATCATCTTCTTCTTCTTCTTCTTCTTCTTCTTTTTCTCCTCCCATTTCTTTACACACTTTGCGATGAGATGATGAGGAGGATGCTTTGCTCTTGTGTCTGTTTGTGCGTTCGTTGCGGGTTTGTGTGTGTGTGTTTGCTTTGTTTGTGTTTGTGGGTTCATTTGTGTACAGAGTTGTGTTTTGTTGTGATTTATTTACCAATGGATTGCTTTTGTATTTGAGTCTTTATGGTTTTTTATCATTTCTGTATTAGGTAATGGTTGATGGGTTTTTTGTGTGTATTTATGTAAATTAATATATCATAAGGTAACATTTGTT
>CM054164.1:33036493-33101493 GCA_028751875.1 Rapana venosa
TGTTGTTGTTGCTGTCGCATTGATGTCTCTGGCATGATTATCACTGTTTGTTGTGTTGCTGTATATCATCACCATGATTATCATGTGTGTTGTTGTCTTATCATCACGATGATTATCACGTTGTTGTTGTTGTTGTTGTTGTGTGCGTGGGAGAGTCAGCGACTGTCAGGTGGTGCGCGCTGTCTGGTGCTGTGAGCCTGTCTGATCTGTGTGTGGTGGCTCTCACTGTTGCGCGATGTGATGGTTTGAGTGCCAGGCCTTGCTCAACGCCTGTCAGTTGTCCTGTGCTGTTGTCTGCTGTCTGTCTGTGTCTCTGTCTTTGTGTCTGTCTGTCTGTGTGGCTGTCTGTTGTGTTGATGTTGTGTTTGATGCCGGCCTTGCTCAAGCTGTCATGTGTGTCTGCTGTTGTCTTGTCTGTGTCTCTGTCTGTCTTGGCTGTGGCTGTCTGTGTGTGCTGTGTCTGTCTGTGTGTTGATGTTGATGTTTTGATGCCAGGCCTTGCTCAACGCCTGTCAGTTGGCCCTGTTGTCTGGCTGTCTGTCTGTCTGTGTCTCTGCTGTCTGCTGTCTGTGTCTGCTGTGTCTGCTGTCTGTCTGTGTGCTGTCTGTGGCTGTCTGTTGTGTGATGTTGATGTTTTGATGCAGGCCTTGCTCAACGCCTGTCAGTGTGGCTCTGTCTGTCTGTCTTGTCTGTCTGTCTGTGTCTGTCTGTGTCTCTGTCTGTCTGCCTGTCTGTCTGGTGTGTTGTGTTGATGTTGATGTTTGATGCCAGGCCTTGCTCAACGCCTGTCAGTTGAGTCTGTCTGTCTGTCTGTTCCTGTCTGTGCTCTGTCTGTCTGCTGCCTGTCTGTGTGATGTGATGTTGATGCACTTGCTCAACGCTGTCTCTGTCTTGCCTGTTCTGTCTGTCTGGCTGTTGTCTTGCTGCTGCTGCTGCTGTCTGCTGCTCTTCTGCTGTCTGTCTGTCTGATGTCTGTTGTTATGTTGATGGTTATGTGATGTGTCAGGCCTTGCTCAACGCCTGTCAGTTTGCCCTTTCTGTCTGTCTGCTGTTGCGGGCTGCCTGTTTGTCTGCTGTTGGTTGGCGTCAGTCTGGCTGTCTGGTCTCTGTCTGTCTGTCTGTTGTGTTTGTTGTCTTATGCTGCTGTCACTGCCTGTCGTTTGTGTTCTGTCGTTTGGCGGTCAATCTGTCTGCTGCTGTCTATCTGTCTGCTGTCTATCGCTGTCTGTCTGCTCTGCTGCTGCTGCTGTTTTTCTGTTGGTTTGGCGGTGTCTGTCTGTTCTCCTCTGTCTGTCTGCTGTCTGTCTGCCTGTTGTCTTTCTGTGGGTTGTGGTCGCCCTGTCTGTTTGTCTGTTTGGCGTCTGCTGTCTGTTTTGCTCTCTGTCTGTCTGGTGGTGTCTGTCTGTTGTGTTGATTGTTGATGTTTTGATGCCAGTCCTTGTTCGATGCTTGCCAGTTTCAACTTTTGTCTGTTGTGTTGTGTTGTGTTTGTTTTGTGTTGTTTGTCTGTCACGTGTTTTGTTTGATGTTTGTTTGTCTGTTTTGTTGACCCTTTGTTGTGCTTAAAACCCTTCTTGCTGCTACACCTAGCTTATGTTTGTTTTATAATGAAGAGAATAATAATAGTATTAATAGAGATGAGGAGGAGGAATGACATTGATGATGATAATAGCAGTATCAATAATAACATTGATGATGATAATGATGATAACTATAATAATTATAACTGTTATGTTATAATTGTAATGATGATAAGGATAATGATATAATAATAAAAAGCAGCATCAACAATGAACAATAATAATAGTGATTATGATAATCATCATAACAGTAATAACAACAAAAACAATCATGTGAATGATAATAACAACAACAACAGCATCGATGATGACAACAACAATGATAAATTTCGAAGTAACGTGGACTCACACACCAGTGCATCTAGAAACCATTGGTGAACCACGGAGCTCTAGCTGGGAAATGAAAGAACAACAAAACCAAAACAAACACTAACAACAACAACAGTGATGTTCCCCAATGCTCTCTCTCTCTCTCTCTCTATCTGTCTGTCTGTCTCTCTCTCTCTCTCTCTCTCTCTCTCTCTCTCTCTCTCTCTCTCTCTCTCTCTCTCTCTCTCTCTCTCTCTCACACACACACACACACACACACACACACACACACACACACACACACACACACACACACACACACCCTGCCTGACTGAACACTTGCTGCAATGCTGTGTCTGACTCTGGATTTCTATCTCTGTACCATGACGTGGAATCCATGCCATGAAGACCAGTTGGGCTACAACCATAGTTGTTGATGTTGCTGTTGTTATTGTTCAATATGTGTTGTGCCCAGTCCCTTTCCCACTGTCCCCTTGTGAATGGGCTTCACAGCTTAAATCACAATAAACTATTGTCATTGTCATTGTCTCTATCTGTCTCTCTGCATTCCTTTAACCAGGAGGGGTGTGTAGCAGTGCCAGGTCCTCCTTCCTTCTCCTGTGCTGGTCTGTTGTCACTGTGCAGCAGTGTCGGGTCCTCCTTCCTTCTCCTGTGCTGGTCTGTTGTCACTGTGCAGCAGTGTCGGGTCCTCCTTCCTTCTCCTGTGCTGGTCTGTTGTCACTGTGCAGCAGTGTCGGGTCCTCCTTCCTTCTCCTGTGCTGGTCTGTTGTCACTGTGTAGCAGTGCCAGGTCCTCCTTCCTTCTCCTGTGCTGGTCTGTTGTCACTGTGCAGCAGTGTCAGGTCCTCCTTCCTTCTCCTGTGCTGGTCTGTTGTCACTGTGCAGCAGTGTCAGGTCCTCCTTCCTTCTCCTGTGCTGGTCTGTTGTCACTGTGCAGCAGTGTCGGGTCCTCCTTCCTTCTCCTGTGCTGGTCTGTTGTCACTGTGCAGCAGTGTCGGGTCCTCCTTCCTTCTCCTGTGCTGGTCTGTTGTCACTGTGCAGCAGTGTCGGGTCCTCCTTCCTTCTCCTGTGCTGGTCTGTTGTCACTGTGCAGCAGTGTCGGGTCCTCCTTCCTTCTCCTGTGCTGGTCTGTTGTCACTGTGCAGCAGTGTCGGGTCCTCCTTCCTTTTCCTGTGCTGGTCTGTTGTCACTGTGTAGCAGTGTCAGGTCCTCCTTCCTTCTCCTGTGCTGGTCTGTTGTCACTGTGCAGCAGTAGGTCTGCCTGCTGGCCTCAGCCCCCCACACCTGCCCCTCCCCCTCCCACACTTCACAGCAGCTTGCTTTCGGAGTTTTTTTGTTTGTATTTTACACATGCTCGATACGTTTGTGTGTTTCCATAAATAACTGAACGGTGACGTGAATTAGGGGATTTTTAATACGCATATTTGATCTTCTGCATGCGTATGATATACACACACAAAGGGAATTAAGGCACTGGCAGGTTTGGGACGGGATAGCTCAGTGGTCGGAGCACTCGCTTTCCCCCCAGTTAAGGTTAAGCAGCGTCGAGTGTGGTTACCACTTGGATGGGTGACCGTTTTTCGCACCTTAGCTTCAGTACATTCCCCCAGTTCACCCAGCTGTAAATGGGTACCTGCCCTCTTTAGGGTCAGGGAAGGTAAAGCAGCGAGAGAGAGGAGATGGGCGCCGCCGCCCTCAATATGCTGGCCCCTAGAGAAGTGAGGTCTCTGACGCCTCGCTCCCCTACGACCACATAGGTAATGGGGGGGACACCTTTACATTTTTAGGTCTGTACTTGAAGTGGACCAGGGAAGTCATGACCTAAAATCCCTTCCCTTAACTCACCAGCCGAGATTCGAACCCACGACTTCAAGGGGTTGGAAGTTGAGTGGCGGTCTTAACCACTCGGTGTCTGTTGTCATGTCATTGTTGTTGTTGTTGTTGTTGGTTGTTACAGCCTCCAGTGAGGAGAGCAGCAAACTGAGGGCACAGCTGCAGCAGTCTATGATGGCCAAGAAAATGGCAGACAACATGTGTTCCAGTCTGCAGGTGGTAACAGTGTTGTTGTGATCGTTGTTGTTGTTATTGTTGTTGTGGTGGTGGTGGTGTTGTTATTGTGGATGTAGTGGTGGTGTAATTGTAGCAGTAATAGTAGTGGTTGTGTGTGTGTGAGTGTAAGTTGTGTGTAGTGTGTGTGTGTGTGTGTGTGTGTGTGTGTGTGTGTGTGTGTGTGTTGGTTGTGTATATGTGTGTGGTGTGTGTATATGTGTGTGGTTGTTTGTGTGGCTGTGTGTTGGTTGTGTGTGTGTGTGTGTGGTTGTGTATATGTGTGTGGTTGTTTGTGTGGCTGTGTGTGTGGTTGTGTTGTGTGGTGGTTGTGTATATGTGTGTGGTTGTTTGTGTGGCTGTGTGTTGGTGTGTGTGTGTGTGTTGAGTAGTGTGTGTAGTGTGTGTGTGTGTGGGTTTTGTATGTGTTGTTGTGTGTGTGTGTGCATGTGTGTTTGTAAGTGTATGGGTGTTTTGGGGTTGTTTTTTTTAATTTCGAGGATAATGGAATAAGCACTGTTGTGCTTTTTTTTCCATACAGTCCCCATGTGTATGCAGTTTTGTCAGTTTTGACATCCGTTTCCACCGGCACTCAATGGTCTACTCTTCCGAAAAGCGGAACAGGATTTACCGGGTGTGCAAGATGTTCTGCGTGCGTTTGCACACGGGACTTTGGTTTATAGTCTCATCCGAAGGATGTGTGTGTAAGTGTGTGTGAATGTGTGTGTTCTGTGTGTGTGTGTGTGTAAGTGTGGTTGTGTGTGTGTGTACATTTAAGTTTGTTAACTCTATTTGTGACTGGTTGGATGTGTACTAGTTGAAAATTTGTTTTCACAAGATATAGATCTATATTAATTCCATGTATTATTAGCAGCAGTAGTAGTAACAGTAGTAGTAGTACCAGTAGTAGTAGTAGTAGCAGCAGCAGCAGCAGCAGAAGGAGTAATAGTGGTTGTAGTAGTGGGGGGGGGGGGGGATGGCAGTGGTGGTAGTAGTAGTAAGAAGGGGGAAGAAAAAGAAGAAGAGAACAGATGACGAACGATGATAGTCATAACAACAGGAAAACATCTAGCGTACAACAGTGATAAACAACGCTGTCAACAGCGGACACCATGACAACATCACAACAGTAACACAACATAACAACAATACTATCAAGAGTGCTGACTATGACAATATCACAACAGTAAACCACCACCAACAATTATACAACAACACTATCAAAGAGTGCTGACTATGACAGCATCACAACAGTAACACAACAACAATCATACAACGACACTATCAAGAGTGGACACTATGACAATATCACAACAATAACAACGCCATTATTTTGTACGCAGGGGGAGGTACAGGAACTGAAGGAACAGCTCCACCTGTTGGAATCGGCCACGTCGCTAGGAGCGCTGTCGTCATCGGCGCCGCACAGCGACGGCTTTCTCAACGACACCATCTCCGACCTTGGCATTCGCAAAACGCTGGATTTTTCCACTCCAGAGTCCGCTACCAGGTAAAACGCTGTCGTGACGAAGGTAGCTAGTTGTTTGGGGGTTTTGTTGTTGTTGTTGTTGTTGGATTTTGTGTGTGTGTTTGGGTGGGGTGTGGTGTGTGTTTGGGTGGGGTGGGTGGGGTGGGATGGGTGGGTGTGTTTGTGGTTGGTGTGGGTTGGGTGGTTGTGTGGATAGGTGTGTTTGGGTTGGGTGGGTGGGTGGTTGTGTGGATAGGTGTGTTTGGGTTGGGTGGGTGGGTGGTTGTGTGGATAGGTGTGTTTGGGTGTTTGGGTTGGGTGGGTGGGTGGTTGTGTGGATAGTGTGTTTGGGTGGGTGGGTGTGGTGGGTTGTGTGGATAGGTGTGTTTGGGTGGTGGTTGGTGTGGTGTGTTGGTGGGTGGTGGTGGTTGTGTGGATAGGTATGTTTGGGGTTGGGTGGGTGTGTGTGTGTTTGGGTGGGTGGTTGTGTGGATAGTGTGTGTTGTGGGTGGTTGGTGGGTGTGTGTGTGTTTGGTGGGTGTTGTGTGGATAGAAGTGTCGTTTTTGAGAAGGGATTGTGGGGGTGTGTTGTCAAGGTGATGTTGTACTTTTCTAGGTAAAGAAGTGCATTCAGCCTTTCGCATTAAAGGTGTTTTGTGCAGTGTGTGTGGTGTGGTGTGTGTGTTTGGATAATGTTTATAAAATGTGCATGTGTGAATCTCACCTGTAACTGAGTTGTCAAGATAATTTTTTTCCGTTAGCATTTAAGGTGGGTCAGGTTTGATTTTGAAAAAATTGATTATAACTACACTGTGCATTATTGTCCAATTGTACTGAAGTTATAAGGATAATTTATTGCTTTTGCTTTAAGTGTGTTTAAAAAACCAACCGTTTTATCTCACATGATTGTTGGAGTGCAATTGCGGTCCTTTAGTAATTTGAGAGTGAAGATATAATGAGGGTGTGTTGTTTAAAAAAACGGCTGTAGCACAGTAAAGTCGGTGGAAAAGGCTGCGGTGTTTGAGGTCAAGTTTGGGCGAATTGCCCCCATCCAATGACAATGGTGGATCGGTGGTCTTAGGTAACGTCCGACTGCCTAGAAAGAACAACAAAAAGGGAACCCAGGTTGGAAGCGTGCAGTAGTTTGATCCCTTTTTGGGCGAAAACCTTTCCCCCCCCTCCATCCATTAGACCATGAATGGTGGTCTGGGTGCTAGTCTTTGGGATGAGACGATAAACCGAGGTCCCGTGTGTTTAAAAAACCTATTTAGCGCATGTAAAAGAACCCACGGGAACAAGAAAGTTGTCCCTGTCAAAATTCTGTAGGGGGGGGGGGGGGAAAAGCCCACTCTGATATGAAAACAAATACAGATGCAGCCTGGAAAAAAGAGAAGAAAAAAATTGGGTGGCGCTGCTCTTGTGGCAAAACGCACTCTCTCCCCAGGGGGAGAGAGAGAGAGAGAGAGAGAGAGGGAGAGAGAGAGAGCAGCCCAGAATTTCCTGCAGAGAAATCTGCCGTGACTTACTAAGTAAGCAGTGCGAAAATGAAAAAATTAAAAAAAAATTAAAAAATGAACAAAAAATTAAACCCCCGTTCATTTGTGCACTTGGGAGGCACCGTGGTCGAGTGGTTTAGGCGGTCAACTCGTGATCCAGAGGTTGCGGGTTCGATCCCCCGCTCTGCTCGGTGTTGTGTCCTTGGGAAAGACACTTTACTCCTATTTTCCTCACTCCACCCAGGTGTACAAGTGGGTACCAGCTCTGCTGGGGAAGTATCTGGCGACAGACTAGCGTCCTGTCACAGGGGTGGTGAAAAACCATCAGTTCGCTTAACGCTGCTACAGAAACCGGGATAAGCTCCGGCTCTATGGGCCTTCTGGCTCGAAAGAACATACTCCTTTTCATTGGTGCGCTGACGTTCAGGTTTGAGGGCAGTCCCACGTCGGAAGAGCTGGTGGGGAAGCTGCGTCGCGAGCTGGAGCGCTGCGTGGTCAGCAACCGGCAGAAACGCCAGCAGGTGGGAGAGCTGCAGCAACGGACGAAGCAGCTGACGCAGGACATGGATCTGCTGCAGCAGCAACTGCGCGACACGCAGCAGACCGTGCAGACGCAACAGGTAAAGTGAAGATGGGGTAGGAAGGTGGTGGAGGGGAAGGGGGGTGTTGGGGGGGGTTGGTGGCTGGTGGTGGTGATGACTCTCGTATCATGTTGTTGGTTTTTTTCCCCTATGAGGATTCCAGGGACCCCTGTCAGTGTAAATATCAGTATAAATTAAAGCTATAAAGCTAAAGAAGCTAAAGATGATAATTATGAAAATGATGTACAGTAAACTTGTGGTTATTAGCAGTACTGCGCTGTTTTCTGCAACTATGTTTGTAATATTTGTTTGTTTAAACTATTGATTATTTATCATTGATTGCATGACTGTGTAAGATTAGTTTGAATGTAAGCGCTTTGATTTGTCTTTGCAAGATATAGCGCTATATAAGTTCCATTTATTATTATTATTAAATAGCATTCCCCACCTTCTGGAAATTTTGACTTAGGAATTCCCTCTTTTCTATCCCTTCCTTTTTCCAGTTTAGCTCAGAGGGCATGTTAAGTTATATCAAACAAGAAAAAAAGAGAAAAAAATCCAGAATATAAAAAAAAAATCTCCATCTTCTTTATCTGTGGTGTGATGTCTCAGGTCAAACTCACAGGCTTAGAGGACAGACTGGGAGGTATCCACTTCCCACTTGTTGTTTTGTTTCTGTTAGCTGTGCCTTACTGACCATACCTGATGTATGCAGTACTGTACTGCCTCACAGATGCTTCCTCTTCTTCTTCTTCCTTTTTTGTCACGTTTCTCCCAGGGGAGGTTTGACATTGATGAGCCTTCTCCATCTCTCTCTGTTTTGAGCTTCCTCCTTATTTATGCTGCCCCCTTTCTCTAAGATCATCTGCAATACAGGCAGCCCAGGTTTTGCTAGGTCTTCCCTTTGGTCTCTTTCCATCCACTACGAAGCTCATTGCTCTTTTTATGATGTGGTGGTCTGCTTTCCGTTGAACGTGCCCAAACCAGCGCAGTCTATTGGTACTAGCTACAGACTTCAGATCATCAACTTTGCATATTCTCCATAGTTCTTTATTCATGATCCTGTCTTCCCATTTGATCTTTGTCATGTAGGTAGCATTCAGTTTTCACAGCTCTTCAACAAACATTTGACAGTTTTTGTAAAAACCCACATCTCGGAGCCATACAGGAGAACAGGTCTGATGCAGGCCTTATATATCAGACAGCGTCTCTCCAGTGGGATTTTCTGATTTCCAAGCAGACTTGCTGAACTAATAATTTTTATTGGTCAGATATTATGGTAGGTACGTCTAGTTAAACTGGGATGATTTGAAATCAAACCCTCTCATTGGTTTTGCTCATTCGTTTAGTTCACGATTTATCTAATTAACTATTTGTTTACTTACATTTGTTTCTGTCGTGTGTCGGTTGGAGTTTTGATGTTCACCAATGGTGATATCTTTTTTATTTGAATGTCACCTCCACCCCCCCCACCACCACCACCACCACCACCACCCTCACCATTTAGGTACCCGCATTCCAACTGTGGGGTTGGTGACTAAACATTTATTTTTATTTATTTTTTATTTTTATTTATTTTAATTTTATACTTTTATATCGAGGATAATGGAATAAGCGTTTATGTGCTTTTTTACATCCAGTCCCCGTGTGTATGCAGTTTTGTAAATTCTGTCATCTGTTCCCACCGGCACACAATAATAGCCTACTCTTACGAAAAGCGGAACAGGATTTAACGTGTGCGCAAGATGTTCTGCGTGCGTTCGCACACGGGGCCTCGGTTTATAGTCTCATCCGAAGGACTTTTGGGGAGAGTGGAGTCTGCACTGATGTTAACTCCAGGGGAAATATCCCATGATACCTGTGTGCCTTTTCTATTTTTAGAATTTTGTTATCCATTCTACCGGCATGAAATGGCCTGCTCTTACAAAAGGCGGAACAGGTTTTTAAATTGCACGCATGATGTTCTGCGTGCGTTCACGTATGGGGCCTTGGTTTAGAGTCTCATCCGAAGGACTTTGACATTCGAATCGATTCTCTCATCAAACTGGGAAAGAAAGGGCGAGGCTGGGAATGGAACCCAGAACCTCACGGTTTACTTGTTAGGCAGGTGAACGTCTAAACCGTCCTGTCACCTTCCTTCTTAACAGTTTCCTTATTTTGGGATGGCTCAAAAGTCAAAATCTAACAAACGAGTAGAATTGACCTGGAAGTCCCGCTTCTGATTTATTGACCTTTTATCCTTCCTTTATTCCTTCATTATTTATTTATTCATTCATTATTTATTGATTGATTTATACATGAATTTGATGGACCGCTCAGGTAAAGCTGATGAACCATGAGGACAGACTGGGAGGTCCTGCCTCTAACTTATTTATCTTTTGTTATTCCTTCCTTCATTCCTTCATTCCTTCCTTCCTTCCTTCGTTCACTCCTTCATTCTTTATCACTACGTGGATTGATGGACCTCTCAGGTCAAGCTGACCAGCTGTGAGGACAGGCTGGGAGGTCCTGCCTCTAACTTATTTATCTTTTGTTATTCCTTCCTTCCTTCCTTCATTCCTTCATTCTTTATCACTACGTGGATTGATGGACCTCTCAGGTGAAGCTGACGAACCATGAGGACAGACTGGGAGGTCCTCCCTCTAACTTGTTTATCTTTTATCCTTCCTTCCTTCCTTCCTTCCTTCATTCCTTTGTTATTTATCACTACGTGGATTGATGGACCTCTCAGGTCAAGCTGACCAGCTATGAGGACAGACTGGGTGGTCCTGCCTTTAGCTTATTTATCTTGTGTTATTCATTACTTCCTTCATTCCTTCATTCCTTCCTTCCTTCCTTCCTTCCTTCCTTCATTCCTTCCTTCCTTCCTTCCTTCCTTCCTTCCTTCCTTCCTTCCTTCCTTCCTTCCTTCATTCCTTCCTTCCTTCGTTATTTATCAGTATATGGATTGATGGATCTCCCAGGTGAAGCTGACCAGCTATGAGGACAGACTGGGAGGTCCTGCCTCTAACTTGTTTATCTTTTGTTATTCCTTCCTTCCTTCCTTCCTTCCTTCCTTCCTTCCTTCCTTCCTTCCTTCCTTCCTTCCTTCCTTCCTTCCTTCCTTCCTTCCTTCCTTCCTTCCTTCATTCATTCATTCATTCATTCTTTATCAGTATATGGATTGATGGACCTCTCAGGTCAAACTGACAGACTGGGAGATCCCACTTCTATCTTTTATCCTTCCTTCCTTCCTTCGTTATTTATCACTACGTGGATTGATGGACCTCTCAGGTCAAGCTGACCAGCTATGAGGACAGACTGGGAGGCACTCTGCAGTCTTCAGTGGTGGAGTCCCGCCTGAAAAAAGATGTGGAATCCTTACAGCGCGACAACAAGACTCTGATGACCGATCTGGAGGTATACGTGTACATGTGTGTGTGGGTGGGTGGATGGAAGGGTGGATGGGAATGTGGGGGTGGGGGGTATGTGTGTGTATTCGTTTTAACATCTATACAAGACACGTGCGTGTGTGTGTTGTTTGTCTGTCGCGTCCGACGATGACCTCCAAAACAGCAGAGGAGGCAGCTGCTGTTTCGGAAACTGGGCAGAAATTTGATTATTGTGGAGACGCCTTGCCCACAGTACATCCCCACTCTCTCGGCCAAGTGGGCGTAAGGACAGTCAGCGTTGGGGATGTTCTCCAAAGGCCAACCAGCCCCCAGGGCTGCAGCACATAAGGACTGTGCGAGTCAAGCCTCCTAGTCAGAGAGTCAAAGTCGATCACTAAAGACTAAGCTGTAAAGTGGAATTCCATGAGTGGGAAAGCCACTGGTCATACAGCCTCTCACTTTGCTGTTGCTCCCAGCGTCAATGGTTTAGTCATGTATACTTATATATACACACACATACATACATTCATACATACATACATACATACATGTATACATACATACATACATACATGTATACATACATACATACATACATACATACATACATACATACATATACATACATACACATACATACATACACACACATACATACATACATATACTACATACATACATACATACATACTTACATACATACAACCATGTATACATACATGTATAACATACATACATACATATACATACATACACATACATACACACATACATACATGCATGCATACATACATACATACATACATACATACATACATCATACATACATACATACATACATACATACATACATACATACATACATACGCATACATACACACACATACATACATACATACATACATACATACATACATACATACATACATACATACATACATACATACATACATACATACATGTATACATACATACATACATACATTACATACATACATACATACATACTTACTTACATACATACATACATACATACAAACATCCATCCATCCTACATACATACATATATACATCCATACTTTAATACATACATACATACATATACATACATACACATACATACATAATACATACATACATACATATACATATATACCTCCCTACTCTCTACCTGCACTTCATGCCTCCTGTCTACATACCACACATACATACATACATACTAATACATATAATACATACATACATACAAACATACCATCCTACATACATACATACACCTCCATAATCCATACATACATACATACACATACACACATACATACAATACATACAACATACAACACACATAAACCCCCACCCACCTGCCTCTAGCTCGTCACACCCACAAAACAACTACACACAAACACACAACAAATCACCACAACACACATACATCAACATAAACACACACACACACACACAAACGACACACACACACACGACAACACACACAAACACAAACACAAAACCCCACACACACAAACACACACAAACACACACACACACACAAACAAACACACACCACCAAACACACACACACACTACACAAACAAACACACACACACACACAAACACACACACAAACACACAACCCACACACACACAACACACACACACACAAACAAACACACACACAAAAAACACACACAAACACATCACCACACACACACACACACACACAACAAACACACACACACACAACACACATACAAACACACACACACACAAACAACACCACACACACACACAAACAAACACACACACACACAAACACACACACACACAAACAAACACACACACACAACACAACAAAACACAAACACACACACACCACACACAAAGAGCGCGTGACTCCTGTGTGCAGGACTACAAGGCTCGGCTGGGTGAGCTGAGCTCCAACGAGGAGCAGCTGACGCAGATGAACGAGCAGTTGAAACAGCAGATGGCTGCCATGGTAACGCAGCACGACCTTGACATGAGGCAGGCCCTCGACAGGTAATGGGGTCGTCGGGGAAGGTCAAGGTTGTTGGGGGGTGGGTGGGGGGGTTGTTTCACTTTTTGGTTGTAATGATTTGGTTATTTGTGTGGGATTGGGGGAAGTGGTTGTGTGTGTGTGTGTGTATGGTTTTGTGTGTTTGGGGGGAGGGCGGAAGGGGTGGTTGGGGGTGGGTGTGGGTGTGTGAGAGATAGAGAGAGCTGAGACTGTACACAAACACACACACACACAGAGCCACACACACGTGCATGTACGCACGCACACACACATACACATTTACACACACACATATTCACACACACATATACATAATTTATACACATGCGCGCACACACACACTGCACACATACACACACACTCACTACACACACACTCACACACACACACACACATTCACACACTCACTCTCTCTCTCTCTCACTCACCCACCCCTACCTACCTACGTTCTACACACACACACATATCCAATCCCATCAACACACCCAGCGTCATACATACATACATACATAGCGTGTAACTTCAACACTGCCACACACATGTCAGTCATCACAACGGTGACAATAACCACAAATCAGTACAATACAACACAAACGAACATCAACTACCCATTCGATGCCCTCCCCCCCACACCCCCCCACCCTCCCCCCTTTCCTTCCACCAGCTCCCTACCCCCACCCCCACCCCCACCTCTCTCACATACACACAAACACTTCCAGTCTAACAGACACTGACAGACGCTGTAGCAGAGTGGTTAAGACCGTTCCGCTTCAATCCCCTGGGTCCATGAAGTCCTGGGTTCGAATCTGGGCAGTGGTTTCTGGTGAAGGAAGGGTGAGGATTTTTTTTTTTACCATCTCCCAGGTCAACTTCAAGTGCAGACCTGCCAGTGCCTCAACTCGCTTTGTGTGTATATATGCATATGTAGAAGATCAAACGTGCAAGTTAAAGATCCAGTAAATCATGTCAGCGTGTGGAGGGTTACGGAAACACGAACATACCCAGCATAACGGCCCTGAAGTCAGAATGCGGCTACCTTCATTGGTGGGCAAAAAATTGGCCGCATACGCAACGTCTCACCATTGGTGAACCTCGGAGCTCTATTCAAAGAACAACAACACCAACAACAAAACGAAACAGCAAACAAAAATACAACAAAAAAAACAAAACAAAAGAAACACACACAAAAATGGACACTGTCCTTGTCATGTCATGACATGTTTGATGTGTTGCTTTACAAGATTCAGCGCTATATAAATTCCATACATTATTATTATTATTATTATGTTCATTGTCCATTTCATGCCATGACAGGCACGGGACAGCCTCATGGTTAGAACATAGCGCTCGCAACGTGCCAACCCTGGTTCAATTCCCGTTCAAGGAGATATTTTTTTCCTGGAGTTAACATCAGTGCAGACTCCACTCTCCCCAAAAGTCCTTCAGATGAGACTATAAACTGAGGCCCCGATTGCAAACGCACGTAGAACATCTTGCACACATGTTAAACCCTGTTCCGCTTTTTGAAAGAGTAGGCCATTGTGTGCCGGTGGGAACAGATGACAAAATGTACAAAACCGCATACACACGGGGACTGGATGTAAAAAAAGCACGCGAGTGCTTATTCCATTATCCTCGATATAAAAGAAAACATAAGATAACTAAGAATACATAAGAGAACTAAGAATACATAAGAGAACTAAGAATACATAAGATAACCAAGAATACATAAGGTAACCAAGAATACATAAGATAACCAAGAATACATAAGATAACTAAGAATACATAAGGTAACCAAGAATACACAAGGTAACCAAGAATACACAAGATAACCAAAAATACATAAGGTAACCAAGAATACATAAGAGAACTAAGAATACATAAGAGAACCAAGAATACATAAGATAACCAAGAATACATAAGGTAACCAAGATTACATAAGATAACCAAGAATACATAAGAGAACTAAGAATACATAAGAGAACTAAGAATACATAAGAGAACTAAGAACACATAAGATAACCAAGAATACATAAGATAACCAAGAATACATAAGAGAACTAAGAATACATAAGAGAACTAAGAATACATAAGAGAACTAAGAACACATAAGATAACCAAGAATACATAAGAGAACTAAGAACACATAAGATAACTAAGAATACATAAGAGAACTAAGAACACATAAGATAACTAAGAATACATAAGAGAACTAAGAACACATAAGAGAACTAAGAATACATAAGAGAACTAAGAATACATAAGATAACCAAGAATACATAAGATAACCAAGAATACATAAGAGAACTAAGAACACATAAGATAACCAAGAATACATAAGAGAACTAAGAAAACATAAGAGAACTAAGAATACATAAGAGAACTAAGAATACATAAGATAACCAAGAATACATAAGAGAACTAAGAATACATAAGATAACCAAGAATACATAAGAGAACTAAGAATACATAAGATAACCAAGAATACATAAGAGAACTAAGAATACATAAGATAACCAAGAATACATAAGGTAACTAAGAATACATAAGGTAACCAAGAATACATAAGGTAACCAAGAATACATAAGGTAACCAAGAATACATAAGATAACTAAGAATACATAAGGTAACCAAGAAGACATAAGGTAACTAAGAAGACATAAGGTAACCAAGAATACATAAGGTAACCAAGAATACATAAGGTAACCAAGAATACATAAGGTAACCAAGAATACATAAGGTAACCAAGAATACATAAGGTAACCAAGAATACATAAGGTAACCAAGAATACATAAGGTAACCAAGAATACATAAGGTAACCAAGAATACATAAGGTAACCAAGAATGCATAAGATAACCAAGAATACATAAGAGAACTAAGAAAACATAAGAGAACTAAGAATACATAAGATAACCAAGAATACATAAGATAACCAAGAATACATAAGAGAACTAAGAATACATAAGAGAATAACCAAGAATACATAAGAGAATAACCAAGAATACATAAGATAACCAAGAATACATAAGATAACTAAGAAAACATAACATAGAAAACATAACATAACCAAGAAAACATAACATAACCAAGAATACATAAGATAACCAAGAATACATAAGATAACCAAGAATACACGAGATAACCAAGAATACATAAGATAACCAAGAAAACACAACATAACCAAGAATACATAACATAACTAACAATACATAAGATAACTAAGAAAAACAAAGAAAAAGATAAACAATGCCATGACATGTCATGACGTGACATGTCACTGCCAACGGCAGGTGTCGTCAGAGCAGCGAAGACGGCCACAAGCTGGCACGGCAGAAGGCAGAGCACCAGCTACGCAGCGAGCTGTTTGCCGACAAACAGGAGCTGGTCATGAAGTACGAGGGGCAGCTGGCAGCCACCAGGTCAGGTGTTTGGTTTTCTTATTGTAGAGCACCTCACAGCGGTCAGTCTGTCACTTTTCCCCCACTTCTCTCAGCTGCTGTCCATTCCATTCCATCCTAGCTGGTGCTGATTATATAAAGCAGGAACTGACCGACCACACTAGGTCAAACGCCAGACCACACCACATCACATCACAACATATATACACATACACACACACCACATCATAATAATAATCATAATTATAATCATAATAATAATAATAATATACATAGCAAAGTACTCACACACACACACACAAGGGGGGACGGGATAGCCTAGTGGTTAGAACATTGCGCTTGCAGTCTGATGACCCAGGTTCGATTCCCGTTCAAGGGGATATTTTCCCCTGGAGTTAACATCAGTGCAGACTCCACTCTCCCCAAAAGTCCTGCGGATGAGACTGTAAACCGAGGCACGCAGAACATCTTGTGTGCTGGTGGGAAGAGATGACAGAATTTACAAAACCGCATACGCACGGGGACTGGATGTAAAAAAAGCACATAAGTGCTTATTCCATTGTCCTCGATATGAAAGAATTTTTAAAAATTAAAAATTTTTTTAAACCATACCTAATATCCGCGAAATAAAAGAAAAAATGATGATGATGATAACAATAATGATGATGGTGATGATAACAATAATGATGATGACAATAATGATGATGATAACAATAATGATGATGATAACAATAATGATGATGATAACAATAATGATGATGATGCTGATAATAATGATGATGATAACAATAATGATGATGATAACAATAATGATGCTGATGCTGGTAATAATTATGATGATAACAATAATGATGATGACGATGATAATGATGATGATAACAATAATTATGATGATGATGATAACAATAATGATTATGATAACAATAATGATGATGATAACAATAATGATGATGATGATAATAATGATGATGATGATAACAACACCAACAATAATAACAATACCACCACCACCACCACCACAGGGAAGAGCTGCAGACCCTGCAGGGGGAACTGGACCAGGTCAAGGAGCTCTACGTGCAGGCCGGGTGTGATCTGACGCAGCGAGAAGAAGCGCTGCGCAGCAAGGACCAAGAGCTGCTGGAGGCTGTCGCTGCTGGTAGGGCCTGCTTTTGACGTTTTGTAAAAGAAAAAAAATGTTAACTTTTTTTTTTTTGGGGGGGGGGGGGGGGGGGGGGGAGGAGGAATGGGCTAGTGGAGTGTTGAGTCGGCTGAATTGTTTTTCCTTTTTTATGTCAGTTTTTGTTTATATGTTTGTTTATTCCACTTTACATCACGGCAGATTTCTCTATGTGAAATTCGGGCTGCTCTTCCCGGGGAGAGCGCGTCGCTACAAGAGCAGCGCCACCCATTTTTAAAAATCTTTTTGCTGTCTGCAACAGTATTTGTTTCCCTATCAGAGTGGGCTTTGTTTCTACAGAATTTTGCCAGGGACAGCTCTCTTGTTGCCGTACGTTCTTTTACGCGCGATGAATAATTATGTGTAACACACGGGACCTCGGTTTACCGTTTCATCCAAAAGACTAGAACCCAGACCACCACTCATGGTTTAATGGAGGGAGGGGGAAGCTATGGTATTTCAGTTTAGCAAGAAATTCTATAATTTTTTTTCGTTCCTTGGCTAGAGCTCCGAGGTTCACCTGTGGTGAGATTTTGCAATCGTTCGTGCCTGCCATGAAGGTACCCGCATTCTGACTTCAGGGGTGTATGCTGGGTATGTTCGTGTTTCTGTAACCCGCCGAACGCTGACATGAATTACAGGATCTTTAACGTGCATATTTCGATCTTCTGCACGTGTATATACATGAAGGGAATTAAGGCACTGGCAGGTCTGCACTTGAAGTTGACCTGCGGGATGGTAAAAATCCCCACCCTTAAAATTCACCACACGTCACTGCTGAGATTGGAACCCACGACTTTGTGGAGCCACGGGATTGAAGTCAAATGATCCTAACCACTTGGCTATAGCGTTCATCATTGTAGAAATGATTTTGCAAGATAAATATTTTTAGTCAATGTCCTTATCAAAAGTCCTCAAGTTTTGAAGGTTTTCTCGTTTCAAGGTCCTGAAAGTCAAAATCTTTTGCTTAATTCAGAAGTGCCAAACATTTTTGCTGGTTTCGATTTTGAGAAGAAAACAAAGTTATGTGTAGGATGTGTCATTTTGATTTGAGTTGTTTTAAAAAAAAAAAAATTGTTTCTCTCTTCAGCTCGAGCTTTGATGGCCCCCAATGGAGAGATGTTTGCGTATGCGGCAGTTTTTGCCCACCATTTAGGTAGCCACGTTCCAGCTTGGGGGGATTGGCCAAAAGCTGTGTCAGTTATCGATGTCAACTAACTGCCTACACATTAAAATGTTGTTATGTTGTAAAACGTTGTGTTGAGATTCATGCCTTCAGCCACGACAAGCTCTTAACATGCACTCTCCTTTAAAAAAGAGGAAAAGTCCTCTGAAGTCGGAGTATGGCTGCCTTATATGGCGAGGTACTCAAAAACAGTCATACACGCAAACTTCTCTTTCAGTGTGCAATTTCAATCTCGCAGTGATTCCCAGGTGGGATGATGAGTGAGTCAGAGTGCACGTTCTGGGTGACCCTGGAGTGTTAAGCTGGGGAACGCACAACAGCAACAACAACTTTGGGGGAGATCTGTGAAAGTTAAAAAAAAAGTCCTTAGTGTGGGTATTCATCAGCAACTGGTGATTACAGTGGTCGCCATAATTGCACATGGCAGCAGAGTTTCCTCCCTTTAGTGTTTAGTGCAAGTGCACTCAGGCGTTTCACTGGAATTTGTTCAAAGCATGGCAGTCCCTGAAAGAAAAGAGAACTCCTAATGAAAAAGTCTGTGAATTTTTCTACTTACTGTTTCATGGTTGTTCTTCTGTTAAAGAGATTGTGCAAACATAAATGTATGATTCAGACTTTGAAAAAAGAGAAGAGAAGTGGTTTAGCAATTGGAGTGTGATTGTGAGCATGTGAAAGTGTGTATGTGTGTGTGTGTGTGTGTGTGTGTGTGGTGTGTGTGTGTGTGTGTGTGTGTGTGTGTGTGTGTGTGTGTGTGAGACATCAGATATAGGTATGTTTGTTTTGGGTGGGTAGACAGGTAAGATTTTATGTGGATACCGATACAGTCATATCCATGTGTATTTGAGATGTGTATATTTTTGTTATGTACATAAAATAAAAGTAAGACTCACTTTTTCCTCATTTTACATTGCTTTGTCATTACTTCACAACAAAGTTCTTATACCTGTTACCTGGCTGTGTCACTTGCCATTAATTCGTGACATAGTTCTTATACCTGACACCTGGCTGTGTCATGTGTCATTATTTCACGACATAGTTCTCATGCCCGTTACCTCGCTGTTTGACGCAGAAAAACTCAAGTGGGAAAGTGAGCGCGAGGTTGCCATGGAAACGGTGTGGCAGCAACGCCTTCAGAAAGCCCGCAGCGACTGGGAATCGGAGAAACGGTCAGAAACCCAAAACGACTGGCAGCAGAAACTGGAGACGGAGAGACAAAAATGGCAATCGGAGAACCAGCACACCGAAGAAACCTTCCAACGACGCTTGGAGACGGAACGCGCCGAATGGAAGGCCCAGAAAGAGGCCGAAACGGAGAGCATGTTGAAAGAGCGCCTCGCCGCAGCGCGTCAAGAATGGGAGTCGCAGAAACAGGCAGACACGGAGAAGGACTGGGCGCGGCGGTTACAACAGGAAAAGGAACGATGGGAGTCGCAAAACTCCACAACCCTCACCGCCGAACTTCAACAGCGACTGGAACAACAGCGGCAGACGTGGGAATCGGAAATGGAGGCGGAGTGGAAAGAGCGGTTAGAGACGGAGCGGCGAAGCTGGCAGGTGCGCGCGGACGGCGAAGCCTTGCAGCAAGCCGACATTGCCGTGGCCACGGCGCGTCGCCAGTGGCAACAGGAGACGCAGGGGCAGCTGACCTCGCTGACGTCCCAGCTGGAGGATTGCCGCGCGCAGCATCGAGAGGAGCTGCGCAAGCTGGAGGAGAAGTGGAGGCAGGAGACGGAGGAGAAGGAGCGCAGCATGGAGAGCCACCTGCAGGAGACGCTGCAGTCCACGGTGCAGGAGAGGCTCCGGCAGCAGGAGGCCACCCTGACGGAGAGGGCCCAGCACACGCTGCAGCAAGGTGAGAGCAAGGAGGGATGTGCGGGCCCCTTGATTTCTCCTTTCACTTTTGGTGTCTCCCTCCTCCCCTCCCCTCCCTCCCCTCATTATCTTCTGTGACTTTCCTGTCCTCGTTTCTGCGCTCATTTGTGACACTTCCTCATGAAATGAGTCGCTCTGCACCTGACCCACTTTTTCTGCTTGGAGCCATTTTAGGCAGGTAGGGGGGCAGGTTGTCGATTTTGATTGATTATAAAAACTGTAGCCATTATTCTACGTTATGCTGAAGTATCAAGGTGTAATTTTGTTGTTGTTTTTCTTTAAAACACGTTTAAAAACTCACGAGCCCTCATTCAGACCACCTGTTGAAATGCAAAACTTGTAAATTTTTCATTTTGTCACTTTCTTTATTTTTATTTATTTATTTATTCTTTTATATCGAGGATAATGGAATAAGCACTTATGTGCTTTTTTACATCCAGTCCCCGTGTGTATGCAGTTTTGTAACTTTTGTCATCCGTTCCCACCAGCACACAATGGCCTACTCTTACGAAAAGCGGAACAGCTGTGTCTATCGTTCCAGGTTTTAATAACTTTTCATAGAATTGTCCAATTTTCAGCCTGTATTCTGTATTGAACAGCCTTTATACTGCAGATTAACAACATGCCAATAACAAAAAACTAACCTCCGGTGCAGGACGACTCATTTTGTGGTGGAGTGTCACCTTTCAATCTCTCTCTGCCCCAGCCATTGTCTAGTTTGTCAGGTCGCATCTTCAGGGAGCTTTTCCATTGTAGGCTGCCGTGGGGCTACCAGCCAGGGGGGCCCTGCACTGCTGCTGGGTCACTTTGGTGGTGTTCTGTAGTGCTTGTTTTGATGGTGTTACTTCTCATCTTCCTCCCCCTTTTTTGTGTCTGTATGTGTGTGTGCATTTGTGTGTGTGTGTGAGTGTGTGTGTGTGTTTGTGCACGCATGTTTGGTGTTGAATATTGATTAAATAACCACGGCATTAATTAACCAGAATTGCAAAGTGAAAGATATTCCAAAATGACGACTATTGGAAGTGACTACCAGTGTCATCTGTTTCATTTTCTTGGCGTCAATCTCTATGGTTGAATGGATATCCGTTTTATAGAGCTGATAAAGATTCTTTACCCCCATAGGTATTTTAAATTAATATTATTCTTTTATTTCGAGTATAATGGAATAAGCATGCACATGCTTTTTTACACCTAGTCCCCGTGTGTATGCGGTTTTGTAAATGTTGTCATCTGTTCCTGGTGGCACACAATGGCCTACTCTTACAGTCATGTATAGTATATGTTTAGAAAGAAGGTCTGGCCCAGGCCACAAGCTGTGTCAGTTATTGATGTCAGCTAATTGCCAAGGCCTGCACTGAAATGTTGTTATGATGTAAAATGTTGTGTTGAGATTGCCTTCAGCCATGACAAGCTCTGAACATAACAACCCGCACTCTCCTTTGTAAAAGGAGAAAAAAATCCTCTGAAGTCGGAGTATGGCTGCCTATATGGCGAGGTGCTTGAAAAAGAGTCATACACGCAAACTTCTCATCCGGTGTACTTCCTCCTATCTCACAGTGATTCCCAGGTGGGATGATGAGTGAGTCAGAGTGTGGCATGTTCTGGGTGACCCCCAGAGTGTTAAGCTGGGTAATGCACAACACCAACAGAAAGAACAACACAACAACAACAGAAAGAACAACACAACACAACAACAGAAAGAACAACACAACAACAGAAAGAACAACACAACAACAGAAAAAACAACACAACACAACAACAGAAAGAACAACACAACACAACAACAGAAAGAACAACACAACAACAGAAAGAACAACACAACAACAGAAAGAACAACACAACAACACAAAGAACAACACAACAACAACACAAAGAACAACACAACAACAACAACACAAAGAACAACACAACAACAACAGAAAGAAGGTGGCAGGACAGTTAGACGTTCACCAGCCTAACAACAAGTAAACCGCGAGGTTCAGGGTTCGATAACATCATGGAATGGCTTACTTTACTTTACTTTACTTTTGTCATCCGCTTATACTCGGAGGTGTCGCGGGGAGATATAGCTGTCTGTCGGCAGCGAGGCGTGTAGCCTGGAGGAGGGACATGCCGTGGGCTTTTAGGGTGTCGGCCACGGAATCACTCCATCTTCTTCTTGGTCGTCCTTTGGCTTTCCATCCCGAGTGCCGGGTGTTGTAGGCCCGAAGAGCTGGCTGGTTGTGAGGCATCCGTGTCAGGTGTCCGAACCACTTGATCCTCTGCTGGTCGATGTGTTGTAGGACTGGTGTTGCACCTACCATGTCTCTGATGACTTCGTTTCTGATTTTGTCTCTTCGGGTCTTGTTGACTGCTCTTCTTAGGCATTTCATTTCACACGTGACTAGTTTACGTCTGGGGCCTTTGTGAGGGGCCATGTCTGACACTGGTACGTGAGCGTTGGCAGGAAGATGGTGTTAATCAGTTTTGCCTTTGTGTCCATGGGGATGCTGGGATGTTTCAGGAAAGGGGCGAGCTGGTAACTGACCGCATTAGCCTTCTGACATCTTGTTTCAATTTCACGGTCTAATCTTCCGTTCTCTGCAAATACACTGCCCAGATATTTAAATTCGCTGACTTGATTTAACTGGGATCCATTGATATTGATGTCCAGAGTGTGTGGTCTCCTGCTGACTGTCATGACCTCGGTCTTACTGACACTGATTTTCATGTCATAGGCCTGGCAGGTGCTGTTGAGTTGATCTGTATGCTCCTGGAGCTGTGCCTTCTTGCTATGTATTATTGCCTGGTCATCAGCAAACATGAGTTCGTTGAGTGCCTCAGGATCTGGGTTGGCCTCCTTTGCAATCTGGTCCATGTAAATGACAAAGAGCAGAGGGGAGAGGCAACAGCCCTGTCTCACCCCGGATGTAACTGGGAACCAGTCAGATGTTCCACTGGTCGTGCAGACTGCGCTCTTGCTGTTGGCATAGATAGCTCGGATGTTGTCCAGCAGCTGCCCCTTCACGCCATACTGCTCCAGCACCTTCCACAACTTGTCTCTGTTTACTCGGTCGAAAGCCTTCTCTTGATCTACAAAGATAAGGTGGAGATCTCGGTTGTGTTCGATCGCCTTCTCACACAGCTGTCTGAGAGCAAAGATTGCATCTGTGCACCCTCTTCCTTTCCTGAATCCAAACTGAGCATCACTAAGGAGATGTTCCGTTTTTTGTTCTAGTGCGCTGGTCTAGGATTTTTGCATACATTTTCCCTACATGGCTGAGGAGTGATATGCCTCTGTAGTTACTGCAGTCTTTCTTGCTGCCCTTCTTCTTCCAAATTGGCACTACTATTGCATTCTGCCAGTCCTCTGGTACTTTCCTCTCCTCCCAAGCTTTTTTGAAGATGGTGGTGAGCCACATTATACCTGTTTCCCCATATGCATGGATGGCTTCAGTTGTTATGCCATCGTCACCTGCTGCTTTCCCTTTAGGGCTGGTCTTCACTGCTCTTCTGACTTCACTCTCCAAGATGGTAGGTTTCTGAGTGGTCTGGGTAGTTGGGGTGAACTGGAACTGGGTGTTCTGTGCCTGTTGTCCTGCAGGGTTGAGCAGTTTCTTGAAGTACTCTTTCCATCTTTTCACTATCTCTTCTTCCTCGTTCAGGCCTTGTCCTTTTGCATCGTTGATTACAGCGTGGGGTCAAAGGGTTCGTCTCGCATTCTCATTGCTTTCACACTCTTGTAGAACTCTCTTGTGGAGGTTTTGCACTTTTCACTTAGCTCTTCTCCATATTTTCTCCATTAATTTTCCTTTGCTGTTCTGACTATTTTCTTGGTGTGTCTTCGTGCAATTCTGTACCTGATGTAGTCCTCTTCTTTCTTTGATTTAATCCAGGTCTTGTAAAGACTCTTCTTCTCTCTGATTGCTTCTTTCACTTCTTTGTTCCAACAAGCTGTTGCCTTTCGGTATTTTCCTCTAGTCTTCTTCACACCACATGCTTCTTTCAAAGAGTCCTGCACAGCGGTTTTAAAAGTGGAATGACATTGTCTGTAAAACGTCACTCATCTGTTTAAAAAAAAAAAAAAAAAAAAAAAATTTAATTTTAAAAATCCTGTCACTCGTCTCTCTCCCCGCAGAACTGTCCAAAGCGGAACAGAGCCACCAGGAGGAGGTGGAGCGACGGGTGAGGGAGGAGGGGGAGAGGGTCGCCGCGGAAACCAGACGGAAAATGGAAGCGGAGAAACAGACGGCGGTAGAGACAGCAGTCGGTCAGTTACAGACGCAGCTGTCTCAGCAACGACAGGATGTCGACGCAAACATGCTGGTATGATTTGGGGGGGGGGTTGGAGGAGGGAGGGGGGGGAGGGTTTGGGGGGGGGGGCTTGGGGAGGGACATAGTTATGCAGATATTTTGTTCCTCCGCCCCTGGTATGCCAGTTGCCTTTTTCAGTATGAATAGCATCCCCACCTTCTGGAAATTCTGTGCTAGGAATTCCCCCCTTTCTGTCCCTCTCTCTTTGTTTCTGCCTTGTTCCTTTTCTTTTTCCCGTTACCTCCTTTTTCAAATTAAAAAATTGTTTTTTAGCCTTCTTGGTCCATTCTCCTACTTTTTTTTTCCAGAATTTTTTTTAAAAAAAAAATAACGATTCTTTCTCATGCCAAATTCGAACGCCATGGACCCAACTTGTAATAATAATGATAATAATAATAATAATAATAAATGGAGTTTCTATAGCGCTATATCTTGCAAAACGAAATCAAAGCGCTTGCATTCAACACACACCCACACATACAACCAATAACAGTTAACAGAGTTAACAAATTCAAATGTACATACTTACCAGCAGCGCGAGGCATTTTCACTCATATGACAGACAACAATAGTTGCTGTCTGAGCATTTGAAGAAGAAGAAGAATTTTTTTTTTAGGTTTGTAGTTTGTAGTCTCTACCCAGCATGCACCCTACACCTGGAGAGAGGGATGGGCTCCGCCAGGTTCAACTTGCCCAAGAGACCCGGCCTGAAAAAACTCAGTGCATGCATGCCCCAACACGCTCAGGAAGTTATTGGGAAAGACAAAGTTGTTGTCCCACAGTCAGTGATCGTTTGAACGCACCTTTTGGGTCAGCTGAGCATTTAGTGCAGTTCCTTTTTTTGTTTTGTGTATGGTAAACAGATGTAACTTGTTGAAGGCTTTCTCTTTCTCTGTCTGTCTGGTCCCTCTACTCTCGTCACTGCTCCTCATCCTCTCAGATTCTCTATACATTCTTCTCACATTCATGATCCTGATCCTCCTCTCTTCAGCTCTCATTCTGCTTCCTATTTTCTCTCTGTTCATGTCTGTCTTCTGTGTGATGTCTGTCTCTGTTCTTCTGCTTTCTCTCCCTCCTCTCTCTCTCTTTCTCTCTCTCTCTCCTCTCCCACCTCCCCTCCCTCTCTCTCTCTCCTCCCTCTCTCTCTCGCTCTCTCTCTACTCTCTCCCTCCCACCCCCCTCTCTCTCTCCCTTCCTCCACCCCCCTCATGTTTTCTCTATTCTCTCTCTCCCTCTCTCTCCCCCTCCCTCTCTCTCCCCCTCCCTCCTCTCTCTCTCCCCCTCCTCCCTCCTTTCTCTCTCTCCAACTCCCTCCCCCCTCTCTCTCTTCTCTCTCCCCTCTCTCTCTCTCTCTCCTCCCTCCCTCCCTCTCGCTCCCTCTACTCTCTCTCCCCATCTCCCCCTGTCCTACTCTCTCTCTCCCTCCATCTCCCCTCTCTCCTCTACTTCCCTCTCTCCCCTCTCCCTCCCCTCCTCTCCGTCTCCTCTATACTCTCTCTCTCCCTCCCACTCTCTCTCTCTACTTTCTCTCTCCCTCCCTCCCTCTGTCTCTCTCTCTCCCTCCCTCCCTCCCTCTGTCTCTCTCCCTCCCTCCCTCCCTCCCTCTGTCTCTCTCTCTCTCTCCCTCTCCCTCTCTCTCTCGCTCTCTCACTTTGCTTTCCCTTGTTGGCTGGGATGCATAGCACCAGGTCTTCCTTCTCCTGTGCTTGTGACTTTACAGAAGGTCTGCCCACTGGCCTCAGCCCACACAATCCAACTTTCAGAGCAGCTCATTTCATTGTACAGGTTGCATGCTGGGTGTGTTCGTGTTTCCGTAACTTCATTTGAATGCTGACGTGAATTACGAGATCTTTAACATTTATATTTGATCTTCTGTACGTGTGAATGCACGAAAGGAATTCCGGCACGGACAGGTCTGCATCAACAACGACAACAAAACAAAGATACATCACTACAACAACAACAACAAAGATACATCACCACAACAACAACGACAAAGATACATCACCACAACAACAACGACAAAGATACATCACTACTACAACAACAACAAAGATACATCACTACAACAACAAAGATACATCACTACTACAACAACAAAGATACATCACTACTACAACAACAACAAAGATACATCCTACTACTACAACAACAACAAAGATACATCACTACACAACAACAAAGATACATCACTACTACAACAACAACAAAGATACATCACTACTACAACAACAAAGATACATCACTACACAACAACAACAAAGATACATCACTACTACAACAACAACAAAGATACATCACTACACAACAACAAAGATACATCACTATACAACAACACAAAGATACATCACTACATACAACAACAACAAAGATACATCACTATACAACACAAAAAAGATACATCACTACTACAACAACAACCAAAGATACATCACACACACACAACAACACAAGATACATCACTACTACAACAAAGACATCACAACAAAGATACATCACTACACACAACAAAGATACATCACTACAACAACCAACAAAGATACATCACTCTACAACAGACATCAACAAAGATACATCACTACTACAAAAAAGATACATCACTAAAACACAACAACAAGAACATCACTACAACAACAAAGATACATCACTACACAAAAACAAAGATACATCACTACTACAAACAACAAAGATACATCACTATACAACAACAACAAAGATACATCACTACTACAACAAAGATACATCACTAACAACAACAACAAAGATACATCACTACAACAGCAACAACAAAGATACATCACTACTACAAAAACAAAGATACATCACTACTACAACAAAACAACAAGATACATCACTACAACAACAAAGATACATCACTCACACAACCAAAGATACATCACTACAACAACAAAGATACATCACTACTACAACAAAGATACATCACTACTACAACAGCAACAACAAAGATACATCACTACTACAACAAAGATACATCACTACACAACAACAACAAAGATACATCACTACAACAACAAAGATACATCACTACAACAACAAAGATCATCACTACACAGCCAAAGATACATCACTACTACAACAAAGATACATCACTACTAAACAACAACAACAAAGATACATCACTACAACAACAACAAAAGATACATCACTACAACAACAAAGATACATCACTACACAACAACAAAGATACATCACTACTACACAACCAAAGATACATCACTACACAACAAAGATACATCACTACTACAACCAACAACAAAGATACATCACTACAACAACAACAACAAAGATACATCACTACAACAACAAAGATACATCACTCAACAACAAAATACATACTACACAACAAGATACATCACTAACAACAACAAAGATACATCACTACACACAACAAAGATACATCACTACTACAACAACAACAAAGATACATCACTACAACAACAAAGATACATCACTACACAACAAAGATACATCACAACAACAACAAAGATACATCACTACAACAACAAAGATACATCACTACACAACAAAGATACATCACTACAACAACAAAGATACATCACTACAAAACAACAAAGATACATCACTACAACAACAAAGATACATCACTACTACAACAAAGATACATCACTACTACAACAACAACAAAGATACATCACTACAACAACAACAAAGATACATCACCTACAACAACAAAGATACATCACTACTACAACAAAGATACATCACTACACACAACAACAAAGATACATCACCACAACAACAAAGATACATCACCACAACAACAAAGATACATCACTACAACAACAAAGATACATCACTACAACAACAAAGATACATCACACAACAACAAAGATACATCACTACAACAACAAAAGATACATCACTACAACAACAAAGATACATCACTACAACAACAAAGATACATCACACAACAACAAAGATACATCACTACAACAACAAAGATACATCACTACCACAAACAACAAAGATACATCACTACAACAATAACAACAAAAACATCACTACAACAACAAGATACATCACTACAACAACAAAGATACATCACTACTACAACAACAACAACAAGATACATCACTACAACAACAAAGATACATCACTAACTAACAACAACACACAACAGATACATCACTACAACAACAAGATACATCACTACTAAACAACCAGATACATCACTACAACAACAAAGATACATCACTACAACAACAACAAAGATACATCACTACAACAACAAAGATACATCACTACACAACACAAGATACATCACTACTAACAACAAAGATACATCACTACACAATCAACAACAAAGATACATCACTACACAACAACAAAGATACATCACTACAACAACACAGATACATCACTACAACACAACAAAGAAAGTACATCACTACTACAACAACAACAAAGATACATCACTACTACAACAAAGATACATCACTACAACAACAAAGACACATCACTACTACAACAACAACAAAGATACATCACTACTACAACAACAACAAAGATACATCACTACTACAACAACAACAACAAAGATACATCACTACTACAAACAACACAAAGATACATCACTACTACAACAACAACAAAGATACATCACTACTACAAACGACAACAAAGATACATCACCACAACAACAACAACAAAGATACATCACTACTACAACGACAACAAAGATACATCACTACTACAACATCAACAAAGATACATCACTACTACAACAACAACAACAAAGATACATCACTACTACAACAACAACAACAAAGATACATCACTACTACAACAGCAACAACAAAGATACATCACTACTACAACAGCAACAACAAAGATACATCACTACTACAACAGCAACAACAAAGATACATCACTACTACAACAGCAACAACAAAAGATACATCACTACTACAACAGCAACAACAAAGATACATCACTACTACAACAGCAACAACAAAGATACATCACTACTACAACAGCAACAACAAAGATACATCACTACTACAACAGCAACAACAAAGATACATCACTACTACTACAACAACAACAAAGATACATCACTACTACAACAACAACAACAAAGATACATCACTACTACAACAGCAACAACAAAGATACATCACTACTACAACAAAGATACATCACTACTACAACAGCAACAACAAAGATACATCACTACAACAACAAAGATACATCACTACTACAACAACAACAAAGATACATCACTACTACAACAAAGATACATCACTACTACAACAAAGATACATCACTACAACAACAACAACAACAAAGATACATCACTACAACAGCAACAACAAAGATACATCACTACAACAACAACAAAGATACATCACTACTACAACAAAGATACATCACTACAACAACAACAAAGATACATCACTACTACAACAACAAAGATACATCACTACAACAACAACAAAGATACATCACTACAACAACAAAGATACATCACTACAACAACAACAAAGATACATCACTACTACAACAAAGATACATCACTACAACAACAAAGATACATCACTACAACAACAAAGATACATCACTACTACAACAAAGATACATCACTACAACAACAAAGATACATCACTACTACAACAACAACAAAGATACATCACTACTACAACAACAACAAAGATACATCACTACAACAACAAAGATACATCACTACTACAACAAAGATACATCACCACAACAACAAAGATACATCACTACAACAACAAAGATACATCACTACTACAACAAAGATACATCACTACAACAACAAAGATACATCACTACAACAACAAAGATACATCACCACAACAACAAAGATACATCACTACTACAACAAAGATACATCACTACTACAACAACAACAAAGATACATCACTACAACAACAACAAAGATACATCACTACAACAACAAAGATACATCACTACTACAACAAAGATACATCACTACTACAACAACAACAAAGATACATCACTACAACAACAACAAAGATACATCACCACAACAACAAAGATACATCACTACAACAACAAAGATACATCACTACAACAACAAAGATACATCACCACAACAACAAAGATACATCACCACAACAACAAAGATACATCACTACAACAACAAAGATACATCACTACAACAACAAAGATACATCACTACAACAACAAAGATACATCACTACAACAACAAAGATACATCACTACAACAACAAAGATACATCACTACAACAACAACAACAACAAAGATACATCACTACAACAACAAAGATACATCACTACAACAACAAAGATACATCACTACTACAACAACAACCACAAAGATACATCACTACAACAACAAAGATACATCACTACTACAACAACAACAAAGGTACATCACTACAACAAACAACAAAGGTACATCACTACAACAACAACAACACATCACTACAACGACAACAAAGATACATCACTACAACAACAACAAAGATAATCACTACAACAACACCAACACATCACTACAACACCACCAACAACAAAGATACATCACTACAACAACACCAACACATCACTACAACAACACCAACACATCACTACAACAACAACACCAACAAAGATACATCACTACAACAACACCAACACAATCACTACAGCAACAACACCAACACATCACTACAACAACAACACCAACACATCACTACAACAACACCAACACATCACTACAACAACAACAACAACAAAGATACATCACTACAACACCAACACATCACTACAACAACAACACCAACACATCACTACAACAACACCAACAACAACAAAGATACATCACCACCACAACCACAACAACAACAACACCACCAACACAACCAACAACACCAACACAATAAACACAGACCCCCTCACAGCTCTTGTTCCGACAGGAGGCCAACAAGTGGAGAGAGGAGCTGCAGCGGTTGCAGAAAGAACGCAAGCAGCAGACGGGCAGGTGGACCGCCGAACGCAGCAAGCTGGCGGCAGACAAAGACCAGGAGCGTCGCGAGGCGCTGACCAAAGTGCGGGCCGAGGCTCAAAGCGACTACCAGCGCCTCACCGAGGAAAGTCGCGCCACGCTCGACGCGGCCTTGGAATCGGCCAGGCTGCATCATCGGAAACAGCTGGTTAGTGGTTTGTTGGGGGGTGGTTGGGGTGGTGAGAGGGGGGGTGTGGGGGGGGGGGGGTTTGGGGGGTGGTGTGAGGGGGGGGTTGGGGAGGGGGGGTGGGGTTGTGTTCTGTGTGTGTGTTGTGGTGTGTTGTATGTGTATATGTATATATATATATATATCTTCAGTTTAACGTCTATTCACATGTAGTGATTTTAGACGGAATTTTGTGTATGTGTGTGTGTGCACATGTGTGTGTATGTGCGTGTGTGTGTGCGCGTGTGTGTGTGTCTGTGAGAGTGAGTGTTGTGTGTGTGTGTGTGTTGATGGGGGGATGTGCGTGTGTGAGCCTTCTGGAAATGTTTGTGCTAGGAATTTCCTTAAAAGACCGCTCTCTCCCATGTGCTGGGCCTGACTTGTCAGGCGCTTAACGGCAGTGCAATGCATTTTCGCTCAGCTGAAGATGACAGACAGCAGTAGCTGTTGCTGTCTGAGCTTTTGATGAAGAAGAAGAAGAAGAAATTTAGCAGTGTAGGTATCTTGAGTGGATTTTTTTTCTTCAAAAGGCACTGGAAAAAAAAGAATCTTTCATCAGATACCTGGACACAGAATTCAGTATCAAGGCTGGTGTTAGCAGAAAAAGGATTCATACCAGCTGAAAAAAGATTTCCTACATGTGTGTTTGCAGACTGTATGAAACAAACAAAGAAGAAAGCTGCCACTGAATCTGACTCCCATCATTTTTTTTTTTTCTACTTAACACAAATGATTTCAGAATCCAGAATGTATAATTTTCAAACCTACTTCTTCTTCTCCTCTGTCAAATGCTCAGCTGCAGCATCTATTGTAACATGTTGTCTTTCATATCAGCGAAAATGCGTCATACTGCCGTTAAGCACCTGGACAAGTCAGGCCCAGCATATCCAACTTTTGCATGGGAGAGATTAGTTATATTTTGAGTCTTTCTGGGGGGGGGGGGGAAAGCAGGAGAAAACAGTGCTTTCCTTTTGACATAAAGGACACACACAAACAAGCAAGAACCTTCAACCCCCAACTCCTTGTCCCACAGGAGGAACTGGAGACGCGCTACAAAGAAGAACTGTCGGCGCTGCGCACCGTGGAGCAAGAACTCCGCCAGGCCCTGTCCCTCTCTGCCAACAACAACAACAACAACAACGACCACACCAACGACCACCTGGCCGCGCTGAAGAAAGAAGCGGACACGTGGAAGAAGGAGGCGGAGAAGGCGAAGAAGGAGGCGGAGAAGGCGAAGAAGGAGATGGCCAAGCGGGACCAGCTGCTTCAGAAGGCGGACCGGCACATGGAGGATCAGGTGCAGCGCCTGAAGGAGTCCCTGTCGCAGCAGTACAGCACGCAGCGGGAGAAGGACACGCAGCGGCTGCAGGCTCAGTACTCCCAGGCCATGCACATCAACCAGAAGGAACGCTCGCGGCTGGAGCGGCAGGTGGAGCTCTTGCATCAGCGGCTCCACCATTCTCGGAGCAATGACGATGATGATGATGATGCTTGTCTGGACACGGAGAGGGAGGAGGAGGAGGAGAGGGAGTTGCGGTCGGCGCTGGCAGGGGAGGTGGTGAAGGGTCTGGAGGAGGAGGATGGAGGGGGCAGCTAGGGAGGAGTGGGAGGTTCGGCGGAGGCTGCAGCAGAGTGGAGTGTCGGGTGTGGGTGGGGGGTGGGGTGTGGGGGTTTGATGGGTGAGTGGGGGGGGTGGGTGGGGGGGGGGGGGGGTGTGGGGGGGGGGGGGGGGGGGGTTGTGTGGTGGGGGTGGTGTGTGGGTGGTGTGTTGTGTGGGTGTGGTGTGGTGTGTGTGTGGTGTGTGTGTGGTGTTGATGTGGGTGGTGTGTGTGTGTGTTGTTGTGTGTGTGTGTGTTGATTGTGTGTGTGTGGTGTGTGTGTTGATTGGTGGTGTGTGTGACTGTGTTTGTGGTGTGTGTGTGTGTGACTGTGTTGTGTGTGTGTGTTGGTGTTGTGGTGTGTGTGAGTGGTTTGTGTGTGTGTGACTGTGTTTGTTGTGTGTGTGTGTGTGGTGTATGTGACTGTGTTTGTGTGTGTGTGTGACGTGTGTTGTGTGTGTTGTGGTGTGTGTGACTGTGTTTGTGTGTGTGTGTGACTGTGTTTGTGTGTGACTGTGTTTGTGTGTGTGTGTTTGTGTGTGTGTGTGACTGTGTTTGTGTGTGTGTGGTGTGACTGTGTTTGTGTGTGTGTGTGACTGTGTTTGTGTGTGTGTGGTGTGTGTGACTGTGTTTGTGTGTGTGTGTGACTGTGTTTGTGTGTGTGGTGTGTGTGACTGTTTGTGTGTGTGTGACTGTGATTGTGTGTGTGTGTGACTGTGTTTGTGTGTGTGTGTGGTGTGTGTGACTGTGTGTGTGTGGTGTGTGTGGTGACTGTGTTTGTGTGTGTGTGTGACTGTGTTGTGTGTGTGTGTTGGTGTGTGACTGTGTTTGTGTGTGTGTGTGTGACTCTGTGTGTGTGTGTGTGTGTGGTGTGTGTGACTGTGTGTGTGGTGTGTGACTGTGTTTTGTGTGTGTGTGACTGTTTGTTGTGTGTGTGTGTGTGTGTGACTGTGTTTTGTGTGTGTTGTGTGTGTGTTGATTGTGTGTGTGTGTTTGTTGTGTGGGTGTGTGTGTGTGTGTGTGTTGATTGTGTGTGTGTGTGTGACTGTGTTTGTGTGTGTGTGTGGTGTGTGTGACTGTGTTTGTGTGTGTGTTTGTGTGTGTGGTGTGGGTGAGTGTGTTTGTGTGTGTGTGTGACTGTGTTTGTGTGTGTGTGTGTGGTGTATGTGACTGTGTTTGTGTGTGTGTGTGACTGTGTTTGTGTGTGTGTGGTGTGTGTGACTGTGTTTGTGTGTGTGTGTGACTGTGTTTGTGTGTGTGTGTGTGTGACTGTGTTTGTGTGTGTGTGTTTGTGTGGTGTGTGTGACTGTGTTTGTGTGTGTGTGTGTGACTGTGTTTGTGTGTGTGTGTGTGTGACTGTGTTTGTGTGTGTGTGTGGTGTGTGTGACTGTGTTTTGTGTGTGTGTGTGACTGTGTTTGTGTGTGTGGTGTGTGTGACTGTTTGTGTGTGTGGTGACTGTGTTTGTGTGTGTGTGTGTGACTGTGTTTTGTGTGTGTGTGGTGTGTGTGACTGTGTGTGTGTGGTGTGTGTGTGGACTGTGTTTGTGTGTGTGTGTGACTGTGTTTGTGTGGTGTGTGTGTGACTGTGTTTGTGTGTGTGTGTGTGTGTGTGACTCTGTGTGTGTGTGTGTGTGGTGTGTGTGACTGTGTGTGTGTGGTGTGTGGACTGTGTTTGTGTGTGTGTGACTGTTTTGTGTGTGTGTGTGTGTGACTGTGTTTGTGTGTGTGAGTGAGGGGGTGGGGGAGAGTGTGTGTATGAGTAAGTGTGATTGTGTGTGTTTGTGAGTGGGGGGAGGGGGGGTGTTGTGAGTGTGTGTGTATATGGGAGGGGGGGTGAGTGAGTGTGTGTGTGTGTCAATCATAGCAACAACAACAATGCTAAACTGTACAGACATTCTGGGTAACCCCCCAGGATGTTAAGTTGGGGAACACACAACAACAGAAATAACAATAACAACAACAGTGCTAAAGTGTACAGAAATTCTGGATGACCTTCCCCCCGCACCTACCCCTCCCCCCCCCCCCCCCCAGGATTAAGCTGGAAACATGCAACAACAAAAAGAAAAGCAATAATAACAACAACAGCATCAATGACAACAATAGCAACAGTGCACAAATCCAGCATAACTCAGTCCAGGGTCCAGGGCCCAGTGCTAAAATCATCCCCTTCCTTTTACCAAGTCCAAGTGTGGTCAGTTCCTGCTGTAATCATCAGCACCAGCTGGGATGGGATGGACAGCAGCTGAGAGCAGCTGAAAGTGGGGGACACTGACAGCTGTGTGCTAAGGTGTACAGAAATTCTGGATGACCCCCCCCCCCCCCCCCCCCCCCCCCCCCCCCCCCCCCAAGGAGGCGTTAAGCTAGGAGAGCAACAACAACAACAAACAACAACAATGCAGATTTGCAGGTCTTTCTTGAAATTTCACTCGTCTTTCACAAGTGTAGGTTGTGTCTTTTCAAAGAAATGTGTATACTTTTTAAAAATAGTCTCGAGTCGTTGATACTGTTTGCGTATCATTTTTGCGACGAACTCTTGCTTTTTCAGTCCCTGTTAGTATTGATATTATTTTTCGGGGAGGTGTATTGCTGTTAGGTTTATTCTCCTGTTGAGTTTGTTTGTAATCCTCCAAACCCCAAAAGGGGTGAAAGGAATTATAGACGGGATAGCCTAGTGGTGTGAACATTGCGCTCGCAATCTGATGACCCGGGTTCGATTCCCGTTCAAGGGGGATATTTTCCCCTGGAGTTAACATCAGTGCAGACTCCACTCTCCCAAAAGTCCTTCGGATGAGACTATAAACCGAGGCCCCGTGTGCAAATGCACGCAGAACATCTTACACACACGTTAAAATACGTTCCGCTTTTGTAAGAGGCCATTGTGTGCGGAGGACAGATGGCAAATTGACACACGCATACACACGCGGGGGACTTGTTAAAAAAACCATAAGTACTTTTCCATATCCTCGATAAAGAAAAAGGTAAAAAAGGAAACGGCCCATAACCTATAAGGCGTAGGGACCCGCCAAACTCACTCTCTAGGCCAGCTTAATTGAGGGGGCATCCATTCCTCCCCTCATGCTTACTTCCCTGACCTAAAAAGGGCAGGTACCCATTTACAGCTGGTGTAACTGGGGGACTGTAGAAGCCAAGGCACTGTCAAACGGTCACTCCATCAATGGTAACTCCTCTCGACGTCTGCTTAATCCCTTGTGGTGGGAAAGCGAATGCTCCGACACTGAGCTGCATCCGTCCCTCCAATAAAATAAATACCCTTAAACTACTCCTTCATGTGAGAAGGAACTGGGGATAAATCACAATTCCCACATAAAATCCGATCGAAATTTTCCTTGCCTTTTCCTCGCCGCGGGTGCATTTGCCCAGCTCCACCGGACTGGTAAGTGCTACAAGTGAAGCCTGCAAGGAAAGTGGTCACCCACAAAAAAAGGACGCGCACATACTGATGGCCAGATGTGGGACGGCCCGCGGGGGAAGACTGGCCCACCCAGGGGGGTGCATGTAGGCTCGGGTGGGGCCTGGGACAAAGGACAGCTGGGTGGGGTGAAGGGGTGGAGCAGGCGGCGAGGGGGGGGAGGGAGGGGGGTTGAGGTGCGCGGGCTGGGGTGCGGCCGGGTGGTGGTTGGGGGGAGGTGGAGGTTTTGGGAAAAAAGGGGGAGGGGGGGGGGGGGGGGGGGGGGGGGGGGGGGGGGGGGGGAGGGGGGGGGGGGGGGGGAGGGGGGTGGGGGGGGGGGGGGTGGGGGGGGGGGGGGGGGGGGGGGGGGGGGGGGGGGGGGGGGGGGGGGGGGGGGGGGGGGGGGGGGGGGGGGGGGGGGGGGGGGGGGGGGGGGGGGGGGGGGTGAGGGGGGGGGGGGGGGGGGGGGGGGGGGGGGGGGGGGGGGGGGGGGGGGGGGGGGGGGAGGGGGGGGGGGGGGGGGGGGGGGGGTGGGGGGGGGGGGGGGGGGGGGGGGGGGGGGGGGGGGGGGTGGGGGGGGGGGGGGGGGGTGGGTTTTGGGGTGTTGGAAGGGGGGGGGGGAGGGGAGTGTGGGGTGTGTGAGAGACAGTGGTTTGTTATGTGTTGGTGTGTGTCAGGTGTGTTGTGTTGGGTGGGTGATGTGTGTTGTTGTTCTTCATTTTAACCACTATTCAACAAAATGCGATATTAGACATAGAGTGTGTGTGAGAGTGAGTCGGCACAACTTTAGATTAATCTGATAATAACTTAGGATCATGGTGTGTTTGTGTGTGGTGTTTGTGCTTGTGAATATGTGAGTGAGCAAATGCAAGCATGCATGTGCATGTGTATGTGTGAGTGTGTAAGTATGATTGCATGTGAGCATGCATGTGTGTGTATGTGTGTGTGAGTGCAAGCATGCATGCATGCATGTATATATGTGTGTGTGTGTAAGCATGCATGCATACATGTATATGTGTGTGTGTGTAAGCATGCATGCATACATGCATCAGAGTGTGTGTGTGAAGAGGCTAAGGAAAGGTTTTGAGGAATGTGTCAGAATAGAACACAATGTTACTCCCCTTCAACCCAACACCACGCACCCCCCCCCCCCACACACACACACACACACACACTCACACACTCACACACTCTCCACACACACACACACACACCACCACACTCACCACCACACTCACACACTTCAACACACACACTCACACACACCCACAACCCCCACACACACACTCACACACACACACTCACACACACACACACCATCCACACACACACACACACCACACACACACACACACCACCCCACCCACACACACATACTCACACACACACCACACACAACACACACCCACACACACACCACACACACACACACACACACACCACACACACACACACACACACACCACACACCACAACACCACACAACCACACCACACACACACACACACACACACACACACACACACACACACCACACACCACTCACACACACACCACACACACACACACAACACACCACACACACGCACACATTACTCACACACACACACACACACACACTCACCCACACACACTCACACACACACCACCATTCCACACACACACACACACACACCACACACTCACACACTCACACACCCACACACTCACACACTCACACACACTCACACACACACACCACACACCACACACACACACACACACCTACACACACACACACCACACACACACCACACTCACACACACACTCACACACACTCTCACAACACACACACACCACCCACACACACCCCACACACCACACACACCCACCCACACACACCTACACACCACACTTCACACACCACACACTCACACTCCACACCACACATCCCCCCCCCCACACACACACACACACACACCACCCACACACCACACACCCCACATCCCCCCCCCCCACACACACACACACACCACACACACACACACACACACACCACACTCTCACACACACACTCTCACACACACACTCTCACACACACACCACACTCACACCCCACATCCCCCCCCCCACACACACACACACACCACCCACACACACACACACACCCCCTACCCCCCACCCCCCACACTCCCTACACCACCCCTCCCAACCCCTCCCCCCCCAACAAACAAAAAAAAAAAAAAACCCGCCGGCACGCTCCCCACAGACGCAGGCCCAGCACCGCGCGACGCTGGAGGAGCTGAGGGAGCAGCACCAGGAGGAGCGGGCCTCGCTGGTGGAGGCTCTGGAGCAGCGGCATCGCGCGGAGCAGCAGGCCCTGGAGCAGGCGCTGGAGAAGAGGCACCGGGCGGAGACCCAGGGGGTCGTGGAGGAGGTCAGCAGGCAGGCGCGCCGAGCCCTGGCCAGCACCCCGTCCCAGGTGAGGACAGGAGGACGGCGGTTAGAACTTGCTTACTTAACTTACTTACTTCATCCTCTTCATCATAATAATAATAATAATAATAATAATGTATGGAATTTATATAGCGCTGAATCTTGTAAAGCAACAAATCAAAGCGCTCAGATTTCATTTCATACCACTTTTAAGTCACGGCAGATTTCTCTCCGTGAAATTCGGGCTGCTCTCTCTCCCCGGGGGAGAGCGGGAGAACGCGTCGCCACTTAGCGCTGCGCCACCCTTTCACCCTTTTTTTTTTTTTTTTTTTTTTTTTTTTTTCATATCTCCAACTGTATTTGTTTCCCTATCAGAGTGGCTTTTTTCTAAGAATTTTGCCAGGGACAACTCTCTTGTTGCCGTGGGTTCTTTTACGTGCGCTAAATAATTAGGTGTAACACACGGGACCTCGGTTTATCGTCTCATCCGAAAGACTAGCGCCCAGACCACCACTCATGGTCTAATGGATGGGGGAAAAATTTCCAGTCCAAACGGGGTACGAACCGCCGCACACTTCAGACCCGGACTTTTCGCTTTCTAAACAGGCGCGTTACCTCTAGACCACCGATCCCATGTGCTGGGACACAAGGCGCCAACAAAATCCCTCCAGCCTTTTCTGTCTTGGGCAAGCCAGCTCAATTCATTCCAGGTCTTGCCCGCCTCTCTCATCTCCTCCTCTACTGTCCTCCTCCAAGTGCCGAGTGGTCTGCCTCGTTTCCTCTTCCCTGGTGGTGCCCATCTCAGCGCAGTATGAGGGAGTCTGTTCTTGCCCATTCGGAGGGTGTGTCCCAGCCACCTCCATCGCCACTGTTTTACCTCGGCCACAATGTCGTTAATGCCGGTGCGCTGTGACCCACTCTCACCTCCTGTTTGGGCTTTGCCAAGGACATCGTCGGAATAGAGGTTTCCTTTCAGCTTTCACCACTATTCGTCATACAATGCCTTGCAGCATCTGTCCTGAGCTTGTCGCCCAAGATTTGATTTATATTGGATCTTGTTGGCATTTCTGTAGCAGGCTTTTTTGATGTGGCGGGTTGCTAGCCCAACGCACAACCTTCCCCATTTCTCATCCTGGACTTAGGACCAGGCAAGGGCTGGGTTAGTGGTTAGAACACTGCGCTCGCAATCTGACGGCCCGGGTTCGATCCTCGTTCAAGGGGGGGATGTTTTCTCCCTGGAGTTAACATCATCGGTGCAGACTCCCCTTTAAGTCTTTTCGGGTGAGACTGGAAATTGAGGTCCCCGTGTGTGAACGCACGCGGAACATCTCGCACACGCACATGTTAACCACTAGACTGCCTTACCCCGGAAATTTTCCGGGGCTAAACGTGCACCCTATACGCCTACAACCCGGAAAATTTCCGGGGTGTCGAACCGAAGTGAACAAGCCTGCTTCCTTGAGTACAGTTAAAGGGAAAGAACTCCAAAATTAATGGAGATCACTCTCCTGCTGCTTGGCAACATCCAGCTGCAAAAACCGTCGCAAAAACGATCGTTTTTTAGCTCGTATTTTGTGTTTTTATGCATGACTGCTTGGGAAGTTCTTGTTCAAAATGGCTGACACTTCTTGTTGAAGGCATAAATAACTTTACACAGCTGTAAAAGTGGCAAATAAAACTGTAGATTTACCTAACAGTGATGAAAACGATCATGTATGATTCAGGTGATCGTGCATTAAAAAAAAATTAATGAGATTTGGCCTAGACTTTCGTTTGACATTATTGAGATCGGGGGTACTCAGAATGACAGTGGTGATAAAGAAATCATATTTTTGGTCAATTTTACATTTTAAATATATTTTCGCAGTGAAATATCATGCTAACTAATTTGAGCTTGCCTCGAGGTAATCTACGATATATATACTGTCATTGGGCAGACTATCAGGAATATTCATGTAGTAGTTTCTGAGTAAGAGGGATATGAACATAGCAGTGGTACATAAGAATTTTATTCCCCGGCATACAGGGTGCACTTGCACTGGGCAGTTAAGAGGTTAACATCGGTGCAGACTCCACTTTTCCCATAAAGTTCTTTTCGGGTGAGACTGGAAATTGAGGTCCCCGTGTGAACGCACGTGGAACATCTCGTGCGCACATGTTGAAATCCTGGTCCGCTTTTTGTAAGAGTAGGCCATTGTGTGCCGGTGGGAACGGATGACAGAATTCACAAAACCGCATACACACGGGGACTGGATGTAAAGAGTTTGGTTTGTGGTTTTGGTGTACCTGCACCACTACCATGCGCATGTATGTGTTGGCGTTATTTTACACATGCTCAAATGTACACGCATGTGCATGCATGCATGCACACACACATACATGCAGCATGCATGCATGCACACAGTCACACACACAACACACACACAGGGACTGGATGTATAAAAGCACACGAGTGCTTATTCCATTATCCTCAAAATAAAAGAAAAGAATAGAAGAATAGAACAGAACACATATGCACACACGCATATACATACACACACACACACACACACACACTTCAATACCATGTGTCCATGAAGCCATGGGTTCGAATCTCGGCAGCGTCTGGTGAATCAAGGGTGGGGATTTTTACGATTTCCCAGATCAACTTCAAGTGCAGACCTGCCAGTGCCTTTCTTCCCTTCATGTATACAATACCCATGCAGAAGATCAAATATGCATGTTAAAGATCCTATAATTGACATCAGTGGGTTACGTAAAACACATATATACCCAGCATGCATCCCTGAAGTTGGAATGCAGCTACCTTCATGGTGCAGGGCAGAAAACAGGTGTGTACACAAGTTCTGACCATTGGTGAACCTGGGAGCTCTAACTGAGGAGCGAAACGTATTTTGAAAATAACATTTTATTATTTATTTATTTTTAAATTGTAAAAATCACAACATGTTCATGTAGGTGTAAGAACTTAGCTGACTTCTCTGACAGTTTTTTTGGACTGAGCCATCACATTGAAATGGGGACGGGATAGCTCAGTGGTCAGAGCACTCGCTTTCCCCCCAGCCAAGTTAAGCAGCGTCGAGCGTGGTTACCAGTTGGATGGGTGACTGTTTTCGCTGCCTTGGCTTCAGTACAGTCCCCCCAGTTCACCCAGCTGTCAATGGGTACCTGCCCTCTTTAGGGTCAGGGAAGGTAAAGCAGCGAGGGAGAGGAGATGGGCGCCGCCCTCAATATGCTGGCCCTTAGAGAAGTTGAGGTCTGTGACACCTTGTTATCTACGACCACCACATAGGTTATGGGACACCTTTACCTTTTACAATACAGTACGATAACACTGCAGTATTGTCAGTGTGTAAAGAAGGGCAGTGTGTGTGTGTGTGTGTGTGTGTGGTGTGTGTATGTGTGTGTGTGTGTGTGTTGTTGTTGTTGTTGTTGTTGTTGTTGTTGCAGACGGACAGTGAGGAGGGGCTGTATCACGTGAAGGACCAGTACCTTCAGGCTGTGCAGAATATCAAGGGTGAGTTGGTACCTGGTCACAGCAGCTGTAATCGGTGTGGTCTACAGACAACGCACCTGCCTAGAAAGTGACATACCTGACTAGAAAGTGACATACCTGCCTAGAAAGCGATGCACATACCTGCCTAGAAAGTGACATACCTGCCTAGAAAGTGACATACCTGCCTAGAAAGTGGCATACCTGCCTTGAATGCAACATACCTGCCTAGAAAGCAACACACCTACCTAGAAAGCAACACACCTGCCTAGAAAGCGATCCACCTGCCTAGAAAGCGATACACCTGCCTAGAAAGCGATACACCTGCCTAGAAAGTGACGCACCTGCCTAGAAAGCGAAACACCTGCCTAGAAAGCGACGCACCTGCCTAGAAAGCGACACACCTGCCTAGAAAGCGACGCACCTGCCTAGAAAGCGACATAGACATACCTGCCTAGGAAGCGACATACCTGCCTAGAAAGCGACACACCTGCCTAGAAAGCGACACACCTGCCTAGAAAGCAACACACCTGCCTAGAAAGCGATGCACCTGCCTAGAAAGCGACATACCTGCCTAGAAAGCAACACACCTGCCTAGAAAGCGATACACCTGCCTAGAAAATGACATACCTGCCTAGAAAGTGACATACATGCCTAGAAAGCAACACACCTGCCTAGAAAGCGATGCACCTGCCTAGAAAGTGATATACCTGCCTAGAAAGCAACACACCTGCCTAGAAAGTGACATACCTGCCTAGAAAGTGACATACCTGCCTAGAAAGCAACACACCTGCCTAGAAAGCGATGCACCTGCCTAGAAAGTGACATACCTGCCTAGAAAGTGACATACCTGCCTAGAAAGCAACACACCTGCCTAGAAAGCGATGCACCTGCCTAGAAAGTGACCTACCTGCCTAGAAAGTGACATACCTGCCTAGAAAGCAACACACCTGCCTAGAAAGCGACACACCTGCCTAGAAAGCGACATACCTGCCTAGAAAGTGACACACCTGCCTAGAAAGTGACATACCTGCCTAGAAAGTGACATACCTGCCTAGAAAGTGACATACCTGCCTAGAAAGCGAGACACCTGCCTAGAAAGCAACGTACCTGGCAAGAAAGCAAAAAGGCCGGGTTTGAAGTGTGCAATAGTCTGAACCCTGTTTGTGCCCGAAACTACTCCCCCACCCCCCTTATCCACCAGACCATGAGTGGTGGTCTGGGTGCTAGTCTTTCGGATGAGCGGATAAACTGAGGTCCTGTGTGCAACACGCATTAAGCGCATGTAAAAATACCCACGGCAACAAGAGAGTTACCCCAGGCAAAATTGTGTAGAAAAAAGCCACTCTGATAGGGAAACAATTACAGTTGCAGACTGCTCTTGTGGCAACGTACTCTTCCTGGGGAGAGCAGCCCGAATTTCAAGCATAGAAATCTGCCGTGACTTAAAGTGGTATACAATACAACACAGTTGTAGTAAGAGGGTCAGATAACAGTTAGAATGTTGAGTTTACAATCAGACGGCCCGGGTTCAATCCACCTCTGAGACATCTGTTTGAGATAATTTTTTCCACTGGAATTACCATCAGTATCAACTCCACAAGTCCTTTAAAAATAAAAATAACCAAGCAAAAAGGAAACCTAAAAAAATCCTCCTCTGAAAGCCCTTTGAATGAGAGTATAAACTGAGATTCCATGTATGAATGCTTGCAGAACATCTTGTACACTCGTTAAAACCCGTTCTGCCTTTGGGAAAAGTAGGCCGTTTCATGCTTGTAGGAATGGAGGACAAAATTTACATGACACGTGCACACTGGTGTCGGGTTTAGACATCACTCCGGAAGGCAGAATGCAGCGGCCTTAGTGGTGGACAAAAACAGTCCCCCCCATCACCCTGCCGGAGTGTACAACCTTTATGTGTGTGCGTGCGCATGCGTGTGTGTGTATGCATTTGAATTTGTAAAAACTATTAGTTGTAACTGGCTGCATGTGAAAGAGTAGGATGAATGAAAGCGCTTTGATTTGTTTTTTGCAAGATATAGCGCTGTATAAATTTGATGTATTATTATTTTTATTATGTGCGCGAAATCTTACCATTGGTGAACCTCAGAGCTCTAGCCGATATTATTTTTATCATCATCATCATCAATATCATCATCAATATCATCGTCATCATCATCAATATCATCATCAGTATCATCGCCATCATCAATATCATCATCATCATCAATATCATCATCAATATCATCACCATCATCATCATCATCAATATCATCATCAATATCATCATCATCATCAATATCAAGACACATAATAACAACAACAACAACACAACACCGGCCAATGCCATGTCCACAGACGAGGTGATGAACCACATCAGCCTCTCCAACGAGCGAGCGGCGATAACGATGAAGGAGGAGATACGTCTGGAACGACAGCGAACCATCCAACACCTGCGCAGTCGCTGCAAAACCCGCCTTCATCAGGTGCTACAGGGGCAGGTGGACAGGTGAGTCGAGTCAGGTCGGGTCATGTCAAGTTGGGTCAGGTCGGGTCAAGTCAGGTTGGGTCAGGTCAAGTCAAGTCACGCAGCATGAGTGAAAACCCCCAAACACGATGTAGACCATAACCAAGATCCTGCCTTTAAAGTGATGATTTATTCCCAACTCAGTTCATTTGATATTAACAGTGCTTCTCTAAAGATTCTTCTTCTGTGTCAAACGCTCAGACAGCAACATTAGTTGTCTGTCATACAAGCAGACGATGCGTTATGCTGCCGTTAAGCGCCTGACAAGTCAGGCCCAGCGTATCTGACCTTGGCGTGGGAGAGAACTGTTGATTCTTTCTGAAAGAAAAAGAGAGCAGGAGAATGGACCAAGAAGGCAGAAAACAGACAACAAGAAGGAGGTGGTGACAGGAGGAAAAAGAAACAAGGCAGAAACAAAGAGAGGGATAGAAAAGAGGGAATTGCTAGCACAGAATTTCCAGAAGGTGGGGATGCTGTTTATACTGACTGGCCCCCAGCATCCCCATGGGGAGAGTGGGGTTAGGGGGGGGGGGGGGGGTTCTTTGCTTGGCACATATTGCTTTCTTTTTTTTCTTGGTTTGTTTGTTTGTTTTCAGGCTATCCTGTCGTTTCCTTTTTAAAGACTGTGATCAGCACACACATACACACACATACACGTACACAACACATCACACACTACACACACACACACACACACACCACCACACACTCACACACTACCACACATACACACACATACACACACACACACACACACATACACATACATACACACACACACTCACACACATACACACCCCATACACACACACCCCAATACACACACACACACACACACATACACACACATACACACATACACACACACACACACACACACACACACATGACTATGTCTTGCTTTGCAAAGAATACTTACAATACTTTATTTGGATTGGTATGGTTTTGTTGTTGTTGTTTTAAGTTATATACATCTATATACATATTTGTTCAGTTTTTGTTTGGGTTCTAATTTGTTTGTTTTGTTTTGTTGGGGTTGTTTTGGTTGTTGTTGGGTGTTGTTGGTTTTTTGTTTTTTTTGGGGGGGGGGTGGTTGGTGTTGTTGTTGTTGTTGTAGTGTTTGCTTTTGATGTTATTTTCGTTAGGCATGTGGACTGATGTGTTTCAGATTCAGTGGCAGTTTTCTCAATCAAACTCGTTTCAGGTGAAACACTGCACTTGTATAAAACACAAAACATGACTTGTGTTGTGTGCCACGTGTGTTTGCACTTGTGTTGTTTATTATTGCCGTAGACATTATTATTATTAGATTTATTATCATACTTATATCTGAAATTTGTATCTGTATTAGCTCTTCAGTTTATTTTTTTTAATGTATTACTTGTTAATAATAAGTGTTATCATTGTCTGAAATTTGTATCTGTATTAGCACTTCAGTTAATAAGAAACGTATTACTGGTTAATATTGATGGTGTGATCTGCAGTTTGTATCCATAAGGGCATTTCATTGTATAAACTGCAATACCAATGTGTTAGATGGTGTTGTCATGTTATCTTATCAGGAATTCCCCTACATATGAACTTTTTCATTTAAAAAGAAAAGGAAAAAGAAAACTGCATTCTGGATTTACAAAGGAAGCAAATTTTAACAGGAAGAAACCTTGGGCAGAATAGATTAGACTATCAAAAGAGAAAGAATAAAAGCATGTTGTTGGCTTTTTCAGAGTGATTATACAATTTTTTGTCAAACAGCTCTTGTAAATAAATATGAAAAATTCAGAAAATAAATAAATAACTGAATCACAGCTGTCAGTTCCACCCACTTTCAGCTGCTCTCAGCTGCTATCCATCCCATCCCAGCTGGTGCTGATTACAGCAGGAACTGACCACACTTGGACTTGGTAAAAGGAAGGGCTGGATGATTTTAGCACTGGACCCTGGACCCTTGACTGAGTTATGCTGGATTTACGGGCTGTGGAATGTATACATACATACATACATAAATAAATAAATCAGTGAATAGAAAATAGATGAATGTAAAGGGATAGATAAATGAATGATTGAATGCATAGGAAAAAGGAAGCTTTAAGTATGTATTTATGTGTGTACATGTATGTGTGTGTGTGTGTGTGTTCTGATCAGAATACCATTGTGTGATGCAGTATTTTAAGAATAGTGTATTCTTCTCCTTCTTCTTCCTCTTCTTTGTCAAACGCTCAGACAGCATCTGTTGTTGTCTGTCAAATGAATAAAAATGGCGGTGTGTGTGTGTGTGTGTGCAATTATGTGTGTACGTATGTGCATGTATTTCATCTTATATATGACTACAGATGAGGTTGTTTTGTTTTGTTTTTAAATTCAGAATGTATGTGTATCAGGTTAATGTATATGCGTATGTGTTAAAAACAGATACATAAATATAAATAAATAAATTTTAAGTGCAGATGTGTTTGTTGTTAACTTCTCTGCATACTGAAGTGTGTTGGTCTACACGTGAACATTGATGTGTGTTCTCACCTGTGTCATTATGTGTGCTTACACTTTGTGCGTTTGTGTGAGCACAAACCTTGTTGTGTGTGTGTGTGTTTGTGTGTGTGTGTGTGTGTGTGTGTGTGTGTGTGTGTGTGTGTGTGTGTGTGTGGTGTGTGTGTGTGTCTGAGCACATACTCATAAGCACATGCATCAACTAAAGAGAGAAGGGATGGGGGGAGGGGGGGGGGCACAAAATTTGAAATCTGAAGGAAAAGTCACCTGCAATACTACAGTCTGTTTAAATGTTTGAACCACTAACACCTGATAGTGCTCAAACTGAAACCCAGACTCTTTATTAAAGAATGTTCTCTCTCTCTCTCTCTCTCTCTCTCTCTCTCTCTCTCTCTCTCTCTCTCTCTCTCTCTCTCTCTCTCTCTCTCTCTCTCTGTCTTTCTCTCTCTGTCTCTGTCTCTGTCTCTCACATACATACATACATATATTCAAACTTTCTTCTTCTTCTTCTTCTGCGTATACATAATTTCATATCCTATGAGCACTTCTAAACTTAGCACATAAACTTGCAACATATGATATTTACCTGGCTAACCTATACAGCAGATGCTTTATGGAGTGGAGGGGGAAGGGACTGTGTGTGTGTGTGTGTGTGTGTGTTGAGTGTGTGTGTGCATGCATGGGTGCTGCTTGCCTCTGTGTGTGTGTGTGTGTGAAGTTGTGTTTGTTGTGTGCTGTTGTATCAATGTGTGTTTGTTGCTGATACCTTTTGGTCCTTGCCTCCATCCCCTTCCTCCCCCTCTCTTGTCAATATTTCCCCCCCTCACCTCCCCATACAATTAAACCTACAGCATGGAGACATTTGTGCATTCTGTAAATCTTGCGACAGCTCAGTGGTCAGAGCACTCGCTCTCTCTCTGAGCTAAGGTTAAGCAGCGTTGAGCATGGTTATCTCTTCTATGGGTGACCGTTTGCACACCTTAGCTTCAGTACAGTCTCCCCAGTTCACCCAGCTGTAAATGGGTACCTGCCTTCTTTAGGGTCAGAGAAGGTAAAGCAGCGAGGGAGAGGAGATGGGCGCCGCCCTCAATATGCTGGGCCCTGGAGAAGCTGAGGTTTCTGATGCTTCACTCCCCTACGACCACATAGGTTACATTTTTGGGGTTGTTGGTTCTTTACCAATAAATCTTTCTATTATGCATTCTTCAGTTTTTCTTTCTTTCTATCTGTTAGTTGATGGTCTGTCTCTCTGTTTTGCCTGTCTGTCTCAGTTGTTTTGTTTGTCTACATCTGTCTTACTGTATTGTACTGTCTGTCTTCTGGTTGGTTAATCTCACATGGTCTGCTCATGTTGCTGAATCAATAAAGAAAATATGAAAGGGGTATATTAAATACACTTAAAAGAATATCAACTAAATATATCAAACACATCTGGTGATATCAAACACATCCTTCGGATGAGACTATAAACTGAGGCCCCGTGTGCGAACGCACGCAGAACATCTTGCGCACACGTTAAATCCTGTTCCGCTTTTTGAAAGAGTAGGCTGTTGTGTGCCGGTGGGAACAGATGACAAAATTTACAAAAACCGCATACATATGGGGGGACTGGATGTAAAAAAAGCACATGAGTGCTTATTCCATTATCCTCGATATAAAAGAAGTAAATAAAATAAAAGAATAAAGAAAATAAAAAATTATTTTGAATCAGATAACCTATCTTGAAAACACTCTTCACTCCCCCCCCCCCCCCCCCCCCCCCCCCGCTTCCCCTCTCATATTCCTCACACCAAAACCAACGTTTCTCTCTCTCTCTCTCTCTCTCTCTCTCTCTCTCTCTCTCTCTTATTGGTTCCTGTTGTTCATCCTTGCTATTACTATGTGTTCAGTTTGAAACTGAGTTCATGTCAGAGCTTAAAGTCGTATCCGTTTATAAGAGAGCTCTTTTGGGGTTGGTTTGTTTTTTTTGGTTTTCATTACGTTAAATGCATCATGTGATTTTTCTTGTATTTATTTGTATTTACAAAAGAAAGTCGTGTATAACCCCCCTTGTCAATAGGCCACATTGGGCAATGACAATAAATTGGTCAAAGCGTCTGTCTGTGTGTGTTGACACTGGCAGGCTACAGAACCCGGACACCTGGTCGCTGATCCACCACACCCTGGACTCGCTCTTCGACTCGGTCAGCAGCAGCAACAACAGCTCCCGCTCGGCCACGCCCAGCCCCAGCAGCCATCCCGTCACCCCGCGCTCCAGCGAAGACTACGACAACAACAACAACCACAGCCTGACCCACCTCCCACGAGGGAGAAGGAGGGACAGAGAAGGGAGGGAGGGCAACCTCAGCGCTCTCTCCACCCAGACCTCCTCTACCCCGCAGAGCGTGGGGTCAGAGCGCTACGCCCTCCCGACCTCTCTGGGCGTGGGGGAGACTCAGGGAGTGGGAGGGTACCACGGATCTCTGGAGGACCTGCAAGGCTCCTCCGGAGTGTTCTACTCCTTGCAGGCGGACGATTCGGCCTCCGTGACGGACAGCGAGTTGGAGTTCAAGGTCCCTCTGGCGGGCAAGACAACGGCCGCGCGTCGTCGAACAAGCGTCGCGGTGGGAGAAGCGCTGGCGGGTCGAGTCTTCACCCGCGACGGTCGACCCCGCCCAAAATGAGGTCTGGCCTGTCTGTGTTTGTCGGTCAGGATGCCAGCCCTCCCCCGTCCCCGTCCCCGCTCCTCCTCTCGCCCAAACTTCGCCAGGGGAAGGGGAAGGTCGGGTGGAAAGCGAGTGCTGCCAGGGTGGTGGAGGAGATGGAGGAGGAAGGGGAGGAGGGTGGGTGGAGGGAGATGGACGGGGAGGGGTGGATGAAGGCGGTGGGCGGCAGCACCTGTGGCAGGCCTACAGCAACCTGCAGAGCCTGGACAAGGACAAGGAGGACAAGGAACCGCGCCGCCAGCTCCGCTTCAGTTCCCAGTCGCTGCTCGACAACGACGACGACGACGACGACGACAACAACAGCGACGCCTCCTTCGCTTCCAGCTGCCACCACCACCACCACCACCAGCCGCTGCCGCAGCAGCAGCAGCAGGATTCCGACGACAGCAGCGCGAGTCACCACCACCCCCACCACCCCCACTCCAGGGTCAAGGCCACCACCACCACCACCCACAACCCTCGCTCGTCGGCGCTGTCCCGTTCTGTAGATTTCACCCTTGTGGAGGAGGAGGAGGAGAGTCTGTCGCTCCACCACCGCTCCAGCAGCAGTGGTCGTCACAGCGCGCAGGCAGGGGAGAGAACTCCGCCCAGAAAGCCCCAGCCGCAGTTCTCGGACCATTCCCCGCAACCGTCTCGAGGTCAGGGGACGTCGGGGACGACGTCGTCGTCGTCGGCGTTGTCGTTGACGTTGACCGTCGAGCCATCCCGATTTAGCCGTGAAAGAATGGGAGGAAACTCCGCCCGGCAGGAAAAAGACGCGGACGCTGCCGACGAAGCATCTGACCCAGGCTCTGGCCCTGCCTGCTTCGGGGCATGCCTCTCCTTCCCAGCATGCCTCCTCACACCACCCTCCTTCCCAGCATGCCTCCTCACACCCTTCCCAGCATGCCTCCTCCTCACACCACCCTCCTTCCCAGCATGCCCAGCTGCTGAACCCCAAGGACTTCCTGTCGCGCTCTTCGGGACAGAAGAAGAAGAAGAAGGCCTCCTCCTCCTCCCCAGGCGGAGGAGGTCACCGAGCCCCCGGGGTGAAACCGTCCCAGGGCAAGTCCAGCGAGACGCCAGATGTCCCCACCACCAGCGGCAACAGCATGACGCTGAGCGACCCCGAGAGAGAGGGAGCGGGGTGGGAGAGGGGGGAGGAGAGAGCGGAGAGAGCGGAGACGTCTGGGGAGCAACGGTCAGGGCTGGAGACCCTCCACGCCATGCTGGAGAGACTGGGCATCAGCTCTACACCTTCTCACTCCCACCACCCCAGAAAATCCACAGCGGCATCATCATCATCATCGTTGGAGGAGGGAGGAAGGATGGTGACTACAGAAGCGGCCACACACGCCTCCTCCTCCTCCTCCTCCAACCAGAAGAGACCGGCCGTGTTAAGAGCGCAACGGCCAGACACGGCCACGGCCAAGGCCAAGGCCAAGGCGCGGACGCGGTCGGCGGATCAGGCCCCCGTGTCGGGTGGTTGTCCTCAGCAGTCGCGGGGTTCGGCCAGGCTGTCGGTGTTTTCCCCGCCCCAGCCCCCGTCCTCCTCCTCCTCCTCCCCCTCCCTCCTCCTCCTCCCAGCCCATCGAGGGAAGCGGGTCGGGGCTCACGTGGACCTTCTCCAGAGAAGCCTGGAGGACCTCAGTCTCCGCGACCACCACCACGACCACCACGGCCACCACCACACCTTCAGCCCTCGCTCGCTTCCCACAAGTGGCACTCGGAGCAAGCGTTGCACGTGCTGAGCGGGGCGTTAGGGGAGAGGGAGGAGGAGGAGGAAGGGGGGGAGGAGGGGGGGTACAGCTACACCCCGCTCAAACACCTCCTCCCTCCTCCGTCCCCGTCGACCAGTCTCGTGTCGACGTACAGCGTGTCTGAAGGAGATCTGAGGCACCTGCCCCATCACCTGGTGTTTGACGGAAACCGTTTTTGAGGTGCTGACGGTTCGGAGGTGGTAGGTGAGGGGAGGGGAGGTGAGGGGGAGGATGTTGCTGCTGCTGGCAGGTTTGTTTTTTTCAGCACTTTGGCGGGTTTTTTTTAGAGGGTGGTGTTTCGAGGGTGAGGTTTTGTAGACACAAGGGTGTTTTGTGTTGTTTTAAACTGGTGTTTTGAAACAGAAGCATTTTGAGATAGTGGAGTTTTGAGGCGCTGGTGTTTTGTAAAAAAAAAATTTTTAAAGTGTCAGTGTTTTTGAAGCACCAGTATTTTGGAGATAACTGGTGTTTTGACAAAAATCAGCAGTTTTTGAAACACCAGCATTTTTTTTCATAATACTGGTGTATTGAGGCACTGGGATTTTGACCAAAAATCAGCAGTTCTTGAAACACCAGTATTTTTGAGATGCTGGTGTTTTGAGACACTGGGGTTTTTTTTGAAACAGCAATCTAAAGAGGTTTTTTCTTGAATTTTTTTTGTTCCTTTTCAAAAATTTTCATGGATGGGTTGGCTATGAGTAATGGAGATTAAACTTCATTTACACAGTCTGTACCTGTGAAGAAGATATATAATTATCTATATGTATATCTCGTAACCTTTTTACCCATCCCCCCACCCCCCCACCCCCCTCCATTTTTCAGTCATTCCGTCAACCTTTGTAAAGAGGGGAGGAAGTTTTTGAGTTATTTTTTCCAGCTTCCACAGAAATTTCAACAACAACAAAAAATTTTTTTTTTTACTGTTTGTCGGGATTGTTGACATCGACACTGTGGCCATGATAGCCATCGCTACCTCAGTGAACACAGAATTCCCTCCCTTGGAAAATGTCCCTGACTGTGCCACAACTGTAACCTTACGTCGTGGGTTTTGTCGTGGTTGTCTTTATGTCTGGGGTGGCTTCTGTTGTTATTGAGATTTTGGTTTTGTTGTTTCTTTGGGGTAGGGGTGGGGAGGAGGTGTTGGGTGGGTTTTTTTGGTGGGGGGGGGGGCAGTAGGGTTTGTGGGGGGAGTGTTCTTAGCCATTCAGAAGTTACTGTGAAGCTTTAAAACTGTTTGTTTTATGCTGTTGTTTTCTCATACGTTTTTTTTTTATGGTAATGGGGGAGTGGAAAGATGGGGGTATTTTTTGTTTAAGTATTGTGTGGGGGGGGGGGGGGTTCTGTTTTTTTTCTGTTATCTTTTGTTATCTTCCCATTTTTTTAAAAATTGTCTTCTTTTTTTGTGTTGGTCTTTCCTTTTTTTCTTTCTTTCATTTATTCTCTCTCTTTCTCTGTCTCTGTCTCTCTGTCTCTGTCTCTCTCTTCCCTCTCTCTGTCTCTTTCTCTCTCCCTCTCTGTAAGTTCCATTCTGGCTTGCAGATGGAAAGTTCTGACATGCCACGATGTTTAAACTGTAATGTGTCCATGTTTCTCATGGCCATTGTTTGTGACGATTGGTGTGCTTGCAGGCTTTGCGTCGATAATATTACGATAACAAAGAAAAGCTGTGGATGACAACGGCTAATGTTGCGTCACTCTCGTCGTCTCAAATCCGTCCGTCTGTCCATCCATCCGTCCGATGTATGAATACATCTCGACTCCCAACGTTCCAGGGCTGTGATACGGTGCTGTATTTACTAACTACGCTACGAAAGTTAACGCCTCGTGCATTGTGCAGTCTGTAGGCTAATACTAGCAGACTGGGTTTTGTGAGTGTGAGTGTGTGATGAAAAGATGAGTTGCTGCATGTTGTGTTGTATTAGGGCGAGTGATGGTGGGTCTTTTTGTTTGGTTGGGTTAGTTTTGTTTCGGTTTTTTTGAGTGATGGTGGTGCATTTGTGACCCCCAAAATAGTGACGTTGTCAAATCGTTATCAATGGATGAGAGTTGCGAATTAAAAGGAGTTGTGAGGTTTGGACTGGTTTGCATGATAAACGGAATGGAGAAGAAATTTTGAATGAATTGTGTAAAAAGAAGAATTTAATTTATATTCATTGGTTTGTTTGGAGTGCTGGACTCCATGTCTGCAAGAACTTAAAAGTTTATATATATATAAAAAAAGAAGTAGAGAAATTTTGTTTAGTACTTTTGGTCTTTTATTGGTAAAGTTTAATTTCAGTTTGGGTATATAAGGGAATGAAAGGCAATCATCGTGTCTGATTTTTTTTTCTGTTATTTCTTTCTGTAAGTCTATTTCGCATATTTCTTCTTCTCTTTCATCAAACTTCAGACAGCGACTATCGTTATCTGTCATATGAACGAAAACACGCTTCACTGCCGTTAAGCGCCTGACAAGTCAGGCCCAGCGCCTTCAACTTAAGCATGGGACAGAATTGAAGTCTCTCTGGAAGAAAGGCAGGAGAATAGACCAAGAAGGAGGTGACAGGAAGAAGAAAAGGAACAAGGCAGACACAAAGAGAGGGATGGAAAAGAGGGAATTCCTAGGACAGAAAATTTCCAGAAGATGGAGATGCTATTTATACTGACAGGCCTCTAGCATCCGCACTGGCAGAATTCGCATATCTGATGTACTCCATTATTTTACTCATCCAGAGTCTTTTTGGGTTGTTTATTTAATGAAACTGACTTCTTTTAAACAAGTCTTACTTGGTTCTTAAAGATCTTGGGACAGTTATTTTCTGAAAAAAAAAAATTTTTGAAGAAAACAATGAAAAACTGACTTCTTTATTTAGTGCAAAGTCTTACGTGTTTCTTCGTGATCTGGGAAAGAGTCATTTTCCCAAAGAGCTATTTAAGTAATAATCTATTTATTATTTTATTTCAGGGATAATGGAATAAGCACTCATGTGCTTTTTTACAACCAGTCCTCGTGTGCATGTACTTTTTGTAAATCTTATCATCCGTTCCCACCGGCACACAATGGCCTACTTTTCCAAAAAATTTAACATGCGCGCAAGATGTTCTGCGTACATTCGCACACAGGGCTGTGGTTTATCGTCTTATCCGAAAGACTATACCAGGTAACGTAGGTGAAGCAGCCAAACTCTAAACTTGCTCCAGGTTTCGATCACAGGATTTCGTATGAAAACCAAGTCGTGTTATGGAAGCTGTTTCAGCACATAACTGATTTGGTGGGGGGGATCAAGTTTAGTGTCGTTTGGTGTGCTGTTAGTTTCAGGAGGAGCAGAGTGTTGTTTGTAGGGAGGGTCAGGTGTGTTATCAGAAACTTCTCTCTCCTTTTCACAAACTCTCTCGATTTTCTTTTTTTTTTGTGTTGAGGGGGGGGGAGGTTTTTGGGGGATTTTGGAGATTGAATTTTTAGGGAGGGGTATTTTTGGGGACGGATAGACTCAGGTCAGAAGCACGCGCTTTCCCCCAGCCAGTTAAGCAGGTTGTTAGAAGGTTACCACTTGGATGGTGAGACGTTATGCGAGCCTGGCTTCATAAGTCCCAGTTCAACCATCTTAAAATGGGTACCTGCCTCTTTAGGTCAGGAGGTAAAGCGCCTGGGAGAGGAGAGGTGCCCCCTCAATACGCTTGCCCAGAGAAGAGGTCTCCGACCCTGTCCTCGACTATATAGGGTATAAATAATAATAATAATGTATGGATTCTATATGCACTGAATCTGCAAAGTAAACAAATCAAACTTTGCTTCAAATCATTCATGCATGCAACCAGCATAATATCAGATAAACATATCAATTTATTACACAACTTTAGGTGGGGGGTGGGGTGAAGGCAGTATTGAGATAGGAACAGTGGACCCTTTATTTTTTAAGGTACTTTTTGGGGTTGAGCTGGTGTTTTTTCTCCTGTGGTTTCTGATTATGAGGGAGGTGGGGGGGGGGGGGGGGGGTGGAACTTTAAACCGACCTATCGTTGAAGAGATACAATGATTTGCAATTTGGGATGAACACTTTGCAGAAGACACTGTCTCAGTTTGTGAAAGGAAATTTTTCACATCCAAAAAAACAAAAAGCAAAAACTAAACAACAACAAAATTAAAAAGGTATCTACAGATTCAACAGTTTATTTTGTCAAAGGAAATTTTGAACCAAAAATAAGCACACACAAAAACAGGAAAAAACGTTTTAAACAAAAACATGCCTTGATAATATATGAATATAGTTTGGTTTTGGTTTTGTTTGTTTTTTTCTAAGGGAGGGGGGTGATTAATTTGCTACAGTATTCAGCAAAATTAATGAGAATGTGTGTGTGTGTGGTGCATGCGTGTGTGTATGTTTGTGCATGTATGTATGTAACGATATAAATGGTATGAAAACAGGAGTATGAGAAAAGTGTCACTTTTGATTTATCATTGATATTGCATTCCTAGAAGTGTATTATGCTTGTACAGAACAGGAAAAAGGGATTGTATGGTACAGGAGACTATAATTACATGACTGTGTATGCACAAAAAGACGCAAGCATCGAAACAGACTTTTCTTCCTAGAGAAGAAGCCTCTGTGTGTGTGTGTGTGTGTGTGTGTGTGTGTGTGTGTGTGGTTGTGTGTGTGTGTGTGTTGTGTGTTTGCATGTGTGATGCATGGACAGTGTGTTCCATAGAATTTAGTCATTTCACACAGAGCTTCTTTTCCTTTTTTAATTTTTTTACACATTTTTGCCTGATTGATTGATTGATTATCATATTTAATGTGACTGATGAAGTTACGCTGTTAATATTTCACATCATTAAGATAAAAACGAGATATATATGTTTATTCTTTAAGAATTGGTTTGGTAATCTAAATTGTTTGGGCATTGGCTCTGTCTTGTATTGGAACCAGTGTGTGTGTGTGTGTGTGTGTGTGTGTGTGTGTGTGTGTGTGTGTGTGTGTGTGTGTGTGTGTGTGTGTGTGTGTGTGTGTGATGTCTGCTGTAATATTTGTGTCAGTGTTATGATATTGATGTGATAATAGAATATTGATGTTAGTTGTATAATTTATTTATTGAATTTCTGTTTGTTATGTTGGTTTTATTTATAAGTGAGACTGAGCTGTATGATATGTTGATTTAATTTGTTATATTTATTTTATCTGTTATCTCTTTTTTTTATTATATATATTTGCTTTTACTTTCTCACAGTTGTTTTTTAGTTGTGTTTTGGTCTACTTTTATGTTGTTTTTGTTCTTTTTTTCTGTTTTATTTGTTAATAATCATTTAATTTATTTTTCCAATTGCCCATTTATTCTGTGAGATCTGAAATAATTATTTGGGTGTATAAATTGTGTATGTTAAACATGTATGTATGTATGTACGTAGGATATTTGAGTAGTCTATGAATGTGGACAGTTGTGAATAGATGCCTAGAGTAGATGTTCATGTGGTGTGTGTTTTTGTGTCGGGGGAAAGCCAACAAAACTGAGCATATGTGCTCTTGCTTCTTCAAAAGTAGGAACACTTCAGCAAACGTGTGTGCATGTGCCTGTGTGTGGGCATGATTGCACGTTTTCCCAGGCATTTCCTATAAAGGTACTAGAGAAGTGTTTGACCTCCGTAGTCCATATAGGTCTGTATGTATATCATTATTAATCTATGATTATTTATAATCTCAACTGTCACAGAATACTTTTGTTTGATAATCTAATATCTATTTATAGCTTTAGCTTTACATTATCATCGCAGCAAGAGTTAAAAGACATTGGAAACAATAATGAGACAATAGTTTACTTTTCAAATCACACTCTGGGGGAAAAAATATCATTTTATACAGATATCAAACCTTCATTAAAATCCACCCATCTAGAATATATTTCCAACCTAGTTTTTAGACATTTCCAGTTGATGATGGTGTTATTTTAACTTGAAGAATCAATTTTTGTTTTAACTCATTCAAACCTGAGCTGGAGTACCGACTTGGGTGAGACTGAGTATCCTTGCCAAACTGAGCCTGAGTAGCTCTCAGGTAGGTAGCTGTTGTGTTGCTGTTGTTGCGATTATATTTTCATCTCAGCTGTAACAACAGACAGGTACCTAGTCTGAGAGTTGCTTCAGGCTCAAGCCGGCAAGACAACTCAGTCTTGCCTGAGAGATGCTGGGACTCAGGGCTGAATGAGTTAAACGGTTTTATGGTGATTATTGGCTTATGTAGTTTGCTAGCAGACTGTGTTTTGGATAGACAGGTGATGACGAAGCACACTGGTAGCTGTCAGACCTGAAGTAGTTCAGTGTGTGCCTGAAGCAGAAAGTCAGTTTGTTCGTTTTTAATCATGTTTTATTTAGATCTTTTTTCTTTTTCTATAATCATTTTTCATTTAGATCAGGAACGGGATAGCTCAGTGGTCAGAACACTCGCTTTCCCCCAGCTAAGGTTAAGCAGCGTCGAGCATGGTTACAACTTGGATGGGTGACCGTTTGCGCATCTTGGCTGCAGTACGGTCCCCCAGTTCACCCAGCTATAAATGGGTACCTGCCTCTTTAGGGTTAGGAAAAGTAAAGCAGCAAGGGAGAGGAGATGGGCGCCGCCCTCAATATGCTGGCCCGTAGGAAGTGAGGTCTCTGACGCTTTGCTCCCCTACGACCTTAGAGGTTATGGGACACCTTTACCTTTTTCATTTAGATCAAGAACTTGGATTTTTATTCCTTTTATAATTTTGGATTTTTAAAGTTGAGTCTAATTAGTCAATTCTAGTAATGATCGATTTTTTGTTTTTGTTTTTAGAGTTGAGACTTATTAGTCAAATGTAGCAATGATTGATCAGTCAGCCTTATTGATTATGATGAGATGTACAAAGTGGATTACGTCCCTCCCCTACTTACCCTGACCTTAGTTTCCCTAAGGTTAACGGTGGTACAGAACAGAGGTCATGACCTTGTGTTTTCTCCTGCAGGGCAGAATTCAGTTAAAAATTTACTTTACAAAAAAATATCAGAAAAATGAACTAACATTTTTGTGTGGGCTCTTTCATCTGTGTTTATATACACAGTCAGCGCAGTGCCAATATTGGAAAACAGAAGGAAACATAGTGAAATATGAATTATCAAAATACGTATGTGTCTTTTGATTCTGAGCAACAATACAAACTGCAGACAGGTTACATGGTAATTTGTCAGGACTTGAATATCCGTGATTACAAAAATGTTTAAAAAGCATTACATTCTTATTGTTGTTGTTTTTTAAATATGTATATTATCGAAATTTTGTTTTACGTGTTTAAAAAATGTTCAAATTTGCTAGTTTTATTGCAATCTAGATTTCCTAAGCAAAATAAACAAACTTCCATGCAGGAAAGGAAACAAAAAACTATAACTTGAATGGGATGGTGTTTTTTTATGTAATTTTAACAAGCTAAAGACAACAACTAAACATGTTTTTAAAATGTCTATTTGCATATTAAAGTATTGGGAAAGCTGTGACACCATAGCCATAATGTTTTATTGTAACATAAAGGGAGTAAGGGTTAATTTATCATAATTTAATATTTTTAACATATATAAAATGGCAAGTGTACTGTAAAGTGGGGGTGTGTTGTGAGTTAACTTGTCTGTTATGTGTACAAGTTGATTTTATGATATGTAACAAGTGTTCAATTAATTAACACAATGTGTAATGATTGTACAAAATGCATTTGTTACTATGCACATATTGATCAACGTTGATTGTGGTTCAATACTTTTTTTTAATCAATTCTGGCAGCAAAATGAAAGAATAAAGCTGTTAGCCTTGTATGGAATGAGCCTATTTTGCCTGTGTGTGCATGTGTGTGTGTCAGAGAGAGAGAGAGAGAGAGAGAGAGAGAGAGAGAGAGAGAGAGAGAGTGTGTTGTGTGCGTGCGTGTGTGCGTGCGTTGTTGTGTTTTGTTATGTTGTGTGTGTGTATATTATTATTATTAATTTTTTACTTATTCTTTTATTTCGAGGATAATGGAATAAGCATTCATGTGCTTTTTTTTCATCGAGTCCCTGTGTGTATGCAGTTTTGTAAATTTTATCACCCATTCCCACCGGCGCACAATGGCCTACTCTTCCGAAAAGTGGAACGGGTTTTTACCTGTGCACAAGATATGCGTGCGTTGGCACACATTCATTGTCTCATCCAAAGCATATGTGTGTGTGTGTGCTATGATGGGGGGGGGGGGGGGGGGGGGGGGGGGGGGGGGGGGGGGGGGGGGGGGTGTAACAGACACACAAAGACAGAGAGAGAGATAACATGTTGAGTAGATAATACATGTACAATTTATCAGTGCTTACACCAGAAACTTGCCTGCTGCTGATAACAATGGCCATCTCTCTCTCTCTCTCTCTCTCTCTCTCTCTCTCTCTCTCCACTCCAACATCAATGCAGGAAGTGTCCTGATTAGGACACAACTCGTGAAAAGTGACGTCACGGAAAAGGGAATTCCCGAACGAGCACACGCTCTGGGTCACGTAGACCCCGAACAGCACATCTGTAGGGCTTGCCAAGCTCTGGAAACCTTTGACCTCTAAGCTATCAATATTTATTTTTAGCACTCGGCGTTGAAATAGACAGAGTGGTAGTTTCAGTTACCACTTGAGAGGGGTGTCAGTTCAATTTCAGGGGCTGTAGTGGCAGAGTAAGTCTTTTGAAATAGCAGAGAGGCTGAATAGAGGGGAGTGGCAGGGGTGTGGGGTCGGAAGTGGGAGATGAAAGAGCAGGGGGTGGATGGAGTGGGTGGTGGGAGTGGTGTGGGGGGTTACTATTGGGGAAAGAAGAGGAGGGGAGAGAGAGGTGGGAGGGGGGGGGGGGGGGGGGGGGGGGAAGCTGAAGCAGATGGAATGAGAAGGGAGAGGATGTGGGCAGATGTTGAATTAAGGATAAGTGCGTGTGTGCGTGCGTGTGTGTGTGTGCGCGCGCGCGTGTGTGTGCGTGCGTGCGTGTGTGTGTGTGTGACAATGACAAATTCTTTTATTTCGAGGATAATGAATAAGCGCCCATGTGCTTTTTTACATCCAGTCCCGGCCCTTAGGGATATATAACACAGAGAGAGAGTGTGTGTGTTGGGGTGGAATTGAACCTAAGACTGCGTGTGTGCGTGCGTGCGCGCGTGCGTGTGTGTGTGTGTGTGCGTGCGTGTGTGTGTATGTGGAGTCAAGTCAAGTCAAGTCAAACTTTTATTTCCAGATGGTACATTGAATAACCAGTGCATTAGCTTTTTTTCATCAAGCCACCTATCTAACACAAAGAATCATATATATGCATATATAAACATAAACACCTAAACAAAATAAGCGGTGTGTGTGTGTGTGTGTTCGATTTTACGTCTGTTCACTTAAAGTGATATTAGACGAAAGAGGTGGGGAAGGAGGCATGATGAGATGAGGGCTTGAAGAAAAAGAGATACATGTTGGTATTTATGTACATTAAAAAACTGATTCCAAACCTTATAAACAATAAACTATGCTGCAAAAAACATGGCAAAGAAACGCAAATAATAACAACAACACAGAACAATCGAAACTACTCTAAAATGAACAACTACCAACTAGGTGTAAAAGCTGCCACGAATAAAGTAAAATGATATCGCCACAGTAAAGGTGCTACAATTCCACAGTGGTACTTTACAAAAAAGAGAATACTGGAGATGGCATCAGAGACAATGTTATCTCACACAGTAACTTTGGATTGGTTAAAACTTCGTGCAGAGACTTATCTTGAAATGTTGGTAGAAACTTTTTTAAACCTCGACACTGATATAAAACATGAACATTGGACAGTTTTTTACAGCATAATTATGCATTGTATTTCTTACAAATTTAGCTCAAAGGCATTTAATTTTCTTTCTATGGATTAAAGTGTGTGTGTGTGTGTGTGTGTGTGTGTGTGTGCATGTGTGGTTTCCTGATGAAATAGTTTTTGATGGTGATGATGATGACATATGGAATTTGTATAGCCCTTGCATTCAAATCAGTCCCGTGCATGCGACTGTTCACAAATAAGAATAACAGACTTGAAATTTACACACTCACACACACACATACACACACGCGCGCATGCACACAAGGATTTTTGGAGTTAACATCAGTGCCGACTCCACTCTCCCTAAAAGTCTTTCGGATGAGACTATAAACCGAGGTCCCGTGTGGGAATGCACGAAGAACAACTTGCGCACATATTAAATCCTGTTCCGCTTTTTGGAAGAGGAGACCATTGTGTGCCGGTGGGAACGGATGGCAAAATTTACAAAACTGCAAACACACGGGTACTAGATGAAAAAAGCACATAAGTGCTTATTCCATTATCCTCGAAATAAAAGAATAAAATTAATAAAACACACACACACACACACACACACACACACCTGTCTGTCTGTCTGTTTTCTCCTCTCTCTCTCTCTCTCTCTCTCTCTCTCCCCTTCTCTCTCTTCTCTCTCTCTCTCTCTCTCTCTCTCTCACTCTCCCCCCCACTGCTTCTCATTCCCTCCGTTTAGTTTCCCAGCCAAGTTCTGACTGGTAGCTGGCAGGGCGTGGGGTATAAATAAACAGGGCAAAAGGAAAGGCAGCACTAGCCGCTTGCAGCTGTAGGCCGTGTTCAGCGAAAATTACCCTTGTGTCTTTCACACATCCTCTTGCACAGCGAATTGTTTAAAAAACGACAAACAAAGACATCTTTAAAATGAGCTTTAAACGAGCTTTCTTTCGACTCCAAACTCCATGTACTTTCTTCATACGGTTGATGTGACAGCAGTTCAAAAGACATGAAGATAAACAGGAGTGGGGCCGGAAGAAACACAATCACAAAAAACAGACAGTTCTAACTCTCTCTCTAAAAAAGCACATAACTTATATTATATACAACATGACATAGAGAAAACATTGAATATGTCTGCATGCAGACAACCTTTTGGGGGGGGCGGCGGAATTTAACCTGGTTGGCAAACGAGCCCATAAATAAACCAACACGTAAGCGGCGACCAGCTACCGCGCGCGCCCAGCCCGTGAGAGGCAGGTGATGGGAGAGTGTGGGAAGAGAGTCTGCCGCAGATCATTAGTGTTACTATCTGACTTCTCTATAAACATCACCTGCTGGTCAGTGTTAGCCACACAGTACACAAAACAGTCTACTGTTTCCATCAGCTTTTAGCGGTATCCTTCTACAAGCTGAAGGTTTGACTCATGAACCAATTCCATACAGCGCATAATTATAACCCCCGAGAACACAGTAGAAAACAAATGTCTTGGTCGTATCCTAATACTGTCATCAAGCCAAGATAAACCCACAAATTGCGCTGGTTTTTATTTCTCTGATTTTTCTGATACTATCAAAGCATTTTTCTGATCCTTTTAGATAAGTTTTGATCAAATGTTTATCTACTATCAGTCCTGTGTTGTGTAAAAAAAAATTGCACACAGGCCCTACACTTTGACATCAAACAACCCCCAAAAAAAAAAAGCGCAAAGAAAAACAAACACAACACAAAACGGATGACAAAAGTTACAAAACTGCATATACCACCGGGAACTAATTTTAAAGAAAAAAAGCACGATGAGTGGTTATCCCATTATCCTGAAATAAAAGAATAAGCAAAATAAACACAGACACATGAAGCGCAGCGTGGGCACACACACTACACATACACACACACAAGCAGACAAACATACACACACACACATAATGGCATAAATACATGACGCATTACTAGACCACACATAACGGCGCGCACGCAACACTCATACAACCGCGCCGTGTGCAAAACCACACACATTGTAACTACAAGAAGATGCGCACGGCACACATGTGGCTTGAGATAACTAACAACTTAACTGACACACAGCCAGAAGCACCTGCACATGTAGGTGCTGTGGCCGATCAAACAAACACTCACACACACACACACAACTTCACACATCATACACGGACACATACGCATACACGCACGCACACTATGTGTGCGCGAACACACACCACGCGCAAACGCACATGCGGTGCGCCCACGCACCGCACGCAAATTCCCATACCCCGCACAAACACACAACACAACACACACACACACACACGATTGCATGCAGGGACGCACCACACACACACACAACACACACACACACACACTCACACACACACGCACGCACGCCACGCACTCACATACAAAGTAATCTCTCTCCTCTCTCTCCTCTCTCTCCCCTCACTCTCTCTCTCTCCTTCTCTTCTCTCTCATCCTCTCTCTCTCTTCTCTCATTCATCTCTCTCTCTCCCTCCCATCTCTCTCTCTCTCTCTCTCTCTCTCATTCAGTCTCCTATTAGGGTTGTCTGAAGAGGTTACTTACTGTACACTCTTACTTACTTACTTACTGTACTACACACACGCGTGCGCACACACAACACACACACACACACACACACACACACCACACACACACACAAACACACACACAACACACCACACACAAGAGAAGAGAGAAGAGAGAGAGAGAGATAGAGAAGAGAGAGAGAGAGAGAGAAAAGAGAGAGAGAGAGAGAGAGAGAGAGAGAGCCCTTCGTTTCTTGGAAAACCGTGTTTGTAAAAAAAATTGTTTTAAA
>CM054164.1:33106493-33111493 GCA_028751875.1 Rapana venosa
GGGGGGGGGGGGGGGGGGGGGGGGGGGGGGGGGGGGGGGGGGGGGGGGGGGGGGGGGGGGGGGGGGGAGGGGGGGGAGAAGAGAGGGGAGAGGGGGGGGGGGGAGAGAGAAGAGGGGGGGGGGGGGGGGGGGAGGGAGGGAGGGAGAAGAGGGGGAGACAGAGAGAAAGGGGAGAGAGGGGATTCTTTTACCAAGGCTTAGGAATAGCATTCTATGCTTTTTTTACATCCAGCCCCCGTGTGATGCAGTTTGTACTTTTGTCATCCGTTCCCACCGGCACACAATGGCTACTCTTTCGAAAGCGGAACAGGATTACGTGTGCGCAGATGTTCGCGTGCGTTGGCACACGGGACCTCGGTTTTAGTCCCCATCCGAAGGACTTTTCGGGGAGAGTGGAGTCGCACGAGTTACTCCAGGGAAAATATCCCCTCGAATGGGATTCGAACCGGGGTGTCATCCCAATGTTTAACCACAAAAAGAGAGAGAGATAGAGAGAGAGAGAGAGAGAGAGAGAGAGAGAGAGAGACAGACAGACAGACAGACAGCAGACAGACGACAGACACAGACAGAGACTGGAGAGAAAAAAGACTGAGATAATGCAACTAATACTTTCCGATTTTGCTGCAACACGTTTTGGAAAAAAAAGAAGCAGAACTGATTTTATAAGGAATCGAAGTCACAATCATATACTGTTCCCCGGGGGGGTGGCCGGTTGGTGGGGGTGGGGGGGGGGGGGGGGGGGGGGGGGGGGGGGGGGGGGGAACTGTCAGTATAAACAGCATCCCCACCTTCTGGAAATGATGTGCTAGGAATTCCCTCTTTTCTATCCCACTCTTTGTGTCTGCCTTGTTCCTTTTATTTTTTTCCTGTCACCCTCTTCTTGTCTTTTTTTGTCTTGCCATCTTGGTCCATTCTCCTGCCATTTTCCCCCCTCAAAAAAAAATTAAACTATAACAATTCTCTTTCCCCTCAAAGCAGATGGCTGGGCCGTCTTGTCAGGCTTAAGGCAGCGCAACACATTAATTGTTGCTCACATGGCAGACAACAATAGCTGCTAGCTGAAACGAAGCTTTTTTAAAAAAGAAGAATAAAATTTAAATACACAGTAAAAATGAAGTAACACTTTTTTTTCCAAAAAATACTTGACATTTATCACGTACACACACGCACATTCACACACACACACACGCGGACAGACAACAGACAGACAGAAAAGACAAAGAAACAGAAGAGAGACAGACAGACAGACAGACAAACAGACAGACAGAGATACAGAGACACAGACAGACACAGACAGACAGACAGAGATTGAGATAGACCATTATCCTCGATAGAAAAGACTAAAATAAAATAAAATAAAATAAACAGGGATGTGGAACTATAGGGATACAAGGTTTGTGTGAAACCCGGACATAGTGCTCAACAAACAATGTAAAATAGTGTGCTCTGTTCTGAAGACACGTTGTGTGAATCATGAGTGTGCAATGTGTTTTGAATAAACAATAGCAAAAAACAAGAGAGAGAGAGAGAGAGAGGGGGGGGGGAGACAGACAGACAGAACAGAGACAGACAGACAGACAGAGACAGAAAAGACAGAGAAAGAGATGGAGAAAGAGACAGACAAACACAGAGACAGACAGAGACATAGACACACAGAGAGACAGACAGAGACAAAACAGACAGACAGCTGGCTGTGCAGAGAGAGAGAGAGAGAGAGAGAGAGAGAGAGAGAGAGAGATCGAGAGAGAGAGAGAGACGGACAGAGACAGAGAGAGCCAGAGAGAGAGAGACACTTTGAGGTTTTGAACAATTCATTGTCATTGCCCAATGTGGCCTGTTGGCAAGGGGGGCTACTCGTGACTTTCTTTTGTGAACACAAATAAATACAAAAAGAAACAACACGATTCATTTAACGTAATGACACAGAAAAAGAGCTCTTTATAAATTGCTAGGACTACAAGTTCTGGAGAGAGAGAGAGAGAGAGAGAAGAGAGAGAAGAGAGAGAGAGAGAGAGAGAGAGAGATAGAGACAGGCAGACAGACAGACAGACAGACAGAAGAGAGATAGATAGATAGATAGATAGATAATAATAGATAGAATAGATAGATAATAACGATAGACAGACAGACAGACAAGATAGAAATAGATAGATAGATATAGATAGATAGACAGATAGAAAAAGACAGACAGATAAAATAGATAGATAGATAGATAGATAGATAGACAGACAGACAGACAACAGATAGATAGATAGACAGACAGACAGACAGACAGCGAGATAGACAGACAGACAGACAGACAGACAGACAGATAGATAGATAGATAGATAGATAGATAGATAGATAGATAGATAGATAGATAGATAGATAGATAGACAGACAGACAGACTGACTGACTGACTGACTGACGCAGACAGAGAGAGACAGACACACAGTCAGAGAGACTAACAGACAAACAGACAGACAGACAGAGGTCAACAAACAGATAGTCGGACAGACAGAGCGGCTATTCTAAAAAATAAAGAAGGGGGGGGGGGGGGTTGAAAACAAACAAAGGTCATTGGTGACTGGCCTGTATTAAGCGTGGTAATGATTCATCGTTGACATGGCCAACTAGTGGAGGGAGCTAATTAAAGTTTACTGATTAAAATGATAATGAGTCACAACCTGATAGTCGCTTGTGTGCTAGTTGCCTTGTAGATTTTAGATGGAGTTCTAGTTGTTGTTTTTCCTCCCTATTCCGAAACGGAACACACCACACCAACACACACACAACACACACACATCATATAATATATTATATATATATATATATTATAATATATATATATATTAATATATATATAATAAATATATATATATAATATATATATATGTATGTATATATATATACACACCACCATCATCACACGCCACACCACCACACCACCACCACACACAACACACAACATCACAACAACAAACACACACACCACCACCACCACCGCCACCAACCACCACCACCAGCCAAACCCCACCACCACCACCCACCACCACTTCCAACAACAACAACAATAAAATACCGCCCCCCCCCCCCCCCCCCCCCCCCCACACACACACACAACACCATCTAAACACACAAAACCCAAAAAAAACCCCAAAACGACTCACACACTAATCTACAACATCAACAACAAAACCTAAACAAAGGAAACGTCCCACAAAAGCACAAAAACTGGAGACTAAATGTGGAACGTCGTTTGGGTTCTGTGTTGCCAGACTATTGCCTGAAAACAGGTCTTTGTGATGATATCAATGCCTCTGTCAAAACTTGTCTTCTACCGTCTCCTGACCTATGGAAAAATCTTCTCCTCAAAAGGTCTACATCCGCAGCAAAGAGTAGGCCATTGTGTGCCGGTGGGAACGGATGATAAAGTTTTTAGAAACTGCATACCACAGGGACTAGATGTAGAAAAAAAAAAGCACATGAGTGCTTATTCCATTATCCTTCGAAATAAAAGAATCAAAGAAAGAAAGAAAAAGTATATTTATCATTATAAACTGCCCCCCCCCCCCCCCCCCCCCCCACTTTTTTTTTTTAAAGCAATAAGACTGGTATGGTCTTGTACAGAAAATATTTCAGGTAAAAGGTCTGTATTATTATAACAAGCATAAGTATAACTATTGCTTTTCTTTTTTTCAAGAAAAATCCCCCAAGGTCTAGTTTTGTATGGAAAGTCTTTTGTTCAAAAGTCTGCTTTACCACCATAAGTATGATTCATGTCGGTGCTTTCTAAAAAAAAATAAAGCAAAACAACAACAACAAAGACCAACAACAAAACAAAAACACAAAACACAACCAACCAATCAATCAAACAAACACTGATATGACCTTGTATGGAAAGTCTTCTTGTCAAAAGGTATGAATTTTCCAACATCATCATAATTATTGCACCAGATGCCTTGGCCAAGTGGTTAGCACCTTGGGTTACAGGCTGGAAAGTCGAAGGTTTGATTCCCATAAGAATCAGCGGGGTTATTTGGACTCCAACCGGCTCCTACCCAGAGTGAGTGTGCTGTGGGCTCAGAGGGAAGACTGGAATGACACAGTCGAGCTTCATCCACTTTACGGATGCGAGTTTGAGAGTGTTGCTCAAATTACCTGACCAACACTGCAGGTGTCTGTATAATTCGGGGCCCGGTTATGGCCGGAATATAATTATTATGATAGTAAGCGTAGAGTACAACCCTGTCAAGTAGTCTCAAAGCATATACACTTCCATAGCAGCAGCATTACGTCATCCTCATTGTCATTGATCATCATGCATTAAAAAAAAAGGTCTCTGATTGGGTGGCTACAGTTGCCCTGGTCTCATGGTGACACCAGTTTTGGTTTCCCCACACACTTCTGCTCCTGTGGCGAGTTGGTGACAAAGTCTTCAGGGTTGCAGGTTTACAGGAGAAGATCGTTGGAGGGAAGCTGTGGTGGTTGCCACCTCGGGTGGGCATCTCACTCAGTCTGGCTCCATGACTGAGCTAATACTGTCATCAGTAAGGGGCTTAGTAGTTGGTATCCTGCGTGTGTTAGCTCAGAACAGGCACCACTGAGCACCACCAAAGTGACCCAGCAGCAGCAGTGCAGGGCTCCTCTGGCAAGTGGCCCCTCGGACGCTTGACAGCGATGAGGTCCCTGTGGACTTCCGACCCTGAGGATGCGACACAATAAATCTAGGTGTGGCTGTGGCGGGGAGATTGAATGAGCGGCATGGGAACAGCGGGACAGGAACGTCACAGAAGATGAGGCAGCAAAATATTATAGTCATTGCCTTTCTTTTTCTTCACACAGAAACTATTGTTGTCTGTCATTGGAGCGAAAATGCGTTGCACTGCCGTTTTAAGCGCTTGACAAGACAGGCCCCAACATATCCGACTTGAGCGTGGCATGGCATGGGCTATCTGTATCTTTGAAGTCTCTCTGTGGGGAAAAAAGGGAGAAAAAACCAGGCAGGAGAATGGGCAGA
>CM054164.1:33116493-33120683 GCA_028751875.1 Rapana venosa
TGTCTGTCTGTCTGTCCGTCTGTCTGTCTGTCTGTGTCTCTGTCTTCTGCTTGTAACTGAACATCTCACGTCACGCTATTCAGCCGTTGGTTAAAGGCTTTATTGTCTGTCTGTCTGTCTGTTTGTGTGTCTGTCTGTCCGTCTAACTTTCTGTCTGTTGGCTGATTGTCTGTCTGTCTGTCTGTGTCTCTGTTTCATGCTTGTAATTGGACATCTCACGCCATGCAAGCGTTGGTTAAAGACTTTGTGTGTGTGTGTGTGTGTTTGTGTGGGTGTGTGTGTGGTGTGTGTTTGTGTGTGTGTGTGTGTGTGTGTGTGAATAAAGTCAAGTCCAAATTTTTATTTCCAGGTGTGTTTGTGTGTGAAAGTCAAAGTCAGTCAAAGACCAATTTATATTTCTAGGTTGTGTGTGTGTGTGTGTTGTGTGTGTGTGGGTGTGTGTGTGTGTGTGGGTGTGTGTTTTTGTGGGGTGTGTGTGTGTAGTGTGTGTGGTGTGTGTGTTGTGTGTAAGTACTTGTATGCACGGTTCCGTATATGTGGCGGGGTCGTTTTGAAGGGTTTTGTGTCTGTCTGTCTGTTGCAACGTGTAGATATGAGTGCTTGTTTTGCACGTACACACGTATGTGTGCTGTTGTTTGTGTTAGTGCGAGCGTGATGCGTGTTATGTACACGAGTTGGTGCAGCCTGTCTTTGCATGTTTACATATGTGCTGAAACTATTTGTTTGGGCTTTGAACTTGGCCCATGCTATTCCCTTTCTCCCCTAGATATAACAACATAATTATTCCTGTTAAAAATTGTTGTTTTGTTGTTGCTTCGATTTTACGTCTGTTCATCAAAGTGATATTAGACCGTATCCACACACGTGTTTTTGTGTGTGTGATGTGTGTGGTTGTGTGTTGTGTGTGTGGGTGTGTGTGTGTGTGTGTGTGTGTGTGTGTTGGGGTGTGTGTGCATCAGCCTTATTCTGTGTTCAATTTTGCTATTGGATTACATGGGGAATTTCCCCCAGACCAAAAGCTGTGTCAGTTATTGATGTCAGCTAATTGCCAAGGCCTACACTACAATGTTGTTATGTTGTAAAATGTTGTGCTGAGATTGCCTTCAGCCATGACAAGCTCTTCACATAAACAACCTGCACTCTCCTTTAAAGGAGAAAAAATATCCTCTGTCGTCGGAGTATGGCTGCCTATGTGGCGAGGTGCTTGAAAACAGTCACGCACGCAAACCTCTCATTCAGTGTGCAGTTTCAATCTCACAGTGATTCCCAGGTGGGATGAGTGAGTCAGAGTGCATGTTCTAGGTGACTCCCCAGAGTGTTAAGCTGAGGAACGCACAACAGCAACAACAAAAACAACAACAACATGGGGAATTGACAAATATTGGAATGTTAACAGGAATATTTCTGGGTTCGATTCCCAGCCTCGCCCTTTACTTCCTAATTTGACCGAAAAAAGTCGAACTGAATGTCAACGTTCCTCATATGAAAACTATAAACCCAGACCACCGACTACAAATGCACGCAAAACATCTTGCGCACACGTTAAAAACCTGGTCCGCCTTTCCAAAGAGTAGGCCATTTCGTGCCGGTAGAAACGAATGACAACAACAACAGCCAAAACAAAATTTTTAAACGCATGCACACAGGTGTCTTATTAAGACACCATCCCTGAAGTCGGAATATGGCTACCTAAATGGTGTGTGTGTGTGTGTGTGAAGGGGAGGGGAGGGGGAGGGAACTGTCACATACCCAAAAAATCTCACCATTGGTGAACCTCGGAGCTTTAGCCCAGGAACAAAAATAAAAAATTTTAAAAGAATATAATAATCACTGGCCTATTCATGGGGGTCCTGGTCTCAAAATCTTTAACCCATTGTGTGCCTGTCAGCGTTGCACATTGTGACTAAACTTCATGGAAAGATAATTAAAGTGGTTTTTCTCCCCTTGACTTTGACTCGCTGACTGAAAGCATTGTCGATAAAAAAATATATATATAAAAAGTCGTCAATAGTTCAAATGCATTAAACGGGCGAGGGAAGAATCAGAAAAGATTTTTGCACTGAAAGACACAGACACATTTTCAATCACATATCTAAAAACCCTGCAACCTCCCACAAAAGGGCTACGGTTTCAATACAAGTTTATGAAAAATATGCCTGCCTGCCTACCGCAGAGCATTATTGTATGCCACTATTTAGTCACGGTAAATTCTCACTGTGTGAAATTCAGGCTGGTCTTTTACTAGGGGGAATAGCACGTCGCCACAAGAGCAGCGCCACCACTAAATATTTTTTTTAAACACCACGAAAATTCATTGAGTGTGTTTGATTTTAAAAAAATGAAAATGGCTGTTGGTCTTGTTGTTGTTGGTGGTGGTGGTGCTGTTGCTTTTACAGGACAAGAACGACTCTCTCTTGCCATTTTGGGGGTTTAATTTCGCAAACTGAAATGGGGACAGGATAGATCAGTGGTCAGAGCACTCGCTTTCCCCCAGCCAGGGTTAAGCAGCATTGAGCGTGGTTACCAGTTGGATGGGTGACCGTTTGGGCGCCCTGGCTTCAGTACCGTCCCCCAGTTCACCCAGCTGTAAATGAGTACCTGCCCTCTTTAGGGTCAGGGAAGGTAAAGCAGCGAGGGAGAGGAGATGGGCGCCGCCCTCAATATGCTGGCCCCTGGAGAAGTTGAGGTCTCTGACGCCTCTCTCCTCAACGACCATTAGGTTATGAGACACCTTTATGCTAAAATAAATGAATGCACGCACACGCAAACACTCACACACACATACCCAAGGCCCCGTATGCCAACACACATACAACATCTTACGCACACGTTATAACCTGTTTTGCCTTTCGGAGGAGTACGCCATTTTGAGCTGGAGGGAACAGATGACAAGATTTGCAAAACTGCATGCACACGTGGACTGGATGTAAGAAAATATTAAAACCCATCCCCCAAACCAAACCAAAACAAAACAAACATGAGTGCTTATTCCATCAAAAGTCCTCAAAAATAAAAGCATAAATAGAAATAAATAGATAAATGAAAAACAGAGAGAGAGAGAGACACACACACACACACACACACACTGTTTGAGACAAAGGAATTGAAATCAATCCCCAACCCCCACCACCCCCACCCCACCCCCACCCACCCACCCCCAATACATTCCGACCTAAAACAACAGAACTCCACACTATCTACTCAAACATCCTAATTCCCCACCACCACCACACCCATCACCACCACCACCTATTACCACCACCACCAACCACCATCACCACCACCACCATATACCACCACCATCACCACCACCACCACCACCATTACGATCATCACCACCACGACTATCATCATTCATTCCAATACATCACCTCCTACCCCCCCCCCCCCCTCCCATTCAGCAAAACGACCACTATTAATACTACACTATATTCCAAACCTTTCAACAACAACACACACATACACACACATACACACAATACCACACACACACACACACACACACACACACACAACACACACACACACACAAACACACACACACACACACACACACAAATCGTCCTTGGGATTTGGACCATGACAGACAGACAGACCAGACCGCAAATTCTTCTCTCTCTCTCTCTCTCCTCTCTCTCTCTCTCTCTCTCTCTCTCTCTCTCTCTCTCTCTCTCTCTCTCTCTCTCTCTCTCTCTCTCTTCTCTTTCTACTACACGAATCATTGTCTATCTTTGTGAGTTCTAGACACAACCCTTTCACACAATGACAATATCGGCACCACACCAAAACCATTGCGGCAGGAAAGGGGGGGGGGGGGGGGGGGGGTAGAGATGGGGGAGCGGAGGGGAGAGAGGAGAGAGAAAGGGGGTAGTTGGGGTGGGGTGGGAGGAAGAGAGTTTAAAAAAAATCCATGTCCATCGAGGTTGAAGGTCGCGTTCGAATAACCTTGAGGAAGGTGAAAGGACGTTGAAAAGGTTATTAGTGTCGGACGAGAGGCAGTCCGTCTATAAACTACGTGCTGCATGCAGCGTTCCTTTGTCGCTTGCGTCTAGTCTCTGCTGCGTCCTCTCTCTCTCTCTCTCTCTCTCTCTGCCACACGCTAGCCTAGCGGTCATGTGGTTTGGGGAGCCGGTGTTAGGGTTGGGAAGTAGTTCCTCGGTGAGATTTGACCTACCCGGTGTTTTTAAAGG
>CM054164.1:33121183-33123683 GCA_028751875.1 Rapana venosa
ACTCATGAAAATAATGATGTCTGTCTGTCTTTTTGTCAAATCAAGTCAAATGTTTAATTTCTAGATGGTACATTAAATAAGCAATGCATTTGCTTATTCAATTCTCAATTCTGTGTGATTGACAGACAGACAGACAGACAGACATCATTATTTTCATGAGTGGCAGAAAAAAGTGGAAGTTTTCGTCATTTTCTTTCTTCTGTCTCTGTCTGTCTGTCTGTCTTTGCTTTTTTGTTTTGTTTTGTTCTCTCCTCTCTCTCTCTCTCTCTCTCCCCTCTCTCTCTCTCTCCTCTCTCTCTCTCTCTCTCTCTCTCTCTCTCTCTCTGTGTTTTGTCTCTCTCATCATGAGGTTGTGTGCAGCCTCACTTTATATATTTGTGTAAAGCTTTCAGAATAAGAGATAGATATATTGTTATCTTGAGTCACATTTTTGCAACTGACTTTTTGTGTGTATTATACAATAACATTTTGTCATTGTTGCTGTTGCTCCCCCCCCCCCCCCCCCCCCCAACAAAAAAAAATTACTAAGTAGTTCAGCAACCCCCTTCATGTATGGGCCAATGGCATTTTTGTGAATAAATCATTCGAGTTCGAGTTCTCTCTCTCTCTCTCTCTCTCCTCTCTCTCTCTCTCTCTCTCTCTCTCTCTCTCTCTCTCTCTCTCTCTCTCTCTCTCTCTCTCTCTCTCTCTTTCTCTCTCTCTCTCTTATTTGATTTGAATGTTTTCTTATTTGTTCATTGTCTTTTTTTCTCCTCTTTTGACGAGGGCCTGGTGTAAAGAAGCCACTGGCTTATCCATATACCCTCATTAAAATATTCGAGTTCTAGTTCTCTCTAAAGGGGGACGGGATAGCCTAGTGGTCAGAACACTGCGCTCGCAATCTGACGATCCAGGTTCGATTCCCGTTCAAGGGGATATTTTCCCCTGGAGTTAACATCAGTGCAGACTCCACTCTCCCCAAAAGTCTTTCGGATGAGACTATAAACCTAGGCCCCGTGTGCGAACGCACGCAGAACATCTTGTGAACACGTTAAATCCTGTTCCGCTTTTCGTAAGAGTAGGCCATTGTGTGCTGGTGGGACCAGATGACAAAATTTACAAAACCGCATACACACGGGGACTGAATATAAAAAAAGCTCATAAGTGCTTATTCCATTATTCTCGAAATAAAAGAATTAAAAAAATAACACAATAAAATACTCTCTCTCTCTCCTCTCTCTCTCTCTCTCTCTCTCTCTTCTCCGTTTTTCTTTTCTTTTCTTTTCTTTCCTAGTACAGCAGCTGTAAGAATGTCCTAAATGGATGACGTCAAAGGACGTACAGCGGTAGCCATGACGTCAAAAAATCAATGGCGACATGACAGGTTTTGTGCTGGCAAGAAGGGAACGCCTTTTGTACCTTCTGCCTTCTTCGCTTTCCTTTTTTTGCCAGCTTGCCGTTTAATGGCGAAATTTTGCTGCATCATATTCATCCTGTTCTGAGCAATTTTAACCCCTCTGTCTTTCTGTCTGTCTGTCTGTTTGTCTGTCTGTTGTGTGTGTGTGTGTGTGTGTGTGTGTGTGTGTGTGTGTGTGTGTGAGTGTGTGTGTGTGTGTGTGTGTGTGCGTGCGTGCGTGCGTGCGTGTGTGTGTGTGTGTGTGTTCCTGGTTCTCTGTCTGTCAGTCTGTCTCTGAGTCTCTGTCTCTGTCCTCTATCTCTGTCACTCTACCTCCATTTGTCTGTCTCTGTCCTTGCCTGCCTGTCTCTCTCTTGGTCTGTGTCTCTGTCTGTCTCTGTTTCTGTCTCCGTCCTCTCTATCTCTGTCTGTCTCTCTGTCTTTGCCTGCCTGTCTGTCTTGCCTCTCTGTTTCTGTGTCTGTATTTGACCTGTCTGAACTCACCGTTTCGAAGATTATTTTGCTGCATTATATTCATTGTATTCTAGCTTTAATCCTTCCCTCTGTCCGTCTGTCTGTGTGTCTGTCTGTCTGTCTGTCTGTGTAATTCTATAATAATGATAATCTCTATTCAGTGTAAGGGCCGGATTAAAAAAACAAACAACAACAACGAAAAACAAAACAGCCCCAAAGTGTGTAAATGCTTATCTGTTATCCTTGGAAATAACGATTATCAATCAATCAATAAATCAATCAATCAATCAATCAGTCAATCTCTCTGTCTCTGTCTGTCTCTCCTTGTCGCTTTGTCTGTCTGTCTATTTCTCTTTCCTTCTCTCTCTCTGTATCTTTTTCTAAATGTCTCTCTGTCTCTCTGCCTGTCTGTCTGTCTTTGTCTATCTGTCTCTGTCTCTGTCTCAGCCTCTGTCTCTCTCTCTCTTTGTCTCTCTCTGTCTCTTTGTCTGTCTGTCTGCCTCTCTCTCTTTGTCTCTCTGTCTCTTTGTCTGTCTGTCTGTCTGCCTCTGTCTCTCTCTCCTTTGTCTCTCCCTGTCTGTCTGTCTGTCTCTCCCCCCCCCCCCCCCCCCCCCCCCCCCCCCCCCCCCCCCCCCCCCCCCCCCCCCCCCC
>CM054164.1:33128683-33133683 GCA_028751875.1 Rapana venosa
CGTGTGTTGTGTTTAGACACCATCCCCGAAGTCGGAATGCAGATACCTAAATGGCATTCGCAAAAATATCACCACTGGTGAATTTTGGAGCTCTGGTTGAGAAACGAAAAAAAAAAAAACTCCACCCCAAAACCCGCTCACACACGTTATATTAAAAACCCATCCATCTGTCACCCCCCTCCCCAAGAAATATGCCAGCAGAGACCGATAATTTAGATATCACCATACCCAGCATGCAATCTGTAGAAGAATGTACTCCGCTAGAATCAACTTCACCCAAAAGAACACTGTCTGACAACACCTTCTTCGTCGAACACTCAGAGAGCAAGTACTGATGTGTTTTCTAATGAGCAAAAATGCATTGCGCTGCCGTTAAGCGCCTGACAAGTCAGGCCCAGCGCATCCCATTTGAGGGACCTTGTAGGAACCAAACACAAACTCCCTTCCATCACAACGGCTTCAATAGAATTCGGCAATGCATCAGTCCCTCTATCCACTGCCGTGAAGTATCTAGGGGTCATTATTGACAACACACTCTCTATGCAAAAATTCATCACCCAGACCTGCCAGTCGTGCTACTATCAATTACGGCGTATTAGTGCCATTCGAAAGTACCTGTCCACAGACGCAACATCCAAACTCGTTGCATCTCTCATTCTTTCACGTCTGGACTATTGCAATTCTCTTTTGGCTGGTCTGCCAGCATCATCAATCCAATCCCTTCAACGTATTCAAAACTCTGCAGCTCGACTAGTCCTCAGAAAGAAAAAATCTGAGCACATTACTCCTCTCTTGTATCTCTCCACTGGCTGCCTGTGCCACAAAGAATAAACTATAAGATCTGTACCCTCTGTTACAAATGTCTCCACAAAACAGCACCCTCCTACCTCTGTGAATGTCTCCACCTGTACACTCCTTCTCGTTCCCTTCGCTCTGCTGCAGACACCTTGTGCTTTCGGAATACCTAGATTCAACCAGTCCACCGTGGGCCGTCGCTCTTTCTCTGTTTCTGGTCCATCGATTTGGAATGGCCTCCATATCTCTTTGCCAAAGGCCTTCTTGTGACACTTTTCAATCCGGCCTCAAGACATATTTGTTTCAAACCTAAGATTTTCCTCTCCTGTTTCATTTCACAGCTCTCCCTGCTTTTCAACAGCCAAAAAACTCCATCACCCTGCCAAAGTGTATAACCTGTGGTGTGTGTGTGTGTGTGTGTGTGATGTGTGTGGTGTGTGTTGTTGCATTTACTTAGAACTATAACTTGCTATTGGTCGTATGACTGTGTAAGAATGAGTTGAGTGCAAGCGCTTTGATTTGTCTGTGCAAGATACAGCGCTATATAAATTCCATTTATTACTATCATTATTATTACTTCAGCGTGGGAGAGAACTGTTATCTTCTAAGTCTTTCTGGAAAAAAAAAGAAAGGCAGGAGAATGGACCGAGAAGGCAGGAAATAGACAAGAAGGAGTTGACAGGAAGAAAAGGAACAAGGCAGAAACAACAACAACAACACACACACAACAACAACACAACAACAACACACACAAAGACACACACGAAAAAAACAGGATCAAAACAAGGACACACCCACACCAAAAACACAACAAGGAAAGACGGAGAAATAGAGGGTAGAAGAGGGAAGACCCGCAGCGATCCTGGAAGGGGAGGGGGTGCTGCTATTTATACTGAACGCCCCACCCCCACCCCACCCCACCCACCCGGCATTCCGACGCAAGGATATATGGCGATATGTAACGCTATATAAATTCCATGTTATATTTTATTATATTATTATTTATTTATTTTATTATTATATATATATTATTATTATTTTATTATTATTATATTATTATATTATATTATTATTATGTGGCCACGACAACTTGAGAGCGGTTTCCTAACGGACTTCAGCATCGAGTTGGCAAAAGAAGAAGTCAGTCATCCATCATCCATTAACAGAACCAATCCTTATCAGCCTCCTCCTTTTCTCCTCTTGGTATAATAATAATAATAATAATAATAATAATAATGTATGGAATTTATATAGCGCTGAATCTTGTAAAGCAACAAATCAAAGCGCTCAGATTTTATTTCATACCACTTTAAGTCACGGCAGATTTCTCTCCGTGAAATTCGGGCTGCTCTCCCCGGGGAGAGCGGGAGAACGCGTCGCCACCTAGCGCTGCGCCACCCTTTCACCCTTTTTTTTTCTTTTTTTTTTTTCCTGCAGCTGTATTTGTTTCCCTATCAGGTATGGGGCGTTTCTTCCTGTTTTTCACTTGTCGCTCTAAGCCTTTTATCAACTATGCGTGACAGCGTTTCCCTCACCCCAAATCCACCCCCCCCCCCCCCCACCCCATGGAAGACAAACACACACACACACACACACACACATAGAGAAGAAAGTAGGGTGGAAGTTTCCATACAAAGCACAAGACCTCACAAATTATACAACAAACAAACAAACAAACAAAAAACACACCCTGACAGAACTTGAGCACTCCAGCTTCGCCATTCGAACAATTTCGTGGTTCTGTTACTGACAGAAAGAGCGACGGTGTCGATTTTTCGTGACGATCTTGGACAAGTTTCTGCCCCGAACCAAGACAGAAGCTTTCGGGAGCTCAGGCTTCCTCAGGCTTCGTGGCTGTGTGTCGATAGCGGGCGCTATTTGCGGCCCGAGAAAGGGCAGGTAACGCACGCACTCATGCAAGGACTGCCTGGTTTGGGTCCCCTGATTTTTGTCAATGACGTCATGCGGTCTTCCGGTTTGTCTTTATTAAGCCCCTTGTACACCAAAGGCCAAGGTCGGAGCGATGATTTCTGACTTTATCGACTCCTTAAAAAAAAAGAAAAAAGAAAAAAAAAGAAGAAGAGATTTTCCATACATGGAGAGGGGACGGGATAGCTAAGTGGTCAGAGCGCTCGCTTTTCCCGCCAGCTAAGGTTAAACAGCATCGAGCGTGGTTACCTCTTTGGATGGGTGACCGTTAGCACGCCTTGGCTTCAGTACAGTCCCACAGTTCACCCAGCTGTAAATGGGTACCTGCCCTCTTTAGGGTCAGGGAAGGTAAAACAGCGAGGGAGAGGAGATGGGCGCCACCCTCAATATGCTGGCCCCTGGAGAAGTTGAGGTCTCTGACGCCTTGCTCCCCTACGACCACATAGGTTATGGGACACCTTTAGGTTGGTTTGTGTGGGCTTTTTTTTTTACACAAAGGCAAGGGGCTGAGCGATGGTTTTTGGTTTGATCAAGAGACTTCTATATAAAACTAAAGAGAGACTTCTATACATGGAGAGAGATTGCTTAAGCTTTCGATATATCTGTGATTTCAATATTGAAATGGGTTTGATTTATAAAAAGAGCGGGGAAAAAGGGAAGAGGAAGAGGAGGACGGGGAGAAGAAGAAGGAGATCAATAACGCAACAACAATAACACAGTTACACCTACATTAACCACAACGATACCAGTCGAGGCTCCTCCTGTCTTCTGTTTCTCCTCCTCTTTCTCCTTCTCCTTCTTCTTCTCCTCCTCCTCCTCCTCCTCCTCCTTTCTTCTTCTTCTTCTTCTTCTTCTTCTTCTTCTTCTTCTTCTTCTTCTTCTCCTCCTCCTCCTCCTCATCCTCCTTCTTCCTCCTCATCCTTTTTCCTCCTCCTCCTCTTCTTCTTCCTCCTCTTTCTCCTCCTCCTCCTTCTTCTTCTCCTCCTCCTCTTTCTCCTCCTCCCTCCTTCTTCTCTCCCTCCTCCTCCTCCTTCTTCTTCTTCCTCCTCCTCCTTCTCCTCCACCTCCTCCTTCTCCTCCTCTCTTTCTCCTCCTCCTCCTTCTTCTTCTCCTCCTCCTCTTTCTCCTCCTCCTCCTTCTCCTCCACCTCCTCCTTCTCCTCCTCCTCTTTCTCCTCCTCCTCCTTCTTCTTCTCCTCCTCCTCCACCTTCCTCCTCCTCCTTCTTCTGTACTGAAGCCAAGGCGCACAAAGGGTCACCATCCACTTGGTAGGCCTAACCACGCTTTGTATAAAAAAAAAAAAGTATGTTCTTTCGAGCCAGAAGGACCATAGAGCCGGAGCTTATCCCGGTTTCTGTAGCGTTAAGCGAACTGATGGCTTTTCACCACCCCTGTGACAGGACGCTAGTCTGTCGCCAGATACTTCCCCAGCAGAGCTGGTACCCACTTGTACACCTGGGTGGAGTGAGGAAAATAGGAGTAAAGTGTCTTTCCCAAGGACACAACACCGAGCCCAGCGGGGATCGAACCCGCGACCTCTGGATCACGAGTCGACCGCCTAAACCACTCGACCACGGTGCCTCCACACTTTGTATAGTCCTTTTAAAAAAAAAAAAAAAACATTCTGCCGTTCCTCCGCTACATCTTCGAGGTTCACCAATGTGACATTTTGCGTGTGCGACCGTTTCTGCCCAACACGAAGGTAGCCACATTTCATCTGCGGGGATGCATGCTGGGTTGTGTTCGTGTTTCCGTAACCCACCGAACCCTGACATGAAATCACGAAATCTTTAACGAACGTGTGTATAATATGATCTTCTGCACGTATGTGTGTGTGTGTGGTGTGTGTTGTGTGTGTGTGTGTGTGTGTGTGTGTTGTGTGTGTGTGTGTGTGTTGTGTGTGTGTGTGTTGTGTGTGTGATGGTGTGTATGTGTGTGTGTGTGTGATTGTGTGTGTGATGTGAATGTGTGTGTGGCACAGTGTGTAATGTGTGTGTGTGATGTGTGTGGTGATGTGAATGTGTGTGTGTGTCACAGTGTGTGTGTGTGTGTGTGTGTGTCACAGTGTGTGTGATGTGTGTGTGTGTGTGTGTGTGTGTACAAAGGGAATGTAGGCACTGGCAGGTCTGCGTTTGAAGTCGACTTGAGAGATGGTAAAAAACCCCACCCTTAATTCCTATACGCTGCCAAGATTCGAACCCACGACCTCATGGACCCATGGGATTGACGTGGAACGGTCTTAACCACTGGCCTATATACAGTGTCCGCCAAGACCT
>CM054164.1:33138683-33151183 GCA_028751875.1 Rapana venosa
CCATATTCTACTCTATCTACATTCTATGTATGAATGTATGCATATAGATAGATAGATAGATAGATAGAAAGATGGATAGATAGAAGAGAGAGAGGAGAGAGAGAGAGTAGAGGAGAAAGAGAGAGAGAGAGATGCTGAGAAGAGAGAGATAGAAACACCACTACCACAACACAACTATACACTATAATATATAACATATGTGTGTGTGTGGTATACACTACACACACATATATCTATCATCTATCTATACCTATCACCTATATGAATGTATGACTATACATAAATATAGATAGATTAGCAGATAGAGAGAGAGACAGACAGAGAGAGACCACGAGATGAGATTACAAGATGAGGAGAAGAGAGAGACCCAGAGGAGAGACAGAATAGCACGATTCAACGAGAGAGAGAGAGAAGAGATAGATAAACAACCCACTAACACACCCAATACCACCACCAACTAACACCCACCCAATCACACACTTAACCACCCACCCAACTACCACCCACAACTACCACCATCCAACTAACCATCCACCCATACTTACCACCTCCATACTAATACCCACACCATACTTACCCCACCCAACTAACCACCCACCCAACTAACCACCCACCAACTTAACACCACCCTACTAACACACCCACCCAACTTACACCACCCATCTAACACACTACCCAATTACACCCACTTACCCAACTAACCACTCACACCAACTACTCACCCACCCAATAACCACACAACCAACTTACCACCCACCCTACTAACCACCCACCCAACTAACCACCCATCTACCTGTCTACCACTTACCCTACTTAACCACACTTACCACTAAACACCCAACTAACCACCCACCCAACTAACCACCCACCCAACTTACCCCACTTAACCAAACTAACACCCACCCAACTAACCACCCACCCAACTTACCACCCACCCACTTACCACCCACCACTAATCAACCACCCAACTATCACCACCCAACTTACACACCACCCAACTAACCACCACACCAACTTCCACCCACCCAACTTAACCACCACCCAACTAACACCCACCCAAACTTTACCACACCCACTAACTACCACCCACCCAACTAACTACCCACCATTAACCCAACTAACTAACCTACTCCAACTGACCAACTACCACCCACCCATACTAACCACTCCACCCAAACTACACCACCCACCAAACTTACCACCCACCCATACCCCACCCTAACCACCCACCAACTTACCACCCACCCAACTAACCACCACCCAACTTACCACCCATTACCCAACTAACCACCACCAACTAACCACCCACCCAACTTACCCCCACCCAACTAACACCCACCAAACTAACCACCCACCCAACTTACCACCCACCAAACTACCACCCACTACTAACCACCCACCTAACTAACCACCCACTTACCCTACTAACCACTTACCCAACTTAAACCCACTTACCCAAACTAACCACCACCCACTTACCACCCACCCAACTTACACCCACCCAACTTACCACCCACCCATATAAACCACCCACCCAACTAACCACCCACCCAACTTACACCCACCCTACTAACCACCACCCAACTACCACCCACTTACCCTAACTAACCACACTTACCCAACTAACACCCACTTACCCCAATAACCACCACCCAACTAACCACCCAACCAACTTACCACCCACCCAACTAACCACCCACCCAACTTACCACCCACTTACCCAACTAACCCCCACCCAATAACCACCCACCCAACTTACCACCCACCCAACTAAACCACACCAACTAACCACACCACCCGAACTAACTACTACCCAACTTACCACCCACTTACCATCTAACCACCCACCCAACTAAACCACCACCCAACTTACCACCCACCAAATAACCCCCACCCAACTAACCACCACCCAACTTACCACCCACCCAACTCAACTACCCACCCAACTTACCACCCACTTACCCAACTAACCACCCACCCAACTTAACCACCCACCCAACTTACCACCCACCCAACTAACCACCCACCCAACTAACCACCCCACCCAACTAACCACCCACTCCTACTACCACTACCCCAACTTACCCACTTACCAACTAAACCATCACCCAACTAATCCACCCACCCAACTAACACCACCCAAACTTAACACCCACCCACCCAACTAACAACTCACCCAACTAACAACTCACCACTAACAACTCACCCAACTAACCACACCCACTAACCACCCACCCAACTTACCACCACCCAACTACACCCACCCACCCAATAACTACCACCCAACTTACCACCCACTTACCCAACTAACCACCCACCCAACTAACCACCCACCCAACTACCACCCACCAACTTACCACCCACCCAACTTCACCACCCACCCAACTAACATACCTCCAACTTACCACCACGTACAACTCCACCACCAACTAACCACCCACTTACCTCTAACCACACCCAACTAAACACCCACTACCAACTAAACCACCCACCCAACTACCACCCACCCAACTTAACACCCACCCACCCACTTAACCACTCATCCTAACTAACACCCACCCAACTTACCACCCACCAACTTACCCACCCACCCAACTACACCACCCACCCAACTAACCACCCACCCAACTTACCCACCAACTTACCACCACCCAACTTACCACCCACCAATCTTACCACCAACTTACCCACTAACCACCCACCCAAACTAACCACCTCCCAATTACCACCCACCCAACTACCACCCACCCAACTACCACCCACCCCCAGCTAACTACCTACCCAACTTACCACCCACTTACCAACTACCACCACCCAACTAACCACCACCCAACTTACCACCCACCCAACTAACCACCCACCCAACTAACCAACCACCCAACTAAACCACCCACCCAACTAACCCACCCAACTTACCACCCACCCATAACTACCCACCCAACTTACCACCCACTACCAACTAACCCACCCAAACTAACCACCCACCGAACTTACCACCCACCCAACTAACACCCACCCAACTAACCACCACCACCAACTAACTACCTACAACTTACCACCCACTACCAAAAACCACCCACCCAACTAACCACCACCAACTTACCACCCACCCAACTAACCACCCACCCAACTAACCACCCAACCATTACACCACCCAACTAACCACCCACCCAACTTACCAACCCACTTACCCTACTAATCCCCACCCAACTTACCACCCACCCAAATAACCACCCACCCAACTAACCACCCACCCAACTTACCACCACCAACTAACCACCCACCCAACTAACCACCACCCAACTTACCACCCACCCAACTTACACCCACTTACCTACTAACACCACTAATTACCACCCAACTAACCACCCACCAACTTACCATCCACCAACTAACCACCCACCCAACTTACCACCACCCAACTAACCACCCATCCAACTACCACCCACCCAACTTACCACCCACCCAACTAACCACCCACCCAACTAACCACCCACCCAACTTACCACCACACCCAACTTACCACCTCCCAACTTACCACCCACTTACCCTACTAACCACCCACCAACTTACCACCCACCCAACTAACCACCCACCAACTAACCCCACCCAACTTACCACCCACCAATACCACCATTACCCTACTAACCACCCACCTAACTTACCACCCACCCAACTAACCACCCACCCAACTTAACCACCACCAACTAACCACCACCCAACTACACCCACCCAACTTACCACCTACCCAACTTACCACCATCCACCCAATAATCACCCACCCAACTAACCACCCACCCAACTTACCACCCACCCAACTTACCACCCACCCACCCAACTACTACCTACCCAACTTACCACCCACTACCCAACTAACCACCCACCCAACTAACACCCACCAACTTACCACCCACCCAACTTACCACCCACCCAACTTACCACCCACCCAACTAACCACCCACCCAACTTACCACCCCCAAACTTACACCCACCCAACTAACCACCCACCCAACTTACCACCACCCAACTAACCACCCACCCAACTAACCACCCACCCACTTATCACCCCCAACTTACCACCACCCACCCAACTTACCACCCACCCAACTTACCACCACCCACCCAACTTCACACCACCCACCAATTACCACCCACCCACCCAACTACCACCCACCCAACTTACCACCCCTACCACCACCAACTAACCACCCACCCACCCAACTTATCACCACCCACCCAACTAACCACCCACCCAACTACCACCCACTACCAACTAACCACCACCCACCCAACCAACCAAACAAGAAAGACAACAACAATAACTATAACAACTACAGCAAGCAAATAAATCAAGAAGGGAACAATTGATGTAGTCTACCATGACGTGGCACCTTCTTACCTGAATGTTCTGGTGGTGTTGTTTTTTTACCTGCTTAGTTATACTGCAAATGAAGGACCTGGCTTGGCAGATTCCGCGCTGACAGATTACCCATTCTTTCTCAACCGCAAACCCAGATTAAAATTGACCCTTGTACAATCCAGTCATGTTGTGACTTGTGTATGAAGTAAGTATGTGATATGGTAGACGCAGGTTTGATGAAACAGAGCATATATATATATTATATATATATAATATATTGTGTGTGTATTTTTTTTTTGTGTGTGTGTGTGTGTGTGTGTGTGTGTGGTGTGTGTGTGTGTGTGTGTTGTGTGTGTTCTATATCTACCTATCTATCTGTCTACCTATTTATCTATCTATCTATCTATATATATACACATACAGACAGATAGATAGATACAGATGTGTGTATGTGTGTGTGTTTACCTTCGCATGTCTGTCTACCTGTCTGCATGTATGTTCAGAAGGATTGGTTTTAATCTGGTTTTAATCTATAATTATAGAGTTGCACTGAAGAATCTGAACTGTAACCACTCTCCAGGTGACAGTCCTGACAATAATCATGACCTCTGTGGTCGATGGGGCTACAAACAACAGGAAAAAAATACACCCCTCCAAAAAACCCCAACAAAACCCCCAACAAACAACAACAAACCCCACAAAACCCCCCAAACAACAACAACAACAAAACCAAAAAAAAACCAGGATTGGATGTTGAGTCGGTAATTGATGCCTCAGATTCCCCCCCCCCCCCCCCCCCCCCCCCGCCTTCTTCCATTCTGAATAAATTAAGCCTCCTCTTTTTGTTGTTTGTGTTTTTTTACCTCGGATTTTTACGTGTACGACCCTCACCCCCCCCCCCCCCCCCCCCCCCCCCCCCCCCCCCCCCATTCCGACTTCGGTAATGATATCTAAACACAACACCTGTGTGTATGCATGTTTTTATTTATTTATTTTTTAATCATGCCATCCGTTCCCACCAGCACGAAATGGCCTACCACTTTCCTTAGGGTCAGGGAAGGTAAAGCAGCCAGGGAGAGGAGATGGGCGCCGCCCTCAATATGCTGGCCCCTGGAGAAGCCGAGGTCTCTGACGCCTCGCTTCCTACCGTCCGTACAGGTTATGGGACACCTTTAACAAAGCAGTGAGACAATGGAACACCACACTTAAAAGTTGTGTATCAGATACCTCCTTCAATTACGTCGGTTGTGTACCAAAACCTGGGCCTGTGCCTAATGGTTTCTGCATCCATTCTGTAATTATGTCCATCCTTCTGTTTTTCCTGTATGTATGTTTGTCCGTCGTGTCCGACGATGACCTCCAAAACAGCAGAGGAGGCAGCTGCTGTTTTGGAAACTGGGCAGAAATTTGATTATAGTGGAGATGCCTTGCCCACAGTACATCCCCACTCTCTCGGCCAAGTGGGCATAAGGACAGTCAGCGTTGGAGATGTTCTCCAAAGGCCAACCAGCCCCCCAGGGCTGCAGCACATAAGGACTGTGCGAGTCAAGCCTCCTAGTCAGATAGTCATAGTCGATCACTAAAGACTAAGCTGTAAAGTGGAATTCCATGAGTGGGAAAGCCACTGGTCATACAGCCTCTCACTTTGCTGTTGTTGCCCCCAGCGTCAATGGTTTAATCAAGAACTGGGATAAAGCCCAGGTGCTGACGGCACATGTACAACTCTTCGTTCCCCTTTCTCACCGTTGTTCTTGAGGTTATATTACAGTCTCAGCGGAGATATCCAATTTAGGGACTGTGGTCGGAAGTCATCTCACTTTGGATGCGCCGCGGGATATCCTAAAGGTAAAGGAGGTAAAGGTAAAGGAGTCCCATAACCTATAAGGTCGTAGGGAGCGAGGCGTCAGAGACCTCACTTCTCTAGGGCCAGCATATTGAGGGCGGCGCCCATCTCCTCTCCCTCGCTGCTTTACCTTCCCTGACCCTAAAGAGGGCAGGTACCCATTTACAGCTGGGGAACTGGGGGAACTGTACTGAAGCCAAGGCGCGCAAACGGTCACCCATCCAACTGGTAACCACGCTCGACGCTGCTTAACTTGGCTGGGGGAAAGCGAGTGCTCCGACCACTGAGCTATCCCGTCCCCATAATCCCCGATATCCTAAACATAGTAATAATAATAATAATATAAAAGTATGGAATTTATATAGCGCTGAATCTCGTACAATTCTTGAAGCAACAGTGCCATGCAAGGATAAGGGTGCTGTTCCTGCCTGTACCTTGTTCTCACCGGTTCCCTGCTGAATTACCTTTAAAGGGCATTGGACCTTGCTACGTGGCCCGCTAACGTGCTACACCTCTTGTCCTATATTATCTGAGATTGAAAGTTTGGCCAGGTGAGACAGCCTGTGGTCGATGGAACTGTAAACAACAGGATTGGATTGGGTTGGATTGGGGTGGATTGGGTTGGATTGGATTGGATTGGATTAGATTGGGTTGGATTGGATGTGGGCATGTTTCCCTAACGGATGGGGTCACAGTTTCCCCAGTGCGGATGCCGGGGAACTGTCAGTATAAACAGCATCCCCACCTTCTGGAAATTCTGTGCTAGAAATTTCCTCTTTTTCTATCCCTCTCTTAGTTTCTGCCTTGTTTCTTTCCTTCCTGTCACCTCCTTCTTCTTCTCGTCTATTTTCAGCCTTCTTGGTCCACTCTCCTGCATTTTCCCCCAGAAAGACTTAAAAGATAATTCTCTTATATTGCCGAAGTCGGATAGGCTGGGCCTGACTTGTCAGGCGCTTAACGGCAGATGACGCATTTTCGCTCATGTAACAGACAACAGTAGTTGCTGTCTGAGCGTTCAATGAAGAAGAAGAAGAAGAAGAAGAAGAAGAAGAAGAAGAAGAAGAAGAAGAAGAAGAAGTGAAGAACAAGAACAAGAACAAGAACAAGAAGTAGAAGAAGAAGAAGAAGGATAAAAGTTTAGTCTTACTGGATCGGTGTTCTAGAAGTAACGCGCCTGCCTAGAAAACAAAAAGTCGGGGTTGGAAGTGTGCAGTGGTTTGATCCCGAAAGTTTTGTTTCCCCCCCCCCCCCCCCCCCCCCCCCCCCCCATCCATTAGACCATGAGTGGTGATATGGGGGTGCACGTAAAAGAACCCATGGCAACAAAAGAGTTTTCCCTGGCAAAGTTCTGTTGAAACCCCCCCCAACAAATACAGTTGCAGACAGGACAAAAACCCACCCAAAATGGGCGGTGCTGCTCTTGTGGCGACGCGAAATCTGCCGTGACTTAAAGCGGTAAAAATAAAATAGTTTGAAAGTTTTTTTTTGCACGCTGGTTAATTCGTGAGGTGACCCATGCAGTTTCTCTTTCAATGTCTTGCCATAGCGTTTTATTTCTAGGCCTTGGGTTCTCATTTCTGGATCGCCTGTCGATATCTATGTCTCGCAAACATGTACGTACGTACACAAGCATGTGACAAGATCATGCAGGGGGAGGAGAAGGGTGTCGGTGAATGTTCAGTATCGATACAGGTTATCAGCGAATCGTCACACGTTGTGGCGGCGGTGACGATCACAGCATGACATGAACTAGCTGGCTTTTTCTAAAATATGGCAGAAATTTGGACTCCTTTCTTGTTTTTTTTCGTTTTCCTTTTCTTTCTGTTCTGTTCTTTTCTTTTCTGTTTTTCTTTTTTTTGTTTTTCGTTTTTATGCATACACGGAAAAGCATGTACGCAAAAAAACACACCAACAGAATCAATGAGATAGACACAATCCGATAAAGAGAAAGCGACGGAAAAACATGAATCAGAGAGAGAGAAGAGAGGGGGGGGGGGGGGGGTGGGGAGGGGGAGAGGTTGGGGGAGGAGGGGGGGGGGGGGGGGTTAATATAGGGGAGGTGACATGGAAAGAGAAGGCAGAAAATAGAAATAGCATGACTATCCTGGGCACGCCCAGTACCCAGTCACTCGTTTGTATGGTGTTCTTTTCCCGTCAAAAGAGCAGTACGCTAACAAAAAAGAAAAAAATGCGGCTGAGACTACTACATACAGCAAGTCTAACGAGTCAAAAGGAGGAATAAAGAGGAATCACTTGACAAGATTATTTCACTGAATTATTTTATTGCGTTGTGTTGTATTGTGCTGTGTTGCATTGCATTGCATTGAACTGTATGATACTACTACTACTACTACTACTACTACTTTAAACCGAGGTCGCGTGTACGAACGCACGCAGAACATCTTGCGCACGCGTTAAAACCCGTTTTGCTTTTCGGAAGAGTAGGCCATTGTAAGCCGGTGGGAACGGATGACAAAATTTACAAAAATGCATACACACGGAGACTGGATGCAAAAAAGCACACAAGTGCTTATTCCATTATCCTCGATATAAAAGAATTATATATAAAAATTAACTACTACTACTCCTGCTGCTGCTACTATTACTCCTGTTGCTGCTGCTGCTGCTACTACTACTATTTCTCTTCCTCCTGCTACTGCTACTACTATTACTATCCCCCTCCTTCTCCTCCTACTACTACTATTCCTCCCTCTCCGACTACTACTACTACTACTACACTACTACCACTACTACTACTCCTACTTCTGCTCCTCCTCCTCCTCCTGCTGCTGCTGCTGCTGCTGCTGCTGCTGCTGCTGACTGCTACTACTGCTACTACTGCTACACTACACTACTACTACTACTACCACTACTACTACTACTGCTGCTGCTGCTGCTGCTGCTGCTGCTCTACTACTGCTACTACTCTACCACTACTACTACTACTACCACTACTACTACTACTAACTGCTGCTCCTGCTACTGCTGCTGCTGCTGCTGCTCTACTACTGCTACTACTCTACCCACTACTACTACTACTACACTACTACTACTACTACTACTACTGCTACCACTACATACTACTACTACTACTAACTACTACTACTACCACTACTTACTACTACTACTACTACTACTACTACTACTACTACTACTCACACTACTACTATACTACTACACTACTACTACTACTACTACCACTACTCTACTACTACATACTACTACTCACTACTACTACACTATACTACACTACTACTACTACTACTAACTACTACTACTACTACTACCACTACCACTACTACTACTACTACTACTACTACTACTTCATCTTCTTCTTCCAAAGTCAGAATGCGGCTACCTTAATGGCGGGTAAAAACGGTTGCATATGCAAAATCTCACCACTGGTAAACCTTGGAGTTGTAGCCAAGAAACGAAAAACAACAATAAAGAATAATGTATGGAGTTTTATAGCGTTGACTCTTGTAAAGCAAACAAACAAAAAAACCTGCTTCTGATACTGTATTGTATTGTATTGTATTGCATTGAGTTGTGTTGTACTGTGCTGTATTGTATTGTGTTGTATTGTGATGCATTGTATTGTATTGTGTTGGATTGTATTGCGTTGTATTGTGTTGTGTTGTGTTGTATTGCATTGTGTTGTACTGTGTTGTATGGTATTGCATTGTATTGCATTGTGTTGGATTGTATTGTATTGTGTTGTGTTGTATTGTATTGTATTATATTGTGTTGTATTGTGTTGCATTGTACTGTATTGTGTTGTATTGTATTGTGCTGTATTGTATTGTACTGTGTTGTGTTGTATTGTACTGTATTGTATTGTACTGTATTGTGTTGTGTTGTCGTGTATCAGTCATGGCAGATTTCTCTGCGTTGAATTTGGGCAGCTCTCCCCGGGGAGAGCTCGTCGCCACAAGTACATCGCCGCAGTTTGTTATCATTTTATTTTTCCTGTCTGTATGTTTTCCAACAGCGGCTTTCACCCCCAACCCCCAAATAATCGTGCCAGGGACGACTCTGTTGTTACCATGAGTTCTTTTACGTGCGCTGAATGTGTATTGCACACGGACCTTGTCATAATTATCGTCTCATGTGAAAGACTTGCTCCCTGACCACCGTTCAAGGTCTAATGGATGGGGGAAAATTTCAGGTTCAAACAGGGAACGAAATTGCGACGTCTTGCTTTCTATACAGATGTGTTTTCTTCAGACTTCAGATCCCACACACACACACACACACACACACACACACACACACACACACACACACACACACACACACACACACACACACACACACACATTGTTTTGGGTTTTAGGGTGGTTTTCTTGGGGAGGGGGAGGAGGTATTTTGGATTCTTTGTTTTCGTCTTTTGTTAGTTCTATATTGTTCTTCATTTTGTTTTGGCTGTTATTCTTGTCTTATAATAGTTATTGTCGCTGATGTTGTTGTGTACGTATGTTTGTGTTTGTTTGTTTGTTTACTTGCTTGTTGTGGTTGTTCTTGTTAGTTTATCTTTTATTGTTTGTTTTATTCAGTTGTTTGTATGGTTGAAGGTTTTTGTGTGTATGTGCGTGTGAGGAGGGAAGGAAGCAGTTGGTGTGTGGGTTTTTTGGTTTTGTTTTGTCTTCTTTGTTTGTTTTGGTTTGGTTTTTCTTTGCTGCTTGTTTGTTTGTAATATGATGGATATATTTTCAAGATTTTTGAATTATTTGAATTGTATGATTTAATACTGTTCAGGGTTTTTTGTTTTGTTTTTAATTCCATGTATGCATATGTTATTGTCTTTTTTTGTTTGATTTGTATGGTTTATCATTTTTTAGGTTTTTTTATTCTATGTCTGCATCTATATGATTTTTTTCTCTCTCTTTTTATCTTTAGATAGATAGCTTGATGGAAAAAAAAAAGCATATGCACTGCTTATTCAATGTACCATCTGAAAATAATAATAAAAGTTTGACTTGACACACACACACACACTTGCTCGTTTCTGTTCTCTTTTTGACGCAAACAGTCAACCATACCTAACAATCCAACCGGTGTCTCACACGCACGTGATAATCGTGCAGAAGCATTGATCTCTCTCTCTCTCTCTCTCTCTCTCTCTCTCTCTCTCTCTCTCCTCTCTCTCTCTCTCTCTCTCTCTCACCCATCACTCAACTCTCTCTCTCTCTCACCCATCACTCAACTCTCTCTCACTCACCCATCACTCAACTCTCTCTCTCTCTCTCTCTCTCTCTCTCTCTCTCTCTCTCTCGTTCCCATCACTCAACTCTCCAGCATCCCTCAACATACGGCGTTGTCATGATGACAGCGGAATGATGCCAGACTGACAGGCAATGTACTGAGGTCTTCTCACAGCGCCATACCGCACCAAACGGCACGTCCTATATCATCACGAAGTTTAACGTCCCGCAGACCACCAAGGCCATAATCATCATAATCACAGCTATTAACCTGCTCAATGATTGGAAAGAGCTTATATCAGCCATTCTTTCAGTTCATTAAAGAAAACATTAATCGAAGTTCACACTTACCCCCCCCCCCTTCCTTCCCCCTCACTCAAGTACTTCACCTTCACCTATCCTGTTGTCCCGTGGGGGCACCAATGAAGATTTTTGCAACCAGCTTCCTCCACTCCCCGTGGTCCTCTGCTTTCCGTAGCAAATCGTTTCACTCAAGGCTACCAGTCCACTCTCTGATGTTGTCTTCCCATCGTTTTCTCTGTCTGCCTCTTCTTCGTCTCCCTCCTTGTACTGTTCCCTGTAGTAGGACAGTCTTGGCCAGTCCAGATGTTCGTGTGACGTGCTCGTACCACTTGAGTTTGCGTTTTTTCACTGAAGTCAGGAGCTCTTCATACGATACTTCAAGTACTAAGTGCAGTCAACTTGCCCAAGACATGCTAATAAATGGATCAGTGGTTTGAACGTGTCATGCACTTGCATTGAAAAGCGAGAGGTATCGCCGGTTCGATTCTCGTTTGTTGTTGTTGTGCGTTCCCCAGCTTAACACTCTGGGGGTCACTCAGAATGTGCACTCTGACTCTCTCATCCCACCTGAGAATCACTGTGAGATTGAAATTGCACACTGAGATTATAAACCGAGGTTATCGTGTGTGCGAACGCACGCAGACCATCTTGCACACACTTTAAAAACCCGTTCCGCCTTTCGAAGGAGTAGGCCATTTTGTGCTGGTAGGAACGGATGGCGTGGAATTAAAGGGGGAAAAAATCCCACATGCTCACGGATGTTGCAGGGAAGGGGGGGGGGGGGGGGGGG
>CM054164.1:33156183-33163683 GCA_028751875.1 Rapana venosa
TAAACTGTTTGAGATCTTAGATTTAGATCTACATCCTTAAGTTTTTCAAAATTTTATTTTGTATCATGCCCCCCCCCCCCTTCCTCTCTCTCTCTCGCTCTCTCTCTCTCTCTCTCTCTCTCTCTGTCTCTGTCTCTTGCGTCAGAATCTCGTAACGTAACAGTCTAGACAGCTTTAAAAACAACAACATGTAGATAGGCTTGTTCTGAAAGTAGTACTGACGTTTTATTTACAAAGTTGTACATAGTAGGTTACACTAAGTTCAAACTGTGATACATTTTTTTTTTAAACTTCCGCCAGTTGAGAGTTTCACTTATGTATCTTTCAGAGATTTGTTTTTGCTTTTGTATTGTAAGTTAAATTGATTCAAAAAGTTTAATCGCACAGTTTTTTGTTCTTTTTTTTTTTGTTTTGTTGTTGTGTTGTGTGTGTTTGTTTTTGGGGGGTTGCTTTCCTAAGGTATGCATTAGAAGTGTTATTCATTTAAAATCAAATGCTTTTACTTTTGTTTCTGCCTCCTATATCAATGCCCATGTCATCTATGTCCGCCTTTCTCATGATCCTTTCTGTATATATGATGAAAAGATGTGGGGATAGTATGCAATCCTGACAGACTCCTTTTAATATTAAAGAACTCACAGTACCTGCCATTCCATCGTTTGACTGCCTTCTGATCTGAAAATTAATCTGCTATGAGCAGGATCAGATGCTTTGGAAAGCCAATTTTTGACATTGTAATAAATAGATGGTGATGTTTGAATCTATCAAAAGCCTTACTGTAGTCTGAAAGTTATAAATACCTCATCTTCAGTGTTTCTAATTGTCTCTCACAGTATCTGGAGCACAAAAAGCATGTCTGTTGTTTCTCTTCCACGTCAAGGATTAAATTCTAATGAATATCACGGAATAGATTAATTCTCATGAACATCACGGATTAAATTCTGATAAACATCAAGGATTACATTATGATGAACCAAGTATTAAATTCTGATAAACATCAAGGCTTAGATTCTCATGAACGCCAAGGATTACATTCTGATGAACGCCAAGGATTACATTCTGATGAGCGTAAATTCTGATGAACGTCAGGATTACATTCTGATAAACGCCAAGGATTACATTCTGATGAACGACAAGGATTACATTCTGATGAACGACAAGGATTACATTCTGATGAACGACAAGGATTACATTCTGATGAACGACAAGGATTACATTCTGATGAACATTCTGATGAACGACAAGGATTACATTCTGATGAACGACAAGGATTACATTCTGATGAACGTCAAGGATTACATTCTGATGAACGACAAGGATTACATTCTGATGAACATTCTGATGAACGACAAGGATTGCATTCTGATGAACGTCAAGGATTACATTCTGATGAACGACAAGGATTACATTCTGATAAACGCCAAGGATTACATTCTGATGAACGACAAGGATTACATTCTGATGAACATTCTGATGAACGACAAGGATTACATTCTGATGAACGTCAAGGATTACATTCTGATGAACGTCAAGGATTACATTCTGATGAACGACAAGGATTACATTCTGATGAACGACAAGGATTACATTCTGATGAACATTCTGATGAACGACAAGGATTACATTCTGATGAACGTCAAGGATTACATTCTGATGAACGTCAAGGATTAAATTCTGATGATCGTCAAGGAATAAATTCTGATGAAAAGTAACCGTATTAGCGTGGAATACAATGAAAATTCCTTACCCCCTAACACACTCCTTCCCTCTCCCTCGTTACTTAACCCCCTCCTTCCTCCCTCCCTCCCTCCCTCCCTCCATAACCTACCCTCCCTCCCTCTCCCTCCCCTTCCTTCACCTTCTGTGGTCGATAGAACAATGCAGAGTGGCCCACTTCTTCACATTCTTTGACATAGATACATACCTTCTGCCAACCCCCACCCTCACCTCTCCCTCTCTCTCTCTCGCTCTCTCTCTTACTGGATGTAAAAAAGCACATGTGTGCTTATTCATTATCCTCGAAATAAAAGAATTTGTCATTGTCATTGTCATTCTCTCTCTCTCTCTCTCTCTCTCTCTCTCTCTCTCTCTTCTTCTTCTATCTATCTATCTATCTATCTCTGTCACACACACACACACACACACACACACACAACACACACACACACACACATTCTGCTTACAAGTCTATCGTACACGTGTACACACATGTATAATATACCCTGAACAAGAACGAGGAAACCGGGTAGATTTCCACCCGAGACTCCAACACAACTCGGGTATTCCTTTTACCGATTTGTTTCTGCTCTTAGAAAGAGTGGCGAGGAATCTTATTATGTCATCTTGCCTGCAGTGTCATCGATTGAGTGTGTGTGTGTGTGTGTGTGTGTGTGTGTGTGTGTGTGTGTGTGTGTGTGTGTGTGGTGTGTGTGTGTGTGTGTGTGTGTATGTGTGTGTGTGGTGTGTGTGTGTGTGTGTGTGTGGTGTGGTGGTGTGTGTGGTGCGTGTGTGTGTGTGTGTGTGTGTGTGTGTGTTATGTGTGGTGGTGGGGTGCGTGGTACGTGTGTGATGTGCACGCGCGTGTTTGTGTATATATGTGTGTGTGTGTGCTGTGTGCGTGTGGTGTGTGTGTGTGGTGTGGTGTTGGTGGTGTGTGTGTGTGGTGGTGTGTGTGTGATGTGTGTTGGGGGTGGGTGATAGGTTGTGTGTGTTGTTTGAGTGTGTGTATGTGTGTTTGGTGTGTTGTGGTGTGTGTTGTGTGTGTGTGTGTGTTTGTGTGTGTGTGTGGTGTGTGCGGTGTGTGTTGTGTGGTGAGTGGTGAGTGGTGGGGTGGTGGTGGTGGTGGGGTGTGTGGAGTGTGTGTGTTGTGTTGTGTTGTAGTGTGTGTGTGGTGTGTGTGTTGTATAATATGTAGTTTGTTTGTGTGTGTGAGAGTGGTGGTGAGTTGTGGTGTATGTTGAGTGTAGCGTATGTGTGTATGCATGTTAAGTAAAAAATGTGTGTAAGTCGCAAAGTAGTGTGTGTATGTGTGTGTGTGGTTGTTTGTGTGAGTGTGAGTGTGTGAGTGTTTGGAGTGGTGGTGAGTGGTGTGTGGTGGTGTGTTGTGTGTGATGTGTGTTGTGGGGATGGTGTGTGTGTGCGTGTGTCTCAGCTTGGTGTGTGGTTAATGTATGTATATAGCATAGTTTAGTAATTATGTTAGTGAAAATGGTGTATGTTAGCGAAAAGGTAGTATCAGTGTAGTGGAGTATGTAGCGTCTGTTGTGTAGTGTATGAATGTAGAAACAATGTAGTGTAATATAGCGAAATGTAGTGTAGTGAAGTGTAATATAGTGTAGTGTAGTGTAGTGAAGTGTAATGTAATGTAGAAAAATGTAGTGTTATATAGCGAAATGTAATGTAGTTTAGTGTAATATAGTGTAGTATAGTGTAATAATAATAATAATAATAATAATAAATGGAACTTATATAGCGCTATATCTTGCAAAGACAAATCAAAGCGCATGCATTCAACCTAATCTTACACAGTCATGCAATCAATGATAAATAATCAAAAGTTTAAACAAACAGATATTTACATGGTGCGATGCAGAAAAAATCTATGAAATAAAATTTCGATAGTCAAATGTTTTTCAAAAGCACACACACACTCGCACAGGCCGTATACTTTAGCAGGGTGATAGGACATGGGTTAGATATGAAACAGGAGGGGGGAAGTCTTAGGTTTGAAATAAATATGTCTTGAGGCTGGATTTAAAAGTGTCATAACTAGGTTTCTGGCGAAGAGAGAGTGGGAGCTCATTCCAGGCCGATGGACCCGAAATAGAGAATGAGCGGCGGCCAACAGTGGATTGGTTGAATCTAGGTATTCTAGGCACAAGGTATCTGCAGTAGAGCGGAGGGACGTGAGGAAAGTGTACAGGTTAAGACATTCACATAGGTAGGAGGGTGCAGTTTTGTGGAGACATTTGTAACAGAGGTACTGATCTTATAATCTACTCTCTGTGGCACAGGCAGCCAGTGGAGAGATCGCAAGAGGGGGGTAATGTGCTCAGATTTTTTCTTTCTGAGACTAGTCGAGCTGCGGAGTTTTGTATACGTTTAAAGGGGAGTGGAAGATGATGCTGGCAGACCAGACAAAAGAGAATTGCAATAGTCCAACGTGAAAGAATGAGAGAAGTGACAAGTTTGGCTGTTGCATGGGTGGAAGGAACTTTCGAATTGCACAATACGCCGTAATTGATAGTAGCAGACTGACAGGTCTGGGTTTGATAAATTTTTTTTCATAGAGAGTGTTTTTGTCGATAACGACCCCTAGATACTCACAGAAGTGGATAGAGGGACTGATGTATTGCCGAGTTCAATTGAAGCTGTTGTAATGGAAGAGATTTTGTGTTTGGTCCCTACGAGCATGGCTTCGGTTTTATCTCCCTTTAGCTGTAATTTGTTCTTTTGTCACCAGTTTTGAATATCTTCAAAGCAGCGGCCATATTGTCAGGAGGGGAAGGCCAGATTTTCAGGAGTAACACTGCTTTGAATCTGAGAGTCTTCTGCGTAAAAATGATGGTTGTTTTGATGACGGTTTATTATATGTACAGGGGGGCAGTGTAAAGAGTGAAAAGAACAGGGCCTTAGAACTGATCCCTGTGGGACTCGCATTCCAGTTTGGCAGGTATTGATTGAATCTTGTTTTACTGCAACTGTCTGGAATCGGTCAGTAAGGTATGAATTAAACCAGGTGAGGGCTGTGCCAGTAACACCGAACGTGTTTTGAAGACGGGAGAGAAGAATTGAGTGGTCTTTTAGTATCGAAGGCTGCTGATAAGTCGAAAGAGTGAGAAGGGAGATTTTCCCTGAGTCAGAAGGGAGTAGAAGCTTTTTAAAAAGGGTTTTGTACTGGGTGGTTTCAGTGCTGTGGTTGATGCGATAGGCAGACTGAAAACTCAGGAAGAAGATTGTTGGAGAAAAGGGTTTGGTTGTTGAGCTTTTGAGAACTACTTTTTCAAGGACTTTAGAAATAAAAGGTAGAATGGAAACATGTCTATAATTCTTAGAATGTTAGGATCAAGGTCATGCTTTTTGAGTAGAGGTTTTGACTATAGCAGTTTTTGAGAGTTGATGGAACATTTCTGAAACAAGAGATGATTTACTATTTTCGTGATAGTGGGTTATGAGTTGTGGTACCCACTGTGGGGAAAAAGAAGCAGGTATGGGATCAAGATCACATGATTTTATAGTCATTTCTTTCAGAATTCTATTTCTTTTCAACTTGTCGGATGAAAAAAAAGAGAGGAGTGCCAGAGAATTGGGGATCAGGAAGGGTGCAGGCTGGAAAGGGTCTGACAGTTTGGAGCGAATTTATGACTTTTCAGAATAGAAATGCAGAAAATATAAAAGGAAGTTCAGAGTGTTCTGTGGAAGGCAGAGGTTTCCCTTTAAAGATCCAGAGTTAGATGTGAGAAAAGAGGGGATTTCATAGACGTGCGTCAAGAACTTGAGAAGAGAAATTTCTTTGTTTTTTCTGAAAGGATTAAAGATTGACTTGTTACTTGTTTTCGAAAAGCTGTTATTAATTTCCGTTTTTGATTTCGCATGCGCTCTAGTTGCTGCTTGCGCTTTGCGACAGGATGTAATAGTTTTCCAGGTGCACTGGCCATCGGCAGGAGAAGGGTCAGTGGGAGGTGCATGCTCATCAAGCAGTTGGCTGAGAACATCATTGTAGTGCTTAGAGGGGTTATTGTTGTCAGAGGTTTGTGATAGGCGTTCAGCAGCTTGTGAAGAAAAAGTGTAGTGTAGTGTAATGTAATGTAGAAAAATGTAGTGTAATATAGCGAAATGTAGTGTATTTGTAATATAGTGAGTATAGTGTAGTGTGGGTGGTAATGTAGAAAAATGTAGTGTAATATAGCGAAATGTAGTGTAGTGTAATATAGTGTAGTATAGTGTAGTGTAGTGTAATATAGCGAAATGTAGTGTAGTGTAGAGTAGTGTAATCTTCTTTGTCAAAGGCTCAGACAGCGACTGTTGTTGTCTGTCATTTGAGCGAAGGTGGGCAGTGAGAGAGAATCAAACCTTGAACTCTTGGATCAAGCGTCAAACGTTTTTCCCACTGAGCTCAAGTGGGCCCCGATAATGATAACTCGTCCTGTCATGAATGACTGGATGTTAGCACACAAAAAACAGGGGAGAGAGAGAGAGAGAGAAGAGAGAGAGAAGGGGGGAATGAGAGGAGAGAGAGAGAGAAGATAGAGAGGAGGGGAGAGAGGGGGGAGAGATAATGATAACGACATTTTATTTTTTTGAGGGTAATAGAATAATACAAGACTTTTTTACATCCAGCCCAGAGTGAAAGAGGGAGAGAGGGGGGAAAGAGAGAGGGGGGGGGGGGGGAGACAGAGGGAGAGAAGGAGGGGGAGAGAGAGAGGGGGAGAGAGAGAGAGGGAAGGGGGAGAGAGAGAGGAAATAGAGAGAGAGGGGGAGAGAGAGGAGGGAGGGGGGAGAGAGAGAGAAGGGGGGGGGGGGGGGGAGAAAGGGGGGGGGGGGGGGGGGGGAAAGGAGAGACAATGATAAGGACAAATTGTTTTATTTCGAGGAAAATGAATAAGCACCCATGTGCTTTTTTTACATGCAGTCCCGAGAGAGAGGGAGAAAGGGGAGAAGGGGGGGGGGGAGAGAGATAGCGGGGGGAGAGAGAGGGGGGGGATATATATGTATGTTGTATGTGTAGTATGTATGTTGTTTGTGGGGTTTTATATATATATATATATAATATTATATAAATATATATATTTATAAAATATTTTATATTATTTTCAAAAAGTGACAGACAAGAAATGACCATACTTTTTTCATCTGGCATCTACCTTGATAAGACTTATCATTAATAAATGACAAAAAAAAACAATTGCAAGTAAATTTTCAACAAAAGAGAGAGAGAGGAGGAGAGAGAGAGAGAGAGGAGATGGGGGGGGGGGGGGGAGACAGAAAGACAGACAGAGACACAGAGACAGACAGAGACAGAGAGTCATTTAAAAAAAATTGTGTTATTCTTTTATATCGACATAGACTCAAGACTCAAGAATTTAAATTATAATGCCATACAACCCCTTACAATTCCATGGGGGATCGGGTATGAAATGGATGCAAACATTTATATCATGACAAGACAGACAGACAGACAAACGACAAAAGACAGACGACAAAGACGAGAAGAGAAAAGAAAAGAGACAGACAGACAGGAAAAGAGATACAGAGAGACAGACAGACAGACATAGAGACAGACAGAAGAAAAGACAGACAGACAACAGATATACAGACAGAGAGACAGGCAGACAAAAACAGGAAAAAAGAAGATATACGAGATACAGACAGGAGATACAACAGACAGAGATACAGACAGAAAAATACAGAATACAGACAGGCAGAGATACAGACAGACAGAGATACAGATATACACAAAAACAGACAGAGATAAAAGACAGAACAAAAGAGATACAGAAG
>CM054164.1:33173683-33203683 GCA_028751875.1 Rapana venosa
CATTATCCTCCATATAAAATAATAATTAAAAAGAAAAAGAAGAAAGAAAAAGACCACAACTTTTTCGGTCAGTCTTACTTCTGTCCTGCACTAATGAAAACACGATGTTGCTATGTACCTGTGTAAGTCTTTCAAAAGATGATAATAATAATAATAATAATAATAATAATAAAAATAATAATAATAATAATATAAAATAAAAAATAATAAAAATAAAAATAATAATATGTATGGACATTTATATAGCACTGAATCTTGTAAAGCAACAAATCAAAGCGCTCAAAGAGAAACAAGAATGTTATAATTTCATTTTAGATTGAAGAAAAAGGGGTGTGTGGGGGGAGGGGGGGGACGGGACGGGAGGTACAAAACATAAGCGTGGAACGTACAAACCAATATCAATGATGTCTACCCCTTCAAATGGAGCCATGGCTTTTTCTGGAATAAGACATTGTCATTGTCATTGTCATTGTCATTGTCATTTTCTCTCTCTCTCTCTTCTCTCTCTCTCTGTTCTCTTCTTCTTCTCTTTTCTGTTTTCTCTCTCTCTCTCTCTCTGCATCTGCATGTCTGTCTGTCTGTCTGTCTGGGCTGTCTGTCTCTCTCTCTCTCTTTCTGTTTGGTTTTTTGTTTTGTTGTTGTGTTGTTGTTTTTTTGGTGTGTGGGGGGTTGTTTCTTTTTTGTTTTTTTGGGGGGGGGGGTTTAAATTTTGGGGTTTTCTTTTCTTGTTGTTTGTTTTAAAGTGTTTTTTCCCCCTTGTTTCTACTGTGCGAGAGTATGTGTATTAGGTTTATTATTAAGATGTGTCCCTATGGGCGGGGACTGGATGTAAAAAAGCACATGAGTGCTTAATCATTATCCTCGAAATCAAAGAATTTGTCATTGTCATTGTCTCTCTATAATCCTTGACCAGGGTAAAGACCGGATGAATTAAAGTCTGTGAATCTGTAACCCTTGAAACATAAACTCTGTGTGTGTGTGTGTGTGTGTGTGTGTGTGTGTGTGTGTGTGTGTGTGTGTGTGTGTGTGTGTGTGTGTGTGTGCGTGCGTGCGTGCGTGCGTGCGTGTGTGTGTGTAAGTGTTTCAAACCTCAATACCTGTACTCGTCATTTTAACCACTATTTTTTTCTTGTTCTTTTTCTTTCTTTCTTTCTTTTTCTTTTTTCCACTTTAAAACCCCAAACCACCCAACCTTATAACGCGATCAATGCTCATCTGCGTTGTCACTCTATGGTTGAACTATGTCGTCAAAAGTAGAAATCAATGACTCGACACAGGACCCGATTGTAGAAGTTGTTGTATTGCAGTCATTAGCTTAGTGGAGGTGATGGTAATGGCAGTAGTAGTAGTAGTAGTAGTAGTAGTAGTAGCAGTAGCAGCAGCAGTAGTAGTAGTAGTAGTAGTAGTAGTAGTAGCAGTAGTAGTAGTAGAAGTAGTAGTAGTAGTACTAGTAGTAGTAGTGATGGTGGTGGTTGTAGTTGTGGTGTTGGTGTTAGAAGTAGTAGTAGTAGTAGTAGTAGTAGTAGTAGTAGTAGTAGTAGCAGTAGTAGTAGTAGAAGTAGTAGTAGTAGTAGTAGTAGTAGTAGTGTATAGTAGTGATGGTGGTGGTGGTTGTAGTTATGGTGTTGGTGTTAGAAGTAGTAGTAGTAGTAGTAGTAGTAGTAGTAGTAGTAGTAGTAGTAGTAGTAGTGATGGTGGTGGTTGTAGTTGTGGTGTTGGTGTTAGAAGTAGTAGTAGTAGTAGTAGTAGTAGTAGTAGTAGTAGTAGTAGTAGTAGTAGTGGTGGTGGTGGTGGTGGTAATGGGTGGTGGTGATCGTAGCGGTAGTGGTGGTGGTGGTGGCCTAAGTGAGAGAGAGAGAGGGGGGGGGGAGAGAGGGGGGGGGGGAAGGGAGAGAGAAACCCTACCAAACGCTAACTTGAACGACGGGTTTAATAATAATAATAATCATAATCATAATAATAATAATATATGGAATTTATATTGCGCTGAATCTTGTAAAAAAACAAACAAATCGAAGCGCTTGCACTCAAATCATTTACACGCATGCAACTCTCCTTAAACATAATGAACAACAGATTTCAAATCCATGCGCGCGCACGTACGCACGCACGCACACACACACACACACACACACACACACAACACACAAACACGCACACACACACAAACAAACACACACACACACACACACACACACACACACACACACTCGCGAACACACTTAGGAGGTGAAAGATGCTGTTGAAAATTAGGGACAGATATGTGGGGGAAAGTCTCAGGTAGGAAATAAGTGTGTTTTGAGGCTGGATTTGAAGGTATCAAGTGAAGGCTTTTGGCGAAGTGAAAGAGGGAGGTCATTCCAGGTGGATGGACCAGAAACAGAGAAGGAGCGACGGCCAACAGTGGTTTGTTTGAATCTGGGTGTTCGAAAGCACGAAGTATCTGCGGCTGAACGAAGGGAACGGGATGGAGTGTACAGATGAAGACAGTTACAGAGATAAGAGGGTGCAGTTTTTCGGAAAACTTTTGAAACAGGGGGATTGACTTAACTCCAGTCTTTTGTGAACAGGCCCCAGTAAAGAGATCGCAGAAAAGGAGTGAGTGTTAAATTTTTTTCTTTTTTAGGACCAGTCAAAGCTGCAGTGTTTTGTATGCGTTGAAGAGAGTATAATGAGCTGGTGGCCAGCCAAAAGAGAATTACATATTAAAAACGGAAAGAATGAGAGATGTGTCAAGTTTGAATTTTGCATCAGGAAAGTACTTGCAAATCGCGCTTAGCCCCGAATTGAAAGTAGCAAACTGGCGGGTCTGGGGAAAATTTTTTTCATAGAATTTGTTTTTTTAAGAACACCCAAAATTACTTCACAGAGTAGGACAAAAACGACGTTTTTTCCCAAATTTTTATTGAAGTTTTGCGATAGAGGAAAGTTATTTTGGGTCCCTATGAGCATGGTTTTCTTTTTTTATCGGCATTAAGTTTAACTTTTTTCGAGTCTCCAGTTTTTGAATGTCTTGAAGGCAGTTCCCCCCGTGGGTCCCCGGGGTACTTCAAAGCGAGCATTGCAAAAAGGAACCCGCCCCCATCCAGGCATGTCGTAAAAAAGGCACTAAGGAGGCCCCTTTTCCCCCTAGTAAAGGGGGTTGGGACACAGGGCAAAAAAACCCTCTCCGTAAAAAAAACCTTGTTCGGAAAACCTTAAAACAGCAAACGGCCACTCAGTCTTTGGGGGAATTTGGGGATCCTTCAAGGAAACCTTACGCGCTGCAGCCAAACCCTCGGAAGCTGCAGGGTGACGACCCCTCATCCATCAGAGACGCCCATGATGAAGTCCCCGAGGTTGTTGTAACGTCGGCCGGGTCCTACTTGGAACATGGAACGTCGAGGACCTCTGGGAACGGACGGTTTGTGCGCAGGCAGTGAGGGAGATGAACAGATATCGCCTCACACCCCTGGGGCATGTGATATCAGGTTGGGAATGGTCACGGAGTGATCAAGATCTGACAGTTCAGGAGAAATTTGCTCTACTCGGTTAAAAGTGAAGAAGACCCGTCACGAGAAGCGGAGTAGGTCTCCTCTGTCCAAGCATGCAGCCAAGAGCCTGCTGGAAATGGGGAGGCCGCCGTTTCAGACCGCATCATCACCGCTCGGTTTGAGTCGCGCTTCCAGTAGGTGTCCCTTGTCATGTGTACGCCCCTACCAACCCGCGGAGGAGGAATGACAAGGAACAAACTTCTACACCCAGCTCCAGTCTGGTGTAGACAGATTCCGAGACGGAACATGCTCATCCTCATGGGGGACATGAACGCAAGGTCGGGACTGCCAACACTGAACCCAGAGAGCGGGAGATGGGACGACAGGGGCTTGGAAACATAATATGAAAAATGGAGAAATGCTTGCTGATTTTTGTGCTGCAACAGCCTTGTGATTGGAGGCAGACGATTTTTCCCACTACCGCGTTGCCACAAAGCACCTCGGTCTCCCCGACCACCAGACAGAGAAACCAGAATAGCCACGTCATGGTGGGACAACGCTACGGAGCTCCCTACAAGAACGTGAGAGTAAGACGCGGAGCAGACATTAGGGTCTGACACCATCTTGTGGTGTCACAAGATCAAGATGCGCTTGTCTGCGAGAAAGACTCTGCAGAATCCAAGGAAAAAAAGTTCAACGTTTTGAGATTGAAACAAGAAGACACAAAGCAGGCATTTCAGTCTCTCTTCAACCGCTTCCAAGTGCGAGTCAGAGGAGACAGAAAACAGAAACAGTGGGAACACAAATGGGAACACCCTTCAAAGCGCCATTGTCGGGAGCCTGTGATGAGGTTTTGGGACAACCACAGACGAATAGGAAAGCCATGGATCAAAAGGGATGAGACCTGGAAGAAAGTCGAGGGAGAGAAGGCTAGCCAAACAATAGCTGAACGAGCTAATGACCGCCAACAGAAGCGGCGAGCAACAGAGCAAGTACTTCTCTACTTGCCAAAGAAGCCAAAGAATCAGCTACGAGCAGACAAAACGAGCTCGCATCAATGCCATCGCAGATGAGGCAGAAAGAGGCCTGCTGAGCAGGGAGGACCTCAAGACCCTGTATGCCCACCACCAGACTTCTTAGCGCGGCGTCGCAGCAACGCAACAGAACTGTCAGAGAACAAGGGAAGGGAAGTTCTTCTCAACCTCTTTTGAAGACCAGCTAACAAGATGGAAAAACCATTTTTCAGGAGCTTGAATCGACCAGACCCAGAGGAACGGAACTCAGTGGAGCAGGGGAGCCTCTCGACTCAACATTGGAGAGATCACCAAGATCAGAGATCGAAAGGCCATCAGCAGCTTGAAGAACGGCAAGGCTGCTGGCATTGACAACATTCCGGCAGAAAGCCTTGAGGAACGGGGGTAGTGACATCGTTGTACGAGTTACACCACTTGCTCAACCTGATCCTGGGACAACTGGGGAGTGTCAGAAGATGGAAGAGGGCCTGCTTGTTGAAGCTCCCCAAGCACGGCGACCTCTCCCAGTGGGGAAAGTGGCGAGGTATCACCCTGTTGTCCATCCCCAGAAAGAAAATGTCCTCACAAGACGTCATCCTGGGACCGGAATGAAAGATGCTCTCGACAAGACTCTTCGAGATGGATAGGCAGGCTCAGAAAAGATAACGGTTCCTGTACCGACCAGATTGAAGTCACCTCTCTACGCCTGCTTGATCGATTTGAGATAAGGCTTTCTGACAGCGTGGAAGACAAGCAGTCTGAAAAGGCCCTTCTCCACTATGAGGTGCATTCTGAGTTGTCAACAGATAATAAGACAACTTTACGAGGATTCTCCTGCCAGGGTCAGCCACGGTGGAAGTATCTCCGAACTAGTTCGGATCTCTTCGCATCAGACAGGGCTGCTTGTGGTGTCTCCAACGCCTCTTCTGTGGTGCTGGATCTGGGTGGGACAAGGACGGCCTACCGCAAGTTCCGGGAAGAAGGTATCCAATGGACCCTCCATGACCCCAAAGCTGGAAGATCTCGATTTTGCAGATGACCTGGATCTGCTATCCCAACGCCTGCAGCAAATCAAAGGCAATGTCAATGCCCTAGATACCACAGCCTAGACGTGTTGCCTCAGGATCAGTCAAGAGAAGTCCAAGCTACTGGTACCAACAACAGCAAAGAGGCTCCTGTCCCAGCTCTGGGAAAGCAGTAGAGGAGGTCAGTGAATTTGTCGTACCTGGGCAGTAAGATCAGCCAGACAGGGTATGGCACAGACGAAGGACATCAAGGCAAGATATTAAAGAAAGCTCGCCAAGAATTTTGCCCTCTTGAAACCCGTATGGAGAACAAATGCCATCTCCACAAACCACCAAGCTCCGGATCTTCCAACTGTCGCCAACGTGAAGTATGTGCTTCTCTACGGGTCGAGAAACTTGGCGGGTCATCAGAACACCAGCTCCTCTATTCCAGACCTTCTCATCAACGGATGTCTCCGCAGATTCCTTCATCTCAGATGGTTCGACAGAGTGCCAAGTTACCGACTGTGGATGAGGGCGAACCAACAGCCTATGGATGTCAAGTAGGCGGCGAAGAAAGTGGGGCGTTGGATCGGCCACACCTACGGAAGGAGCTTGCAACATCACAAGACATGCGCTCGAGTGAACCGAAGGGGTAAAAGGAAGAGAGGGCGCCCAAACAGACCTGGAGGAGAAGCCTGCATAGTGAGCTGAGGAGATTCCAGCCTGACATGGGAAGAGGCCTAAGACCCTTGCTCAGAGACAGGAGAAGGCTGGAGAACGCTATTGTAGGCCCTATGCTCCGCTAGGAGCTATAAGGAAGAAGAGAAGAAGGAGAAGAAGAAGAAGAAGAAGAAGAGAAGAAGAAGAAGAAGAAAGAAGAAGAAGAGAAAGAAGAAGAAGAAGAAGAGAAGTAGAAGAAGAACAAGAACAGTTGGACAATTTTTGTCAGGAGGAAGGCATGTTTTCTACAGTATCACTGGCATTGAAGCTGAGTTATCATCGGCATAGAAATGATGATCAATATAGTGGTTATTTATTATATGTGAGAGTGGAGCAGTGTAGAGAGTAAAGAGAACAGGGCCCAGGACTGATCCCTGCGGGACTCCACATTCCATTTTGACAGGTTTTGATTGAATTTTGTTTACAATAACTTTCTGGAATCGGTCTGTGAGGTATGAAGTAAACCAGGTGAGGAATGTGCCGTTAATACCAAACATATTTTGGAGGCGAGAAAGAAGGATTGAGTGATCTATAGTGTCGAAGGCTGCAGATAAGTCAAGAAGTGTGAGGAGGGAGATTTTTCCTGCATCAGAAGCAAGTAGAAGTGTTTCTAAAGTGTGGACTAGGGTGGTTTCGGTGCTGTGGTTGGGGCAATAGGCAGATTGAAAAGGGGGAAGGAGATCATTGGAATGAAGGTGACTGTTGAGCTGTTTGAGAACAACTTTTTCTAGTACTTTAGAGATAAAGGGTAAGTTTGAGACAGGTCAATAATTCTTCAGAGTGTTGGGATCGAAGTCGTGCTTTTTCAGTAGAGGTGTGACTATTGCGGTTCTAAGAGCTGATGGAAAATTTCCTGACACAAGAGATGAGTTTACTGTTTTAACGTGCATAATTATTTGATCTTCTACATGTGTGTATAATCACACACACACACACGAAGGGAATTAAGGCACTGGCAAGTCTGCACTTAAAGTTCACCTGGGAGATCGTAAAAAGAAATAAAGTCCCCCCTCCTCTCCCCTCCCCCCTTAATTCACCAGACGCCGTCGCTGAGATTCGAACCCACGACTTCATGGACCCATGGGATTGAAGTGGAGAGGTCTTAACCACTCGGCTATAGCGTCCGTCACTCCAGGATCTATCCACTACACCCTCTCTCTGCCCCTTAATTAATTAATTCTTTTTTTTTTTTTTGGCTTCTAGATACGATGTTTTACCAAGTACATTGGTGACCGTTTGCGTGCCTTGGCTTCAGTACAGTCTCCCAGTTCGCCCAGCTGTAAATGGGTACCTTCTGATGAGACTATAAACCGAGGCCCCGAGTGCGAACGCACGCAGAACATCTTGCGCACACGTTAAATCCTGTTCCGCTTTTTGTAAGAGTAGGCCATTATGTGCCGGTGGGAACAGATGACAGAATTTACAAAACCGCATACACAGGGGGCTGGATGTAAAAAAGCACATAAGTGCTTATTCCATTATCCTCGATATAAAAGAATTTTTTTTTTTTAATTTAAGGGTCAGGGAAGGTAAAGCAGCGAGGGAGAGGAGATGGGCGCCGCCCTCAATATGCTGGTCCCTGGAGAAGTTGAGGTCTCTGACGCCTCGCTCCCCTACGACCTTATAGGTTATGGGACACCTTGACCTTTTACAAAGTGCTGATTAGATAACTTGCCTCTAGATGCTGATCAAGGGCGTTATTGAATATGCACAGGGAAGCAGTTCCATACTGCAGTGTTGGGAAATCCTTTTGTGGACGAAACAAGAAATAATTGTATGTCTGTGGAAGCAATTTTCTAGCATGCAGATTGTGTATTGTGCTGAAATCGATGTAATGGATACACCTTTCTAGGCCATAGACTGGTGTACGATTGGTCACGTGTTGAGGCGTCATCGTGTATGTGATTGTGCAGATTGTAACACTCCGGTAGGCCTACTTTGTGGGATTGTTTTTCTTCCTCTGTAAAATATGCCGCCAATATAAAATGGAGAGAGAGAGAGGGGGGGGGGGGGGGGGGGAAAGGGAGAGAAAGAGAGAGGGAGAGAGAGGGAGAGGAAGAGAGAGAGAGAGAGAGAGAGAGAGAGAGGAGAGAGAGAGAGTAGGGGATGAGAGAGAGAAAAGAGAGAGAGAGAGGGAGGGAGGGAGAGAGGGAGGGAGAGAGAGGGCGAGAAAGAAAAAGGGAGAGAAAGAGAGAGGGAGGGAGGGAGAGAGAGGGAGGGAGACAATTGACACAATTGACAATTGACAATTGACACAATTTTATTGCTATTTAGCGATCAAGCCATATAGCGCTGCGGCGCGGTAACGACGATATGAACGCACGCGATTACAATGACATGGAAACCATGGCAGTAGTGGTATGTACATCAAGATTCGATACATTATTGTCTGTGTCTCAAGTGTCCCAAATTTTCAAACCAGCCTTTCCTTTTCCAGTCTACAGCCAGCGAAGTCAGCCCATGTAAGACTGGATCAGGTCCCGAAGATGATGTAACTCCTGCTCAGCACTCGCCACCACTGTCGCTGTGTGTTGTGTGTTAGTACACTGTTTCCCTTTACGAAGTCTGGCAAGGCTGACATGTTTCTTCTGGCAACATGTTTTTCTCTTCTTGTTTTGATGTACCAGAACACACACTTAGATTCCTCGCCAGGATCTCCATTCCAGAGTATTCAGGGTGATGTCATCTGATTCACACATCAAAATTTTTTTTGATCATCCGAACTATGTACCACCACCTTTCGAAACCGTTGTTTCTCTTGCTGTCCCTTAATCTACGCTGCACACGTTTGTCAGTTAGAGTAGCACATACTGTTTCACAATACCAGTATGAGAGTCATCCACTGTGCAGCCAACTGTCAGCTTTTCCCTGAAACTTTCAGACAACTCAGAAGACACACTGATCTTACTGTCTGTTGCTGGTTCACACGGCAAATCAAGAGAATCTAGTGTGGCTGGGACTTTTCACTGCACTGTCAACACACAGCTCTGTGTACACGCTGGCTTGTTTGATTCGGCATCCACTCTCTCACGATGCAGGGAGTCATGTCAGACAACACCGGCTCTTCCAAAACATGTCCTTGTCACACTGACGACTTGCCTGTCTTTTTGATGTTGTTTACTTCTTGGACGTCACGAGGGATTTGGAAGGCACTTCTTGCGAAAATACTGAAACTCGCGAATTATGATTCAGCACTGGGTCCGCCATTTTTTGAACTGACTTGTCAACTGGCTTCAGTCGCAAGACGAAGACAACGCTGCCGCTCTCCCCGCGGACTTTCCAGCTCGATAGGACGTTGCGATCAGCAGGGCATTTAAAGTTGTTACAACAGTTGCTGGAAGGCCAGTAACTGACATTTTGAAGCTTAATGCAAAAATTTTCAGCAGCTTACTAAACTCACGCCTTTTAGTTCTCATCCGTCACGCCGTCCCGAGAGGGGGGGAGAGAGAGAGGGGGAGAAAAGGAGGGAGAGAAAGAGAGAGAGAGGGAGAGAGAGGAGAGAAGGGGGGGGAGAGAGGGGAGGGGGGGGGAGAGAGAGGGAGGGAGAGAGAGGGGAGGGAGAGGAAAGAGAGAGAGAGGGGAGAGAGAGGGAGGGAGGGGGAGGGAGGGATGAGAGAGAGGGAGGAGAGAGAGAGAGGGGAGAGAGAGAAGAGGGGGAGGGGGGGAGAGAAGAGGAGGGGAGGAGCGAGGGGGAGGGGAGAGAGAGACGAGACAGAGAACAGATAAACTCACACACATTTAAAAAAAGAGAGACAGACAGACAAACTGGGACACACACATGTAGATTGGGGAAAAAAACAGAGAAAGAGAAAAGGGGTAGGGGTGGGGAAGGGGAGAGCGATCAAATCTAATCAAATCAAATTCTTTTATTTCGAGGATAATCACTAAGCACCCATGTGCTTTTTTACATCCAGTCCCCGCCCTTAGGGACACATCATGATAGTAAAATAAGCCCAATACCCATACACTCACACAGTAAAACAAAACAAAACCAAAAAAAAAAACCCAAACTCAGACCAAACAAACAGAATAAACAACAAACCCACACAAAATGCAAAAACAAAAACAACAACAAATAACAACCCTCCCTGCCCCCCCCCCCCCCCCCCCCCAAAAAAAAAACCCACAACAACAACAAACCCAAAATTAGGAGAAGAACCATGTAAATAATATCACTGTGCCACCAGCCGCCATGGCGCAGTGGTTAGCGCCTTGGGTTACGGACTGGAAGGTCGCGGGTTCGATTCCCATAAGAGTCATAGGGATTTTTCGGACTCCGGCCGGCTCCTACCCAGAGTGAGTGTGCTGTGGGCTCAGTGGGAAGACTGGGACCACACAGTCGAGCTTCATCCACTTTACGGATGCGAGTTTGAGAGTGTTGCTCAAATTACCTGACCAACACTGCAGGTGTCTGTATCTCTCGGGCCCGGTTGACGCCGGGATATATTATGATAGTAAGCGTAGAGTACAACCCTGTCAAGTAGTCTCAAAGCATATGCACTTTCCACAGCAGCATCATTAACGTCATCCCCATTGTCATTGATCATCATGCATTAAAAAAAAAAAAAAAAAAAATCACTGTGCCAAGGGGGGGGGGGGGGGGTGGGGGGGGGGGAGAGAGAGAGAGAGTGAATGAATGAATGAATGAATGAATCTTTATTTTTCTAGGGTAACAGAATAAGCGTATGCATAGTTTTTTCATCCGGCCCTTGCCCTGATTAGGGACTATCAACAAAACAAGGGAAAAACCCTACTACAACAACGACAACATGATTTTAAAAATCTAAGTATTTATTTTAACAATACATAATCCCTAACTGACTTGAACATCAATTTCAAGAGATACATAGATTATACTTTTTTGGAGAAAAGAGACATGCGTCAATAAACGTATATTTCTCAAATGAATTAAACATCAACATGAAAACTGATACACTGATTATGATTAGGTAATAAGGATAAAGTAAAATAGAGGGGAGACAGCAAGAAGCGAGAGACAATGACAATGACTTTTTTTTTTTCGAGGATAACAGAACATCTTGCGCACACGTTAAATCCTGTTCCGCTGTTCGAAAGAGTAGGCCATTGTGGGCCGGTGGGAACAGATGACAAAATTTACAAAACCGCATACACCCAAAAAAAAAGTCATCTGAGCCTTTGATTTTTTGCTTTCAAGTTTTCAGCGCTATATAAATTCCCTACATTATTTTTTATTTTTATTTTTTATTTTTATTATTTTATTTTTATTATTATAAGAATAAGCACCCATGTTCTTTTTTTTTAAACAATCCCCCCCCTTTTGGGGAAAATATGATAATAAAATAAAAAAAAGCCCCTAGCAAAACACTCACACAGTTTACGGAAAAAATATTACACAAAAATCCCCCAGAGAGGAGAGAGAGAGAGAGAGAGAAAGGGGGGGAGAGGAAGGGGGGAGAGAGAGAGAGAGAGAAGAGAGAGGAGAGAGAGAGAGGAGAGCTTTTGCCTTTGCGAGTCAATGTTTAACCCCTAAGCTATCCGCCCCCCTACTATATACTACTACTGTATGTCTTTTTGTCTATTTATTATTATTATCTATCTATCCTCTACATCTGCTGTCTCTCTGTTGTCATTACGTACCCCCTCCATTATTCAGCCCTCCACCTAAACCCTCCCAACAGCCCCAAAAACAAAAACCACAACAAAATTTTTTGTGTGTGTGTGGTCTTCTTTTGACGAAAGTGGAACACCTACTCTTCTTTCCCCGCTCTCTCCCTTCTCTTCTCGCTCTCTTCTCTCTCTCTCTCTCTGCTTCGTCTCTGTCTCTTTCTCTTGTCTCTCTCTTGTTTGTCTCTCAGGCCCGTTCTTGCTATACTACAGCAGTCGGGGTCTTTCTCTTTGTTTATAAAGGGTGTGGCCACCGCAAAAAGAAAAGAGGGGGGAGAGAGAGGAGGGGGGGGGGGGGGGGGGGGGGAAAGGGGGGGGGGGGGGGGGGGGGGGGGGTGGGAAGGAGAGAGGGGGGGAGGGGGGGGGGGGGGGGGGTTGTGACGTGAAGTACAGGAAGGTAGATAGAACTAGAAGCCAAGGGGAAGAACGTGAGAAGGCGGTTTTTGCTTCGATGTTTCTGTTCTGTAGAAAGTTGTGTTCTGTTCTGTGCGGTGCAACCTGTGAAGGTTGTTCATCGTGTGGGCCCGTTGTGTTATAATGTGTGTGTATGGTGTGTGTGTGGGGGGGGGGGGGGGGGGGGGGGGGGGGGGGGGGGGGGGGGGGGGAGGGGGGGGTTGGTTGGGTTGGGGTGTGTGTGTGTGGGGGGGGGGGGTTTTGTGGGTTTTGTGTTTGTGTGGGCCCCTGTGTTTATTTTTTTATTTATTTTAATATTATTCTTATATACGAGGATAAAAGGAAAAAGACTTTTGGCTTTTTTTTCATCCCGTCCCGTGGTATGCAGTTTGTAAATTTTTTGTGTGTTTGTGTGGGTTGTGTGTGTTGTGTGGTGTGTGTGGGGTGTGGTGTTGTTTGTTGTGGGTGTGAAAGGTGTGGTTGTGGTGGTGTGTGTGTGTGTGTGTGTGTGAATGGTGTGGTTGTGGTGTTGTGTGTGTGTTGTGGTGTCGTGTGGTGTCTTGTCTGAAGGTTTGGTGGGGGTGGTGGTGTGTGCGTGTGTCTGTATGCGTGGTACGTGAGCGTGCGTGCGTGTGTTGTGTTGTGTAGTGTTGTGTCAAAGTCAAGTCAAAGTCAAATGTTTATTTCCAGATGGTACATTGAATAAGCAATGCATTTGCTTTAAAAAAAAATTTATTCATCAAGCCATCTATCTAGGAACAAAAACTTGATCAATAATATCTATCTACATTATTATCATAACCAATGATAATAAAACTGAATCTGATTGTGTTGTGTGCGTGCGTGCATGCGTGCATGCGCGCGGCGTGTGTGTGGTGCGTGCGTGCGTGCGTGGTGCGTGGTGTGTGTGTGTGTGTGTGTGTGTGTGTGTGTTTCTTTTGTTTATTCATTTATTCAAATTCTTTGATTTAAAATGTTTTATTTTGAGGATAATGGAATAGTCACTGATGTGCCTTTTTAAGATTCAATCCCCGTGTGCATGCAGTTTTGTAAATGTTGTCATCCGATCCCAGCGGCACACAATGGCCGATGGGGTTTTAACCTGTGAACAAGATGTTCTGTGTGTGTTGTGTGTGTGTGTGTGTGTGTGTGTGTGTGTGTGTGTGTGTGTGTGTGTGTGTGTATTGTGTGTGTGTGTGTGACTCTCTCTCTCTCCTCTCTCTTCTCTCTTCTCTCTCTCTCTCTCTCTCTCTCTCTCTCTCTCTCTCTCTCTCTCTCTCTCTCTCTCTGGTGGTTACAGTGATGTATTCGTGATTTGCTGACCCGGGTTCGAATCTCGTTCAAGAGGATTTTTCCTCTGAAGTTAACATCAGTGCCGACTCCACTCTCCATAAAAGTCCTTCGGATGAGACTATAAACCGAGGCCCCGTGTGCGAACGCACGCAGAACTTCTTGCGCACACGTTAAAACTCGTTCCGCTTTTCGTAAGAGTAGGCCATTGTGTGCCGGTGGGAACGGATGACAAAATTGACAAAATCGCATCCATACGGGGACTGGATGAAAAAAAGCACATGAGTGCTTATTCCATTATCCTCGAAATAAAAGAAAAAACAAATAAATACAAAATGAAATAAAATCTTTCTGTATTTCTCTTTTTCTCTCTGTCTCTCTGTCTCTGAAACCTCTCTGTCTGTCCTTCTCTCTGTCTGTCTCTGTCTCTCTCTCTCGTTTTCTTTGTTTTTGTCCAAGGTAAAGAACTCTTGCTACACTCTAAATGGTCAGTCTAAAGCGGTTATCTCACGTGGCTGACCACAACGAAGAGAGAATGAATGAATGAATGAATGAATGAATGAATGAATGAATGAATGAAAAGACAAGTAAATAGAAACATAATTCCAATGAAATTTCATTGAAGGTTGATTTGGAGAACATTTGCACGCGCGCACAGAGAGAGCGCGCAGCGCGCGCGCGCCGCGGAGAGAGAGAGAGAGAGAGAGAAGAGAGGAGAGAGAGATGTGGTGGGTGGTGGGTGTGTTGTGTGGGTGATGTGTGTGTGTGTGTGTGTGTGTAGTGTGTGTTGTGTGTGTGTGTGCGCGCGCGCGCGCGAGCGAGGATAATGGAATAAGCCCTCAAGAGTCTATTTTTACATTCAGTCCCCATGTGTATGCAGTTTTGTAATTCCCACCGTACCACAATAGCCTACTCTTCCGAAAAGCAGAACAGATCTTAACGTATGCTCGCGCAAGATTTTGGGTGTGTGTGGTGGTGGTGTGTGCGTGTGTGTGTGTGTGTGTGTGTGTGCGTGCATGTGTGTGTGTGTGAGAGAGAGTATGTATATGTGTATGTGTGTGTACGTGCGTGCTTGCGCGCACGTGCATGCGTGCGTGCTTTTGTGTGCATACGTATGTATGCATGAGAGCGCGCGCGCGTGTGTGTGTGTGGTGTGTGTGTGTGTGTGTGTGCGCGCGCGGTGTGCGTGCGTAGCTAAGTAAGTGAGCATATAGCTAGGTCATAGTGTGTACATGTGTACGGCACATGCTATCCAGGTTATTTCACTGTGCCTGTCTGTCTGTCTGTCTGTCTGTGCTGTTGGATTATTGACACCAGCCCGACCTCTACATCTTTCGCCACACACCCAGATTTCCCCACAACCATGAAACCCCCAGGCCACCCCCCCCCCAACATCCACCCCCCTTCCCCCCCACTGCCCCCCACCCTCCACCGCCCCCAAACCGCTCTCACCATCTCCCCCCCCCCCCCCCCCCCCTCCCCCCCCCCCTGACCCCCCCCCCCCCCCCCCCCCCCCCCCCCCCCACCCCCCCCCCCCCCCCCCCCCCCCCCCCCCCAGCTCTTCATGTCTTTCTGCCTCTTCTGTCTTCTCAGGAAAGAGGCTTGTTACTAGTATTTTCTTTCTGACCGTTTTTCACAACACACGCACGCGCGCGCGCCCCATGACAACGCACGCATACACGCACGCAAAAGCTCACACGCACACACACACTCTCCCCACCCCCCAAACACGCCACCACTCACACACAACACACACAAAACCAACCTCTTCTCTCTCTCTCTCTCTCTCTCTCTTCTCTCCCCTCTCTCCCTTTTTTTTTTAAAAAAAAGTAAATTTTTAAAATTAAAGTGTATTTTATTATTATTTTATTATCATCATTACATTATTATAATGGTTTCTATCGCAATAATGTAGTTAGATATTATTGATCAGTCGTTTTTTCGTTCCTAGATAGATGGCTTTTTGAACAAAAAAGAAAAAAAAAAAAAGCAAATCATTGCTTATTCAATGTACAATCTGGAAATTTAAAAATTTGCTTGATTAACTTACACCACACACACACAACACACACACACACACACCACACACACACACAAAACACACACACACACACCACACACACACACACACACACACAGAGGAGCCCTAACTCAGGTCAGGTCAGGCCAAAGGCATGGTCTTTAATATTATACCTCAAATGCTGGCTATTATGTAGCGGATTTTTTTTTTACCCCGAATCTTTGACTAAAATCATTTTAATGATGAAAAATAAAGTCGTCCTTGGTTACCGGTACTTGTTTTCTCAATTGAATATACATATACACATCTCTCTGTCTCTGTCTGTGTGTGTGTGTCTCTCTCTGTGTCTGTCTGTGTGTGTGTTTTGTGTGTGTGTCTGTGTGTGTGTTGTCTGTCTGTGTGTCTGTCTTTTGGTCCTAGAGAGAGGAGATATATATATAGATATAGATAAAGATATAGATATTTAAGAGAAAAAGTATATAATATATAGAAAATATAAAAATTTTATATATTATTATTACACATTACTACATATATATATATATATTACAGTGTGTGTGTTGTGTGTGTGTGTGTGTACAAAAAAGGTAATAAAATGTGCTATTTTTCCCTAAGATTTCGCGGCCCAGTAAAAAATAGAACCCCCGTCTTCTGGAAATTCGTGCTAAAATTTTTCCTCTTTTTTTTCCCCTCTTTTTTTCTGTTTTGTTTCCCTTTTTTCCCCTCCACCTTCCTTTGGCTTTTTCTCCTTTTTGGGGGCCATTCCCCTTGGCCTTTTTTCCCAAAGATTTTAAAGATAACAGTTCTCCCCCCCCCCCCAATTCCCAGGGGCGGGGCCCTTTGACTTGCCAGGGCTTAATGGCAGCACAACACGCTTTTTTTCGCTCATATGACAGACAAAAAAAGTTACTTTTCTAAACCTTCAAAACGACGAAAAGAAGTCTAAAAAACCTGCTTTTATTCAAATAACTTGGGGAAAATTTTTAAAGGAAAAAGGTTTAAAGGTGGGTTCCCAAAAATTTAAAAGGGTTCGTGGGGGGAGCGAGGGCCGTAAAGAGACCCCCCTTCTCTAGGGCCAGCATTTTTGGGGCGGCCCCCTCCTCCCCCTCGCTGCTTTCCCTTCCCTGACCCAAAGGGGGGCAGGTACCCATTTACAGGGGAGGGAATGGGGGAACTGTACTGAACCCAAGGCGGGGAAAAACGGTCACCCACCCAAAAACGGGGTAACCACGCTCGACGCTGCTTAATTTGGGCGGGGGGAAAAGCAAAGTGCCCCGGCCCAAATGAGCTTTTCCCGGGCCCTTGTGCCATGAGTGAAAAAGGGCTGCAAATATCCAAGCTATTTTTATTTATCCCTACCCGGCCTAGTGTCACCCCATCACTAAGGGGGGTTTTAATTTTACAAAATAAGTTTAAACTTTTAAAAAAAAAAATTGTCCCCTGTTTGGTTTTTTGGTTTTTTGTTGTTTTTTGTTTGTTTTTTTTTGTGGGTTCGCATTTTGTTGTTTTTTTTAAAAAAAAAAACCTGTTTTCTTTTTAAATTTATTTTTCCCTTCTTTTTTTTACCCCCAAATGTTTTTCCCCCCACAGGGGGGGGTTTGTTACTCCCCCCACTCTTTTCACCCATCTTCCTTGAGAGAAAATCAGGGCTGATGCACTGGAACATCTAAAGGGATCAGTCCATTGGGGGGGGCCGGGAAACGATCACAAACCTCCGTTTTCCAAAAGACTTAAATGGGATAGCAGGCGAAAAAGGGGCTTGCCAGCCTAACAAAACACCTGAATAAGGCCTCCAAAACAACGGCATGGAAATCAGTGCGGGAGAAAAACCAAACTGATGATAAAAACACCAAGGGCATTAGCCCCAATATCGGGGTTAAATGCCAGAAGCGGGAAAAACAGTTCAAAGCTTCAATCCCTGGGAGCCATTTACCCAGACCAGGATCCAAGCCCCGAAGTTTGTTTCCCGGACTGCACAGGGCAATAACAGCACTGTCCCAAAAATAAACACCTCTTGGGGAAAATAAAAAAAATCTCACTTATCCTTTCCAAAATCAGGGCTAAAAGCGCTCCCTTGTCATTCCAAAATTTCTTTTGCCTGTGAATCATGGAACCCCGGGCTGCAAAGATTGGAGAGGGAAAAGGGACAGGGGGGTGGAGATGAGATGCTTTCGGAGACTCCTTGGCATCTCCTAAAAAACCACATAAGCAACGAAAAACGTGCATAACAGAACCAGCAAAAAACCCTTGGCCCTATGGGGAAAACCCTTTTTAAAAGATCGTTAAAAAACGTTTAAAAATTTAAAAGGTATGGGCATTTTTCCCCAAAACCCCAAAAGGCTTTCAAAAAACAATTTTACAAGGCCCCTGTCCCAAAGGGGGAAAAAAGAAAAGGCAAAACCAAGGGAAAAGCTGGGAAGGGTAAAAACAGCGAATGGACAGGCCTAGAACTCAACCAAAAACCCCGGGGGAAAAAGGGGAGAAAAAGAGAGAGGAATGGAGGGGGAAATGGTTGTTGAGGGCTTTGGGGGGCCCCCCCGGTTCCCTCAGACAAAGGGACAGATTTGATAATAGGTATTTGATAGATTGATAGATAGATAATAGATAGATAAAAATAGTTATTTCCCCACAACGGGAAAGCGGCTACCTTTTGGGGGGTATAAACGGGTTTCCTACGCAAAAATTTTCTCGCAATAAATTTCGTACCCTTTCAGGGTTCTAACCGAGGGAAAAAGGAAAAAAAACCACCACCACGTTATGCTATTCATTCAAATTTTTTTTTTTATTCTGTTTATTTTTTTTTGTTATTTTATTTTGTTTTTTTTTCTTTTTTTTTCGTTTTGTTTTAATCTTTTTGGCAAAATGCAGGGATATTTCTACAGATGGGACGCCCAAATTAGCTGAGGAGGTTTGGGGCCCCCAAAGATTTTTGTGTGTGTGTTTGTGGGTTTTTTGTGTTGTGTTTTGTGTGTATGGTGTTTTGGGGTGTTTTGTGTGGGGGTGTGTGTGTGTTTGTTTGTGTGTGGGGTGTGTGTTTAAATTTGGTGTTTTGTTTTTGTGTTTGGGGTGTGTGTTTGGGGTTTGTTTTGTGTGTTTTTTGGGGTGTGTTTGTGTGGTTTTTGTGTGTTTGTTGTGTGTGTGTTGTTTTTTGTTTGTTGTGTTGTGGGGTTTTGTGTTGTGTGTGTGTTTAAGTTTTGTGGGGTGGGGTTTTGTTTAAGGGGGTGTTTTTGTATTTTGTTTTTGTGTGTTTTTAAATGGTGGGTTTTGGTTTTTTGTGTTGTGTGTTTGTGTTGTGTAATGTGTGTGTTTTTTTGTGTGTGTGTGTTTGTTGGGGTGTATTTGGGGGTTTTGTGTGTTTATGTGTGTGTGTTGTTGGTTTGTGTGTGTTTGTTTTGGTTTTGGGGGTTTTTTGTGGGGGTTTTTGTTTTGTTTTTTTTGTGTGTTTTTGTTTTGTGTGTTTTTTTGTGGTTTGGTGTGTGTATGTTTTTGTGTGTGTTTGGGGGTTTTTGTTAATTTTTGTGTTGTGTGGTTTTTTTGGGTTTTGTGTGGTTTTTGGGGTGTGTGTTTGTGTGGGGTGTTTTTTTGTGTGTGTGTGTTTTTGTTTTTTGTGTGTGTGGTTTTTGTGTGTGTTTTTGTTTTGTGTGTGTGTGTGGGGTGTGTGTGGTGTGTGTGTGTGTGGGGTTTGTGTGTGTGGTGTGTTTTGGTGCGGGTTCCTCATTGGGCTTCATTCCTCGTTTTTGTCAGTCTCTGTCTTTGTCTGTCTCTGTTGTCGGTCTGTCTTTAATTCTTATGTGTGGTGTGGTCTGTACTGTTTATTACTTGGTTTTCTTTCCCCCCCCTTCTCTCTCTGTCTGTCTGTCTGTCTTTCTGCTGTGTCTGTCTCTCTGTCTGTGTCTTTGTCTGCTCATTTTTCTGTTTGTGGGGCTGTCTTGTGTAGTATGTACATACTGGGCACTATGTATGTAGGGTAGTATGTTGTATGTTGTATTTTTATGTATGAGTTTTTTGTTGTTGTTGGTTTTGGGTTGTTGGGGGGGGTTTTTTGGGGGTGGTTTTTGTTTTTGTTGTTGGGGTGGGGTGGGGTGGGGGGGGGGGGGTTCTTTGGCAGAGCCCCGGGGTTTTTTCCAAGATGAGTTTTTCTGGTTCGACTTTTTTGGAGAAGAGAAAGGGAGAGAGAGAGAGAGAAGGGGGAAGAGGAGAGAGAGAGAGGGGGGGAGAGAGAGAGAGATGGAGGAGAGGGGGAGGGAGAGAGAGGAGAAGAAGGGACAGACAGACAACAGACGGACAGGGCCCCAGCACAGCAACAAAAACCACAACACAAAAACAACAAAAAAAAATAGGCGCGTGTTTTTTTTTGATTTCAATATTTTAATAGAACATATATTAATTTAATTATATTGTCTTATACAACATGTTTAACAATTTGATTATATTATTAAAATGCGTGAGCATGGGTAAAATGTTTACAATGGCGAGCGGCGTGCGCGTGCCGAGCGACTGTTGTGAAGGGGGACGTAGGGGTTTCAGTGCGCACTATAAAGTGTTTTTTTTTGGGGGTGGGTTGTGGCTGGCTGAGTTATTGCTGATTTGTGGATGTTTTTTATCTCATGGGGTGGTGCTGATGTTGGACAGTGGTGTGTGTTTTTTGAATTTAGTTTAAATTTTTATTGTTTTTATTATGGCAGTAACCCGCCGGAATTTCTCTGTCTTTGAGTAAAAAGCTTTGAATTTAAATTTTGAATTTAACACAACAAGAACATCGACAACACGAAACAATTAAAAACGCAGCACCGCTGCGGGCGCAAAACAACAACAACAACACAGAATAAAAACGAAAACAACAAAAACAATAACCAACAACTCTATTTGATGAAAAGTTGACAGTAAAGATGTCAGAGTACTCAAAAAAGCATGGGTGTTTTTATCCTTTCTGTTTTGTCTATTTTGTTTCGAATAGTAAAATTTGTTTAACCAACAAAAACAGCTTAAAACAAAGCACCACCGAAAAAAAAAAAAAAAACGAAATAACGACAAAAAACAATCAAAACAACAACGCAACAAGGCCACCACACCCCACCCCCACCACCCCCCAACAAAAACAACGACAATCAAAAAAAACCCAGAAACAAGAGCACCACCACCACCACCCCCAAACAACAACAAAAACACGACAATAAAAACAACAACAAAAACAACACCCACATACTCAGTGCCACATAGGACGGGGGTCACGCTCAAACTCAATAGACTATTCCGCTCCCCATTCCGTCCTCTCCTCCCCCCCCCCCCCCCCTCCCCCCCCCTTTCCCCTCACCCCTCCACCCCCATACTACGTGAGTACGTGTGCAAGAGTCATATGACATTTTCCTTCGTTTTTTTTTTAAGGGCAGAATCATGGTTATGCGCAATGAAAACCGAAAAAATTAAATTTCGTCTTTTGTCGTTGTTTGAGAGGAAGGGGTGCACACACAAGAGAGAGAGAGAGAGAGAGAGAGAGAAGAGAAAAGAAGAGAGAGAAGAGGAGAGGGGGGAGAGAGAGAGAGAGAGAGAGGGGGGAGAGAGAGAGAGAGAGAGGAAGAGAGAGAGAGAGGAGAGGAGAGAGGAGAGGGGAGAGAGAGAAGAGAGAAAAAGAAGAAGAGAGAGAGATTTACAGATAGAGGAGACAGAGAGAGGAGAGTGAGTGAAGAGTGAGAGGGCAACGACAAAAAAAAAAAGAAGAAAGGAAAAAGAGAGAGAGACTGACAGATAGATCAGAGACAGAGACAGAGAGAGGAGTGAATGAGTGGAGAGGGAGAAAAGACAGACCGACAGGACAGAGAGAAAAAGAGAGGAAGAAGAAGAAGGACGAAGATGAGCAAGAAGAACAGAGAGAGTGAGGAATGGAAGAGGCAGACGACAGAAGACAGGCAAGAGAGGAAGAACTGTGAAGAAGAAGAAGAAGAGAAAGAGGGGGAGAAGAGGTAGAGAAAATTGGGGGAAGCAGGGGAAAACGTGAAAGAGGGGGATAAAGGGGGGGGGTTTAGAGAGGAAGGGGAAAAAAAGAGAGGGGAAGAAGAAAGAGAGACAAGGGCAGGGAGAAGAAGGGGAAGAACCAGACAATCACACGGGGAAGAAAAAGGGGGGAAAACCAAAAATCCCCAAAACAGTTTCCGTCAGTCTGTCAGTCTGGTTTTAGTCATCAGTTGTCAGTCGGTTTAACAAAAGGGGCATTTTATCATCACGGTTTTTCCGTGTCGTTTTTCAAAAGTATTTCGCAATTTTTCAACCTCCTCTCTCTCTCCTTTCTCTCTCCCCTCTCTCTCTCTCCCTCTCTCTCCCCCTCTCTCTCTCTCTCCCCCTCTCTCTCTCTGTGCAATTAAAATTTCGGTTTAAGTTCTGGTGTGTGTTGTGTGGTTGTTGGTGTGTTTGTGTGGTGTGGGTGTGTGGTGTGTGTGTGGGGTTTTGTGTGTGTGAGTGGTGTGAGTGTGTGTGTTTTGGGGTGGGTTGTGTGTGTGTGTGTGTGTGTGTGTGTGGTTGTGTTAAAGGGGGGGAGGGGGGAGAGATGAAAATTTTTTTTCTATGCAATTCGTTCATTATGCCTATTTTTTTCCTAATTATTTTTTTCGAGGTCTGAATGTAAAAAAAGCATGTAAAGTTTCATTATTACCCTCTATAAAAAAAAAAATTGTTAATTTTTTTATTCCTTTCTCTCTCAAAAAGTTTTTTTAAAATTTTTTTCTCTTTTCCTCTCTCTCCTCTCTCTCTCTCTCTCTCTCTCTTTTTCTCTCTCTTCTCTTCTCTCTTGTCGTTTCCCACCTTTTTCCCTTTCCATTTTTTTTTCTTTCAGACAATTTTTTGTGTTTGTTTTCATACTCCCCCCCCCCCCCCCCCCCTCTAATGAGGGCTGGATGAAAAAAGTCATTGTACTTTTTTACTACCCCCTTAAAAAAGATTTGATTTGTATCTCTCTCAAATTGTTTTTAAAAATTTTTCTCCTCTCTCTCTTTTCTCTCTCTCTCCCCTCTCCCCTCGCCCCCCCTCTCTCCCCTCTCCGCCCCTCTCTCCTTTTTCTCTCCTCCCCTCTCTCTCTCTCTTTTCTTTTCTCTCTTTTTGGCACCCCCCCCCCTAGACAGACAAAAAAGACAGACAGCAACTTTTCTTTCGAAATTTTCATTGCGCATTAACTGGGTTTTGGCCTTAAAAGAAAAAAAAAGAAGGAAATGTGTGTGTGTGTGGTGTGTGTGTGTGTGTGTGTTGTGTTGTGTGTGTGTTTGGGGTTGTTTTGTGTGTGTGCGTGTGTGGGTGGTGTGTGTTTTGGTGTGTGTGGGCTGCGTGCGTGGTTTTTGGGTGTGTGTGTGTGTTGGGGGTGGTGTGGTGGTGTGTGTGGGGGTTTTGTTGGGTTTGGGTGTGTGGTGTGTTGGTTTACTCCCTAACGTAAAAAAGATGGGGGCGTGGCATGTGGTATGAATGAAGGCAATGATTGCACTGGTGTGTCGTTTCCGAAACGTTTCAAATTGCCAATTCCAAGAAGAGAGAGAAAAAGAGAGAGAGAGAGAGAGAGAGTGAGAGAGAGAGAGAGTGAGAGAGAGAGAGAGACAGAGACAGGGGAGACAGAACAGAGAGAGAGACAGAGAGAGACAGAGACACAGAGAGACAGAGACAGAGAGACAGAGAATGAAATGACAATGAAAATGTTTTGTTATTTCGAGGATAATGAATAAGCATCCATGTTTGTTGGTTTTTTACAACCAGTCCCCGAGAGAGAGAGAGAGAGAGAGAGAGAGAGAGAGAGAAGAGAGAGAGAGAGAGAGAGAGAAGAGGAGAGAGAGAGAGAGAGAGAGAGAGAGAGAGAGAGAATAATCTTTAGTACACAAGGGCACACACTTTAAACCAAGCTATACTTTAGCAATCTGTGCTTGCAAACCTACGTACATTAAAACTACCCATAGAATATGAATATTATTAGTAAATCATAGAAGAGAACAGGAAAACGCGATACTAGAAATAGCAACACCAAAATTATCAAAAAGCCATACTACACATTGAGAGACAGACAGACAGACAGACAGACAGACAGACAGACAGGACGAAGACAGAGAGAGAGAGAGAGAGAGAGAGAGAGAGAGAGAGAGAGAGAGAGAGAGAGAGAGAGACAGAGAGATCCATCCAATAATTATTTTCCACCATATGTGTGCTTGTTTCCCAATGGTAGTGTCTTTTTTTGGTCTTCTACAGAATTTTGCCAGGAACAACCCTCTTGTTGCCTTGGGATCTGTTACGTGTGCTAAATCCGTGCAGCACACTTGCTTTCTCGTCTAAAAGACTTAACACTAGCACGGACCACCACTCAAAGCCTATAACAGACTGGGGAGGGGGTAGTTTGGATTCAAAAGGAGATCACACCTGTGATTTCTGGGGGGTGTGTGTGTGTTTTTTTGTACGCCTTTACAGGACCGTTTCGCCTTGTATTGTATTGTACTGTATACATGTATTGTATTGTATACATGTATTGTATTGTATTGTGTATGTGTTGTATTGTATATGTATTGTACTGAATCGTTTTGTTCTGAATTGTGTCTTTTTGCATTGCATTGTGTTATATTGTATAGTATGGTTTTATATCGAATTGTAGTGTATCATAATGTATTGTATTGTAAAGGGTAAGTAAGGTCAAGGTGTCCCATAGCCTATGTGGTCGTAGCGGAGCAAGGCGTCAGAGACCTCACTTCTCTAGGGGCCAGCATATTCAGGGCGGTGCCCATCTCTCTCCCTCGCTGCTTTACCTTCCCTGACCCTAAAGAAGGCAGGTACCCATTTACAGCTGGGGGAACTGGGGACTGTACTGAAGCCAAGGCTCCCAAACGGTCACCCATACAAGCGGTAACCACGCTCGATGCTGCTTAACTTAGCTGGAAAAAAGTGAGTGCTCCAACCACTGAGCTGTCCTGTCCCCATTGTATTGTGTTTACAAAAATATCAACAACAATAAAGAGATACTAGAGATAACTGAGCAGAACCATTTTTTCCTTCAGAAAATGGAAAAGAAAAGTGATATTGTTTTGTGATACAATAGGGGCCCACTGCATTAGTGGTGTTTATAGTATATCATATTATGTACTGTTTCTTACTACTTGATGGTGTTTGTGCTGTGCTGAGTTGAATTGAGTTGTGTTGTGTTGTATTTGTGTTGTGTATAGTTTTTTAACCAGTGATGCTCACTGAAAACAAAAGAGGTTTGATTATGTCTTCTTTTTCTTTCTTTTGGTATGGTTTTATCTGTTGTTGGTGTTTGTTTTGGTTTAAAAGAAATTCAAACAATGGCGTTATCTGAACTGTTATCTTTCACCATTGGTGTGGCTAGAAGACGGATCAGCCAATAGCATTGCATGAAACAAAGCTGTATTTAGCCAATGGTTTGAGTTTAAGATGGATCAGCCAATAGCATCACATGAAACAAAGCTGTATTTAACCAATGGTTTAGAGATTGAGGCGAGCAACCAATAGGATTGTTTGTAACAAAGTTTCGTTTAACCAGTGGTGTTGCTTGCAGAGAAAACTGTTATAACTAATGATAACACGTGAAGTGCTATTCTATATACCAATAATATGGCTTGATAAACCAAAAAAAAATGCTGCTGTAGCCAATGAGAGTATTTGTAGTACAACTCGCTCTAGCCAATGGTGGGGATTACTGAGAAAAGGCTATAATAAAACAGCCAATAACATTACATGTAGCATATTTCCTTTAACCAATGGCCTGACTTGAAAAAGAAGCCTGTGCCAATGACATTGCTTTCAGCATAATTCGGTTTAGCCAATGATGTAGCTGGAAGAAAACCTGCATACTACTATAACCAATGGCATCGCTAGGAGCATGAATCCCTTCAACCAATCATGTGGCTCAAATGGGAAAATCAAATCCTAGGTGGTTCAAAGGTAGTGCACCCGCCTGGAGAGCAAGAAGTCAAGGTTTTCATCCCCATCTAAACTCAAGATCCCCCCCCCCCCTTATCTACTAATGATGAATGGTGGTCTGGGTACTAGTCTTTCACATGAACTGATAAATCAAGGTTACACGTGCAACATGCTTTTAGTGCAGGTAAAAGAACCTGCCTGAACAAGACCATTGTCCCTGGACAAATTCTGTTGAAATAAGCCACTCATATTGGGGAATAAATACACATGAAGACAAGAAAGCAGTTTTTGAAATGGTTGATGCTGGTTTTGCAGCAAATTGCTGTGCATGAGTAGAGCCGCTGGAATTTCAAAGAGAAAAAATATGCCATGCCTGGAAGTGGTATACAATACAATATACAATACAGTCATGGCATGTGATGTACAGTTTCTTTTTCTTCACCCTGGTATTGTATATCCTATAGTCTGGTCAACAGTTGGGGCTTCACTGAAACTTTTTGCAACCAGCTTCCTCCCCTCCTCACAATTCTCAGTTTTCCCTGTATATTGTTCCAGTCAAGGCCAGTCAGTCCACTCTCTGATGTTGTCTTCCCATCGTTTTCTCTGTCTGCCTCTTCATCTCCCTCCTTGTACTGTTCCCTGACTGACAATCCAAGGAGGGAGAGGAAGAGGCAGACAGAGAAAATAATGAGAAGATTAAGTAGATGAAATGTCTTTTTAGCCAATGGTAGTTTTTGTTAAATAGACAAAGGGATATACTAATTTAAAACAACATAATATTTTATATCTATCTATCTATCTATCGATCGATCGATCTATCTATCTATCCATCTATCTATCTATCTATCTATCTATCTATCGATCTATCTATCTATCTATCTATCTATCTATCTATCTATCTATCTATCTATCTATCTATCACTGCCCTCAAACTGCTGGCCCTTAGAGAAGCTGAGGTCTGTGACACCTTGCTCCCTAACAGGAGCCTAGGTCATAGGAAAACCTTTACCTATCAGTACATAGAAAAAGGATATGTTTCCAACACAACAGTGGTGCACCTAGAGAAGGAGTAGTACTCTGACAACGAACAACACCAGGTGGAGAAAGAGGATAAATTCCGTTGACAAACAGTCTCACACAAAGAGAAACAATAACACTGGTTTTGTTTCATCATCATCATCATCATCATCATCATCATCATCATCATCATCATCATCATCATCTTCTTCTTCTTCTTCTTCTTCTTCTTCTTCTTCTTCTTCTTCATCATCATCATCATCATCATCATCATCATCATCATCATCATCATCATCTTCTTCATCATCATCATCATCATCACCTCCTCCTCCTTCTTCTTCTTCTTCTATTTTTTTTACATCCATGGCACAAATTACAGGAGAAAGGATGACAACTATTGTGCCGACCAATAGCATGGCATAAAAAGAAAGAACATTATTCTTGCAACCAATGACCTCACACAGAGAAAAAGTATATTTTTCTGTTAACAAATAGCATAGCACATAAAAAAAAATGGTATCCTTTCAGTCAAAGATTATGGTATGAAGGGATGGGTCTGGTATATTGACAAAATCTAGGTCTACCTTCTGCAAGCCATTTCTTTATTGGATTTTGATGTTTCATTGTTTTGTAGGGTTTGTTTGGTTTTGTTTTCGGGTTTTTTCCCAGCTAACCCCCCCCCCCCCCCCCCCCAAAAAAAAAACAAACAAAAAAAAAAACAACAACAACAAAACAACACACACACACACAAAACCACACACCAAAACCCCCAGGACAAAACAATACAAAACACACACACACACACACACACACACACACACACACACACACACACACGAAAGAAGACAGGCACACACACACACGAAAGAAGACAGGTACAACTGGCACTCCTTGTACTTATACTTCATGTGTGGCTGCTACTTAGGCCTACAACCAGCTGATCCCTGACAGGATGGGATAGCTCAGTGGTCAGAGCACTGGCTTTGCCCCAGCCAGTGTTAAGCAGCATCCAGCATGGTTACCGCTTGGATGGGTGACCCTTTGTGTGCCTTGGCTTCACTACAGTCCCCCAGTTCAGCCAGCTATAAATGGGTACCTGCCCTCTTTAGGGTCAGGGAAAGTTAAGCAGCGAGGGAGAGGAGATGGGCGCCGCCCTCAATATGCCGGCCCTAGAGAAGTTGAGGTCTCTGACGCCTCGCTCCCCACGACTACATAGGTTATGGGACACCTTTACCTTTACAACCAGCTGACTTGCTCCCTTTTTCTTGCCAAGAGTCAGTCTGTCAAATGTTAGTCTCCAGCTAGCTGGGACAGATCGTGGCAAATATGGAGGTCATAACTATTTTGTTCCCACATGGTAAAACACAGTAACTCCATCTATCTACACACACACACACCCCACGCACGCACGCGCGCGCGCACACCACACACACACAACACGCACTCACACACACACACACAACACACACACACACACACCACACACACTTACAACCCCAAACACGAAAAAAGAAAAACCTTTCTTCTAGACACTAAGCTTCTTTCTCATAGTCCCTAAATCGGAAATCTCCGCTGGGACATAAATATACAATCACAACAACAACAACAGCAACAAAGAAAAGAAAGTTTGAATATAATCCCAGTTTTACATCTGGTTTCATATTCAGCAGAAACAAATGTTTCTGTTTAATCCAGACACCTTAAACTCTAATTTTGCAGAAGTAGTGTGTGTGTGTGTGTGTGTGTGTGTGTGTGTTCTTCAGTTTAACGTCCTTCCACTAATTAGTGATATCAGATGGGAAAGTGTGAGTGTGTGTTTGAGTGTGTGTGTGTGTGCGGGGAGGGGGGGGGGGGGGGGGGGGATGGATGGGCTTGGTTGTGCACATAGCTAATTATCGATGTTAACTATAAGAAACGCGAATTAAAGCCATAAATAAGAAAGTTGAAGGGGAAAAAAACCAGCTTCAAAACTAACTGTGCAATTCATACAAGTAGTAAACATCGTGTAACTTTTTTTTTTTTTAATCTGATAATGTGTGAGTGTGTGGGGTTTTGTGTGTGTGGTGTGTGTGTGTGTGTGTGTGTTGGGGGGGAGGGGGGGGGATAATAAAACAGAAAGGGGAATTCTTTTTGCTTATTGTTTTTCTGCCTCCAAACTTTAGAACTACGTGGATAAAGCGTTATTGTGTCTTGCCCTTTGCGAACAAAACGGCATAAAACTAAGGCAACAAGTGTACGTCATTTTCAATATTTGCTACACACAGCAAACGTCAGAACACAAATACGTCACAGACTGAGTCACTTCCTATGCTTACTGAATCCGCAAACCCACGGTAATTGTCAAAGATGATGATAATACTAATAATGATAATGGTTAGTCTAATAATGATAATGATAACAATGATGATGCTAATTCTAATAATGATGATGATTCTAATAATGATAATAACAGTGATGGTGATAATACTAATAATGATATTAACAAGGATGATCGTAATATATAAATATAATACTAACAACGATGATGCTAATACTAATAATGATAATAACAATAACAACAATCATAATTTTCTCATAAGGATATTAACAACAACGATGATCATAATAATACTGACAATAATTCTGATAATGATAACAATGATGAAGGCAATACTAGTAATGATGATAATAACAATGACAATGATTATTCTAATAATGATAATAATAACAACAATCTCCCTCACTCGGACGGCTAGCCTCACAGAACCCCAGAAGACTAGGAACTCTGTTAAGTTTGCACCAAAACGTAACATCAATGTCATTTGCTTCATGTTTTGAAGCAAGGCCAAAATACATATCAATACCGACCGCGCCCTTACCTTTCTTCTTCTTCTTCTTCTTCTTTTTCTTCGTCGAACGCTCAGACAGCAACTATTGTTGTCTGTTATATGAGCGAAAATGCGTCACGCTGCCGTAAAGCGCCTGACAAGTCAGGCCATGCGCATCCAACTTGGGCACAAGAGAGAACTGTTATGTTTTAAGTCTTTATGGAAAAACAGGCATCATCAACTGCAGGGTTTTTGCATGCACCAGGCTGTCTGCAATCATAAACATCATCAACAGCTAGTTTGGATTCTCTCTCTCTCTCTCTCTCTCTCTCTCTCTCTCTCTCTCTCTCTCTCTCTCTCTCTCTCTCTCATCATGATAAGCATTATCGATAATTGGGACACACACACACACACTCTCCTCTCTCCCCTCCCCCCCCCCCCCCCTCAATCATAATAAACATTATCAATAGGTAGTTGGGACTCTCTGTCTCTCTCTTGCTCTCTCTCTCTCTCTCTCTCTCTCTCATAATAATAAATATTATTAATAAATAATTTGGGCCTCTCTCTCTGTAATCATAAAAAACATTGTCAATAAATAAATTTGGGACTCTCTCTCTCTTCATAATAAACATTATCAATAGATAATTTGGGCTTCTCTATTTCTCATCATAATCAATAGATAATTTGGGCTTCTCTATCTCTCATCATAATAAACATTAT